>OX451735.1:1492038948-1493238948 GCA_948472305.1 Vicia faba | reverse complement strand
GTATGGCAAGATAAAATCAACAAGTAGACAATCACTAATAAAAAACAAAGCATGAAAATAACACACATGCACACTGGCACCCCTAGGGTTTCAATCCACTTGTTGCCTTCAAAAATGGGCCATGATATGCATGTCAAGTACTTTGGCAAAACAAAAACAAAACAAAATATCATAGTCCCTCAATGACGCTATCTGAGTTGCCTAAACAAAATGATCAAGTCCCTCAAGAAAATTTCCAAAAATACTTGACACCATTGCTATCATGGTGTATACGATGACCTGCGCCTGTCCCGTTTAACATCCTAACACAAGGTTGTTCACCAAATACAATGGTGAAGCAACACTGTTAAAAGGGTTAAAAACATAAGAAAGATCTTTGAGTAAAATAGGGTAGACAACTCTTAGTTACTTGATCAAAGCTTGCAAAAACATCCTTGCTATCTTCAAAACACACTTCACAACACAATTTCAAAACCCTACTTTCAAACATTGGAAACTTTTCAAAAGACAAAAAACACCTTTGTATACATTCAAACAATAATCATTACAAAGGTTGCCACACCGATGGCCTCTTTTCAAAACGTCTTTCAAAACCACACACAAAGCACCATTTCAAATAATTGAAAAGCAAAGCAAGTGATCCAAGCAAGTAACTAAGAGCCCATGGATAACCATGGATAGAAAGGGTGCTAATACCTTCCCTTTCTGTAATCTACTCCTCGAACCCAAGAAAACATCTCAAAGGTCTTTCCTGTGCTTTTTGACCTTTCCATTGGATAAAATAAAAAGTAGGTGGCGACTCTTGCTAAACCGAACATTTGTAAACACAAACGCAAAATCCCAAGTAAGTTCTCCCACCGTATCACACCTAGAACTTAAAGAGATCATGTTTGAGCTAGAAGTTTCGCTGAGAAGAAGACAACATGACAAACTTGAATTTTAGGTCATTTTATGATGAACCTTATGATCCAATCTTCAAGCATGCTGAATAATCTTTCTTTGTATGCCTTCAAACTTGAAAATAACTAAATAATTAAATGTTTACCCAACTGATTGAGCCATTGTCCAAAATTTTGAGTCATTGTCCAATTGATTCAAGCATTGTCCAAGTTACCTTACCATTTAAGGAACAAAGTTCACACTTTCATTTTGGAAAAGTGACTGTAATCACAAAGTCAACTTGTCTTGAGCCTCTGACTTGTTTGTTCTGATCACACTCAACATGTATGCTCAGAAGCAACATGTTTAAAGTGCCTAACCACCCTATGATCCCTTGTACCATTGCATTGGAACAATGTTTGTCAAAGTTGCTTCAAAATCAAGTTTATAAACCATAACATGTGATCTTGTGAATCTGATTATTTCAAACCCTCAAACCTTTCCTCTATAAATAGAGAAGCCAATTACAAGCCATAGCACGAATTAAATAGCCTGGAAACACTCATAAACACTATGAACTCAAAATTTGCATTTCAAACCTCCATTGTTGCACATTCTGACCTTGGACTTCAAACTCACAATCTACTCGTGTGTTTTCACTCTAAATAAATCATAAAGCTTCCATACCTCATTTAAAACTTATCCCCACCCCTGTTTCATAATTGTAACTTCATCTTCATCATCTTTCAAACTAAAAAACAGACACTTGCAACTTGACTTCTCCAAGAAGATTCAGGCACTTTCAGCATAAAGTAAGGATTGCATTAGCTTCCTAAGAGTCCAGTGAAGCTATCCAGATCATCACAACACCTCCAAGAGTGCTCAAACTCCAAACAGGATTTCTAGTTTTAAGGTAATTTTTTTCAACTTTGAACTCCTTATACAAGCATCATTAATGGATACTTTTTGATTGAAAAATATAGACATCATTGCCCTAAAGCTAACCATGCCTTTAGTTTTCATTTATATTGCCTGAGTGATGTGAATTTTGAAGTTGAACTTTCTGAAAAAATTAGGTTTTTATTTGGTACCAGTAAAATTATTATTCATCTTTGATTTATAGCTTATGAAATTTATATGGTCGAAATCGTGTTGAAAAATGGAACAACTTTCATGTTTACATTTTTGAAAATGGTTGAGAACTGAAGAAGTTACATATTTTACCATGGTGTTGTTCATCTCTGTGCATGCAAGGTTGAAGATGAAGCCATTTTCAAATTTTAAAAATGAGTTCATTTTAAGTTTATTGCAAGTTGTATTATGAACGGATGAAAAAGTCACCCCAATGGCAGAGAAGCACGCGCTAAGACATTTGTTACTAGGGACCTGGGTTCGAGCCCCAGTGGTACCCTTTTATTTTTCACTTATTTTTTTATTGCAGATTCAATGCATACAAGCCACGCACACCTACCATGAGCTTCATATCAACACCATCAAATCTGCCAGGAAATCAAGTCAAAAGCTCATAATGGAAAGCCCATGGTGCACTGCAAAAAATCATTCACACATGATCAACATGCACTGGACTTTCTATTCATGGGCCTTGACTAAAATTACTTTCACATACACCCATTTTACTAAAAGACAACCAAGCCCACTCCATTTTTTAATTTTCTCTGATTTCGAACAAAAAAAGTATATTTGGGCCCAGTGCCTCATTCTTCTTTTTTACCTCCATTTCACTTTTCAACACCTAAGCCCAATTTTTTATTTTATTCATATTTTCTTTATTCTTATTTAACCAAAATACAAAATTATATTTTCTTAAATAATTAAATTAAAAATATTTTAATTCAAGCATTTTATTTTATTAATTAAATTTTATTAGTTCTTTCATACTTTAAAACATTTTCTTAACATTAATATCCAAATTATTAGACTTAGGTTTTTATTTTCTTCTTAATGTCAATTAACTTAGATTTTAGGTTTTTATAAATAATCAATTAACCTCTCTTGTGATAAAATTAATTAGTTTAATTAGATTAATCTTTAAATCTTTTCTTCATTCAAAAACCCTAAAAAATGATTTATTTCCTCCTCTTTTCATTTTGTACATTCTATTATTATTTATATTCAATGGTTTGTAATAGATAATTAGGTATTTATTTCTTTCTCCCCCTCATTTACAAACTTGTACCCCCTATTGCCAAAGCGTTGTAATAGCGTAGGATATTTAAATTCTGCAATTTATCGCTTTCCTTATTTTTGTTAATAATTAGGGTTTGTATGACAAGACTTAAAATAAACCATAGAAAAACTCTAATTAAAGATAAAATATTTGAAATCAATACACTTTGCACACATGCACCTCTAGGGTAAAACACACTTGTTACTTTAGATAAAAACAGTCATGTCCCTCAAACGTGAGATGTTTTAGCAAAGACCCTCGATTAAAAGATCATACTCCCTTGTTGATGCTTTGATGTTTCCATCAGTAAACGATCTTAGTCCCTTATGAAAAATTTCTAAAACATCTTACAAGTTGCCTTCTATGACTGTACGCCGACCCACACCTGTCCCTCACATCCAATGATAAGGCTCTCTATCAATCAATGGTATAGTAGCATTATCTAAAGGAGGAGGAAATGAACAAAGACTTTTTGAGTAGGTAGATTGCTCGTAATTGCTTGCTTAAAAACCAAACAATCTTTAAACCTCACACTTTCAAAACATTTCCAAAACAAACATTTTGTATACGTTCTCAATGATACGAGAATCATTACAAAATTGCATTATATTTCCATCTTCAAAACATATTTCCAAACACTCTTTTTCAACAAATATTTTCAAAACCAACACTTTGTATACATTCTCAATGATATGAGAATCATTGCAAAGTTTGTCGAACGAAGGCGTTTTCAAAATATTTTCAAACTTACACAAACACAAAGAATTTCAAGGTGAGCTAGCAATTAAGAGCCATTAGATAACTACGAATGAAAAGAGTGATAACACCTTCCCTTTTCATAAACTACCCCCCGAACTCAAGAAAATTCTCAAAAGGTCTTTCCTGTTCTTTTCACCCTTTCCTTTATTGGATAAAATAAAAGCCAGTGGCGACTCTTGCTATCCGTAACATTTGTGATAAAATACAAAACACCAAGTCACTTCTCCTATCGTATTACAGAACTGGCGACTCTTCTGGGGAAACTAAACTAAAAGTGGGGTTACAGTAAGAGCTAGATCACATTTATTGCTTTATTTATTTGCCTTGTTTGCTTTACATCTTAGGTTATGTTTGGGTTTATTTCTTGTATAGATCCTATACCCGGATTTGGGGCATATTAGGTAAGTAGAAATAGATCACAAAGACTATACGGCATAAATCGATATGGTTGAAGCGATAGATACATTAGTGTGACATATTTTTGGGTACTAGTGTCCCTTGAGTTAACTCAAGGAGAATACAGGGCCGCTGAGTGGTGTCATAAAGCACTAACTGACTGTAGAACCTTAGTTGAACAACTTGGCCATTAGAAATTAGTGAGATAGCTGGCTTTGGTGCAGACTGAAGTTGGTTGATGATACTCGATACTACGCTTATTGAGATCGGACTTTCGAGATATTTTGGTCGCGAAAACAGATTTCTTATGATGAAACAATGCCCGATGAAGAAAGATCAATGATATTGAGGTTCCTTAGAACCCGATTACTTCTTTTAGAACAGGTTGAACTAACTAAAACTTCATGAGGGTACTTACCTTTAAACCCCATGCAAGCCTAAACCTAAGGATTTGTGTGTTTTGTTTGTATATGATTTATTTGTTCATAACATCATAAACATCATGGCATCATGCCATAACATTTTCACTAACCATTTCAAGGGCCTAGGGATTTATCTTTGTTCTATTTTGTAGCATATGGCTTCTGTTCGCAGAAATACCATCTAATCAGCTTTGTAAGAGTTCCTCCTCAACTAAAATAGTTAGCATCAAGGATTCCTGAGAATTCTTCGTTCACCAAAATACATGGTCAGCTTCTCAATCTGGTTACCTCAAGCTTCAAAGAAGACATGATGTATGTGCTCTTTCAATTCTTTGATCCTATACATCACTGTTTCACCTTTCCCGATTACAAATTGGTACCCACGATGGAAGAGTTCTCACAACTATTGGGAGTACCAGTCCTTAATCAAATTTCATTCACTAGTTTAGATGAAACTTCAAAACCTGAAGTTATTGCCAAGGCCTTACATTTAAGGAGGTCCGGCATTGTAGCTAATTGGGAAACAAGGAGTGGAGTCAAGGGTTTTCTAGCTAAGTTTCTGTTAGAAAAGGCTCAATTATTTTGGGATGCTTTGCATTTGCAAGCTTTTGAAGAAGTATTGGCTCTTAAATCTATGGTTTGGTATTGTTCCCTAATCCAGACCAACTCGTAGACGTGAATGCTGTCAAGATTTTCCTTTCTCGTAATCTTGTGCCTACCTTGCTTGGATACATTCTACATTCTCTTCACACTCGCACCATGAGGAAGAGAGGGGTTCTTATGTGCTGCATACCATTGCTATCTAGGTGGTTTATTTCGACCTTTCCCGGTCAGTATTGAAGAATGAGAAAGGCTTGAGGTGGTCTCAAAGAATGATGTTGCTCTCTCATTTAGATATATTTTGGTGTTCCCGATCTCTGAAAGATGTCACTATCATTAACCGTTGTGGGGAATTCCCTAATGTTCCACTCCTTGGCATTAGGGGAGGTATTACTTATAACACTTATTTGGCTCTACGATAATTTGGGTATGCTAGAAGAGATGGTCCCCATGACGCGCTTATCCAGGGTATCATATTCGACGATGAGAACGATGTCCAAGGTTATCGTCAAAGGTTTGTACGAGCTTAGGGCATGGTAAACAAGTTTGATAGCAAGACTTTGGGATATAAGGACTCTACTCCTTTGGATCCTTATCTCAAATGTGTGCGAGCTTGCACTCAAAATCTAATGATGTCGTATCCAGCTATTCTACCAACAGTTATAGATCCCATTGCGGAAGGGGATGTTCCTTATATCGTTCTCCATCCTGACATGCCTACTGATCTTGAATAATTACAAAGATTGTGGATTCAACTCAAGGGGGAATGAGATACCTTTGAAGTCCGATTCTATGCAAGCGAGAAGAAAGTGTTAGATCTTACCAAGCAACTTCACGAGGAACAAAGCCGGAATGCCTACATCGACACAAAGAGGAATCGCTCGTGGGATACTTGAGTCTTTTGTTTTAGGAGTCTATTTTGTTGTCTCTTTGAGACCTTTTTTCTTTTTAATTGTAAGCCCAATGGGCAATTGAAATCTTTGAACTTATTAATACAATTGTTGTGTTTGTTTCATTTTTGGATAGAAAATTTAAATTCCTTAAGGTCCTTGAAAACATTGCATCCGCATATCATGCATCATGTCATAAGCAGGTTTTCCGATACAGGTTTCCTCATTATTTTACTATTTATTTCAGTATAAGATGGCTCTAGAGAAAACCGTCAAAGATATGCAAACTTAACATGCACAGTTCAAAGAGACTCTACTCAACCTAGACAAAGGTCAACAAGAGATGATGGCACTCCTTTCCACCAAAAAGAAGACCAAGAAGTCGGTTGTTATTCTCAACATGGGAAGAAGGTTCAAGGGGCCCACCCGACTCGCTCAAATAAAAGAGGCTTCTTCTGAGGAAGAAGACAATCAAGACAAGGATGTTAGAAGCACTAGAGCTGAAAGTGGAAATAACCAAATTTTTGAGGACGAAGACTATTCTGAAGAGCAGTATCCATCGGTGGATGAGAAATACAAACAGCTGGAAGACCGACTTAAGGATATGGAGATCCAAGCAGTGTCTGGTTTAGACTTTGGATACTAAGGTTTGGTCCCTGGGGTGGTCATTCCCCACAAATTCAAGATCCCTGTCTTCGCCAAATACAATGGGGTCTCCTGTCCCAATATGCATCTCAGGTCCTATGTCCACAAGATTCAACCACACACCACTGATAGGAAGTTATGGGTTCATTTCTTCTAAGAAAACCTATCTGGGACACAGTTGGAATGGTTCTAACAACTAGAGAGGACTAATATCCACACATGGGAGGATCTGGTTGTTGCCTTCTACAGACAATACAAATAAAATGTTGATCTTGCACCAACTCGCGTGCAATTACAAAGTATGACTATGGGCTCAAATGAGGGCTTTAAGGAGTATGCCCAAAAGTGGAGGGACTTGGCTGGAAGGGTGCAACCCCCTTTGACAGACATAGAATTAGTGGACATGTTCATGGGCACCATGACTGGTCCATTCTTTAACTTGCTGATTGGGAGTTCATTGTCAGGGTTTATCGAGCTGATTTTGACTGGCAAACAGGTTGAAAGTGGAATCAAAAGCAGGAAGATCCCAATGGCCTCAACCTTTAATGTTGTAAAGAAACCATTTTTTGGTAAGAAGGAAACTAATTTTGTTTATGGATAAAGGATCCATTTCAAGAATGATCGTCATCAGTCGGTAGGAGAAGTATTGATTTCTAACCCAACCCCAGTTCAACAAATATCAAACAATCAGCAAAGGCCAGATGCCCTAAGGAGTAAATTCACTAGAATCAATATGCCATTGTCTCAAGCTTTACAACATCTATTGAAGGCAGATTTGGTGACGCTGTGAGGTCCTCATCCAAATCCCAATACTTCCTCTCCCAAATATAATATGAACGTGAAATGCACCTATCATTCAAATAGCCATGGACATGATACCAACAATTGTTGGGCGTTGAAGAACAAGATCCAAGATTTGATTGATAACAAAGTGATTGAGTTTGACCCTCCACATACCCCTAATGTAATTACCTCACTAATTCTGAAGCACGACAAGGGCATGAATGCAATTGAGTTTGTTTCTGATGAAGAGGATGTTGTTGGTAACTTTTACAACTGGATCTCCCCCACTATCGACAATGGACCTGACAACTGGAAGGTCAAAGACTTCATCTCAATCTCCTTCAGCCAGGAGTAATTGTTATTTCCTATTTTTATTACTTTAAGAAGTTTGTCTGTATAATTTCTATTTAAAATAATGACTTTAAACCTTGTGCCTTGCCTGGGGCACAATGGTTCATTTGTTAAGGGTTGTCATTTCATATATCATATGCTCATTTAATGAAAACATTGGACGATTTGCATTTAAAATTTGCGCCTTTTGTCTTTCTTTTAATTTACTGCATTTTACAATAGCCATGTAACCTTACATGCACATACACATTTGCAGATCCATATCCACTCCGGATCTTATTGACAATAATTTTGTTATTGCCATTTATGACTTCAAAATCCAATCTATCAAGCCGAAGACGAATGTGAAGAAGATTGTGAGATACGTGGAGAACTTTCCAGACTCCTAATACAAGAGGAAAAGGCTATCCAATTGCACGAAGAATCAGTCGAAGTGATAAACTTGGGTACTGAGGTAGATAAGAAAGAAGTCAAGAATGGCACTAACCTGGAAGACAATGTCAATAGCAGATTGGTTCAGATATTGCACGGTTATGTTGAGGTATTCACTTGGTCATACGAAGACATGCCGGGGCTCGATACTGATATCATGGTTCATCGCCTACCAATGAAAGAAGGTTGTTCTCTGATCAAACAAAAGGTTTGTCGCATGCATCCTGATATGTCAGAGAAAATCAAGGCTGAGGTAATGAAACAGTTCAATGCAGGTTTCTTGGCAGTGATGTCGTATCCCCAATGGGTTGCAAATGTTGTTCTAGTGCCGAAGAAAGAAGGTAAGGTCTGTATGTGTGTAGACTACAGGGATCTAAATAGGGAAATCCCCAAAGACGACTTCCCACTACCACATATTGATGTCCTGGTTGACAACACTACTCAGCATAAGGTATTTTATTTCATGGATGGTTTCTCCGGGTACAGCCAAATAAAAATGGTGCCCCAAGACATGGACAAAACTACCTTTATCACAAAGTGGGGCACCTTCTATGATAAGGTCATGCCTTTTGGGCTAAAGAATGCAGGCACAACTTATCAACGGGCTATGGTGGCTTTATTTCATGACATTAATCATCATGAGATAGAGGTCTATGTTGATGACATGATAAAAATATTGCAAACTGAGGAAGGACACCTTGATCATCTGCATAAGTTGTTTGAGAGGCTGAAGAAGTACAAACTAAGGCCGAATCCAAACAAATGCACCTTCGGGGTAAGATCTGGAAAGCTCATAGGTTTCATCGTTAGTGGCAAAGGAATTGAGGTCGATCCTGCAAAATTCAAATCAATCCAAGAAATTCCGACTCCCCGTACTGCGAAGGAGGTCAGAGGTTTTCTAGGATGACTAAACTACATTGCCTGATTCATTTCTCACCTGACTGCTACTTGTGAGCCAATCTTCAAGTTGCTGAAGAAGGATCAAGTGGTAAGATAGAATGACGACTGCCAAATAGCTTTTGATAAAATCAAGGAGTACTTATAAGAACCTCCAATTCTAATGCCACCAGTTGAAGAAAGACCTCTGATCATGTACTTAACCGTGTTAGAGAATTCAATGGGGGTGTGTGTTGGGGCATCATGACGAGTCTGGTTAAAAAGAGCATACAATAAACTACCTTAGCAAAAAGTTTACCGACTTTGAAATAAGATATTCACTACTCGAGAAAACTTGTTACAGTTTGGCATGGGCTGCTCGTCGACTAAGACAGTATATATTGACTCATACCACTATATTGATCTCTAAGATGGTTCCCGTTAAGTACATATTTGAGAAGCCAGCTCTCTCTAGAAGAATAGCTCAATGGCAAATAATCATGACTTAATACGACATTTAGTACACTACACAAAAATCAATCAAAGGAAGTGTACTGGCAAATCATTTGGCACATCAAGCTGTGGATGACTACCAATCTATGAACTTTGAATTCCCGGATGAGAACATCATGCTAATTACAGATTGTGAAAAGCATGGACCGTATGAAGGATCTGATTCAGGATCCCGATGGACTATGGTTTTTGATGGAGCTTCTAATGCACTAGGTAACGGAATTGGTGATGTGATCATATCCCCTGAAGGTTGCCATACACCTTTCAGTGCTAGACTTTGCTTTGACTGTACCAAAAATATGGCTGAGTATGAAGCATGCATCTTGGGTCTTAAAGTTGCTATTGACCTAAGAATAAAATTCTTAAATGTATACAGAGACTCAGCCTTGGTGGTCAATCAAGTTAAAGTAGAGTGGGATACAAAACATCCAAATCTTATCCCTTACAAAGAACTTGTGCTAACCTTGACCCCATACTTTGAAGAGGTTACATTTGAACATATCCCGAGGGAAGAGAATCAATTTCCGGATGCCTTGGCTACCATGTCATCTATGTTCAAGGTCAGATGGCACAACGAAGCTCCCAAAATTACTATCGAAAAATTTGACGAACCGATGCACTGCTTTGAGATTGATACTGATAGAGTAGATGAGAAGCCTTAGCTTCATGAAGTGAAAAGGTACGTCGAAGCGCAAGAATACCCTGAGGGAGTATCAATCAATGACAAGAAATTATTACGAAGGTTCTCTGCCAAGTTCTTCCTGAGCAATGGAATTTTGTACAAGCATAACCATGATTCAACTATGCTCCATTGTGTGGACAAGAAGGAAGCAGAGAAAATTATGGACGATATGCACGAAGGCATATTTGGTACTCACTCCAGTGGACATAATATGGCCAAGAAGATTATAAGGGCTAGTTACTATTGGTCGACTATGGAAACTGATTGTCATCACCACTCAAGGACTTTTTATAAGTGCCAGATTTATGCTGATAAAGTTCATGTACCTCCAGTTCCTTTGAATGTCATGACTTCTCCTTGGTCATTCGCAATGTGGGGCATTGATATGATCATAGAAATAAAGCCTACTTCTTCTAATGGACATCACTTCATTCTCTTCGCCATTGACTACTTCACAAAATGGTCAGAAACAGCTTCATTTGCCTCAGTTACCAAGAATGTTGTAGCCCAGTTCATCAAACATAACCTTATCTGTCGATATGGTATCCCTGAGAGAATCATCACTGAAAATGGTACCAACCTCAACAATGCCATGATCACTGAACTTTGCACCGAGTTCAAGATCAAGCATCACAACTTTTCTCCATACAGATCTAAGATGAATAGCATAATGGAAGCTGCCAACAAGAATATAAAGAAGATTATGCAAAAGATGGTGGTAACCTACAAAGACTGGCATGAGATATTACCATTTGCTCTTCATGGATATCGTACCTCGACACGAACATCAACTGGGGCAACCCTATTCTCTTTGGTATATGGCATGGAAGATGTCCTGCCTGTTGAAGTTCAGATTCCTTCTCTAAGGATTATGAAAGAAGCAGACTTAGACGAAGATGAATGGATTCATACTAGATTGGATAAATTAAATTTGATTGACGAAAAGAGGCTGGCGAATGTCTGTCATGGTCAGATGTATCAAAAACATAAGATCAAGGCATTCAACAAGAAGATCAAGCATCAGGTATACCAAGCCAGTGACTTGGTAATAAAGCACATCATTCTACCACAAGGAGATCCCAAGGGAAAATGGACTCCCACCTACGAAGGGCCATTTGTTGTCAAGAAAGTATTCTCTGGCGGTGCTATGATACTGACCACCATGGACAGTGAAGATTTCCCGCACCCTATGAATGCGAACATAGTAAAAAAATACTACACATTAGAATGACCCGCTAGGTTGACATACCTAAGCAAAATAAAGGCATCTCGACGAACCAAAAGGATTCGAGCAAAAGTTAGGGATATATACAAAAGATTATACACCTGGCAAGTCGAAAACCTGAAAAGGAAGCTTGGGAAAAAATGGTATCCTGGTGGACTGAAACCTGAAAAGGCGGTCCAGGCAAAATTAAGGATTAAAAGCGTACGACTATGTCCCGTTGGATCACTTACATGCAAGCTTTATTACCAAATTTGAAATTTTAAATGGTTCAATCAACTTCTTCTGATGGCAAAGGACGAGATGTTCAAAGACATAGGGGAAATAGCGGAGTTGGAATGCAATGAGATCACTTCCACATGGCTATATATATGTTTTCACTTTTTACTCTTTTCATTTCACGATGACTTCCTCTTACTAGGATTTCCGTCTCTTTGTACAAAATCACTTGTTAATAGGCAAATCATCAATACAAATACACCTTGAAGTTCAAACTTTTTGTTTTTGTTTTGTTTGCAAAAACGGCCAATGACTAAAATTGAATGAACATATGCATTTGAACATGATCGACTGTTAACAAATAAATGCATAAGAACAGGAATAAGTATTTACTCAAAATTCTAGGAGCTGGAATGACACTCAAGTTTTCCATAAATCCCCACAGAGATACTCCTATGAGATTACCCCCACAGATTAGTCTTCACAAATAAAGGTATATTCCCCACAATCTCCCTGGCAGATCGCTCCAGCAAATAAAGGAGTATAATCTCTTTCCCAATAATATCACTAACCTACGGAGTTTCCAATCAGTACACTTCATGGAAATTCTCTTCCCCATTTGAGTTCGGTCCTCCAAAATTGAAAAAGAAACCATGCAGAGTTTCTCCTCTCTAGCAAATTCAATTTCCCTAGGAAAGTTTGTTTCCTCAACAGAACACTTCTCCGACAACAGGATTTATTTCCCCAACAGCCTACAAATTCCCCCAGCATGAGCCTATCACTGACGAAATTCCTCTCCCTAGTAAAATTTGTCACTATCCCCAAAAGGTTGCTGCAAAACATGGAATTCGACCAGATACCAGTTAACTTTATCCTCCCCAGAAAAGTCATAAGATTATCCATCTCTTTTATCCCCAGTCAGGGTGTATAAGAATTAATTCTCCCTGGGCGAGTCGGAAGTTTAACCATCTCTTTTATCCCCAGTCAGGGTATATAAAAAAATAAACTCCCCAGTAGAGAAACGAACGACCAAGGTTCCTAAACTCTACTCCCCAAACAGAAATCAATACATCCCATGCATAGTTTCCTTGAACAAGTAAGCAGGAATCCCCAGCGGAAGCATTCTAGACAAGATTAAAGATACACATACTCTTCACCCCCAACAATAGTCAGGGATTTATTTTCCTAGACAAAGATACACTTCAATAACATTTCACACTCATACGTCATAGCATATGCATACGAAACGCATATAGGACAATCTCATTTATTCTGAGAACATCATTACGCAATACATTTCATACATCATGACATTGCATACAAATAACTCTTTAACTTCTCATGAAAGATCAATCAATATATGAATATCATCAACAATTTTCAACAGTTCCAGATTAATTCCTGAAATAAGACAGGGCAACTATCTATGAACAACAGGTCCAAGATTAATTCCTGAAACAAAACGGGGTAACTATCTATGAGACCAAGTCAGAGGTTAACTCCAAAAACAAGACGGGGCAACTATCTCCACGGCCAACAAAAATAAAGTTCTAGATTAATTCTTGAAACAAGACAGGGCAACTACCTATGAACAACAAGTCCAAGATTAATTCCCGAAACAAGACGGAGAAACTATCTACGAGACCAGGTCAGAGGTTAATTCCCGAAATAAGACAGGGAAACTATCTTAACGGAAAATAAAAAGCAGGTTCCAGATTAATTCCTTAAACAAGACGGGGTAACTATCTGGATAACCAAACACAAATTAATTATTGAAACAAGATAAGGCAACTATCTATGAAGAAAAAAATTGATGAAGATCAATTCTCGAAATAGGATGGGGCGATTATCTTTCTCACCAATGGTACAAACCGATTGTAGATCAATTCCTGAAACAGGAAGAGGCGACTATCTACACAAATAGATTGAAGATTAACTCCCAAAAATGGACGGGGAAACTATCTTTCTTTCTCTTTGTTAAAGGTTAATTCCTAAAACAGGACGGAGCGACTATCTTTATTACCAATGGTATGAACTCCTGAAACAGAACGAGTTTACCAACAAACTGATTATAGATCAATTTCCGAAACATGACGAGGCGACTATCTATATGATCAACAACTGCCATACACCTTTCCCAGAGGTTCACTCTGGAAAGCACTCTTCAGATACAGTCGAGCATAGACTCATTCTGATATTTCTATCCATAATCACTTTGGATGGCATCTTTAAGCCCATCTTCGACAACTCTCTATCATCTCTCCAAATGGAATCTTTAATCCTATCTCTGACCACAATCTATCATCTCTTCAAATGGCATCTCTAAGCCCATTTTTGATGTAATCAACAGACAGTTTTGCTTTACGCACGGGCGAGTGCAAATTTCTAGGCACTTAAGAGTTCAATCCTCTTCTACCTTCAAGTCACGAATCACGGACAAGCTAATTTGACTCTTCAGGTTTAAGAAGATTGAACAGGGGAAACTGTTGTACGCTAAAATTTTCCCTCTCTTTTCTGAAGACATTTCTCACCAAAAGACCTCAAATACTCAAGGGTTCTCAAGAGTTGATCAAACAAGCTCACCTCCTAAGCATTGAGTCCACAAATTAGGGTTTTGGTTTTCTATAGGGAAGTTGGACTTATAATGCCTCAAGTGACTTTCAAGGTTCATTATAGGTGTCCAAAATTTCTCATACCAAGTTTCAAGTCTGGCACCACAAAATTACTCAGTCAATTGCTTAGATGATTGGAAATCAGTTGTATTGGATAAAAAGTCAACTATGATCAACATACAGTCAAACTTCATGATTTTTGGCCAACATCAACATTTTGAAGTGATATTTATAAATTGATCAAGGTTTGATCATAATTCCCCAAGAAAAGCATTCAAATCATCAAAGAGGCAAAATTGTCAAAATTAGGGTTTTAACTGAGAATGACTGATCATTGACTTTTGACCCAGTACATGACATAATGGCTTGAAGCATGATCTAAAGGACTCAAACATAATGTCTTGACCTAATTTCATGGCTCAAATCATTTCTCAAGATCAATGGATTGATAGTTGAAATTTGATCAACTCATGAAAAGTCAACTTATACACAAAAAGTTAAACTTTGACTTTTTTGGTTAACATTGAATTTCAAAGATAAAGATTCATCAATACATTCAAAAATATAAAACTTGATCATCAATAATCAAGAAAGTAAAGAAAAGTCAACAAAAGTCAAAAAATTCCAATACTTAGAAAATTCTAAGTGTTTTTTAACCTTGATAATTTCACTACTTCATGACAATTTTTCACCAAGATGCAAGATGATTCAAGAAAAACTTTTAAAATGAAAGTTGTAGATCTTGAAAAATTTTACAACTTTGTCCCTTAGCTTTGATGTCCAAAAAATGCTTGGATTTGAAGATATAGGCTCATGAAGTCATGACCTTTTTGTATAAACACTTAGTGAAATTTTCAACAAGTTTAGGCAGATTTTCGTCCTAAATTATTGGCCATATTTCGTCAAGCTCCAATTTGATTTAGCCAAAGTGGTCAACATGAAGTTTGTAGACAATTTTTCAAGCTTTTAAAAATGTCCATGAACTTGAAGATATCATGCTTGAACTAAAAGTTTCGAAGAGAAGAAGATGGCATCACAAACTTGAATTTTAAGTCATTTTGTGATGAACCTTATGATCAAATCTTCAAGCATGTTGCATAATCTTGCTTTGAAGGACTTCAAACTTGAAAATCACTCAATAATTAAATTTTTTCACAACTGATTGAGCCATTGTCCAAACTTTTGAGCCATTGTCCAAGTGATTCAAGCATTATCCAAGTTACCTTACCATTTAAGGAACAAAGCTCACACTTCCATTTTGGAAAAGTGACTTTAATCACAAACTCAACTTGTCTCGAGGCTCTGAATTGTTTGTTCTTATCACACTCAACATGTATGCTCAGATGCAATATGTTTAAAGTTCCTAACCACTCTATGAGCCTCTGTACCATTGCATTAGAATAATGTTTGTCAAAGTTGCTTCAAAATCAAATTTCTAAACCATAACATGATCTTGTGAATCTGATTATTTCAAACCCTTAAACCTTTCCTCTATAAATAGAGAAGCCATTTGCAAGCCATAACATGAATTGAATAGCATGGAAACACTCGCAAACACTCTGAACTCAGAATTTGTATTTCAAACCTCCATTGTTGCACATTCTGACCTTGAACTTCAAACTCACAATCTACTTGTATGTTTTTACTGTAAATCAATTACAAAGCTTCCATACCTCATTTAGAGCTCATCCTCACCCATGTTTCATAACTTTCACTTCATCTTCATCATCTTCCAAACTCAAAAATAGTCACCTGCAACTTGACTTCTTCAGGAAGATTCAGGCACTTTCTGCATAAAGTAAGCATTGTGTTAGCTTTCTAGGAGTCCAGTGAAGTTATCCAGATCATCACACACCTTCAGGAGTGCTCAAACTTCAAACACAAATTCCAGTTTTGAGGTAAGTTTTTTCAACTTTGAACTCCTTATACAAGCATCATTAATGGATAATTTATGAATAAAAATTGTAGACATCATTGCCCTAAAGCTAACCATGCCTTTAGTTTTCATTTATATTGCCTGAGTGATGTGAATTTTGAAGTTGAACTTTCTGAAAAAATAGGTTTTTATTTGGTACCAGTAAAATTCTCATTCATCTTTGATTTATAGCTTACGAAATAAATATGGTTAAAATCGTGTTGAAAAATGGAACAACTTTCATGTTTACATTTTTTAAAATGGTTAAGAAATTAAGAAGTTAAAGATTTGACCATGGTGTTGTTCATCTCTGCACGTGCAAGGTTGAAGATGAAGTAATTTTCAAATTTTAGAAATGAGTTTATTTTAAGTTTATTGCAAGTTGTATTATGAACGAATGAACCAGCCACCCTAGTGGAAGAGAAGCGTGCGCTAAGGCATTTGTTACTAGGGACCTGGGTTCGAGCCTCAGTGGAACCCTTTTGTTTTTCACTTATTTTGTTATTGCAAATTCAATGCATACAAGCCACACGCGCCTACCATGAGCTCCATATCAACACCATCAAATCTTCCAGGCAATCAAGTCAAATGCTCAAAATGGAAAGCCCATGGTGCACTCCAAAAAATCATTCACACATGATCAACAGGCGCTGAACTTTTTGTTCATGGGCCTTGACTAAAATTGCTTTCACATACACCCCTTTTACTAAAAGACAACCAAGCCCACTCTATTTTTTTTATTTTCTCTTACTTCAAACAAAAAAGTATATTTGGGCCCAACTCCTCATTCTTCTTTTTTACCTCCATTACACTTTTCAACACCTAAGCCCAATTTTTTATTTTCTTCATATTTTTTTAATTCATTTTATTTATTTTTATTTAACCAAAATACAAAAATATTTTTTCTTAAATAATTAAATTAAAAATGTTTTAATTCAAGCAATTTATTTTATTAATTAAATTTTATTAGTTCTTTCATACTTTAAAACATTTTCTTAACATTAATATCCAAATTATTTTCTAAACAAATTATTAGACTTAGGTTTTTATTTTCTTCTTAATTTCAATTAACATAGATTTTAGATTTTGATAAATAATCCATTAACCTTTCTTGTGATTAAAATTAATTAGTTTGTTTAGATTAATCTTTAAATCTTTTCTTCATTCAAAAACCCTAAAAAACAATTTCTTTCCTCCTCTTTATATTTTGTACATTCTATTATTATTCATATTCAATAGTTTGTAATATATCATTAGAGCTTTATTGCTTTCTTCCCCTCATTCACAAACTTGTACCCGCCATTACCAAAGTGTTGTAATAGCGTAGGACATTTAAATTCTGCAATTTATCGCTTTCCTTATGTTTGTTAGTAATTAGGGGTTGTATGACAAGACTTAAAATCGACCATAGCAAAACTATTATTCAAGATAAAATACTTGAAATCAATACACTTTGCACATATGCACCTCTAGGGTAAACCACACTTGTTTCCTCGATTCAAAACAGTTATGTCCCTCGAACGTGGGATATTTTAGCAAAGACCCTCGATTAAAAGATCATAGTCCCTCGTTGACCCTTCGATGTTGCCATCGGTAAACGATCTTAGTCTCTTACGACAAATTTCTAAAAAATCTTACAAGTTGCCTTCTGTGACTGTACAACGATCTACGCCTGTCCCTCACATCCAATGATAAGGCTCTCTACCAATCAATGGTAAAGTAGCACTATCTAAAGGAGGAGAAAAAAACAAAGACTTTTTGAGTAGGTAGATTGCTCGTAATTGCTTGCTCACAAACCAAATAATCTTTACACCTCACACTTTCAAAACACTTTCCAGAACAAACATTTTGTATACATTCTCAACGATACGAGAATCATTACAAATTTTTCATACATTGGCATCTTCAAAACATCTTTCTAAACACTCTTTTTTAACAAATATTTTCAAAATCAACACTTTGTATACATTCTCAACGATACGAGAATCATTGCAAAGTTTGCCGAATGAAGGCGTTTTCAAAATATTTTCAAACTTACAAAAACACAAAGCATTTCAAAGTGAGCTAGCAATTAAGAGCTCGTAGATAACTACAGATGAAAAAGGTGCTAACACCTTCCCTTTTCATAACCTACCCCCCCTCCTCGGACTCAAGAAAAATCTCAAAAGGTCTTTCCTGTTCTTTTCACCCTTTCCTTTATTGGATAAAAGAAAAGTCGGTGACGACTCTTGCTATCCGCAACATTTGCGATAAAATGCAAAATACCAAGTCAGTTCTCCCACTGTATTACACACATGCATTGTATTATTAATAACTTGATGTATTTGATGTTGAAGAAGCATGAGTTATATCATGATGGATATTATGTGTTATTTGTATATTGGATTGTATGTTGATGTAGTTTGTGGTACGATGAATGAAGAAAATGTGTGAGGTAAAGAGGTATGATTATGTATATTTGAATTGCTATCTACTAATTATTATGCTTTCTTTATATTGTTATGATATCTCACTCCTTCTGTTTTAATGTTACCTTTATATTGATAACATACAGATGATCCGAAGTAGCTTGATGTCAAAGTTAGCTGAGGAGTTTCCTTATTTTATGTAGATTGAGTCAGTGTCAGCTCTGATACGTAACACTTGGGGATTTTGCGTTTGTTTTGTGTTTGTTGGGAGTACTTTTGTAAAACTCCATTTATTAGATTTAAGCATTGTTTTATGTTGAATTTTTGAAAGATGGTGTTTGTCGCTCTTGTTGAAGGGTTGAAAATAATTGTTATTAATATTTTTCACCGCAAATAAATGGAAGATTTTCCAAACATGAAATATATGTGGTTTTTATGTTTTTTTAATAAATGTGTAACATATTTTGTATTGATGAGCATGTGTATGTATGAAGGTAACATCCTGAATATTGAAATGTTTTAAATTCCTTTGAATTTTATTTAATAAGTACGCGGGGGTTTTAGGGTTTTACATGTATAGTCTGCATTTCTCAATGGACCATTAGATATGGAGGTTTATTTCAAGAAACCACCGGGATTTGAGATTAATGGGCAAGAAGGTGAGGTGTACATAACGTGAAAAAAATTGTATGGGTTAAAGCAATAACTTAGAACATGGAACAAACGGATTTTAAATTCCTTTGAATTTTATTTAATAAGTACGCGAGGGTTTTAGGGTGTTATATGTATAGTCTGCATTTCTCAATGGACTATTAGATAGAGAGGTTTATTTCAAGAAACCACCAGGATTTGAGATCAATGGGCAAGAAGGTGAGGTGTACATATCGTGAAAAAAACTGTATGGGTTGAAGCAATCTCTTAGAACACGGAACAAAAGAATTGACAGTTTTCTCATTAAGCTAGAATTCAACAAATGCACGTCAGAATCTAGTGGGTATGTGAAAGGTTCAAATGAGAAGGAACAAATAATTCTATGCAAATTTGTTGATGATCTATTGATAACATTATCAAATGAAGATAAATGGACAAAATTCAAGGTCAACATGAATAACGAATTTGAGATGTGAGACATAGGAAACTTGGTTTATTTCCTAAGAATGGAATTTGTGAACACAATTTGGTGTTTTTTTACTCTATAAGAAATGTGTAGAAGGCACCTTAAAGAAATTCAAGATGAGCAATTGTAATCTTACAATCACTCGCATGAAAACAAGTACAAAGTTAAAGAAGGATATAAATGATGAACTTGTAGATGCAACTTTGTATAAGCAAGTTGTTGGTGGATAATAAATCAATAATTAATTTGACTAATCATCCAAATGAGTTATGAAAGTAGCAAGCAAGCTCAGAGAAAGTACAAATTCCTAAGAGATAAAGTGAACAAAAATAACCTAGAGATTGAATATTGCAAGATAGAGTTGCAACTTGAAAATATTTTGACCAAACTATCGGAGACAACAAAATTTAATTACTTGAAGAAGTTAATAGGCATGAGGTGATGTAAATTAGGAGGAGTATTTTAAAATGTAATTACTTTTAGTGGCAGTTAACTTGTGTTGCTACAAGTGAGTGACTTGCAACACAAACTCATATTAATAAATGACAGTTTTATTAAGTGCATTGACATAGAAGTTGTCGGAGTTAAGTCACCTTATATATTAGTGACGATAATCGTATTGATCCCATTGTTAATATATAATGAATTAAATTATAATGTTAAATTCTTAAAATAAATAATATTCAAATATGTGTCTAATTTTTTTTAAATATAATTCTTAAGTTAAATAATATTCAAATATGCATCTAAATTCTTAAATTCTTAAAAGAGATAAGTAATAACTCAACTTTTTTTATAAGGTTTAAAAATTATTTTTAATAATTTTATAAGGACTAAAAATATATTTAACCCTAAAATTAATTTATATTAACCATGTATTAGATTGAAATAATTTATTATTATTATTTATTATAGTTGTCTATTAATATAGGGGTTTTTAATAGAGATATTACTTATATCTTTTGGGTTGTTCTAAATTCCCACCTTCCCTACATTATTATGATGAGAAATTTCCATACCAAATAAAGGATCAATCTATATCTTGATTCCATGACTTATTGGACAAGGCAACTTGGTGGCGGCTTAACTTTGTGTTCACACAGTGATGGCTACCTAAAATTGAACTACAATACCAAATTTAAACGTTAATTTAATACAATGACTTTCTGATTGAGACATGCACTATGGTTTGATTAAGCTTACCAAAAAAGTGTATCTTTTGTGACGTTGAAATACAGTCCTATGTCTCCTTCCTTTAACTATCATCCAAAAACTGTCATCAGATATTTAATGGCTAATCAAATTAGGGACGAAAAATTATACTTAAATTTGTTGGAGTTGTCAAATTATATGTATTTATTTAGGCTTATCAAAAACTGATCCAATTTTAAAAAGATTAGGAATCTAATGCATGGATAAAAAGTTTTGTGATGCTTTACAGTAAGCTATTTTTGTCAATCCGTGATCTTTCTCAATTGTGTTATTTTGTTTCCTCAGTTTGAAGTGGTCCAAGATGAAAACACTTGTTGTCCAATCCATGCCAATTTGAACATTCATTTGACCAAATAATATGGGTGTAGTTATTCGACCTTTCAAGTTTAAGAAGGGAAAAAGGCCTAATAATGAATAGAGAGGAGAAAAAGCATAAGAAATGTCTCTTATACTTCTTCTTTTTTTGGCATTTAATAAAATTAAAGCTCAAACCTCACATTTTTTTAATTGGAAAATATACTTTGCATAAAAAAATACCTAACCTTTCCCACCATATTCCCAATCGTTGTCCCTATGTTGTATAACAACTATATGGGGGATTTGAACCATTTAACTTGTCACCTTCAATTGTACTTGACATCCCATATTTATAAATTTTTTTATTGTTATACCATCTACTAAAAATTAGAATTTAAAAAAAAATACTGTAAGCTTACGGAAATTTCGAAACAATATTGGAAATTTTAAAAAAATTACACTTTTTACCGCAATAAATCTAAAAGCACCGAAAATTTAATATATCATAAGTTACCTCAACAATATCTAGATTTCTATCAATAAATTTCTTTTATTCGTATTGTATGTAACTCTAGTTTTATATATCTGAATAACATTCATAAGATTTTTAGAATCTTTTTCTTTCAACATGATAATTATGTACTTTTGAGTCATATTGTACTTCGTCATGTCATTTACAAAATGAGTTTCATGATCTTTTAGACGACCCAATATGTCATGGTATTCTAAATCCTTAAATAGTTTATGATTGTGCATCTTGCACCTAACAATCTCCTTCCAACCGATACAACTTGGTACATATCTCAGTCTAAAACGATATTTAACTTTCATACTATAAATGCTTTCTGAAAAATTATTGCTTTCAGATGTATTTTTCCTTTTGTAATTTCTTCCTCTCTCACAACCTACAATCAATTTATCCTTTTGAAGAATTATATATATATATATATATATATATATATATATAATTCTTGTATATCAGATTACATTTATCCTATAGGATGTCGAGACATCTTATCTCTAAATAAACATCATGGTAAGGCATACATAATCGAAACAGTACTGAAAAGAAAAAGGAACACACATAATTGTTAACCCAGTTCGGTGTACAACATCGCCTACTCTGGGAGTTACCAAGCCAGAAAAGAAATCTACTATCAGTAGTATCAATTCAAAGCTAAACTTCTTCGTTTACAACTTATCACTTAATCTCTACCCAATGTAACTTCTACCTAGGAACTCCTAGATATGAGTATACCCACGCACTCACTATCATTGCAGTGATATCAACTCAATAACAAAACAATAACAACTTTAGAAGACACTCTTCAAAGACACACAACTTAACCAATACTCTTGACTAAAAATAATACTCAGAGTTGCTTACAAGCTTTCTCCAAGAACAATAAACATTTTATTTTTCCCAGCTTAAGTATGAACAATAGAGAATTACAACTATATAAAAGGCCTACCCTCATATTAACATGATATTCGAGAGGCTCACAAATAACCAAATCTCATAGAGAGTGGCACAAAGATGAAACCCTGATACTTTTACACACTAGACTCGTACCAACTTTAGGTTTATAACCTTCTATTTATAACCCTTTTTCCAACTGGATCTGGACTTCAAAAACACATCAGAGAGGCTGCACAAAGTCTGCAAAAACTTCTCCAAGAAAATAGGTATTCAATCATAAATTTCCTAATCCGTCTCCATATTTAAAAAGTTTGAATATCTTGAAAACCAACATAATAACTCTTATTTGTATATCTTGGATGCCACATAAGATTACTAAATATTTCTAGAATATTCAATAATTAAATCACAACAACTGAATTCAAACTGTCAACTGCAGCAGACCTGATGTCCTATACTTCTGGTTAGGACATCCCTTTCGACATGTTCAAATAGTAAGTTGAAACATCTTCCAAACTGCAAAACTCTAGCAGACCAGATGTCCTACTCTTGTGGTTAGAAAATCACATTCGACATGTTGAAACTGCAAGTTGAAATATTTTCCAAACTATAAAATTGTAACAGACCAGATGTCATATACTTTTGATTAGGACATCACATTCGACATGTTGAATTTGCAAGTTGAAACATCTTGTTCAAAATGTTGTTGCGTTTTACCAAAATACATGCCAATCATAATTTCAGATAAATAACAATCTCCCTCTTGGCATATTTTGACTAAAACAACCAAATAACTCTTGCACAAGAAAACACCATAATCATGTTTGATAATTAATCAAACACACACATCAAAGGTATAACAGCAAAACAAACATAACAACAGAGTTATGAGCAACAACACAACCGAAATAGTTAGTAGTTATTCAGTTTACTAAACACAACTGCAACAAATAGAGAAACTAAATTATCAACACCGTGATGTCAAGTCATCATGTCTAAAATCTCTTCAGAGCCCCCAATCCAGAACAAAAGAAACTCCCTCTCAACACCTGCTAGCACAAAAGAGAATCAGAAATTCTCCCCCACAATAGCAGCCAACAATTAGTGGTTAGTGCACACACACACACACACAGACTTCACCCCATTTTAGCCATAATATGATAAAGATAAGCAACTAACCAAAAATAAAGTGCACACAAGTGCTAAACAAATCCTGGATATTTGACCCTTACAAGAAAAACAACACTAAAAAAAAAACATCTTCATCTATTGGCAAAGGATGTTTCAGACTTCTTTAGATGCTCTAAAGCATAATCACATTGTCTTTCACTGGACTCTAAGTATACTCTTTTCACCCAACAATAGTGAAACAAACCAAGATATCAAGATATCCAATATGTGATATCTCTCATTCATCAACCAAAACAATCATTGAGTCCCTCCTCAATCTATAGAGAAAATAAATTCTCCCAAACACAAACATTGTTCTTCATAATTCACTTTAAGAACTATGAGAGCACAAGATTCAACCAATCAGTCTCACATGGCTGCAACCACATGTGCCTAGTCAGAAGCACAAATAACTACATCCATTAGCCTTATGTCACGAAATATTGTCTAACATCACACCCTCATAAGAGGTATATAAACTCCACAAGCTTGAACAAGACGTAAGCTTCAAAAGATCTTCTCCAATGCAGCAACAATCCATAGACAAATAATTTACTCCTCTTGTCATGGATAAACAATGCTCCTGTTGATCAAAACCACTTGAGCACCAGATGGATGTAACTACATGAAGATTTTCACATATTCATACTGAAGATTTGCAACTTAAACTAGTTGAACACCTTCACACACTGGAAATTCAATCCTGATCCAGATACTCTAGTTCCTTGAGAGTACATCCAGGCCTTATGAATTCTTCAATTTAATAAGGAAAATATGATAAATGGCCTTATTGATCCACACACATTGTCATGACTCCTTGGGTGGCTAAGTTTTCATGCGCACCTGGTGTGACATTACTCACAAACTCCAAAAATTCTCAGTTTGCTTAAAAGCTTTACTAAGATAACAAAATCTTTTCTAGAGTAACTTATAGCAGAAGAAACCACATCCTCAAAATAATTCAGATCAAATCATACTATCTGACACTCTTCCCTTGCATCCACTAGCGAGTATTGATACTAATAAAGTCTTCACCATGGTAGTCATGCATTCACCAAGCATACTACTATAGACAAGATTAGAATCTTCTCATTCTAATCCACATAGTCAAGAGTACCTCTTCTGAAAAAGATGATGAGCAACATATTCTTCATTCAAAATTCCAAGCAGCTTCCAAAGACAACTATTAACAAGCATGATGTTACAACATTATTTAGGACATCAACAACACATTACATAACCCAATCATTTTGGTTCATAAATAACCATTAAAATGACTCATTATGCATAGAAGTCCTTGACACTAGAAGATCTGAAGAGATCACACCTTCAGTAGTTACCACACACCAGAGAACCTTGGACAGAAATAAACTCTCATACACTTTCTAAATCATAATAATCAGACAATAATCTTGCATGAACACATCAGACAAATACACAACTCTCATCAGTGTATTTGCCATCAGTCACATGCATACCTTCATCAAGAAAAAAATAAAAGATAAGACTACCTCCTCACAATATGGTAGAACATTTGGTCTTAAATCCTTCTTTTGCACACCACTTAGCCCAAGTGGAATCTTCATCATGAAAAAATTTCTGACAGATATACATGAAGGAAAATTGTGATCCAAAATGCAGCAGAAATTTAAAATTTTCCTTTAGTGATCCTTACGAATGTGCATGGTAAGTGATAGAAATCATTACCTCTTGTGGTGATTCATACCTTTGATGTTGTGATCACGAACGTTGATGAATAACAACGTTTCTACTAAATCCACATGAACAAATTGATTTCGGTCACAATGTTAGCTGCTTAGGAATGGAAACTTTGAGTGAGAGAGTGAGGCAAAATACAGATAGGGTTTCAACACCAAAATTTTATCAAGTAAAATGCTTCAGGACATGGGTTCTATTTATAGAACCACTTATGTGGGTTGCAAGCTAAGAGTCTAATTAAGGCTGCAAGCTAAAATCCAAATTAAGGCTACGGGTATCATACCTTATGATATACCGCATATCAATTAAACGTGTGATACCTTACCACATTACATATTTCACTTAAGTTTATCGTACCTTACAGAGTTCTAAAATTCACTTAAGTGCACCGTACCTTACAGTGTTCCTTATTTACTCTATCTCTCATCAACCTGTCCTTATGTGTGTGACCCTGTAGGTTTTCATGACGTTGGAAATTATATTAAATCACACATTTAATATAATAAACAGTGAGTGGTATCTAGCAACACATTACTTCTATCCAAGTCACAAAAATGTCATGTGATCTGACAAAACCTTTTCATGATAATATTTGTGTGTGCAATTACCCTTTTCCCCCTATTTTTATATTGAACACAAGGCATAGACTGTGTCACTCTTGTCGAGTTCAATATTGGGCCCTTAGACATTTACCCTGTTATGCAGGATGGGAAAATTCCATCTAGGTCACTCATGTTCCTCAGCATGCTTTGTTAAGTTCCCATCAACTCTTTTTATGGTCATCCAGTTACATATAACATTTGATCAGCAATAATGTACTTAACTATACATCTAGGGTCCATAGTCGTTTTAGGTCGAAGGGTGGTATACACAATTATCACCATGAGAATAACTTATGACACCTTGCATAACATTCTATGTAGTATTCTCATAGTGGATAAATTCAGTATAAATATTACTCCTAGTATTCATACATATGTCAAGACTTGATAACTCCTTATCCATAGTCCATGAGGTGTGATCATCAGTCCATCTTCACAATAATCTCAATGATTTAATGTTCTCCCACTTTGCAATAAAGCTCAAGTACAAATGTTTTAAAAATAATGTTCTTATGTTTAATGGGATCTCATGATTAAGTCACACTTAACATTTCATTAAACAGACAAACTATTCTAGGGACTTTACTATTTTGGAAAAGCAAACATAATAAATAAATGAATTTTATTATTAATAAATAATTCGATACAAGTACCAAAAGTATTGTCTTCAAGGGCTTACACCAACAATCTCCCACTAGCACTAGATCCAATTAGGCATACCACTAATACCCATAGATCTAGTATGGCCATCATGCATATGTTGTGCAAGAGGCTTTGTTAGTGGGTCAACAATATTGTGAAGTGTAGGTACTCTACATATCTTCACATCTCCCTAATCAATTATCTCTCGAATGAGGTGATAACACCTAAGTATGTGTTTTGATTGTTGGTGAGGTCTAGGCTCCTTAGCTTGTGTGATAGCACCATTGTTATCAAAATAGAGATCAATGTGATCCACAATGCTCAGGACTATGTCAAGTTCACTAATGAACTTCTTGATCCAAACAACTTCCTTT
The DNA here is from genome assembly GCA_948472305.1 of Vicia faba. Taxonomy (NCBI): domain Eukaryota; kingdom Viridiplantae; phylum Streptophyta; class Magnoliopsida; order Fabales; family Fabaceae; genus Vicia; species Vicia faba. The sequence goes on along the minus strand of OX451735.1, from coordinate 1,493,211,603 downwards.
GTTGCATTTGAGGCAGCAATATACTCGGACTCAATTGTAGAATCAACAATTGTATCTTGCTTTGAACTTTTCAAACTCACAACGCCACCATTTAAGCAAAACACATAAGCAGATTGCAATCTAACGTCATCCTTATATGTCTGGAAGCTAGCACAGGTGTATTTAATTACAGTAAGCTCTTCCTAACCTCCATATATCAAGAATGAGTCCTTAGTCCTTCTCAAGTACTTAAGGATATTCTTGACATTTACCTAATGAGCATCACCGGGATCAAATTGGTACCTACTCGTTGCACTTAAAGCATATGATACATCTTGCCGAGTACATAACATGGCATACATGATAGATCCTATTGTAGATGCATATGGATTCTTAGTCATGCGATCCCTTTCTTCCTTAGTTGAAGGGGATTGTGTTTTTGATAAACACATGCCATGTTGCATAGGTATGAATCCTTTCTTGTAATCATGCATATTAAAGTGTCTCAACACTTTGTCTATGTATATTCTAACTTAGGCCAAACAGTTTTTGAGATCTATCTCTATAGATTCTGATTCCTAATATATGTAGACTACTTCACCTAGGTCATTCATAGAAAAGCATTTCCCCAACGAAGTCTTTACTTGTTGCAAGGTAGGGACATTGTTTCCAATAAGTAATATGTCATCTACATATAATATCAGGAAAACAATCATGCTCCCACTAACCTTCTTGTAGAAACAAGGCTCATCTTCATTCTTGATGAATCCATATTGTTTTACTATTTCATCAAAATGAAGATTCAAGCTTCTTGAAGCTTGCTTCAATCCATAGATTGATCGATGTAACTTGCATATCTTTTGGGCTTCTTCTGGTATGTAAAATCCTTTGGGTTGTGTCATGTACACATCCTCAAGAAGATTCCCAATAAAGCGGTCTTGAGATCCATCTTCCATATTTCATAATCATGATATGCAGCGATAGCAAGTAAAATCCGAACAGATTTAAGCATTATAATTGGTGAAAAGATTTCATCATAGTCAACCTCATGAATTAGTTTATAGCCTTTTGCAACCAGTCTTGACTTATAGGTATGTACCTTACCATCCATGCCAATCTTCTTTTTAAAAGACCTACTTGCATCCTATAGGGTTAACTCCTATAGGAGGTTCTACCAAGGTCCAAACCTGGTTTGTGTACATGGTATCCATTTTAGATTTCATGGCTTCTAGCCAGTTCTCAGACTCAGGACCAGTTATGGGCTCTTAGAAGGTCACATGCTCATATTGATTAATGAGAAATACATCACCTTGATCACTTATAAGATATCCATATCTATCAGGTTGGTGACGTATCCTGTTTGACCTATGTTAGTCTTGTTCTACTTGAGCAGGTTGCTCTTCCATAACTACTTGTGTTTCCTGCTCGAATTCCTCCATAGGTGTATCAATGATTTGTGATTCTTGAATTTCTTCAAGCTCTACTTTCCTCCCACTGATTTCTTTGGAAATAAAATATTTTTCTAAGAAAACTCCATCTCGAGTGACAAACACTTTGTCCTCGGAAGGATTGCAGAAGTAATAACCTCTTGTTTCTTTAGATACCCCACAAATAAGCATTTTTCATATTTGGGCTCAAGCATAGTTGAGATTTGTCGTTTCATATAAACTTCGCAACCCCAAATCTTCATGTAAGACATATTTGGTTTCTTACCACTCCATATCTCATATGGTGTCTTCTCAACCTTTTTAGATGAAACACGCTTAAGTGTGTAAGCTGTTATCAATAGTTCATGTCTCAAAAAGGAGTTTGGAAGATCGGCATGAATCATCATGGATCAGACCATGTCTAACAAAGTTCCATTTCTTTTCTCAAATACACCATTCCATTTTGGTGTTCCTGGAGGAATAAGTTTGGATAAACTCCCACATTCCTTTAGATGGTCATCAAACTCTAAGCTTAAATATTCACCGCCTCGATCTGATTGAAGAACTTTAATATTCTTACTTAGTTGGTTTTGTACTTCATTCTTGAATTCCTTGAACTTTTCAAAGGTTTCAGATTTGTGTTTCATTAAATACACATAACCATATCTATTGAAATCATTATTAAATATGATGAAGTATTGAAAACCTCCTCTAATTAGTATGTTCAGTGGTCCACATACATCAGTATGTATGAGGGCCAAAAGATCATTATCCCTTTCATCTTTTCCTGTGAATGGGGACTTTTTTATCTTTCCAATTAAACAAGACATGCATGTATCATATGATTCATATTCAAAGGAGTCCAAGAGTCCATCTTTATGGAGTTTGGAAATGCGTTTCTCATTTATGTGGCCTAAGCGACAATGCCAAAGGTAACTTGGATTTAACTCATTAGATTTAATCTTTTTAGTATTAATGTTATAAATTGGTATTTCAATATCAAGGACATACAATCCATTGTTCATTTGTGTAGAAGCATAGAATATATCATTCAAATAAATGGAGCAACAATTGTTCTTTATTATGAATGAAAAACCAAACTTGTCCAAAGAAGAAACAAAAATAACATTCCTTATAATTGCAGGTACATAATAACAGTTCTCTAACTGAATTATTAAAACACTAGTTAAACTCAAAACATAAGTTCCTACAGCTAAAGCAACAACCTTTGCTCCATTGCCAACTCGTAGGTTAACTTCACCTTTTTCCAAATCTCTACTCCTTTAAAGCCCCTTCACATTGGTACAAATGTGAGAACCGCATCCAGTATCTAATACCCATGATGTAGAAGTAGATAAATTAATTTTTATAACAAAAATACCTGAATTTGAAGTCTCTACTTCATTCTTCTTATCTTCTAGGTACTTTGGACAGTTTCTCTTCCAGTGCCCGATCTTACGCAATAGAAGCAAGTGTCCTCTTTTGTTATGCCTACACTACGCTTCAAAGCAAGAATAATAGGTTTAGGTTTGGAAACTTCCTTGCCTTTCCCTTTACCAACCTTCTTGGTGGGCCTTTTGTTCAGCTTTTTCCATTACTAACCATCAGAATGGACTTCCCTTTTGACTTCACATTTTTCTCAGCAGTTCTTAACATACTTAGAAACTCTGGAAGAATTTTGTCCATGTCATTCATGTTTAAATTTAAGACAAATTGACTGAAGCTCTCTGGAAACGGTTGCAAGATCAAATCAGTCGCAAGTTCCCTTCCAAGGGGAAACCCTAACCTTTCAAGGTTCTCCACATACTCAATCATCTTAAGTACATGGGGACCTACAGAGGTTCCCTCAGCTAACTTTCTATTAAAAAGGGCCTTTGAACCCTGAAAACTCATATTTCTTGCCTGCTCTTGATAGAGCATCTTCAGATGTTTGATAATATCGAATGCTGCCATGTTCTTATGCTGCTTTTGCAACTCTGAGTTCATGGTAGCTAGCATAAGGCAAGCCATTTCACTAACATTATCGACATGCTTCTTATAAGCATATCTTTATGACTTAGATGCAGAACTAGGAGGTTCCACTTCAAGAACAGGTGTCTCCAAGATATACAACTTCTTATCATGTTTGAGGATAATCCTCAGATTTCGGTGCTAATCCAGAAAATTTATCCCAGACAATTTTTCCTTATCAAGAATTGATCGTAAAATGTTGTTAGAGGTGTTTGTTGTCATGGTAATCTACAAGAAAAATATAAAAATATAAGCATCATTAAAAAAAATTCAATTAGGCCTTTAATCACATATGCTCCCACTATTTTACTCAAACCAAATTACCCTAATCATTTGATTCGGAAAATCCCGTTGGAAGATTTTCTAGTGGGCCGAGATCCACATTTCACTTTGTTTTTAGTCTGCGTTAGGCTGATTACATAAAACTAGGTTATTTAGGTAGGAACTCCTTCCAATTGTATCTCATATAATTCTCGAATATTTTCAGTTGGGTGAATAACTCCTTATTCTAACCCATCATATGAATCATTCTCAACTCTTGCTTCTAAACATGTATAATCTTATTATAATTTATTTATTTAAGTTTGACCCAGTGTTTTAGCAATTGAATATTACATTTATCCCATCACACCTTACTAATATAGAACATGCACTTCGCATTAGGCGAAACCTGCATTGTTCGATACTAGTCATGATGAGTGCTAAAACTTGGAAAGCATAAACTTAATATTCCTTTTAAGGGAATTTGGTATTAGTTTGATCTCACCGCTTAACCTGCAAATCGTCTCTCACATGCATCAACATACAAACACGTACATCAACATACATATAACAAGATACACTTATGGCCTCTAGCGCAATTATTCTCCCAAGTCAATGAGAGAACCTAAGCTAACCTAATAACGATCTAAACTTCTCTAAGATAAATCTCCATGGTTGCCTTCTTCCTTTTCTTAATTACATTACATTACATAAAAGAATACTCGTTTTACATACAAGGGAATGAGATGAGAAAAGAAGTTACATAGAGAGATTAAGAGAAAGACACGACACGCAGGTCGTATTTTAAAATGCCAAAAATAAAATAAAGGAATCTAAGGCCATAACTGATCACCACAAGACAACAATAATAAACACATTATTATTATTATTATTAATTTAAATTCTGTTAATTAAATAAGTCAAATTAAATTTCGGCGATTGATCACACTACGCAGAGTTAGCCGGGGGTTCTGCTGCCTGGTAAACGTCATTTTTTGCACAACTCTTGTGCTGTTACATCCCTATTCCGCATAATTTTCTGACAGCACAACCCTTATGACGTCATGAACCTTAATACAAATAATTTCATATCGTCAAACACAACTCAATTGATAATTCAATATGATCGATCAATATGCCATTGCTTCGTCATACTAATGTCGGATTCTGAAACGAATGACCGATGATATTTTAAAAGAATAACAATCATTATGTGATTTAATAGAAGAAATTGAAACAATATATCTGATATATCATCTTTGCACTAGAATTGTTTATATCATATATAAAATTGATCAATTATATTAGTGTAACTTATGGACGACCGATGTATTACTGCTTTACTATACCAGTGTCAGATTTCGAAGTGTAGTCAATATCGATTCGTTCAAATCATACATACCATTCTAGTGTCAGAATTAATGATTATGATTTATTGACTTAAAAAAATTTTATATTGTCAGTATATTTTAATTAAACTATTTTTAAATTATAAAATTACAATGTAACATATGTATTTATTTAGGCTTATGAATAACTGATCCAATTTTAAAAAGATTAGGAATCTAATGCATGGATAAAAAAGTTTTGTGATGCTTTACAGTAAGCTATTTTTGTCAATCCGTGATCTTTCTCAATTGTGTTATTTTGTTTCCTCAGTATGAAGTGGTCCAAGATGAAACACTTGTTGTCCAATCCAGCCAATTTGAACATTCATTTGACCAAATAATGTGGGTGTAGTTATTCGACCTTTCAAGTTTAAGAAAGGAAAAAGGCCTAATAATGAATAGAGAGGAGAAAAAGCATAAGAAATGTCTTTTATACTTTTTTTTTGGCATTTAATAAAATTGAAGCTCAAACCTCACATTTTTTTAATTGGAAAATATACTTTGAATAAAAAATAACTAACCTTTCCCACCATGATTCCCAATCGTTGTCCCTATGTTGTATAACAACTATATGGGGGATTTGAACAATTTAACTTGTCACCTTCAATTGTACTTGACATCCCATATTTATAAGTTTTTTTACTCTTATACCATCTACTAAAAAAATTAAAAATTAGAATTTTTAAAAGATACTGTAAGTTTTACGGAAATTTAGAAACAATATTGGAAATTTTCAAAAAATTACATTTTTTACCGCAATAAATCTAAAAGCACTGAAAATTTAAAATATTGTAAGTTACCTCAATAATATCTATATTTCTATCAATGAACCTCTCTTATTCGTATTGTATGTAACTTTAGCTACCTACAATTGCATAACATTTATGAGGTTTTTTTAATCAGTTTCTTTCAAGATAACAATTATGTACCTTTGAGTTATATTGTACTTCGTCATGTCATTCGTAAAATGACTTTCATGATCTTTTAGACGATCCAATATGTCATGCTATTCTAAATCCATAAATAGTTTATGATTGTGCATCTTGCACCTAACAATCACATTCCAACCGATACCACTTGGTACAGATCTCAGCCTAAAACGATATTTAACTTTCATACTTTAACTGATTTCTGAAAAATTATTATTACATATGTCCTATAGGATGCGAGACATTTGATCTCTAAATAAACATCATGGTAAGGTATACATAATCAAAACAGTTCTAAAAAGAAAAAAGAACACACAAAATTGTTAACCCAGTTCGGTGTACGACATCGCATACTTTGGGAGTTACCAAGCCAGGAAGGAAATCCACTATCAGTAGTATCAATTTAAAGCTAAACTCCCGCGTTTACAACTTATCACTTAATCTCTACCCAATTCAACTTCTACCTAGGAACTCCTAGATATGAGTATACTCACTCACTCACCATCATTGCAGTGATATCAACTCAATAACAACAATAACAACTTTAGAAGACACTCTTTAAAGGTACACAACTTAGCCAAGACTCTTGACTAAGAACAATACTCAGAGTTGCTTGCAAACTTTCTCCAAGAACAATAAATATTCTATGCTTCCCAGCTTAAGAATGAACAATAGAGAGTTACAACTCTATAAAGCAGTCCTACCCTCATATCAACATGATATTCGAGAGGCTCGCAAATAACCAACTCTCATAGAGAGTGGCACAAAGATGAAACTCTGATACTTTTAAACACTAGACTCGTACCAACTTTAGATTTATAACCTTCTATTTATAATCATTTTCCCAACTGGATTTGGGCTTCAAAAACACAGCAGAGAGGTTGCACAAAGTCTGCAAAAACTTCTCCAAGATAATAGGTCTTCAATAATAAATTTCCTAAAATTTCTCCATATTTAAAAAGTTTGAATATCTTGAAAACCAACATAATATCTCTGATTTGTCAATCTTGGATGCCACATAAGATTACTCAATATTCCTAGAATATTCAATAATTAAATCACAACAACTGAATTCAAACTATCAACTGTAGCAAACCTGATGTCCTATACTTCTAGTTAGGACATCCCTTTTGACATGTTCAAATAGCAAGTTGAAACATCTTCCAAACTGCAAAACTGTAGTACCAGATGTCCTACTCTTCTGGTTAGGAAATCACATTCGACATGTTAAAATTGCAAGTTGAAATATTTTCTAAATTGCGAAATTGTAACAGACCAGATGTCCTATACTTTTGATTAGGACACCACATTTGACATGTTGAATCTGCAAGATGAAACATCTTATGTAACATGTTGCTGCATTTTACCAAAATACATGCCAATTATAATTTCAGAGAAATAACAATCTTCCCCTTGGCATATTTTTACTAAAACAACCAAATAACTCTTGCACAAGAAAACACCCTAATCATGTTTAAAAATTAATCAAACACACACATCAAAGGTACAACATCAAAATAAACATAACAACAGAGTTATGAGCAGCAACACAATCGGAGAAATAGTTAGTAGTTATTCAATCTACTAAACACAACCTCAACAAATAGAGAAACTAAATTATCAACACCATGATGTCAAGTCATCATGTCTGACATCTCTTCAGAGCCCCCAATCCAAAACAACAGAAACTCCCTCTCAACATCTGCTAGCATAACAGAGAATCATAAACTCTTCCCCTCATTAACAGCCAACAATCAGTGGTTAGTGCGCGCGCACACACACACACACACACACACACACATACACACACACACATACACACACATACTTCTCCCCTTTTAGCCATAATATGACAAAGATAAGCAACTAACCAAAAATAAAGTGCACACAAGTGCTAAATAAATCCTGGATATTTAACCCTTACAAAAAAAAACACTCAAACAAAAAAACATCTTCAGCTATTAGCAAAGGATGTTTCACAGACTTCTTTAGATGCTCTGAAGCATAATCATATTCTCTTCCACTGGACTCTAAGTATACTCTTTTCGCCCAGCAATAGTGAAACAAACCAAGATATCAAGATATCCAATATGTGATATCTCTCATTCATCAATCAAAAGAACCATTGAGTCCCTCCTCAATCTGCAGATAAAAATAAATTCTCTCAGACACAAACATTGTTCTTCATAGTTCACTTTAAGAACCATGAGAGCACAAGATTCAACCAATCAGTCTCACATGGCTGGAACCATATATGCCTAGTGAGAAGCACAAATAACTACATCCATTTGCCTTATGCCATGAAACATTGTCTAACATCACACCCTCATAAGAGGTATATAAACTCCACAAGCTTGAGCAACATGCAAGCTTCAAAAGATCTGCTCCATTGCAGCAGCAATCCATAGACAAATAATTTACTCCTCCTGTCATGAATAAGCAATGCTCCTGATGATCAAAATCACTTAAGCACCAGATGAATGTAACCATATGAAGATTTTCACATATTCATAGTGAAGATTTGCATCTTCTCACACTAGATGAACACCTTCACACACTGGAAATTCAATCATGATCCAGATACTCTAGCTCCTTGAGAGTACATCCAGGCCTTATGACTTCTTTAATTTAATAAGGAAAATTTGATAAATGGTCTTAATGATCCACACACATTGTCATGACTCCTTGGATGGCTAAGTTTTCATGTGCACCTGGTGTGACATTACTCACAAACTCCAAAAATTCTCAATTTGCTTAAAAGCTTTACTAAGATAACAAACTCTTTTCTAGAGTAACTTGTAGAAGAATAAACCACCTCCTCAAAAGCATTCAGATCAAATCATACTATCTGACAATCTTCCCTTGCATCCACTAGCAATTATTGATACTAATAAAGTATTCACCACAGTAGTCATGTATTCACCAAGCATACTACTGTAGACAAGATTAAAATCTTCTCATTCTAATCCACATAGTTAGGAGTACCTCTTCTGAAAAAGATGATGAACAACACATTCTTCATTCAAAATTCCAAGCATCTTCCAAAGATAACACTCAACAAGCATGATGTTACAACATTATTTAGGACATCAACTTCACATTACAGAACCCAATCACTTTGGTTCTTAAATCACCATTCAAATGACTCATTATGCATAGAAGTCCTTGACACAAGAAGATCTCAAGAGATCACACCTTCAGTAGTTACCACACACCAAAGAACCTTGGAGAGAAATAAACTCTCATGCACTTTCTGAATCATAATAATCAGACAATAATCTTGCATGAACACATCAGACAAATACACAACTCTCATCAGTGTATTTTCCATAAGTCACATGCATACTGTAATATGGTGGCAGAACTGACTGTTTTTCTGTTACTACTGGTTTTGCGTTTTCCCCCTGCAAATATATGGTAAGTAAGAGTCGCCACCGTCTTTTATTTTATCCAACAAAGGAAAAGGGAAAAAGAACAGAAAAAACCTTTTTCGATATGTTTCTAAGTACGGGGGGTAGATTATAGAAAGGGAAGGTGTTAGTACCCTTTATATCCATGGTTTTCCATGGGCTCTTACGTACTTGCTCATTTTGAAATTGCTTTTGTGTATGTTTTGAAAAGATTTGAAAATGCCTTAGTGCGGAATTTCACTTTATGGTAACCCTTGTGTCAGTCCTCAAGAGTGTGATAAAGCGTTTTTGAAAATTTTGTTCGAAAAGTGTAAGTGTGAAAAAACTGGTTGTTTTGAGCAAGTACTTAAGAGTTTCCACCTACTCGAAAAAGACTGTTCATTTTCTTATTTCCTTTAGATAGTGATATCCTACTATTAAGGAGTAGGTAGCTCCATAGTTGGAGTTTGAGGGACAATCGAAAGGGACGATTACGGTCACTTAAGGCAACATGGCAAGATCTCTTAGTAACTGTCCTAAAGTTCAAAGATCGCATTTCATTTTACCGAGGCGACCTTCGAAAGGGACTTGTGATCTCTGAATTAGAGGACACTCTCTAAGAATTCTCACGTTCGAGAATAGTGACCGTATTTCCTAGGAAACAGAAGTGGGAGATACCCTAGGGGTGAGCATGTGCAAGTGTTTAATTTCAGTTTATTTATCTTTGCACATTTAGGGTGATCTACCGTTTTAATCGTTTAATCTTTCCATTCAATCCTATGATCATTCATCTAACAGTTAATAGTAGCGAAAAAATAAAACGCGAGAATCTTAAACCTAGCTATTACAAGGGTTTTGGGGATGGGGATTACATAACCAAAAATGGGGAATTAAAACAGTAAATAAAAAACAGTAAAATAAACCTAGTTAAAACTATTACAACTTTGGAGCAGATACAATAATTTTAAAAAAAATAATGGAAAAAGAATATGCGCGACAAAATTAAATACGGGGAATTAACAATTAAATTCAAAGACATCTAATTAGTGAATAAAGAAAAATATTTTTTGGATTTTGAGAAAGTAATTAATTTTGCAAATTAACCTAATTTCTAATTAATTTTTAATTATGAAAAAAGGAATTTAAATTATCCTAATTAACCTAATTAATTAATGAAATTAAATATTTTATGAAAAAAAACCTAATTCTAATATTTTTGTGTTTTTATGATTTTAAGATTTAATTAAAAAAAGATTTTTTAAAACAATTAAAAATAAATAAAACAATAAAAATGTTAAAGAAATTAAAAGCAAAAGAAACTAGAATGGGCTTGATATGAGAAGCAATTTTGGGAGGTGCATGGCAGAAATTTTCCAGGCCCAAGCTTGCTGGCCCTTCTGCCTGCGCGTGATCCAATGGGGCTCTCATCTGGGGAGTTCACCGAGTTCTTTTCTTGCTGAACGTTGGATCTAGATTGAAAGAAGATCAAATGGCTGGATCTGGAGGCACATGATGGATGCCTGGTTGTGAGATGCGCTGGATCTGAAACAAGAAATTCAAAAAATATGAAAATGTTTGGACCTGGGATCGAAACCAGGTCCCTCTCATTAAATGCCTTATCCTTTGCCATCTATTCTGGTTAGTCATTCGTTTATATAATTAAGCAAAAATAAAATAAGGGAAAAATAGATCCAGTGTTGAATCAACTTGACACACAGGCATTGTGGGGCTATGATAATTCAAAGAACCAATCAGATATGGAGAGAGGAATTTCATTATTGGATCCAGCTAATGGAATGCCTGGAAATGGCCACGCATGCTTGGACCACCTCCTGTAAAAGTCAAGCCACCGGCCATGGTGGTCCCGGTCACCTTCTCCGGTGACACGAGAAATTGAAACCTGCGAAACACGCCATATCAAAGCATAAAAAAGACCCTACCCCCTTAAAATTTCCCCAGGAATCCAATGGTGGTGTCTATTTCCCCTAAAAGTCCATGTATCACTAAAACCGAAGCTTTCTTCTCCCTAAGCCCTAACAATGGTAACTTGCGATCCTGGCTTTATTCCTTGCATGAGACACGTTAGAAAATTCACAAATAATGCAAATAGTATGGATAGGCCCTCTCATTTCTCAAGGAATCACCCTAGATCCTCAAATTTGCTTTCATCCAATTCCAAGCCTTGAATTATCAATTTTTCCAAGCAAACCATTCACAAGGGAAAAATGGTCATTGGCACATTGAGAAGTCTAACTCTGACTTTTGAATCAAAATCAAATCTCAAAAATCACATTTCATCAAGACATGTTGAAATATGAAGTTAATTTTGTCAAGAATTTCAAAAGTCAAAATTTTACTTTGGAAAAATCAAATTCTAAACAGTTAGAAATTTTCTAAAGTGTTTAAGAAATATGACAATTTCAGAACTTCTGAGCCAGTGTTCACACTCAGCAAATTCTGGATATTCTCAAGACGAAGTTTGGTCTGAACTTCTGGGCCAGTGTTCACAAAGGTTCAGTCAGAGTTTGCCAAGGTAAATCAAAGAAAATTACAAAGTGCATTGCAAGCTTACTGGAAAGTCTGAAGGATCTTTCAGAACATGCTGAAGCCAGAATATACAAGGATCATAAGATTGGATGCTACGCTGAAGCAAAACTTCTAATTCAGAGTTAAGCAAGAGTGCAGAGTTTCACATGGGAACTCATTTAATGCTCACAACCTCCTCTGAGTCTTTACCCAAAGGATTTCTCCCACGTGCACCCCTACTGTATTGGGAAGATAAACTTTTGTTCAAAAGCATGCTAGGCCCAAGCGCTGCCTCTACTTTTCCTTAATTCACGCTGACAAAACCCAGCTTAGGTGCTGCTAACTATCCCACTTGACACATTGAATCACGTTTGTTTAAGCTTACTTCAGAAGTAAGTCATCTTCTAGCACATGACGTTGGCGCCACTTGACATCTCCAAACTACAAAACCTTTTCCTATAAATAGAACACCATTGTCCACTGAAAAAAAAGAGGTCCGAGTCTAGAAAAATTTGTGAAAGAAGTGAGAAAATTGAGAAAGAAAGCTTTGAACCACTGCAAAAATTCCAAGAACCCAGAAAACTATAAACACAAAATCCCAAAACCTTAACTTTTGATTCCTTGCGTTCAAACTCTATTTTTTCTTAAGTGTTCTTGACTAAAACCATCCACCTCCATCTAAAAAAAAGGTCAGAATATCACCCTTTGGCTATTCCAGAAGTTGCAAACTTCCATCCTGTTGAGTACGTGAAGAAGTTGCTCAGAACATCACCAGAGTTCAAGACCAATCTCTAGTTCACAGAATCTTTCCCAGTTGCAAGGTAAGTTTTCTTCTGACTCTCATCATACTGATTAAGCATTGTCAAATTTTGCATATTTAACACAATGTAGATATTCTGATTCCTGACGATGTACATATTCTAAAAATTCATGCATCTGCCTGCCTAAGTAGAAGAAATCCTAGTTCAGAGTTTCATAAAGAATTTAGGACTCAGAATTAGGATTAGAAAATACATGTTGTTTCTTATTTATGCTTTTTATATTTCATTAAATTTGTCATAACTATTATGTATGCAACTTCTGTTATGTAAGAAATGACTAAGCTGCAGATGTTCTGACTGGCATGAAGATAGGCAAAATCCTGATAGTCGTATCATAACTTCTGAAAACTTCTGAGTCCTCAGAAGATCCAAAACTTCTGACCTTCCCTATTTCCACTAACGTTGTTTCTGTTATGCAACAAGCCAGAGTCAGAACTTTTGACCTCTTCTATTTTCAGCATTTGTGCTGATTTTGTTTCCTTTCTCTTTTATTATTTTTGTCATCATATTTTTTTATTAATCAGAAAACAACAAAAATATTTCATATTCACATGTTCTATTTTCTTTTAACATAAAAAAGACAAAAAATATTTTCTTATAGTACTAGTAATAGCGTAGAATCTTTATCTTCCGTACTTTTATTGCTTTCATATATTACTAGTAATTAGGGTGTGTATGACAAGATAAAACCAACAAGTAGACAACCAAAAATCAAAGATAAATATATGCAATCAAACACACTTGCACACATGCACCATTAGGGTAATTCCACTTGTTGCCTTACAAAAATGGCCATGTTACGCATGTGGGATGTCTTAGCACAAATCGAAAAATACAAGATCATAGTCCCTCGATGACGCTATCAAAGTTGCCTTTTAAAATGATCTTAGTCCCTAAAGAAAAGTGCTAAGTCATCTCACAACATTGCTATCATGGTCATACGATGACCCAATGCCCGTCCCTTCACATCCAACGATGGGGCTTCTTACCAATTCAATGGTAAGATAGCAACATCTAAAAGAGGAGTAAAAGCATATCTAAGACCTTTTGAGTAGGTAGATTACTTTTAGTTACTTGCTCAATTTCAAAACAAACATCCTTGCTATTTTTAAAAACAATCACATACACTTTCAAAACACTTCAAAAACATTTTCCAAACATTGAAATATTTTCAAAAGCTCAACACTTTGTATACATTCTTACGAACGGGAATCATTGCAAAGTTTGCCTAAACGATGGCTTCTTTTAAAAATACTTTCAAAAACCACACAAAGCACATTTTCAAACAAAAAGCAAGTGATCTAGAAAGTAACTAAGAGCCCATGGAAAACCATGGATGAAAAGGGTGCTAATACCTTCCCTTTTCATAATCTACCCCCAGAACTCAAGAAAACATCTCTAAAGGTCTTTCATGTGCTTTTTCACCTTTCCTTTTTGGATAAAAGAAAAGTCGGTGGCGGCTCTTGCTAAACCGCAATATTTGCAAACACAAACACAAAACCTCAAGTCAGTTCTCCCACATTACCACAGAACTGGAGACTCTGCTGGGGATAATATAAAAGTGGGGTTACCTTAGGGATAGATCACATTTACTTGCTTACATTGCTTGATTTATTTGCTTTACATTTTGGTTCCTTGTTTGGGTTTGTTTTAAATCCTACACCCAGATTTGGGGACACCTTTTAGGTAAGTAGCAATAAACTGTGAGGGAACTGTGAGGGGTATACCGACACGGTTGAAGCAGTAGCTACGTTGATGCGGCACTTTGGTTGGTACCGGTAACCCTTGAGTCAGTCAAGGAGAGTACGGGGCCGCCACGTGGTGTCGTGAAGCATCAACTAACCTTAGAACCTTACTTGACCAACTTGGCCATTAGAAAGTAGCGAGATAACCAGCTTTGGTGCAGTCCGAAGTTGGTTGATACTTGATGCTACACTCATTGAGGTTTGACTCTTGAGTTTTGTTTGGTTGCGAGTCAATCGCTTATTGAACGAAGCTTGGGGGAAAGATCAGTAATATTGAGATCCCTTAGAACCCGGTTACTATTAACTAGGACTTGTTGAGCCAACTAAACTTCAAGAGGGTACTTACCTACAAACTCCATGCGAGCCTAAAACTAAGGATTTGTCTACTCTGTGTGAATATGATTACTTACCTCACATATTTTTACATAGCATCATGACATCATACCATAGCATTCTTACTAACCATTTCAAGGATTTTTGGGATTCATCTTTGTTCTATTTTGTAGGACATGGCTTCCCCTCGTAGGAGCACTATCCAAGTCAGTCTCGTGAGGGTACCTCCACAACTCAAGGATTTATTATAAAGGGTTCCTGAGGATTCTCCATTCACCAAAAGGCACGGTCAACTCCTTAGTTTGGTTACCTCAAGTATTGAAGAAGATATGGTAAAGGTGCTGGTTCAATTCTTTGACCCTTTGCATCATTGCTTCACCTTCCCCGATTACCAACTTGTTCCCACTTTAGAAGAATTTTCTTAACTCATGGGGGCCCCTATTATTGATCAGTTACCTTTTAATGGTATTTAAAGAGACCCTAAACCTGAGGAAATTGCTAGAGCTCTACATTTGCAACCATCTGACATAGTAGCAAATTGGGTAACAAGGAGTGGTGTCAAAGGGCTCCTAGCAAAGTTTTTGTTGGAGAAGGCTCAAGAGTGTTGGAATACTTTAGATCTACAAGCCTTTGAGGAAATTTTGGCTCTTCTCATCTATGGGTTGTGTGATACGGTGGAAGAACTGACTGTTTGGAATGCTGGTTTGCATTTTGCATTTTTTGTTTGCAAAATGTCGTGGTAAGCAAGAGTCGCCACCGACTTTTATCTTATCCAACAAGGAAAGGGAAAAAAGCACAGAAAAATTCCTTTTTTCGAGATATTTCTCGGGTTCGGGGGGTATATTATAGAAAGGGAAGGTATTAGCACCCTTTCTATCCGTGTTTATCCACGGACCCTTAGGTACTTGCTCAATTGTTTTCAAAATTGTTTTCTTTGTGCTTGTGGGTTTTGAAAATATTTTTTGTTTGAAACTTCGATTTAACTCTTGCTTCTGTCCTCAAGAGTGTAATGAAGTGTTTTTTGAAAAAAAACTTTGTTCGAAAAGAAGTATAAGTGCGAAAAGTTTTTGTTTTGAAAGAGCAAGTATCTAAGAACCATCTACCTACTCGAAAAAAGGAATCTTTCTATGCTAATTTCCTTTAGACAATACTATCCCACTATTAGTGAGTGGGTAGCATCATCGTTGGAGTTTGAGGGTCAATTCGAATGCGGGACATACAGTCACTAAAGCAATGTTAGGACGCCTTAGCGGTAACCCTAATGTCTTAGATCATTTGTTTGAGGTAACAATATCCGAGGCAACCATTTTGAGGCAACTATGATCTTTTAGACAAGAGGGCGACCTATAAAGCAACCTACACTCAATGACCGTGTATGAAGGCAACCAAGTGGGGTGTACCCTAAGAGTGCGCATGTGCGAGTGTGTCGTTTTCAATTTATCTTTATCTTTATACATGTTAAGGGTGATCTAATTTGATTTTAGGTTAAAACATTCAGTCTTGTCATGCAAACCCTATTATCAAACATTTAGCAGTTATAATCTGCGGAATTAAAATGTGGAATTTAAATTACAAGGCGTCGGGTATTTACATCGCCAAAGACAAACCCTTTGAAAAATAAAATAAAGCGATACAAATAATTAAATGTCCTATTTAACTATTACAATCTGGAAGCAGGTACATTATTGGATAAAAATAAGTAACGCGCGCGGGAAATTAAATTGAGTGCGAGTTTAGGGTTTTGACCCTTTTGGTTAAAGAAGATATCTTTTTATTGTTTTTTATTTGAGAAAAGAAATTAAACCTAAATTAATTACTAAATAAGAGATTAAATTAATTAATGGAAAAAGTAAATTAATGACATATTTTTTGGATTTTTATTATTTTAGGAAAGAAGATAAAATTAATTAAATTAGTAATTAAAACCTAATTAAATCTAATTAATTTTAATTATTTACAAAAAATGAATTAAAGTTTCCTAGTAAAAAAAAACCTAATCAATTAATAAATTTATTAAGAAAAATAAAAGTTTAAAATTTGATTGAAATAAAAATATTTTTTGTGATTTTATTTGATAAGAAAAAAGAATTTTTATTGGTTAGAAAATTAGATAAAATGAAATAAAACAATTAATAAAAACAAAACAAAATAAATAAAAGAGAGGAGTGTTAGGCCTGATTTAAGAGTATGAGAAGCAATTCTGTAGGCTCATTATCAGCTAGCCTGTTTGACTTTTTAGATTTGGTACAAGCATGTTGACTGGCCCCTTGATGGACCTTCAATCTCTGGCCATCGGATCTGGCCATTGGCCATCTGGAGCTTAGATTGGTGATGGCACATGGTGGATTTGCAAGCCTGCGCGCACATTGGAACACCTGAAAAATAATAGCATTGAGGAAGAGGAGGACCTGGGATTCTAACCCAGGTCCTGAAGAAGAATGCCTTGCACGTTTGCCACTGCACCATGCTGCTTCATTTGTTATATTAATATAAACTAATAATAATATATGAAAACAAAATAATTGTCAGAAAAAATAAGAAAACGCGCGTGATATTTGAATTGTCCAGTAATGGCATGCCACGCATCATCCCCAACCTCTCGTTCGTGGCTAAAACGCATAGGGCCTATACCAACAGATCAAGCTCCATCACTACAACTTTGTTCATCCTCAAAATCCGCTACAGGCCACAAAAATGAATTTCAAGGGCATGGTTGTGTTCGTCTCACCCTCCCGGTCATAACCATATCCATTAAGTGAATCAATTGCACCTGAAACAAAAACACCCAAAAGCATGAACTGAACCCTAACAATGGTGGTTCTTTGTGTAAACCAGATAAATGCAATTAAATGATACCAAACGCTTGCAAATGGTTTGTAGATTCAAAATATGCTATTAGTTTTCTTAAATGATGCAAGAACAAGCCAAATCGAATTCAAGAACAGGGGTGACTATCGTGCGAATTACAGTGCGTGTAGAGGCCTGAAAATGCTTGGTTCTGATCCAGGTAGCTTGTGTGAATGCTCAAGAAGTGATTGGAACAAGTCTCGTGTCCTGAAACTGCCTCTAACCCTGATTTTGATCTCTCACTTTTTTGTGATTTTTTCACTTTTTGTTCTGTCTCTTCCAACAACTTCCAAACCTGATTTCGTATGCTTTAGCTTCCTTATGTATTGTGCTTTGCATTGGGGTAAGAATCATGGTCCAAATCTATCCATATCAATGCACATGAATTGGATTTGATTCCACCATTAAACCTTTCCAAATTTGATTCAAATCATATCTTCTTGTACACTTATGCCTTGATACGAGTTTGGAGATGTGCTAGCTGTCCATTGAAGCCTATAATCAACAAAAAATCTTAGGTTATCAATATTTTTGATTTTATGTGATTTAATTTGATTTAAAATGAATAAATTCAAATAAAAATCAAATTAAATAATAAAAATGAGATATGGACACATGGCTGAAGCTAGGGCACGTGGGCAATAATGCAAACTCAAATCAAGTGGAAAATAATGGGCCCATTTGACAAAATTTGATGTTTTGGGGATAGTTGACTTTTGACCATTTTGCAAAAAAGTCCAACTTCAACAATGCATAAATTCTTCAATTTTGAACTTTTGGAAGTGTTCTTGGACTTTTTAGAAATCTTGAGATGTCCTCTAACCAACCCTTTTGGTCTCATCTCATTTTTATATTCCATGCTCAAGTTATAAGCTTTGACAAAAAAGGTGTTTTTGTTGACTTTCAAAAATGACCTATAATGTCCAAATTCATAACTTCTTGTGAGTGCATTTTTTTTATCTTGGGGTATGAAGATGGATTGTGGGGAATTGCATCCTCTTAAAAATGAGCTTTTTATGGGTCATTTCTCATAAAGTATGAGAAAGTTATGCTTGGTCAAAGTTAAGTTGACTTTTCCTACAAAACCCTAATTTAACAACTTTTGAGTCTTGATGAATTTTGAGAAATCCTTGGTGAATCATGATCAACCCTTGATCAAATGATGAACTATCCTTCAAAATGAGAATGTTGACAAAAAATATTGAAGTTTGACTGTATTTGGGTCACAGTTGACTTTTGCCCTAACGCAGTCGATTTTTGGACTTTTGAGCAATTGACTGAGCAAACTTTCTCTGCAAGGCTTGAAATTTGACATGGATGATCTTGAGAGAATATAAGGACATTATTAAGCACTTGAGATCATTTGGACTCAAGGATCTTGATACAACACAAAACCCTAATTTGGGGTTGACTGCCTTAGGAGATAGCTTGTCTGACCAACTCTTGAGCAAACTTGAGCCACTTGGAGATTTTTCTTGCAATGTCTTGAGAAATATGGGAGTGAAAATTTTAGGGTACAACAGCTTCCCCTATTCAATCTTCTTAAACCTGAGGATGTAGATTGTCTTTCATGCCTTTCGTGATCCGAGGGTGGAAGATGATTGAACACTAGAGTGCCCAGAAATTTGCACTCGCATGAAGTGGTGTCAGCCTTGTGATGTTGGGAATGGGCTTACAGATGCCATTTGGAGATTGCTGACGGGAGGATGGGCTTAAAGATTCCATCTGCACGAGGGTTGATCGCATAAGAGATTCCTTAGCGAGAGCTCGCATACTTGTTGTTGTAGAAGATTCCGCTGGGGAAGTCTGATCTTGCTGAGATTTAGGAACTTGCCTGTACTTCAACTGAGAGGACATCTCTGCTGAGTTTTAAGAACTTGTCCGTAATTCAACTGAGGTGGAAACATCTTCTTCGATATTTAAGAACTTGCCCGTAATTCAACTGAGAATAATTCTACTGAGATTTAGGAAATGTCTGTAATTCGACGGAGGAACTTTGTCGAGATTTAGAACCTTATCTGTAATTCAACTGAGGATAATTCGGTTGATATTTAAGAACCGGTCAGTACTTCAACTGAGGGAAACATCTTCATCGAGATTTAGGACTTGTCTGTAATTCAACCGAGGATAATTCTGTTGAGATTTAAGAACCGGTCAGTAATTCGACGGAGGAACTTTGTCGAGATTTAGAACCTTATCTGTAATTCAACTGAGGATAATTCGGTTGAGACTTAAGAACCAGTCAGTACTTCGATTGAGGGAAACATCTTCATCGAGATTTAGGACTTGTCTGTAATTCAACCGAGGATAATTCTGTTGAGATTTAAGAACCGGTCAGTAATTCGACGGAGGAACTTTGTTGAGATATAGAACCTTATCCGTAATTCAACTGAGGATAATTCGGTTGAGATTTAAGAACCGGTCAGTAATTCGACGGAGGAGATTGGTCGAGATTTAGAACCTTATTTGTAATTCAACTGAGGATAATTCGGTTGAGATTTAAGAACCGGTCAGTACTTCGACTGAGGGAAACATCTTCATCGAGATTTAGGACTTGTCTGTAATTCAACCAAGGATAATTCTGTTGAGATTTAAGAACTGTCAGTAATTCAACAGAGGAACTTTGTCGAGATTTAGAACCTTATATGTAATTCAACTGAGGATAATTCGGTTGAGATTTAAGAACCGGTAAGTACTTCGATTGAGGGAAACATCTTCATCGAGATTTAGGACTTGTCTGTAATTCAACCGAGGATAATTCTGTTGAGATTTAAGAACTTTCAGTAATTCGACGGAGGAGCTTGGTCGAGATTTAGAACCTTATCTGTAATTCAACTGAGGATAATTCGGTTGAGATTTTAGAACCGGTCAGTACTTCGACTGAGGGAAACATCTTCATCGAGATTTAGGACTTGTCTGTAATTCAACCGAGGATAATTCTGTTGAGATTTAAGAACCGGTCAGTAATTCGACGGAGGAACTTTGTCGAGATTTAGAACCTTATCTGTAATTCAATTGAGGATAATTCGGTTGAGATTTAAGAACCGGTCAGTACTTCGACTAAGGGAAACATCTTCATCGAGATTTAGGACTTGTCTGTAATTCAACTGAAGATAATTCTGTTGAGATTTAAGAACCGGTCAGTAATTCGATGGAGGAACTTTGTCGATATTTAGAACCATATCTGTAATTCAACTGAGGATAATTTGGTTGAGATTTAAGAACCGGTCACTACTTCGACTGAGGGAAACATCTTCATCGAGATTTAGGACTTGTCTGTAATTCAACCGAGGATAATTCTGTTGAGATTTAAGAACTGTCAGTAATTCGACGGAGGAACTTTGTCGAGATTTAGAACCTTATCTGTAATTCAACTAAGGATAATTCTGTTGAGATTTAAGAACTGGTCAGTACTTTGACTGAGGGAAACATCTTCATCGAGATTTAGGACTTGTCTATAATTCAACGGAGGATAATTCTGTTGAGATTTAAGAACTGTCAGTAATTCGATGGAGGAGCTTGGTCGAGATTTAGAACCTTATCTGTAATTAAACTGAGGATAATTCGGTTGAGATTTAAGAACCAGTCAGTAGTTCGAATGAGATAAAAGCTTCATAGCCTTGAATTTCGTGAGGATTTAACCGCATTCTTCCTGAAAGGTAAAGGTTAGTTGTATGTAATGCATGATATGTATCAGGAAATGATGTTCTCAAAATAAATGAGATTGTGTTGTATGATGCGTATATGCATGTGTCATGATGTATGGAAATGTAATGTTTTTAGCTGGGGAAAATAAATCCCGGATAGCTGCTGGAGAAAGAGCTGAATTCTTCATTTCCGCTGGGGATAGTGAATAAAGATGATTGTGAGAATAAACCTACAGGAGAGGATAACTCCGCTGGGGAATAAACTGATGAGGAGATTGCTCTGTGGGGAAGAGATGCTCTGTAGAGGATTCTGCTGATAAATTCCGCTGGGGATGAATTACCGTTGCTGGTGATACTGAATCCTGTTGGGGATTGACTTCTTGTTTGTGAAGGGAAAGGACTCCGCTGGGGGATGATCTTTCAATTGCGACTTCACTGGGGATAACCTTTTAGACTCTAATGGGGATAATCCTTTGAGTTCTGCTGGGGACAATCTTCCAAAGTCTACTGGGGATGACTCTCCAAATTCCACTAGGGAAGCTTTTTCAGACTGCGCTAGGAAAAATTTCAAACTCCACTGGGGATATTTTGTATTCTTCCAGGGAATATTCTTATACTCCACTGGGGAATGTTAAGACCTTTCAGTGCTGATGGTAAATAAACTCTGCTTGGGGAGAATATTACCGATTCATTCATAGTTGCAAGTCTCAGCTGGGGAGAGCTATCATTAATGTCTTTCTTACTCTGCGGGGAGTGAAAGTGCCTTAGCCATATTCTTCAGCTAAATCTACCTTTGTACCTGGTGGACAGAGCAACCGTATAGTTTGGACTTTTCTCGTTTGCCCCTGTTACTGATATTACAAGTAGTCGTCTTTTGTTTCGTATGTATATATTCATGAGCAACAATTAATGTCAAATGCATATATCAAAAATGAACATTGGACGTTCTTTGCAAAACAAAACATATAAAGGAAAAACAGTTTGAAATTTCTCTGAAAATGAGTTGTATTGATTTTAAAGTTTAGCCTGTAAATAGGCGTTTTTGTACAAGAGGCTGACGTCCTAGTAAGAGAACACCGCTGAACAAATAGAACTTATACAATTTTATGAAAAACAAAGAAAAACAGCTATGTGAACAATCCCACTGGGTTCCAACTCTACTATTGCCTTTATATCCTCGAGCATCTCATCACTTTGCTACTTGGTTGAAGGTAGATCAGATTGATTAATGCCGTGCGGGCTTGATACCAAAGTCTGATTGCAAGGTGATCCAATGAGACATAGTGTTACGCTTTGATCCCTAATTTTTGCCTGGACCGCCCTTTCGGGTTTTCAGTCCACCGGGATACCCTTTTTTTCCCAAGCCGCCTTTTCAGGTTTTCGACTTGCTGGGTGTACAGATTTTTTTCATTTTCATCCCTTATTTTTGCTCGAACCCTTTTGGTTCGCCGGGAAGCCCTTATTTTTGCCTAGGCCAGTCGACCTAGCGGATCTTTGATTATGCGTAGTATTTTTTCACTATGTCTGCATTGACGGGGTGAGGAAGGTCGTCACCATCCATGGTGGTTAGAATCATAGCTCCTCTTGAGAAGATGTTCTTAACCAGAAATGGCCCTTCGTAAGTGGGGGTCCATTTGCCCCTGGGATCACCTTGAGGTAGTATGATGCACTTGATAACCAGATCCCTAACTTGATACTCCTGTCGTCTAACTTTCTTATTAAATGCCTTAATCATCCGTTTTTGATACGTTTGACCATGACAAATAGCAGTAAGTCTCTTTTCATCGATTAAGTTCAGCTGATCAAGTCGAGTCTGAATCCAGTCATCTTTGCTCAAACCTGCATCCTTCATAATCCGAAGAGAGGGTATATGAACTTCAATGGGCAAGACGGCCTCCATGCCATAAACCAATGAATAGGGTGTTGCCCCTGTTGACGTCGGCGCTGAAGTACGGTACCCATGAAGAGAAAATGGTAACATCTCGTGCCAGTATTTCTATGTCACCGTCATCTTCTGTACAATCTTCTTGATATTTTTATTATCCGCTTCAACAGCCCTATTCATCTTCGGCCGGTAGGGAGAAGAGTTGTGATGCTGTATCTTGAACTGCTTGCAGAGCTCGGTGATTATCTTATTGTTGAGATTTGTACCATTGTCCGTAATGATCCTCTCTGGTACACTGTATCGACAAATCAGGTTATGCTGATGTTGGCTCCTAAATTCGACACCTTTGTTTTGATTGATGTCAGCCATTAAAGCTGAAGGATGTCTTCGACTGTCTAAGTCTGTCGAAATGCCCGTCGAAAGATGGCAAAGTACTTAGAAGATTTCTTCCAAGGAAGAAGGCTGATTGCCTTCGACGTCGAAGGAGTTTTTCGTCGAAGATGTCTCTTGACGAAAGTGTTCGATGGTCCAGAGTGGAGCAGTTTGAAATTCAAGCGTTTGGAGGGAAAACGGTTTCCAGCAGTTACCACGTGCAAACGTGCAAGGATCTGGAGCGTCGAGCATGGAGAACGTGCCAAGTGGATTGATCTCGAAGCAGCGTAACTGCCCGACGGTTACTTGGAATGTTTTAGTATAAATAGGAGTAGATATGTAGTTTCTCGCGTGTGTTCACAATTCTATACAAAGTCACTCATATAGATTCGAGTACCCAGCGTGTGAGAAAGAATTGTTGAGAAATGTATGTGTGAAACACCAATTTTATCAATTAAAGTCATTTACTTTTCCAGAAATTTACTTGCTTTCTCCTTTAAATTCCTGTCGAACCTTTTACTTTAAACCTTGTTTATTTTACCAAGTCTTTCCTTTATGCAATTCATTTAAAGCCAATTTACTTAAAGCCTTATCCAACTTAATCAAACTTCAAAATCAACCTATGTCCTAGGATCAATCTGATCGATCCTGCGAGTAACCAAATAAGTAACCATTTGGAGGATCAGCGGTTGTTTACCAAAACCCAAGGTAAACAAATTGGCACACCTGGTGGGACTGTGTGTTGATTGTTGAAAATAATCTCATCTTTTCGAGTTGTATGTTATTGAGAAGTGGTAGAATATACACTAACGATAACAATACTGCCAGAAGAAGGGAAGAGATGGCGAATCCGCCAAACACTAACGAAATCCCACAAACGAGTGTGGGAGCAACGGTTAATATGACCGTAAGTGAAGCGACAAATGTTGGTTCGACACCAGCAGTATCGGTCACAACCACGGGGCCAATAACTTTGTTAACAGGCCCCAGAATACCTTTGGGAACTCCCCCGCCAAGGGGAAATTTAGGCACAAGGCCTTTCGTTCCCCCAGGATTCATTCCACTCTATGGTATGCCAACTTCTGAAGTGGCAAGCCTGACGAATGCTACGTCCACTTTTTCAGACCCTTTCGTGAGTGCCTCTTCGCCACTCCAAGGCTCTGGAGTAGGCATGGCGAATAGAAATAGGACCCAACTCTTAGGAGGAACGTCCCAAGTAGCCCATGGCCTTACAAATGCCTCGACAGCAGTCTTGAGGCAACAAATGGACGAAAGCAACCATGATATGGTGCAAATGTTGGCACAAACTTTGAGTACAGTGCTAAACCCTCTAATACAAAACACTACTCAATCGAATCAGCAAGTTACAGCGCAAATGACGCGTTTGGATGACTTCTTTGGAGTACCCCCACCTATTCGACAGCCCCAAAGGGCGCAAATAAGGGGAAATCAGGGGATATTTGTAGAGGAAGAAACCACCATTAACCAGGCTCAACAGCCTGTCGAAGAAAACCTTAGGGCACGATTGGAACAACCCGTCGAGGAACCTAGGGTAATAACCCCAGAGGTAAGGTTAGTTAACAGAAACCAAAATGCTGACGAAGTGGTTCAGCATATCCAATACCAAAACATGGGTTTGGAAAACAATCTGGCAACCATGATTGAAAGGATCATGAATCAGAATGGGATGAACATGGGCTTTCGAAGGCCCAACTTTACATCTCCATTGTCAGAATACGTGTTACAAACAGACTTACCTCCTAGATGCAAAGTCCCCAAATTTACTAAGTTCTCTGGGGACACGACAGAATCTACTGTCGAGCATGTGGCAAGATACTTGATCGAAGCAGGAGACATTTCGAATAACGAAAGCCTAAGGATCAAGTACTTCCCAAGTTCTTTAACCAAGAACGCTTTTACTTGGTTTACAACTCTCCCCCCCAATTCGATCCATCATTGGACCCAGTTGGAAAGATTGTTCCATGAACAATTCTACATGGGGCAAACCAAGATAAGCCTGAAAGAACTGGCCAGTGTGAAGAGACGTTTCACTGAACCTATAGACGAATATCTAAATAGGTTTAGGTTGCTCAAGGCGAGATGTTTTACACAAGTGTCAGAACATGAGTTGGTTGAAATAGCCGCGGGCGGTTTAGATTATTCCATTAGGAAGAAGCTAGACACCCAGTACCTAAGAGACATGGCCCAACTGACCGATAGAGTTCGACAAGTCGAACGCCTCAAAGCTGAAAAAGCTAAGGCAACGAAAACTCACAAGAGAGAAAGGATAGCATACGTTGAGATGGACGACGAAGATCTAGAATCCTTCGACGATACTTTAACTGTCGAAGAAGGAGAAGTCGATTTAGCAGAACTGAAACAAGGGCCACCATACTCTTGTAAACTGTTAGTCCCCTCAAATGGGAAAAATCCAATTGGTCCAGAAAGGACCAACGATAGGTTCCCAAAAAAGACGTATAGTTTTGACATCACAAAATGTGATGAAATATTCGACTTGCTAGTTAAAGATGGCCAAATGATAGTACCCCCTGGGGTAAAAGTGCCTCCTCTTGATCAAAGAAAGAAGAGAGGTTTTTGCAAATATCATAATTTTTTGGGCCATAAAACTTCTCAATGTTTTCTTTTCAGGAATCTTGTGCAAGACGCTATTGAGGAAGGGAGATTAAAGTTTGCAGACAAATCCCCCATGGCTATCGACTCCAATCCACTGAAGGCTGAAGCCCACTACGCTGAACCCTCTGAGGTGAACATGATAGAGGCAACCAGGATCCAGTCGAAGAAGCCAGGAATTACTATGGTCGAAGTCTCAAAGGACCACATCAACATGCCAATCTTTGGCAGTTTTTCTGGAAATTTATCCAGGAAGACAATTGAAGCTGTCCAGAAAGCGGTCGAAAACCCGAAGTCGGAGACTGCTGAAGCACAAAAAACTGGATCAAAGCCCAGTTCCCACTTGGCCACTGTTCAAGGCCAGACGGAGAATCTGGAGATACAAATGAAGCAGTTAACTCTTGCTAGCAAAGATACAATGAATATCAACATGGTTGAACTTTCTGACCCAAAAGCATCAGAAGAGGCCATAAGGCAAGAGCAGGCTAATAAGACGGCTTTCCCTCGGGAAAACGAAAACTTGGCAGATTTTTTACAAAGATGCCAGAAGAAGAAATCAGAGGTGATGCTGTGTCCAAGATGCAGTTCGATCTTTGATAAAAAAGCTGCTGAGCACATTCAAGGCGTGAGAGCAGCGAATAAGAGAAGGGAGAATGCTGACCTTCGACATGATCCCAGAAGGGGTTCTAATCAAGACAGGAGGCCATTGACTTTTAGGCCTCCAACAAATGTGCCAGTAGACACTTGGTACAAAACCTCTGGCCGGAAAAGGCCAAGTGAGGAGAAATGGCATTCTTTCGATGTGCCAAGAGGTTCCTCTTTGACTCAAAAGAAAGAGCCTCAAGTTGCTGCACCTAAGGTTACACAAGTGTCCAGCAACTACAAGGGCAAAAATCCTATGTCTCGATCTCAATGGAGGAGATATCAAAGGAGACGAAAAGCTGAAAGGGAGGCTGCCAACGAACCTAAGGCAGAAACGAGTTCGAATGTTCCTCAAAGGAAACAAAGGAAGCCTCTAGAGAGAGAGCCAGTTACCAACAGGCTAGTTTGGCCTAACCAAAGTGAAGTCGAAGACGAAGATGATGCTGAGTCTGACGATACTTTGGGTATAATGGTGAATATTGTTTCAGTGCTGCCCAGGGAATTCAATCGACAGGTAGAAGTCGAAGCAAGTGACTGGGAGGTGGAGCAAGAAATGGCCAAACATAGGCCGTGTGCTATTT
This sequence comes from Vicia faba, assembly GCA_948472305.1. Taxonomy (NCBI): domain Eukaryota; kingdom Viridiplantae; phylum Streptophyta; class Magnoliopsida; order Fabales; family Fabaceae; genus Vicia; species Vicia faba. The sequence goes on along the minus strand of OX451735.1, from coordinate 1,493,184,190 downwards.
TGTCATGGACAATGGCACTACTGAGGAACAAAATGGCTTCTTCGAGCCACCTACAGAGGCGATGAAGAATCACCTCAAGCCTTTGTTCATAAGGGCTAAGCTCGAAGAAACTACTGTAAATAAAATATTGGTCGATTGTGGGGCAACTATCAATATTATCCCTCACTCTATGCTAAGGAAAATTGGCAAAAGGGATGAGGAAATTAAACCTCACAACATGGTCTTGTCGAACTATGAGGGCGGCATAGGGACCACTATGGGAGTGATCCAGCTAGATATCAAAGTTGGGTCTATCCTTCGACCAACGATGTTCATGGTCATATCGGCCAAACCTAACTACAACCTTTTGTTAGGCCGTGAATGGATTCATGGTGTTGGCGCTGTGCCTTCATCAATGCACCAAAGGCTGCTGCTATGGCGTCCAGATGGGATGGTCGAAAACATAGAGGCAGATCAAAGCTACTACCTTGGCGAAGTGAATCACTTGGGTGTGGCAGATTTCGACAAAAACTTGGCTCACATAGGGCCATGTCCAACACCTGACTTCGACATGGCGCCAGCGCCAAACACCTTTTGTTCCCTATACCTGCATCCTGAGCATGGTTTCCAATGGGACAGAGAAGACTTGTCCCACATAGACTTCAGTGGGTTAACTGATATCCAACCAACTGGTTGGGGAAGTGAATTCAGTGATAATGACTGAGTCACAATCTTTGAAGCGAATTTCGGCTTATGTAGCCGAAACCAAGATGATAACGGCTCTCGAAGCCGAAGTAAAGTACATGGCCACACAGGCCAATGATCAACGAATATCTGCTGTTGGCCCAGGAAAGGATTTCGATCCAAAACCTCCTGATATCATGCCAGAAGAAATGCAGGAACAGAGGCTCGACACCATCTATGACGATGAGCCTTTGGGCTTCGAAAAGGACCCCTTGGCGAACAACATTAAAATGTTAGCACAAGACCCTTTAGAAGAAATCAACTTAGGCGAAGGATCAGAGAAAAGGCCAACTTATATCAGCGCCAAAATCGATCCAGAACTTAGGTTGGAAGTAATCCAATTGCTGAAAGAGTTTAAAGACTGTTTTGCATGGGATTATGACGAAATGCCTGGTCTCGACAGAGGATTGGTAGAACTTCAGTTGCCAATCAAACCTGGGAAGAAGCCAATCAAGCAAAATCCAAGGCGCTTCGCTCCAGAGATATTGTCGAAGATCAAAACGGAGGTCGAAAGACTTCTGAAATGCAAATTCATCCGTGTTACAAGGTATGTCGAATGGATTGCAAATATCGTGCCAGTAATTAAGAAAAATGGCACATTAAGGGTGTGCATAGATTTCAGAGATTTGAATGCTGCCACCCCCAAAGATGAATATCCTATGCCTGTGGCGGAAATGCTAGTCGATTCTGCCGCTGGTTATGAATACCTGAGTATGCTCGATGGTTATTCAGGATATAATCAAATATTCATTGCTGAAGAGGATGTGTCGAAAACAGCTTTTCGATGCCCTGGGGCCTTAGGCACTTACGAATGGGTAGTGATGCCTTTTGGCCTAAAGAACGCTGGGGCAACGTGTAACACCCTCTAAAACCCCAAATAAATTTTCGCAAATAATTAAAATTATAATTTCAGAGTACATGTATTAACGAGGATGTCACAATTCTCTTTTAATAAAAACAAGTTCCTGTCATGCATAACATAGAAGCAACTCATACATGTTTACACAGCGGAATAATTTAATTAACAAAACCAATGTTATAATATTTTTAAAATCATCAGGGATTAACACCTGGAAAATATCAACATCATATTATAACAAACATAAGGAAATAAACGAGTCTGACTAAAACAGCTCGACAAACAAACGTTCCCGGAGTTACAACTACCAGAGCATGACCCGGACAATACTTAAACGGAAATAAACTAGAAACAACAAGCCTTCGCCAAGCACCTGAACGAAGCTCCTCAATCTGAAATATTCAACAGTAAGGGTGAGCATCTCAACTATACATTTGATTATACGTTCATAACGATCAATTCAGAAAAATCATAAGCATCACCCAACAGTTAGCATGTTTCATAGTTTACGAAAACCTTTACAATTCATATGTTCATAATATATTACTTTTCGTACTTATAATTAACATCACACATCATTAACAATTTAGCAACAATACATGCATACGATCAATTAAATACAACATTGGAAAATCATCCATTCATGTTATATTCAATATAATGCAACACACCCATGCATGTGGTACCATTTTACCGCCCCATTAAATCTCGGGTCACGGATAACTCACCGTTCCATTATATCGCGGACACGGCTGCCACCTCAACGTTCCATTAAATCGCGGACACGTATATTGGCCACCATGTTAATTCCACACAATGGGAATTAACAAATACAACATGATATGTAAAGTATGTAACACTCAGCATACTATTAACATCAAGAAAACATATCATGCAACATCAACAATATCAATCATAACAGGATATGGATAGTATGTGACCACTCAGCATACTATTAAACATCAACTAATCATATCAAGTTATATCATAATTCATGCTTGATAACATCATCTAAAAGCATGACAATAACATCCATGTAGTGTTGGTATCATAACATACAAACGTTATTCGATACAAGCATCAATCAACACTAGGAAATCAATAAACAGCATATTCAAAACATGTCAAACACTGCACATCAAAACAGGATCAATCCGTACATAACAATATCCATTTTGCATAACTCAAAGCAACACATCGATTGAAAACACAATTCCTTTCTACGTTAGTCAATTTCCAATCTTAAGGACAGCATTACTTCACTTAAGGTCTTATTTTTCAAATCATACACAACTCAGAATTTTCGTCTCAAAACATCCTATTTTATCAACAATTCTTTCATCAACAACAAGTTTATAAAATTGACCTTAAGTTACATATTACCCGTCCTTTAGGGAAATCCTAACAACATTGAGGTTATCCCTAGAATTACCTAAGGGAAACTCTCGATCATGCAAATATACTCCAAATCCACCATAGGAACCTAAAATCCTTAATTGATTCATAAAATTTGGGAACCTAAACCTTTTCTAACAAGGTTCAACCCTAAGGTTATTGATCCCTAAGAACATCTAAAAATTGGGGTTCTCCCTACGATTATCCAAAATCAACCGTACCTAAACCCATAAGCAAAAGTAAATCGAGTAGTAGCCCCCCTTACCTTATCAAATTGCAGCTTCGAACTCTTGAGCGATTGTCCGTCGTTCTTCAGAGCTCCAATCCCAAATATCTCCAAACACCTCACTAAAATACATAACAACCAAATTCACTTATAAACATAAACACTTTCTCCAATAATCACTTATTAAAATAAGCTCTTAAAGCTACTTAATTCCTCATAATCATATAGAAAATTTCACTAGCTTTCCAACGCATCAAACGGCGCCTAAATCGGAGTTACGGTTCAAAAGTTATGGCCGAAACGATTTTTGGGAAAAACCTACCCGAGCATCAACACAGAGGCTCAACACGGGTGCCCGTGTTGTGCAACACGGCCCGTGTTGATGACTCTGCAACATCATATTTCACGTTTTTATGCTTCCCCAAATCACCCCAACTCATTCCTAATCATCCCCAAACATCCTAAAACCATCAAAATCGAATTCCTACCATATAGCAATGATCTAAGGCATACAATAGGATCAATACCACATCAAAACCCAATCAATTCCATTCATGTTTCATCATCACAACAACCATGGCATCAAGAATCCATCATCCCTACAAATCCCTAACTCATATAGAATATATATCATAACTTATTCATAGTAAAAGAATGATCAACCCCTTACCTTGGATAATCTGCAGCTCCTGCAACTTCCTCGATCAATCTTCTCCTTCTTCTCCTTTCTCTTCTTTACACGTTCTCTGAGTTCCAAAATCCCAAAGTCTCAGTTTTACGTGAAAGTGAGCAAAAGTGACATATAAGTCCCAAATAACATTTTACTTCACTTGCACCCCCTCTTTTACCAACAACATCATAGCCCAATAACCTTCAATCCTTATTTTTTCTACAATTATTTATAAAATAACTAATAATCCTTTTATTTTATATTAACCCAAATAAAATAATTTTATTGGTTTCAAATAAAATAACTCTTATTAAGATAATTCCAAAATAAATAGAACTGGGGTGTTACAACTCTCCCCCACTTAGGATATTTTCGTCCTCGAAAATCCAATCGACACAACCACTCTCAACACCAATTCTGGACATACCAAACACTCAACGTATTATCAACCAACAACTGTTGCACTCAGGCACACAACGTCGTCTTTTCGTCTTAACAATATTACATAATCAACTTAGCGACCATGTCGACACCAAAACATACACAACTAATCCTAACGATATACCCGATATTAGCTCATCGACACCCTCAACACCATCTTGATACATCGCTTATGAAGTAATAACATCCGCAACTACTTATACTTGAACATACAACCATCATATTATCATCTTGACAACATTCTTAATACAAACTCACACGCCAATTCATCCCTTAATATACGAATTCCAATTATCAACCAAATACTTACAACTTGATTACTCTCGTCATATCACTCTTATAGTGACATCCACATAACCGACCAAATCACCTTTAACACAATCTGAAATATTACCATTCCTTTCAGTAATCAACACTGACATCACAACAACGAAAACAAAATTCTCATAACATCTGCTTACGGGTCTTAATCCAAAAATTATATACAACTCTCCATAAACCAACAACCACATTAATATCCTTATTAAATCAACTGACATTTATAATAAACCAACATACTCTGGCACATCACGCTTCAGATGCGCAACTCTGATTACTTATAAAGTATCAACTCTACCAAGTTTACTCCAATTGCCACTCTTGGATGAAACATTCATATACTTCCATGAATTCCCAATTGTCATAAAACATAACTACGACTTTATCATCTTTTTTTTTTTGTAACATAATCCTCAAAAATCGTCTTAAAAACATAACCACATTACAACCACATACAGTACATGGATCCAATTAATTCCAACAAGATGACTCATCTTCTTCCAACCAAACTCGCACTTTAATAAACAAACTTATAATTTCACTTCTTTTAATTAGCAACAAGAAACCAAAATAACAACATATTCTTCAGAATGCACTATACTAGTCGACACAACACGTCTATCCATCAACTATGATTCTGTCTACTATCAACAATAGATTAAGGGTGATCAGTTCCTCAATTTGCCAATAGATAGACGAAAACCATAACGGAGCATAAACCATCGTTACCAGACTATAATAGTGTTCCTTCCGAACTTTTTCTCAAATCATTCACAACATCATAATCCAACAATTACCAATCATCATAAGATCCACCTCTGACACTTTCGCATCCTTCCATGCAGAACAACATGTCTCTCAACTCATTTCCAAACAACATTTTACGATTGAACTCGTCTCAACAACTGCAATAACAACCACCCATGTCCAAAAAGTTTATAATTCCTCAACCGACTTCAAAGTCTCTTCCTATGAGAATACTTCTACCACACTTGGAAACATTTTCATATAAAAGAAATATACTTTTATCTCCTTGCAGGTTCAAACAGAACATCAATCCAACAATCCAAACACAAGATACGGATCCCAAAGTTATCCGAAAATACGAACACTAACGTCATACAACAACCTACTACAACACATCTTACGACAACATCGGAATAAAATTTCTTTATCCATACTTCACACCCTTCTTCACTCTTTCAATTTTTCAACAAGAAACACCCAACATCCAACACAATTATTTCCTTCGATACATGCCTCCCAAGCATAAAATTATATTCTATAATGAAGGTAATTACTTGTAGATTCTATAACTTCATGAATCGCTCAAATCCGAGTTACGAGTAAAAAGTTATCATCTTTGCAATGGGACTGGTTCATAATTCCCGCATGCAGAATTTTCCAAAATTCAGCATCAGACCCAAATATTAAAATGCATTTTTCTCCTTCTTCACGAACTTTCCGAAGACAAATCTTATATGCAAACTATATGGAATTTCGTAAGCTTTCCAAAAAGTCAATAACCGCTTTGATCGGAATCACGAGTAAAAAGGTATACCACTTTTACTAACAGCTGCTCCAAAATTACAAAAATCTGAATTTGAGATTGACGAATATAAGTTCCATCTTTCTCTCTTTCTTCCAAAATTCACCCACATCCTTTCTTTTTATCCAACTACGAAAATCATCCGATATTAATCCAACTATACTAAAGACATACAATCCGACGAGTTAATCCCTTCAACTTATCATTTTCTTTGGAATAGACTTTATTCTCAATTGTCTTAAATTCACCGTCAAAACACCTACCCACATTTTCAACTTGACCGATACAGATTCATGAGTCCATACTCTCGCCGGTTCGCAACAACAGCGACTCAATGACCTTTGCACTCTTCCAATCAACGTCGCCTTCAACAACTTCATGATACTTGATGAAATAGTGTAAATTACAACCATCCAAAATAACTCGCACACCAAGTTTTCAACACAATTCTTCGAACATAACAACATACATTGACTTTAGTGGCATGCTACCATAGGAGATTAGTCCAATTACTACACTAATAGTATCCAAAATATTCCTCAAGGTAATCAACTAAGGTTCAGTTCCACTTTCCGACCATTAGAGATCAAAACATAATTTAGCCATTTTCCACAAAACCACACAGTACGCGCCGTGAAGGCCAGCGCGCACTGCGATGACAGCAAAAATATGCAGTTTGCGCCGCGACCACTAGTTGGCGCCGCGAACTGTACGAGACAGAAAGGGATTTTTGCATGACGGCATCTCTTCAACGCAGTTTAATCCAATTTCCCATACGAGTTCACTAGCATACCAAAATTCTTGAATCTATATCACCTTCGCATTCAGGAAGCATCCAAACTTCAACAACATTTGCATTGTCGCCGTCAGCAACATTCTGAACCGGCATATCACAACTGAAGCGCATCCGAGAAGAAAAGCTTCTCTCCCACTTATCGCAATCTTATCCCTGCAATCAAGTGATCCAAAACAAAGAAGTACCAACAGTGTTTTCAAACACTTATTGCGTACCAAGGGTAATGACACTGACATAACAACTTGGCCGGACAGACCGACCATGCTCTGATACCACTATTGTAACACCCTCTAAAACCCCAAATAAATTTTCGCAAATAATTAAAATTATAATTTCAGAGTACATGTATTAACGAGGATGTCACAATTCTCTTTTAATAAAAACAAGTTCCTGTCATGCATAACATAGAAGCAACTCATACATGTTTACACAGCGGAATAATTTAATTAACAAAACCAATGTTATAATATTTTTAAAATCATCAGGGATTAACACCTGGAAAATATCAACATCATATTATAACAAACATAAGGAAATAAACGAGTCTGACTAAAACAGCTCGACAAACAAACGTTCCCGGAGTTACAACTACCAGAGCATGACCCGGACAATACTTAAACGGAAATAAACTAGAAACAACAAGCCTTCGCCAAGCACCTGAACGAAGCTCCTCAATCTGAAATATTCAACAGTAAGGGTGAGCATCTCAACTATACATTTGATTATACGTTCATAACGATCAATTCAGAAAAATCATAAGCATCACCCAACAGTTAGCATGTTTCATAGTTTACGAAAACCTTTACAATTCATATGTTCATAATATATTACTTTTCGTACTTATAATTAACATCACACATCATTAACAATTTAGCAACAATACATGCATACGATCAATTAAATACAACATTGGAAAATCATCCATTCATGTTATATTCAATATAATGCAACACACCCATGCATGTGGTACCATTTTACCGCCCCATTAAATCTCGGGTCACGGATAACTCACCGTTCCATTATATCGCGGACACGGCTGCCACCTCAACGTTCCATTAAATCGCGGACACGTATATTGGCCACCATGTTAATTCCACACAATGGGAATTAACAAATACAACATGATATGTAAAGTATGTAACACTCAGCATACTATTAACATCAAGAAAACATATCATGCAACATCAACAATATCAATCATAACAGGATATGGATAGTATGTGACCACTCAGCATACTATTAAACATCAACTAATCATATCAAGTTATATCATAATTCATGCTTGATAACATCATCTAAAAGCATGACAATAACATCCATGTAGTGTTGGTATCATAACATACAAACGTTATTCGATACAAGCATCAATCAACACTAGGAAATCAATAAACAGCATATTCAAAACATGTCAAACACTGCACATCAAAACAGGATCAATCCGTACATAACAATATCCATTTTGCATAACTCAAAGCAACACATCGATTGAAAACACAATTCCTTTCTACGTTAGTCAATTTCCAATCTTAAGGACAGCATTACTTCACTTAAGGTCTTATTTTTCAAATCATACACAACTCAGAATTTTCGTCTCAAAACATCCTATTTTATCAACAATTCTTTCATCAACAACAAGTTTATAAAATTGACCTTAAGTTACATATTACCCGTCCTTTAGGGAAATCCTAACAACATTGAGGTTATCCCTAGAATTACCTAAGGGAAACTCTCGATCATGCAAATATACTCCAAATCCACCATAGGAACCTAAAATCCTTAATTGATTCATAAAATTTGGGAACCTAAACCCTTTCTAACAAGGTTCAACCCTAAGGTTATTGATCCCTAAGAACATCTAAAAATTGGGGTTCTCCCTACGATTATCCAAAATCAACCGTACCTAAACCCATAAGCAAAAGTAAATCGAGTAGTAGCCCCCCTTACCTTATCAAATTGCAGCTTCGAACTCTTGAGCGATTGTCCGTCGTTCTTCAGAGCTCCAATCCCAAATATCTCCAAACACCTCACTAAAATACATAACAACCAAATTCACTTATAAACATAAACACTTTCTCCAATAATCACTTATTAAAATAAGCTCTTAAAGCTACTTAATTCCTCATAATCATATAGAAAATTTCACTAGCTTTCCAACGCATCAAACGGCGCCTAAATCGGAGTTACGGTTCAAAAGTTATGGCCGAAACGATTTTTGGGAAAAACCTACCCGAGCATCAACACAGAGGCTCAACACGGGTGCCCGTGTTGTGCAACACGGCCCGTGTTGATGACTCTGCAACATCATATTTCACGTTTTTATGCTTCCCCAAATCACCCCAACTCATTCCTAATCATCCCCAAACATCCTAAAACCATCAAAATCGAATTCCTACCATATAGCAATGATCTAAGGCATACAATAGGATCAATACCACATCAAAACCCAATCAATTCCATTCATGTTTCATCATCACAACAACCATGGCATCAAGAATCCATCATCCCTACAAATCCCTAACTCATATAGAATATATATCATAACTTATTCATAGTAAAAGAATGATCAACCCCTTACCTTGGATAATCTGCAGCTCCTGCAACTTCCTCGATCAATCTTCTCCTTCTTCTCCTTTCTCTTCTTTACACGTTCTCTGAGTTCCAAAATCCCAAAGTCTCAGTTTTACGTGAAAGTGAGCAAAAGTGACATATAAGTCCCAAATAACATTTTACTTCACTTGCACCCCCTCTTTTACCAACAACATCATAGCCCAATAACCTTCAATCCTTATTTTTTCTACAATTATTTATAAAATAACTAATAATCCTTTTATTTTATATTAACCCAAATAAAATAATTTTATTGGTTTCAAATAAAATAACTCTTATTAAGATAATTCCAAAATAAATAGAACTGGGGTGTTACACAACGTACCAGCGAGCAATGAATACTATCTTCCATGATTTTATTAACACTTTTATGCAAGTATATATTGATGATATTGTTATAAAATCTGTTTCCAGGAAGAATCACATTGACCACCTTCGACAATCATTCGAAAGGATGAGAGAACATGGTCTGAAGATGAACCCTTTGAAGTGTGCGTTCTGTGTGAAAGCTGGAGATTTCTTGGGCTTCGTTGTCCACAAGAAAGGAATTGAAATCAACCAGAACAAGACGAAGGCAATTCTGGAAGCGAAAGCGCCATCGAATAAGAAGGAATTGCAATCTCTCTTAGGCAAGATAAATTTCTTAAGGAGATTTATATCTAATCTAAGTGGGAAAGCTCAGGCCTTTTCACCCTTACTTCGACTGAATAAAGAGGGGTTCGAATGGGGGCAGGAGCAACAAGAAGCCTTTGACAAAATCAAAGGATACCTCACTAAGCCACCTATTTTGGTGCCTCCTTGTAGCAATAGGAGTATGAGATTGTACATAGCTGCATCTGACAAAACTCTGGGAAGTATGTTAGCCCAAGAGGATGATAATGGAGTCGAAAGACCCATTTACTATCTCAGTCGAGTTTTAAATGATGCAGAAACTAGATATAGCGAAGTTGAAAAATTGTGTCTATGTCTGTATTTTTCTTGTACAAAACTCAAGCAATATATAAAACCAGTTGATGTTTATGTTTCGTCTCATTTTGATGTTTTCAAATATATGTTGTCGAAACCTATCTTGCATAGTCGAATTGGCAAGTGGGCATTAGCATTAACTGAATACTCCTTGACCTTTATGCCTCTTAAGGCAGTAAAAGGACAAGTGGTTGCAGATTTCATAGTCGACCACTCAATTCAAGTCGAGGATATTAATTATGTGGAGATAGAACCTTGGAAATTCTACTTCGATGGTTCCAGTCATAAAGATGGAACAGGGGTAGGAGTCTTGATTATTTCTCCAGATAAAATTCCAACAACATTCAAGTACAAAATATCAGGTTCTTGTTCGAACAATGAGGCTGAGTATGAAGCTCTAATTACTGGCCTTGAGATATTGTTGGAATTGGGGGAAACTCGAGTCGAAATAATGGGAGACTCAGAGTTAGTCATTAAGCAAGTCACAAAGGAATATAAATGCATAAGAGAAAATCTCATTATGTACTTTGTGATAGCAAATCGTTTGTTGAAAAAATTTGAAAGTATCAATATTCGACACATACCCAGAGTCGAAAATCAAATAGCCAATGACTTGGCACAAATTGCATCTGGGTATAAGATTTCAAAAACGAGATTACAAAGAGCAATCGAAGTTCGAGAAAAGATAAAAGCAACTTGTCTATCACCAACAGACTTGGAATCGACGAGACTAGGATATGCTGATCACAGTAACTTCGAGATTTCGTTCATTGATAATTTGTCAGAGCAAGATTGGAGGAAACCCATTGTGGACTATCTTCAAAATCCAGGAGCTTCGACAGAACGAAAAACAAAATACAGGGCGTTGAGTTTTGTACTCATGGGTAATGAGTTATTCAAGAAGACGCCTGAAGGGGTGTTGCTGAAATGTTTAAGTGAAACTGAAGCATACATAGCCCTTTCGACGACGCATGCTGGGGCATGTGGGGCTCACCAAGCAGGCCATAAGATGAAATGGTTGTTGTTTCGACAAGGACTATATTGGCCCACTATGCTGAAAGATTGTGTTGAGTTCGCCAAGGGTTGTCAAGAATGTCAAGTTCATACAGGCATCCAACATGTACCAGCAAGCGAACTTCACTCGATAGTGAAGCCTTGGCCTTTTAGAGGATGGGCGTTGGACCTCATTGGAGAGATTCGACCAGCATCATCAAAGAGTCAGAAATACATATTGGTAGGCATTGATTACTTTACCAAGTGGATCGAAGCTATCCCTTTAGTCAATGTAGACCAGGAAAATGTCATTGAATTTATTCAAAAGAACATTATCTTTAGATATGGAATCCCTGAGACAATAACAACTGATCAAGGGTCAGTTTTCACTGGTCGAAAGATGCAGGAATTTGCTCAGGAAACAGGTTTCAAACTCCTAACATCAACGCCTTATTATGCACAGGCGAATGGTCAAGTCGAAGCAGCTAACAAAGTGGTGATTGGCTTGATAAAGAAACATGTTGGGAAGAAACCAAAGAATTGGCATAAGACGTTAGACCAGATTCTGTGGGCTTGTCGAACGTCCCCAAAAGAAGCCACTGGTACAACACCGTATAGGCTAACTTTTGGCCATGATGCAGTGTTGCCAGTAGAAATTTGTCTTCCATCTGCAAGGGTTCAGAGGCATTATGATATTCCTTCTGAAGTTTATTGGAACATGATGTTAGATGAACTGGTGGATTTAGACGAAGAGAGATTACACGCTCTCGACCTACTCAGGCTTCAGAAGAAAAGAGTAGAAGACTCTTATAATAGAAAGGTAAAACCTAAGGTATTTTTGCCTGAAGAACTAGTTTGGAAGGTAATTCTTCCCATGGATCGAAGGGATCGAAGCATGGGGAAATGGTCACCCAAATGGGAAGGACCCTTCAGAGTTATCCAAACTTTTTCTGGTGGAGCCTATGAAGTCGAAGAGTTAAGTGGAGATAAAAGGCTCTTGAGAGTAAATGGTAAATATTTGAAAAAATACAAACCTATACTTCAAGAGATAAAAATAAAATAATAAAAGAACAAGTCTAAATTAACCATAAAAATGCCAAAATGGAAATTTTATTAATTTCAGCCAAGATGGCAATTGTTGTCGAATAACGATTACAGAATATGGTTACAAAAGAGAATCAATCAAAAGGTAAGAGAGTTCCTGAGTCGAAGATACTTGGCGTGCTGCAGCTCCAACCTCTTCTTGCACCAGGAGTTTTCCTGCACTAGTTTGGCAATTTGAGCGTCGAGGCTTTGGGCCCTCTCAGCGAATTCCAGGCCTTGTTTGATCTCAGTCTGGCTCTCAGTGTCTGAGATGGTCGAAAGAATTTCCTCCTTGAGTACAGTGTTGGCGTTTATCTTCGCCTCTATTTCTGCGATTTGTGCCCGGAAGGAAACATTCTCTCGATCAATGGCATCGACTCTTTCCTGTGCAGACGCTTTCTGTTTCGACAACTCAGCAATTCGAGAAGTCGAATCTGAGACAGCAGTCCACGCAGAGGAGCTTTTGCCATACAACACCTCAAGCTGACTGTTAAACCCTCTTTGGCGCCTGTAATCCGCTGAGACTTGATCAATCATAGAGTGTAACTCCATGATCAAGTCTGAGATTTCTGGGGCTACAGCTTCAAAGTCGACAGTATTCAAGACCTCCTTTAAGCATGATGGAGCAGTGGGGTCCCCCTCTAAAGTCTTCATCAAGTCCCTCTTGAAGAACTGGGCCTTAACCTTCGCCAAAGCATCATCAAGAGGAGAAGTTTCAGTAGACTTCCCCGACAGGGTAGGAATTTCCTGACTAGTGTCAGACGAACTCTTACTCTCGATGATGGCATTGAGGTAGCTAACAGGGTCAGTTTGTTTCAAGAGTTCCAAGTCCTCTTTTGACCTGTGCTTCGAGGAGGTAACCCTTGCAATAGTATTATCTTGGGTTAGAGGCTGTTGAATGCTAAGTGCCTCGACTGGTTGCTCTTCGACTCGGACTGAGGCGGTACCAGTGTCGACTTGTGGTTCTTCGTTAGCATCACCCTGGGGTCCTTCGCCAGCGTCATCTTGGTGTTCTTCGCTAGCGTCACCCTGGTGTCCTTCGCCAGTGCCACCTTGGTTCTCTTCGTCGGCAGCATTTTGATTTTCTTCGACATCATTGCCTTGGTCCCTTTCTTCATGATTCTCTTCTGACAAATCCACCACCTGAACCGTTTCTGGCTGTTGTTCCTCCACTGGCTGTTGTTCCTCCACCAGAGGTTCCTCTGTTGGTTTCTCTACCGTTTCAGCATTGGCCTCATTCTCAGTATGGGCTTCGTCATTGCCCAAGCCTTTTTCCTGAGGCCTGCTAAGTTCAGCAGATTCCAGCGTTTCTGAGGTCCTTGGCGGAGAACTCTCAGTAGTGTCCTGAAAAGGGAAAGAAGACAAATCTTCAGATGTCGAAAGAGACACAATCGAATACGGGTATCTATGCCTAAGTTATAAAAAAGGTCTAAGGGATTACCTGTGGATTAACTTCAGCCCCAGGGCTGGAATTGTCACTTTCGACAGGCTTGTTAAGAAGGATGTTTAGTTCCTCCTCAGTTGGCTCCTCGATGATCACTGGAGGTGGCCTAGGCTTTCTCACAGCAACCTTTATTCTGACGGTTCGACCTTCAGGAGCAGGAGCAGGAACAGAAGCATCCTTCGTCAACTTTCGCCTTTTTAAGGGGGCAGGAGGGGAATCACTTTCCTCATCACTCCCAGATTCAACCACCAGTCCTGGCCGTTTCTTGGGCGAAGGTGCCTAGAAAACCAATAGGAATTCGATTGAATAATTGCATCGAAAATCAAAAATCGAAAGCCAGAAGAAAAATGAAGAAAATCTGGTTACCGATATAGAAGGCCTCTTCGAAGAGCCTTCCCCCTGTTGGTTGCCTGTGGTTTTCACCGGCGCTGTAGTCTTCGCCGGCGGTGGAGGTTTTGTTGAAGGGGCTCCTCCCTGTTGGCCCTCTGTAGCTTTCTTGGCTACAGGCTTTCGAACAACTGAAAGCAAATAAAAGGTTAACAGGCTAGCAGTCGAAGAGAAAGACAAAAAGTAATGTGAGAGAATGAACTTACATTTCTTTATTTTGTCCAACACAAGGACAAAAGACTTCTGCAACTCATCCATGAAGTCCTTCTCGTCGAAGAAGTACTCAGCATAATAGCTTCTCCACCACTCCTCGAAGGATGGTGAGCAAAGGAAATTAAGCTGGTAGTCAAACAACGAGAGGATTGTTCGACCAGCATATCTTCCGATATGCTTGATGGCAGCTTCTTCTGTATAATCATTGCAGAAGTACAACATTGACTTCTCTCTTTGAAAAATCGGAGAAGGTAGGGTTTGGATAATACCAAATTGGCGAGATACCAGATTTGGTTGGTAGGCAAGCAGACTCAAATGAGTCTTAGAACTCTTAAATCGAAGAGGCATGATCCTTGGTGTAAGGAACGCCTCCCACAGTATTGTGTGTTCATCAACATTGGGACCACTCGACTCCTTTGGATGTGGCCTTGTGAACCATGCTGGCCCCACCCGCCGTTGAGAAAATGGAGCCATAGTTGAAACAAACTCCTTCCTTCGAGCAAACATTAGAACGAAGTTAGTGAAGGTTTGTTGAAACTCCAGCCCATCGTCCGTAGGTGTCAGCAGAGCCAGCCTGATTCCTTCGATGCGTCTATTCGCTATCGCTGGAGCCTGTTCATTTATCTGAACCCTCTTGGGCAAGAAAGATTCGAAAGTGGCGTTGAGCCACAGTTGGAGTAGCCAAAAAGGCCCAGCGAGTAGCAAACTGGCCCTGTCCTCGATATGTTTCAGTAGAGTTGCCCCATTGCTGATCGAATCGTAGAGGCTAGCCAGAATCAGTTCTGCCAAACAGATGTTTTGGCGGTGATGCAGTTGAGTAGCAAGAGTGACCATCTTTTTGGTCACCTGTAGAGACTTCGAGCAAAACACAAAGCGAGTTAGCCATAAGGCTAGAAACGCTATGTGTTCGACATCCGACACAGCATCTGTCGACCTGTCGTGATAATGGTTGATGAAAGTGATGTATGTTGGTTTGGTCTCAGAGAAGCCAATTTGGTCCTCCGACATCTCCTCCGGATCGAAGTAATCCCCGGTTGGTCGAAGGCCAGTAATAGCGGCCAAATCGAAGAGTGTGGGGGTTAGCATCCCACATGGAAGATGAAAAGTAAAATGGGAGTAGTCCCAGAACAACAGTGAAGCTATCAGCATCTCCGGGGAGTAGTTCAAACCCGTCTTCGACAGCATCACTAGGTCGAAGATTCCCATATCCTTCCAGATCGAAGTTTGGTGCTTCTCCAACTTTGTTAGCCAAGCAACATAATCGGAGGTAAGATTAGGGCAAGACCTGAAGACCCTAACACCTCTGTTGAAGAAGCGGAGGTCGATTTTTTCACGTGTAGGGTCTTCATTGTCTTCTGCGTCTTTCTTGGCGCATGCTACTGGCTTGAGTTTCTCGACTATTGGGAAATAGCTCTTGATCTTCAGAGCTTCAGAGATGCTTGGATTCATGGGGCCAGACATTGCAAAGATCTGGTTGGAGTATCCAACCGGGATCATCAAGTGGCGCGAGTAAGCATCGCGAACGGCGATGTCAGAAGGTTCAGGAACCCTTCGTTTGCCTGTAGAGTTTACTACTGGGGCAGTGACGAAAACTTTGGGTTTAACATGTTCAGTTGGTGCGTTAGCACTGGGAGCAGTAGAAGCAGATGCCATCGTTTGAAATGAGGTTGAAGATGAAGTGAAAGAGGAAGAGTTTTCTGCGAAGATAACAAGCTTGTATGGAAACAAGGAAGTTTGAAGGCTAGTTGGCGTAAAAAGTCCCACAATGGGATATTCACTGCTATTTATAGTAGTGGGAAAAATCCCCAATAACGAGGACATTAAATTCCATTTAATGCTGCAGGAGTTAGTGGGACGCGTGGCAGCCCCTTGTTGTTTTGGCCGTTTCTGCAGAAGTAGAGAGACGCTCGTGCGTCCTCGTTTTTGAGAATTGTCATAATGACAAATTCTGAAATGACGTTTGGTACTGCACGCCGTACTGAAAGTGACGTCCTAGGATCAAATCAATGATGGTTTTCTTGGGATTGCCAATAGTTGGTAAAAAGCAACAAAAAGTGCACAAGTTAATTTGTGACTAAGCGTGGAAAGACAGGTGTCGAATGGCGTTTCAAAGAATGCCTTTTTCTTTCAGAGTCGAAATAAGGCATTCTTGGGGGGCAATTTGTTGGCTCCTAAATTCGACACCTTTGTTTTGATTGATGTCAGCCATTAAAGCTGAAGGATGTCTTCGACTGGCTAAGTCTGTCGAAATGCCCGTCGAAAGATGGCAAAGTACTTAGAAGATTTCTTCCAAGGAAGAAGGCTGATTGCCTTCGACGTCGAAGGAGTTTTTCGTCGAAGATGTCTCTTGACGAAAGTGTTCGATGGTCCAGAGTGGAGCAGTTTGAAATTCAAGCGTTTGGAGGGAAAACGGTTTCCAGCAGTTACCACGTGCAAACGTGCAAGGATCTGGAGCGTCGAGCATGGAGAACGTGCCAAGTGGATTGATCTCGAAGCAGCGTAACTGCCCGACGGTTACTTGGAATGTTTTAGTATAAATAGGAGTAGATATGTAGTTTCTCGCGTGTGTTCACAATTCTATACAAAGTCACTCATATAGATTCGAGTACCCAGCGTGTGAGAAAGAATTGTTGAGAAATGTATGTGTGAAACACCAATTTTATCAATTAAAGTCATTTACTTTTCCAGAAATTTACTTGCTTTCTCCTTTAAATTCCTGTCGAACCTTTTACTTTAAACCTTGTTTATTTTACCAAGTCTTTCCTTTATGCAATTCATTTAAAGCCAATTTACTTAAAGCCTTATCCAACTTAATCAAACTTCAAAATCAACCTATGTCCTAGGATCAATCTGATCGATCCTGCGAGTAACCAAATAAGTAACCATTTGGAGGATCAGCGGTTGTTTACCAAAACCCAAGGTAAACAGCTGAATGAACCGTGCCACGACGTTCTTGGTTACGGTAGCAAAGGAAGCTGCTTCAACCCACTTTGTAAAGTAATCAATTGCTACCAGGATGAAACGATGCCCGTTGGATGCTGTAGGTATGATCTCGTCGATCATATCAATGCCCCACATTGCAAAAGGCCAAGGTGCCGTCAAGACGTTCAGAGGTACTGGAGGTATGTGCACCTTATCAGCATAGACTTGGCACTTGTGACAGGTCCGAGAATGCTGATAACAGTCGGCTTCCATTGTGGACCAATAATATCCTGCCCGTAGGATTTTCTTTGCCATGGTGTGTCCACTGGAATGAGTTCTGAAAGTACCTTCATGTAACTCCATCATGATCCTTTCTGCTTCGTTCTTATCCACACAACGCAGTAAGGTTGAGTCATGATTACACTTGTAAAGAATGTCATTGCCGATGAAGAACTTTGCCGCGAACCTCCACAGAAACTTCTTGTCATTAACAGATGCACCCTCGGGGTATTCCTGAGTCTCAAGATACCTCTTCACCTCATGAAACTAGGGTTTATCCGTTGCCTCTTCGGTCTCAATATCACAGTAATGTGCAGGTTCCTCCAACCTTTCAATGGTAATCCGGGGAGCTTCGTTGTCCCAATTGACTTTGAACATAGAAGACATCGTAACCAGCGCATCCGCCAACTGATTCTCCTCTCTAGGGAAGTGTTCAAAGGTTATCTCTTCAAAATGTGGAAGCAAAGTCAACACATACTCCTTGTAAGGAATAAGATTTGGGTGTTTTGTATCCCACTCTCCTTTGATCTGACTGATCACGAGAGCGGAATCTCCGAAAACACTTAAGAACTTAATCCTTAGGTCAATAGCTGCTCGAAGACCCATGATGCACGCTTCATACTCCTCCATATTATTGGTGCAGTTGAAACATAGTCGGGCAGTGAACGGAGTATGAGAGCCTTTAGGAGATATGATCACGGCGCGAATGTCGTTACCCAAAGCGTTCAAAGCTCCATCAAAGTACATAGACCATTGGGATCCCTCCTCAGGTCCTTCATCCGGTCCAGGTGTCTCGCAGTCAGTTACTATCATGATATTCTCATCCGGGAATTCAAAGTTCATAGACTGGTAATCGTCCACTGCCTGATGTGCTAAATGATCTTCCAACACACTTCCCTTGATTGCCTTCTGGGTCGTGTATTGAATGGCATACTCAGTCAAGATCATCTGCCATCTTGTTATTCTTCCGGGAAAGACAGGCTTCTCGAAGATATACTTGATTGGATCTATCTTTGATATTAATAAAGTAATGTGAGTCAGCATATACTGTCTCAGTCAGCGAGCAGCCCATGCCAAAGCGCAACAAGTTTTCTCGAGCAACGAGTATCGGTTCTCACAGTCGGTAAACTTTTTGCTAAGGTAATAAATAGCATGCTCTTTTCGGCCAGACTCGTCATGCTTCCCCAGCACACACCCCATTGAATTGTTGAGTACTGTCAAGTATAAGATCAAAGGTCTCACTTCAACTGGAGGCATCAGAATGGGTGGCTCTTGGAGATATTCTTTGATCCTTTCGAAAGCGGCTTGACATTCATCATTCTATCTTACCACTTGATCTTTCTTCAGTAGCTTGAAGATTGGTTCACAAGTAGCAGTTAGGTGCGAGATGAATCGGGCGATGTAGTTCAAACGTCCCAGAAAGCCTCTGACTTCTTTCTCTGTTTGGGGAACTAGCATTTCCTGTATAGCTTTCACCTTTGCAGGATCCACTTGAATACCTTTATCACTTACGACGAAACCCAGCAGCTTACCAGACCTCACCCCGAAGGTGCACTTGTTCGGGTTTAACCTCAACTTTTACAACTTCAACCTGTCAAATAACTTCTGAAGGTGGTCCAGATGTTCTTCTTCAGTCTGGGATCTTGCAATCTTGTCGTCAACGTATGCCTCAATCTCATGATGGATCATGTCATAGAACAAAGCGACCATGGCGCGCTGATATGTTGCCCCGACATTCTTCAATCAGAAAGGCATGACTTTGTAGCAAAAGGTACCCCATTGAGTAACAAAGGTTGTCTTCTCCATGTCTTCGGGAGCCATCTTAATCTGCTTATAACCGGAGAAACCATCCATAAAGGAGAAGACATTATGCTGTGTAGTGTTGTCAACCAGAACGTCGATATGAGGTAGAGGGAAATCATCCTTGGGGCTTGCCCTGTTTAGATCCCTATAGTCAACACACATTCGAACCTTACCATCCTTCTTCGGCACTAGAACCACGTTGGCCCCACTGCGGGTAAGAAGTAACTGCTAGAAAACCGGCGTCAAACTGTTTCATAACTTCAGCCTTGATTTTCTCCGACATCTCGGGGCGCATTTGACGAACCTTCTGTTTCACCAGAGGACAGTCTTCCTTGGTAGGCATGCGGTGAACCACGATATCGATATCCAACCCAGGCATATCTTCATAAGACCAGGAAAATATCTCAACATAGTCACGCAGCATCTGAATCAACCGTTGCTTAACACTAGCTTCCAGATTTGCACCGATCTTGACCTCTTTCTTGTCTATCTCTGTACCCATGTTTACTGATTCCACCGGCTCTTCATGCGGTTGTATGACCCTCTCTTCCTAAAGTAGCAGTCTAGCAAGTTCACCAGGCACTTTGCAATCATCTTCACCTTCGTCTTCGGCTAAGTTGATCGGACTTTCGAAGTCATAACTGGCAGTAGCAGAGTCGTTACCAGTGAGATCCAGAGTGGATGTAGACCTGTATATGTGAGTGTGTGTAAAATAGCTGTTTTGCAATATATAAAAAAGAAAAATAAGGAGCGCAAAATTTGAAATTCAAGAAACGTCCAATGCTTTTATTAATGATATATGGAAATGACACACATAAAGCCCTCACAAACAAAACCACAGTGCCCCGAGTAAGACATCGGGCTGTAAAGTTTAAAACATTGTCTGTTACAAATTCGAAACAAAAAGTATCATTACTGGGTAATAAGAGAAATTGGAACGAAGTCCTTTGTTGTCCAATTGCTTAGTCCACCATCAGTAGTTGGGTAGATCCAACTGTCGAATTCAGATTCTTCAACATCGTCTTCAATGGAATTTACTCCTGAATTGCTGATAAACAGGGGAGGTCTTCCAGTCCGCGCGCTCCGAACAACCCTTTGAGCTTCTGCAGTGAAACCCAAACCAAACTTGTTAGTCTTATGTGCAAAATCAGGGAGTTTGCCCCAATTTGCACACCCACCTTTCTCAACAATAGCCCGAGCATCCTTGAAGGAAGCCATCTTCATTGGAGAATCTTTAGTAACAGTTTCAGTTGATGCTAGCGTTTGGGGAACCTCTTCAAAATGTTGAAACGGGGTCTCAATGAACTCCCCGTCCATCTCTACATATCGGAAAGAGTTGAGGTGGCTCACCATGTACTCCTCTTCTCCTTGTACTGTCACAATTTTCCCCTTCATTGGGTATTTCAGCATCTGGTGAAGCGT
This sequence comes from Vicia faba, assembly GCA_948472305.1. Classification (NCBI taxonomy): domain Eukaryota; kingdom Viridiplantae; phylum Streptophyta; class Magnoliopsida; order Fabales; family Fabaceae; genus Vicia; species Vicia faba. Next base: position 1,493,163,094 of record OX451735.1, on the reverse strand, counting down.
AGAAGTGACTGACCCATCTTTGTGGATCCACGGGCGACCTAGCAAACAAGAATAGGATGGCCGAATGTCCATCACATAGAATGTAGAAGCGAAAATCTGAGAACCAACCTTGACCGGAATATCCACTTCACCGTGAACCATCCTCTTGGACCCATCAAAGGCCCTGACCACAATGTTACTCGGCTTCAGCTCCAACCCTTCACGGTCTAACCGGTCCAAAGCTTTCTTAGGAAAAACGTTCAATGAAGATCCAGTATCCACCAATACATGAGCTAGAGTAGTTCCCCTGCATTCAATGGAGACATGCAGGGCGTCATTGTGATTTTTCCCCTTAGAAGTCAAGTCGGTGTCGGAGAAACCTAACCCATTATTTGTTGTGATCAACCATGCAGGGGGAAGACTTTGGGAAACATGAGAGGGCAAATTTTTGGGTACAACAGTTGCCCCTGTTCAATTTTCTTAAACCTGAGGATATAGATTGGCTTTCGAGCCTTTCGTGATCCGAAGGTGGAAGATAATTGAACACTAGAGTGCCCAGAAATTTGCACTCGCATGGTGTAGTATCAGTATTGTGATGTCGGGAATGGGCTTACATATGCCATTTGGAGAGATGATGGATAGTTGTTGGAGATGGGCTTAAAGATGCCATCCAGAAATGATTGCTGGACTGTATTTGAATGAGTGACAGAATTACATCCGAATCTGGATCGTATCTGGACTGTTATTTGAAGTTCTCTGACTGCCAGAGAAAGTATTTTCTGATAATGATGTGTGATGAAGGAATCTGAGACGATTGCTACTCCAAACAGATGATGAAGGAATCTTGGACGATTGCTACTCCAAACAGATGATGAAGGAATCTTGGACGATTACTACCTCGGTAGGATGATGAACGAATCTTGGACGATTACTACCTTAACAGGAATGGTGAAGGAATCTTGGACGATTTCTACCTCAGCAGGATGATGAAGGAATCTTGGACGATTACTACCTCAGTAGGATGATGAAGGAATCTTGGATGATTACTACCTCAGCAAGGTGATGAAGGAATCTTGGACGATTGCTACCTCAGCAAGATGATGAAGGAATCTTGGACGATTACTACCTCAGCAGGATGGTGAAGGAATCTTGGACGATTACTACCTCAGCAAGATGATGAAGGAATCTTGGACGATTACTACCTCAGCAGGAATGGCGAAGGAATCTTAGACGATTTCTACCTCAACAGGATGATGAAGGAATATTGGACGATTACTACCTCAGCAAGATGATGAAGGAATCTTTGACGACTGCTACTCCAAAAGGTAATGACTTTTATCTGTCGATCGATCTTTCCTGAATAGGTAAAGAGTTAGTTGTATGCAATGTCATGATGTATGAATTGTGTAATGATGTTCTCAAAATAAATGAGATTTATTTTATATGTATTTTGTCATGTATGTAAATAGGATGTATGAAATGTGAAATGTTAATGAATGTATTTTTGTCTGGGAAAATAAATCCTTGACAAGTGTTGGGGAGTTGTTAAATCCCGGATTGCTGTTGAAGAGTATGTGTGTCTTCAAATTTTGCTTAGAATGTTTCCACTGAGGATCCTCGTTTTGTTGAGGAGAACTCTGTTGGGTGAAGTTGTGAACTCTGTGGAGAGTATTGATTCATTCTTGGGGAACAAGTTCAGGAGTCTCGGTTGTCCGTTGCTCTACTGGGGAGTCCGAGTTAAACTGACATCTGGTCGGGTCCAGGTTTCACAGTAACTTGTTGGGGATTGTAGAGTAGTCTACTAGGGAAGAGGAGTTGTGGTCCTTTTATTTGTAGTAGTCGGAGAGGCAAACTCAAGCTGGGGAATCCTGGTGCTGTTGGAGAAATAAACCATGTCGTCAATCCGCTAGAGAGGTGACATCTTCGTTGGGGAGAAGTCCTCGAGGATTCTTGAAGTTGATTCAGCTGGGGAAAGGTTTTCAGAGATTAAGCCCTTGCTGGGAGTCATCCTATGAGAAGGATTTTGGGGAGATTTGTCATTGCCCCTAGTAGCAAGTGTTTGTGACACTTCCAGAAAATGTTTAATTGTACGTAACCCTTCGCTGAGATTGATGTTCAATGCCCCAAGTGACGGAGATGGAGACTTGCCCTTGGTTACTCTGCATTTCTTCAGAGATTTCTTGAAATCTTGACTGGACTGCCCCAGGTGATGGACAATGATCATGCCATGCCCCTTGATTGGAAGGAGATTTGTCAATGGAAGTGTCATCCTTTTTGAAGTGATTTTGTTCACTGAGAGGGCTTTAGTTCATCGGATATTCGTTGTGTGAATTTCTCTGTTGTCAAACAAATAGCTAAATGCAAACAATGATATTCATATAATGCAAAGTTTATGCTTGTCTTGAAGTTTTGAAAAATGCATTTTTTAGCAGAAAACTTTTTATAAGACAAATTCAACACAAGACTTAGGGCAAAGCCTTACAGGAGTCAGGATACCTTTTGTAACAGTATGCTTTTGGACTAACCCATGCTTCAGTTAGGACTTTTGAAGGGTTGTAACGTGGCTTGGTTCACGGTTTAAGAAGCAAAAGATAAAGGCTCAAAGTATATTTGTACCCACCCGCTCTTCGTGATGTTCTTCAATCCTAAGCTCAGTTAATTGTGCATTTGAACTCCAAATGAGTCTGGAACGACGTTTTTGGTGATGGTTCACACAAGTTGGATTTGTTGGAAGGCAGTCATTTTTGCAACATTTTTCATGTTGTTGAGGATTTTTAGCGACCTCGTTCTTTTGATTTATTATCCCTAACTTTTTCCTGACTGTTCCTATTTTCGAGATTACAGTCAGCGGGATGCCCCAACTTTCTTAAGCCTCCTTTATAGGTTTTGGCTCAGTGGGCTTTTTTTTTGAGAGATTGACTGCCTATGAGATAAGGAACCATCACTGTCTTTTGATTCCAGAGGAATGCTTTTGATGTCGTTCGTTGTATTATGAACTGAGAGTTTTGCGACTTCAATGCGCATCTTTTTGAATTAACTGAGAGACTACCTTGCCCCAAGTTTAAATTAAAGGTTTCAATTTGTGTTTGAAACAGAAAACTCCTACTTCTTTGGCTCGAAGGGGTTGACTAGGTATTATCTTCCTTATAACTCCAGTGTTTAGGATTTGAAAGAAACGCCTGTACATCGTCAGCAAGGTTTGTCCAAAAGCATACTGTATGAGATTATGGCATTGTTTCGTCATCCTCCCTCTAAAGGCTTGTAACTTTTAGCAAGAGTTGAATGTCATAAAAAACATAGTTTAAATGTAATGAAAATGAGTGGATAAAATCAAGACAAACATATGCAATGCATTAATGAAACAGAGTTTGACATTAATAGATAATTGTTCGAATAACAAAGAGATTACAACTTGAAAATTCAAATGAACAAAATCTTTCAATGATTCGTCATAGGAGCAGTGATTATGTTCGGAGTCTCTGGAGGGTCAAACTTGATCTCCTTGGCATCAATCATGTCTTGGACCTTGTTCTTCAGAGCCCAACAGTTGTTTGTGTCATGTCCCAGACTTTCAGAGTGGTATGCACACCTTTCGTTGGGATGATAGGTAGGAGCGGAAGTATTTGGGTTCCGGGGAGGAGCCTTTAATGTAATCAGCTTTACCTTTAACATGTGTTGTAGCGCTTGAGTCAGTGACATGTTGATCTTGGTAAATTGCCTCCTGGGCATGTTTGGCTTACTCTGATCAACCTGTTGTTTTTGGTGAGGTTGTTGTTGGACCCTTGAGGTAGTAGTAACTTGGAGAGGTCCATTCTTTACCAAACCAAACCCTTGTCTTCTTGGAGGTTGATCCATGACTTGGTCCCCGACTTTGACTGTTTGCTTCATGTTGTTGTATCTGTCTTGATGAAGCTGGTTGATAATGGTTCTCAGCTCTTCTTGTTCCCGAGCTAAGCCTTGGATAAGAGCCATCTGCCCCAGCATCTGGGTTTTCATGGCATTGAACTCAGCTTGCAGTTGTTCCAGCTGTTCGTCGTTATTGTCTTCAGGACTTTTCTTGACCAAATTACCCATGAGGAGTGTTCTCAATTCTTCCTGCCCCTTGGATAGGTTTAGGAAGATTTCCCTGAACTGAGTCTCTTGAGTATGAAGACCTTGGTTTTCTGGTTGGAAATCCATTGCTGAAATAAACAGCGAGAACATGAGAGACCTGTATTGGGAGACTTGTTATGCAATGATATGTATGATATATGTATGCAATATTTTCAAAGATCTCGCGGGGTAAACAAGAAACTGTTAGAATTTGAGTCTGGTAGCTTGATTGAAGGAGCTTCATGTTGCTGAGAGTCCTTCTTCAAGAGTCAAGCTCACCATATCGAGTGGGTCATCGCCCCTGACTCAAGTTTATCGTGTTTTGATTTCTAGACAACCTTGGCTAGAGGAAAATAAATCCCCTTTGCCCCTTGCTAGCCATTTGATTTACCATAACCTGCATCATAGACCCTTGAGATCCTTGAAATGGTTAAAGAAATGTTAAGGCATGATGTTATGATGTGTATGCTATGCGTTTAAGCAAAAAGTGAGGTGATGTAAGTGAGCCCTGCAATAAATCCAATTTGTTGGATAAGGACTGTAAACAAAACCTGCAAGGAACCCCTATTGTCAGATAACAAGTAGTTCAAGTTTGAAGGCACACAAGTCACACATATAGCCTTACGTTTAGGCTGGCATGGAGTTTAGGCATTACCCTCTTTCAGTTTAGTTGGTTTAAACCTGTCCTAAAAAAATAGTAACCGGGTTCTAGAGGATCTCAATATCACTGACTACCCTCAATCGGTCATAATTCCAGCTTAGCAACCTTTTCTTGCGGCCGGAACCATCGCGAGAGTTTAGTCTCAATGAGTGTAGCATACTACTACTGTTCTATGGCCAAGTTGGTCAATTTAAGGTTCTAAGGTCAGTTGGTGCTTAATGACTCCTCATAAGACCCATATTCTCCTCGTTTCAACACAAGGGATATCGATACAGACCAAGGTGCCACACCAACGTAGCTACTGCTTCATCCGTGTCGGTCTACGCCAGACAGATCCCTCACAGTTTACTGCTACTTACCTAAAAAGGGTACCCCAGATCCGGGTTAGGATCTATAGAACTCCGATACAAGCCCACAAAATTAAAAGCATACAAAGCAATACAATTGAAAACACAAGTGATCTAGTCCTAAGGTACACCTCACTTATAGAGTATCCCCAGCAGAGTCGCCAGTTCTGTGATCGGTGGGAACGAGAACTGACTATTTTTGGAATGCTGGTTCGCGTTTGCGTTTGTTTTTGCAAAGTGTCGCGGTAAGCAAGAGTCGCCACCGTCTTTTATTTTATTCAACAAGGGAAAGGACAAAAGCATAGAAAAATTCCTTTTCGAGATGTTTCTCGGGTTCGGGAGGTAGATTATAGAAAGGGAAGGTGTTAGCACCCTTTCTATCTGTGGTTATCCACGGGCTCTTAGGTACTTGCTCACTATGTTTTCAAAAGGTTTGCTTTTCTTTGTGATTGTGGGTTTTGAAAAGAATTTTGTTTTTGAAGAAAGTGTAAGTGCGAAAAGTTTTTGTTTTGTTTTTTGAAAGAGATCAAGTACTTAAGAACCTCTACTTACTCAAAAAGGAATTTAATTGTGCAAATGTCCTTTAGACAGTACTATCCTACTATTGAGGAGTAGGTAGCACCGTCGTTGGAGTTTTCGGGTCAATTCTATTTTAGGGACGTGTGGTCACTAAAGCAACGTTAGGACGTCTTAGTGGTAATCCTAATGTCTTAGATCATTTTTATCGAGGCAACCATTTCGAGGCAACTTTGATCTTTGGACAGAAGGACGACCTCTAAAACATCCTATACTTAATGACCACGTTTGAGGCAACCAAGTGAGGTGTACCCTAAGAGTGGCATGTGCAAGTGTGTCAATTTTCAGTTTATGTTATCTTTGTACATGTTATGGTTAGTTGTGGTTGATTTTAAATTAAGATAGATCTTGCCATGCAATCCTAGTTAGCATACATCTAAACAGTTAATATATGTACAAGAATTTAAAGTGCGAGAATTGTAAATCCTACGCTATTACAAGGCTTCGGGGAGGGGGATTATTTACATGTCCAAAAATTGGGGAAGTAAAGCAGTAAAAGTAGAAGTCTTAATTTAAGCTATTACAAACCAATAAGCAGTTACAATAAAATAAGCGCGCATGAATCTGAAAATAAACTCTAAAAATCCTAAGAATAAAATCTTTTTGTTGTTTTATTTTATTTTGTGAAAATGATCTAAATCTATTTAATTTTAGTTTTTTGAGAAAATGTTAAGATAATTATGAGATTAATTAACAAAGTTAATTTCAATAGAAAAGCTAGCCTAATGTTTTTGTGGTTTTTGATTTTAATGTTAATTGAAAAAGATAAAAAAGATGTCAATGAAAACAAGAATAAAATACAAGGGGGGATCCTTCGATCTAGGAAAAAAAAAGGGAGTTTCGACCCAGGGAGGGAAAGGAAGCTTCGATCCAGAGAGGGTCATGGTCCTTTCGATTGGGCCAGGAAGTGGGCATGAACAACCTTCGATCCAGGGAAGGGATTGTCTTTTGATCATGGAGGTCATGGCTTTCGATCCAGGAATGAGATGCCTCCTTCGATCCAGCATGCTAAGGGGTTCGATCTAGAGAAGGTGTCTCCTTCGATCTGGAATGTTATTCCTGCAAAAGTATGTTAGCAAAATAAAATGTAGGGCCTGGGTATTGAACCCCAGGCCCTTCGATCCTATGCTTACTGGGTCTCTTCAGGCTATGTCTGCAGCAAGTGTTGGCAAACAAATAATATGACCTGGGCGCCAAACCCAGGCCTTTCGATCCTGTCTAAGATGGCAGATCAAAGGTAACAACAAGTAATAATATGTTTATGCAAATGTAAAGTTGGACAATTTACCCTTTCTTACCTGCAGATTGAGTCTTCGATTTGGGCACTGGCTGGATGGGAGCACTTTCAATCTAGGATTTCTGGGCGCATGCACTTTCGATCTGGGCACTTCCTGGATGTAGGCACTTTTGATTTGGACACTTCCTGGATGTAGACAACTTTTGGCAGCGTAACTCCAATGTTTTTTTGTTCTCCTGTTGTGTGTTTTTTCGTGCAAAGTTTTTTTTGTCTCCTTAATATGTATGCTGGCCTCTGTATTTATAGGGGTGTGAGGGTGCAGTAATGGCAAGAGACAGCCATTAAACATGCCATTAAATGCCATGAGACAAGAAACTGACACATTAAAAGTTTTCCTTTTTTGAAATATTCCTGTCTCTTGAATGAACCTGGACATTTTTGATTTGATTGCCTTCTTGATGACCTCCTTCGAATGGCCCTTGTCCAAGGATCAATCGAAGGGTGCTAATTAAAATTCCAATCGAAAGGCTTTGTTAACAGGCCAATCGAAAGGTGTTGTTCATGCTAATCAAAAGACATGGTTAACATGCCTGTCGAAGCTGCCTTGACACAATGCTAAATCGAAGGATCCCTTGGCATGCCAATCAAAGGCCTGGCCCAGGGTGCCAATCGAAAGGCTCATTCAGAATCCCAATCGAAAGGTCTTTCAGAATGCAAATCGAAGTGTCCCTTCAAAGTACCAATCGAAGGGCCTTTCAGAATGTCAATCGAAGGCCTTGACATAATGCTAATCGAAGTGCTTGTCCATGCCAATCGAAATTCTCCTTCAGAATGCCAATCAAAGGGCTCCTTCAGAACACCAATCGAAGGGTCTTTCAGAATGCCAATCGAAATGTACTTGAAGCAACACTCAAAAATTTTCCTTTTCCTTAGGCAAGAGTTTGTGATCAACCATGCAGGGGGAAGACTTTGGGAAACATGAGAGGGCAAATTTTGGGGTACAACAATCAGCAATGACAACAATGAAGAAAGAGACAGATTCAGTGGCAAACCTCCAGTCTTTGATGGAGAGAACTTTGACTACTGGAAAGACAAAATTGAAAGTTTCTTTCTGGCCCATGATGCTGATCTGTGGGACATGGTGACTGATGGATACACACACCCAGTGGATGGAAGTGGTCAGAAGATTGACAGGAAAGCAATGTCTGATCAGCAAAAGCGTGAGTTCAGAAATCATCACAAGGCCAAAACAATTATTCTCAGGGCCATCTCTTATTTAGAATATGAAAAGATATCAAACAGAGACACTGCAAAGAATATGTTTGACTCTCTGAGAATGACGAATGAAGGCAACATTCAAGTCAAAGAAACCAAAGCCCTTGCACTCATTCAGAAGTATGAGGCATTCAAGATGGAAGAGAGTGAATCAATTGAAACTATGTTCTCAAGATTTCCAATTCTGGTTGCTGGTCTAAAAGTTCTTGACAAAGGGTATTCTACTGCTGATCACGTTAAGAAGATCATCAGAAGCTTTCCAAAACAATGGAGGCCAATGGTCACAGCACTTAAGCTAGCCAAGGATCTAAACAAAATCTCTCTGGAGGAACTTGTCAGCTCCCTCAGAAGTCACGAGATAGAGCTAGAAGCAGATGAACCTCAAAAGCAAGGTAAGCCATTAGCTTTAAAATCTAACAGAAAATCTGACTCCAAAGTTTTGTAGGCTGTGGAAGAAACCTCTGATGGGTCCTCATCATAAGAAGATGAACTATCTCTCCTCTCCAGAAGGGTGAACCAACTGTGGAAACAGAGGCAAAGAAAGTTCAGGAATCCCAGAAGATCAGAAAATTATAATGAATCTTTCTCCAGATACAGAAGGTCAGAATCCTCCTCTGGACACAGAAGATCTGAAGGTTCTTCAGGAAAGAGAAAGCCAAACAACAAAGACATCATCTGCTATGAATGTAACGAGCAAGGGCACTACAAAAGTGATTGCCCAAAGCTTCAGAAGGAAAAGCCCAAAAAGAAGTTTGGCAAGGAAAAGAAGAAAAGCCTCATGGCTACATGGGATGATTCTGACACATCTGAAGCTGACTCAGAATCAGATGATGAAAGAGCAAACATAGCTCTCATGGCAAACATAACAGAAGACAGTGAAGCTTCTGAGTCAGAATTTGAATCAGATACAGAAGAGGTATTCCCTGACTTTACTATAAACTTTACTAAGGCTGAATTAGCTGAAAGCCTTAATGAAATTCTGGAAAGATATCAGCAGATCAGAGTCAAATTCAGAAACCTGAAAAGGGATCTTGCTTCTGACTCTAATAAGACTGAGAGTCTCAAATTGGAGAATTCTGAGTTAAAAGATAAAATTTCAAAATTAGAAAACCAATTGCAAAACTCTCAGAAGGAAACAATCCCTGAAACTCCCAGCAGTGCTGATGAGATCATCAAGGAGTATGATCACAGCTTTCAGAAGTTTCTAGCTAAAAACATAGACAGAAGCAAAATGGCTTCAATGATCTATGGAGTTAGCAGAAATGGCAGAAAGGGAATAGGATACCAAGGTAAGGTACCTACACCAAAAAATGCCATGGATTTAGTTATAAGACGTACTCCACTTGATTCACACTTTATATATGGGCACACACATGACATCAAATATACAAGTAGTAATTATTCTGTTAAACCAAAATTCAACCAGAGTTTTGGTAAAACTAACAAATCAGGACCCAAGAAAATATGGGTACCTAAGGATAAAATAATACATGTGGCAGATATCTTTAGCAGCAAAGCAGAAACACCAATCATGGTACCTGGACTTTGGCTGCTCACGACACATGACGGGAAGAAGGCATATGTTCCAAAGCCTGGAACTTAAGCCTGGAGGCCACGTAGGTTTTGGAGGCAATTAGAGAGGAAAGATCATTGGCTCTGGAACAGTAGGTAATGGAAATCTTCCCTCTATAAGTAATGTTTTATTAGTAGATGGATTAATGCATAATCTGTTATCCATAAGTCAATTAAGTGATAACGATTATGATATAATCTTCAATCAAAATTCATGCAAAGTTGTTAGTCAGAAAGATAGGACTATCCTATTTAATGGAAAGAGGAAAAACAACATTTATAAAATCAAAATTTCTGAACTGAAAAGTCAGAATGTAAAATGTCTTCTGTCTGTTAACAACGAGCAATGGATCTGGCACAGAAGATTGGGACATGTTAGTATGAGAAGAATATCTCAGATTAACAAACTCAATCTGGTCAGAGGACTTCCTAACCTGAAGTTCAATTCAGATGCTCTGTGTGAAGCATGTCAGAAAGGCAAGTTTTCAAAACCAGCTTTCAAATCTAAAAATGTTGTTTCCACCTCTAAGCCATTAGAACTTCTGCACATTGACTTATTTGGACCAGTTAAAACTGCTTCAGTCAGTGGCAAGAAGTATGGGTTAGTAATCATAGATGACTATAGCAGATGGACATGGGTAAAGTTCTTAAGGCACAAGGACGAGTCACACTCTGTGTTTGTCACCTTCTGCAACCAAGTTCAGAATGAAAAGGATCTTAGAATCGTCAAAGTCAGAAGTGATCATGGTGGAGAATTTGAAAACAAAGATTTTGAGTCATTCTTTAATGACAAAGGCATTCTGCATGATTTCTCTTGTCCTAGAACTCCCCAGCAAAATGGAGTTGTAGAACGAAAGAACAGAACATTGCAAGAAATGCCCAGAACCATGATCAACGAGACTAACATTGCTAAGATCTTTTGGGAAGAGGCAATAAACACAACGTGTTATATTCAGAATAGAATCTCCATAAGACCTATTCTGGAAAAGACTCCATATGAATTATGGAAGAACAGAAAGCCCAACATTTCCTATTTTCATCCATTTGGATGTACTTGTTTTATTTTGAATACAAAAAATTATTTGAACAAGTTTGACTCTAAAGCACAAAAGTGTATTATGTTAGGATACTCTGAACGCTCAAGAGGGTACAGAGTATACAATACAGAAACACAGATTGTGGAAGAATCAATCAGTGTTCGTTTTGATGATAAGCTTGACTCTCAAAAGTCAAAGCAGAATGAATTCCTTGCAGGTATGGAAGTTGAACTTACAGGTACTAAAGACAATTCATCAGAAACTCTTAATAGAGACACTCCCTCAACATCAGAAAGAGGCACTGCAAGCAATCCAGCACCTTCTGTTGATCAACTTCAGAAAAGACCATCCAGAAGCAGCATGGATCACCCAGAAGAAACAATCTTAGGAAGAAAGGAAGATCCAATCAGAACAAGATCTAGCTTCAGAAACTCTGAAGAATCCCTCATGGGACTTGTTTCTCTAATTGAACCATCAACAATTGATGAAGCACTTCTGGACAATAACTGGATTCTAGCAATGCAAGAGGAGCTAAATCAATTCACAAGAAATGACGTATGGGATCTAGTTCCCAAACCAAAAGGATTCAACGTCATTGGAACAAAATGGGTGTTCAGAAACAAACTGAATGAACAAGGAGAAGTCATTAGAAACAAAGCACGATTGGTAGCACAAGGTTATAGTCAGCAAGAGGGGATAGACTATATAGAAACCTTTGCTCTAGTCGCCAGGTTAGAATCTATCAGACTCTTAATCTCATTTGCTGTTAACAAAGGCATCACTTTGTATCAGATGGATGTTAAGAGTGCATTCTTAAATGGCTATATAGAAGAAGAGGTATATGTGCACCAACTCCCTGGCTTTGAAAGTTCCAAAAATCCAGAATATGTTTTCAAACTAAAGAAGTCACTCTATGGTCTGAAACAAGCTCCCAGAGCTTGGTATGAAAGACTAAGTAACTTCCTGTTAGAAAAGGAATTCACCAGAGGGAAAGTGGACACAACTCTATTCTATAAGACAGTTAAGAATGACATTCTAGTATGTCAGATTTATGTTGATGACATCATATTTGGATCTACTAAACCTTCTCTGGGTAGAAAGTTTGCTAAATGTATGCAGGAAGAATTTGAGATGAGCCTAATGGGGGAACTGAAATTCTTTCTGGGCATTCAAATTAATCAAACCCCAGAAGGAACTTACATTCATCAGAGCAAATATGTCAGAGAACTTCTGAAGAAATTTGATCTCTCAGAGTGTAAGCCATCAAAGATTCCAATGCATCCCACGTGCATTCTGGAAAGAGAAGAGGTAAGTAAAAAGGTAGAACAGAAGGTATACAGAGGTATGATTGGTTCTCTTCTCTATCTGACGGCTTCAAGGCCTGGCATTTTATTCGGTGTTTGCATTTGTGCTAGATTCCAATTAGATCCTAGAGAATCTCACTTAACAACAGTTAAGAGAATTTTTAAGTATCTGAAAGGTACTACTAATCTGGGTTTGTTTTATAGAAAATCAAGTGATTACAGCTTAGTAGGATATTGTGATGCTGATTTCGCTGGAGACAGAGTAGAACGTAAAAGTACTTCTGGAAGCTGCCAGTTTCTGGGAGAAAATCTGATCTCATGGTCCAGCAAAAGACAATCCACAATTGCTCTATCAACAGCAGAAGCTGAATACATAGCAGCAGCTGGATGCAACACACAAATGCTCTGGATGAAAAGTCAACTTGAGGACTTCCAGATATTTGAGAGTAACATTCATATCCTCTGTGACAATACTTATGCTATTTGTCTTAGTAAGAATCCTATTTTGCATTCTAGGGCTAAGCATATAGAAATAAAACATCATTTTATTAGGGACTATATTCAGAAATGGATTTTAAATTTAAAATTTATTAACACAGACCATCAATGGGCTGATATTTTTACAAAATCTCTTTCTGAAGATAGGTTCAACTTCATTCTGAATCATCTCAGCATGAAGCTCTGCCCAGAATAAATTTTGTTTTGATTCCATATATTAACCTTCAGAACTTTGTTTAAATTTTCTGTGAACTACTGATCAATCTTTCTTCAGATCTTTAGAAGTACAGATTGTATCATAAACTATCCATGAAGATCTGAGCGCTTCATTTCAAGGATAGAAATGTGTTTTTCACTCAAGCAAACAAGTGTCATCCAGTCATCAGCTATTTTCTGAGGCTGAACATGCGTTCACGTTTCTGAAAAGGCAAAAGCGCTGATTGGATGCATTGAGACACATGTCATGGGTAACCGTTCCAAATATCTTTCTGAATCCCCTAAAATCAACTATCATTAAATGCTAATAATCATTATTAATTTCTCTCTCTTTACGTTTATGTTTTCAAAACCTTTTTAGAAATCTATTTAAACACACTTCACACCATTTACACTCTGTTCACACGTCTTCCACCTCCCTCTTAGAATTTCCTTGTTTACTTTTAACATGTTTGTCTGTAATATTTTTACATTGTTCTGAACTTATCATTGCTTCTGTTTTTAATATAAACGCATTTTAGCTCTGATCATTTTAGCTCTGATTATTTGTGCTTTTTGATAACTGACAAAAAGGGGGAGAAAGAATGATATTTTTCAATAACGGATTACTGAGACATAAGTCTCAAACATTCTGATATATTTAAAATTTATCTCTTTTGAAAAGCTTACAGGTACAAAACTCTGATGAACCTGATGAACTCTGATACAGTAAAGTTCTGATGCTCAAAATCTCATGGAATTAAAGGGAAGTAATCAACTCAGGGGGAGTTTTCTTTTCTTAATTCTATACTCCTTATTCTTTATTTTTAATTTAAAAAACTGGTTTTTGTCATCATCAAAAAGGGGGAGATTGTTAGAACATAGTTTGATTCTACAACCCTTAATTAGAGTTTTGATGATAACAAAATACAAAGAATAAAATAAATTCAAAGATATATTTATATAGAACAAATATGCTGCTTAAAATTATGTTTTGTGTATACAGAAGTTCTGATGGAATCAGCATCAGAAGATCAGCAACATATCAGCATCAGAAGATCAATAACATGTGCTACACGCTGAAGCTACCAGATCATACGCTGAAGCTTGATGACCATAATCTGTGCGTAAAACACTGACTCTGATCAAAGATCTGTACCAAGTCATCAGCACTCAGAAGCGTCAGGATAAAGCAAAGAACACTCTGATTACCATAAGCAGAGAAGACTCTGAAGCGTCAGCGTTACTAAGCATTCAAGACAGATTTAATGCTAACGGCTCTCTTCAAAGACAAGATCTTCTCAAAAAGGAAAGAATGTTACTATCATTGAAAGTGCTTTATAGACAACAACGTATCTTTGCCTTGGCTATATATACAAGTCTGTGTGAGAAAAGATGCACGCATATACACGCCTAAGAAAACGCACGCACTCATACATTTTGCTAAGCCTTCAAACCACGCCTACGCAAAAGCATTAGCAATTCAGTTTTTATTCCAAGCTTAAATTTGTGTATTATCACAGTTGTGATATATAGTTTTGTTAGAAAACATTAACACACATCATTGTTCAATTATCTGTAAAGAGATTTCCTTGAGATAAACCGGTTTGTGGTTATACTCAAGAAGGCTTTAACAATTGTTAAAGTAGATTGTTGTAATCCTTTGATTATAGTGGATTAAGACCTCGTTGGAGAGAGGCGAAATCACCTTGACGGGTGGACTGGAGTAGTTTGAGATCAAACGAACCAGGATAAAAATACAGTGTTGTTTAAGCTTTTGATTTAAGTTTTATAATTCAACCCCCCTTCTTGTGTTTTTCACTTCTTCACAAAGGACTTTGTGCCTATCTTCTTCATTGAGGAGTAATCTACTTGTTTTTGCTTTTAATCAATTTAAGAACTTGTTGTCTATAATATTTTGATGATGACTTCTAAGCCATGTGCCTAGCCCGGGGCACTTTGGTCCTTTTGTCAAAGGTTTTATCTATGTTCATCTAATCATATGATCATTCAGTACATTGGACTCTTTTGCATTCAAATATATGTGCTCATTGTCTTTATTTTCTTTCAAATGCATTTCCAAAAATAGCCATGTATCTTACATGCACACACACACACTCTTGCAGGTCTACATCCACTCTGGATCCTATTGCCAACGACTCTACTACTGCCAGCCATGACTTTGAATATCCTATCAACCAAGCCGAATACGAAAGCAAGGAAGATTGAGATATACCAGGAGAACTAGCCATACTTCTATCACAAGAAGAAAAAGCTATTCAATCACATGAAGAGTCAGTTGAGATTATCAACTTGGGTACTGAGTCAGATAAGAAGAAAATCAGGATCGACGCTAATTTGGAAAGCAGTGTTAGGAGCAGTTTGGTTCTGATGTTGCACGATTATGTGTAGGTATTTGCTTGGTCATATGAAGATATGCCTGGATTGGATACTGAAATCGTGGTTTATCGTCTTCCAACTAAAGAAGACTGCCCTCCTGTCAAACAAAAAGTTCGCCGCATGAGGCCTGACATGTCTGAAAAGATCAAAGCCGAAGTAATGAAACAATTTGATGCAGGATTACTAGCTGTAACATCCTATCATCAATGGGTGGCCAATATAGTGCCAGTGCCAAAGAAAGACGGGAAAGTTCGCATGTGCGTAGACTATAGGGATCTGAATAGGGCAAGCCTCAAGGACGATTTTCGTCTACCACACATTGACGTCTTAGTCGACAATACTGCTCAGCATAAGGTCTTCTCATGCATGGATGGCTTCTCAGGCTATAATCAAATAAAGATGGCTCCCGAAGATATGGAAAAACTACTTTCGTTACACAATGGAGCACCTTCTGCTACAACAAAGTCATGCCCTTCGGATTAAAAAATGCAGGGGCAATATATCAAAGGGCTATGGTGGCTTTATTTCATGACATGATTCACCATGAGATAGAGGTATATGTGGACGATATGATTTCCAGATCAAAAACCGAAGAAGAACATCTCGATCACCTGCACAAACTATTCGAGAGACTGAAGAAGTACAAGCTGATGTTAAACCCTAACAAGTGCACATTTGGAGTACGCTCTGGAAAGCTTCTAGGTTTTGTTGTCCGCAATAAAGGCATTGAAGTTGACCCTGCCAAGATAAAGGCCACCCAAGAAATGCCAATCCCCCAGTCTAAAAAAGAATTCAGAGGATTCTTGGTTCGTCTAAATTACATTGCCCGTTTCATATCACACTTAACTGCAACTTGTGAGCCACTCTTCAAACTCTTGAAGAAAGATCTGGTAGTCAGGTGGAACAATGAATGCTAGATTGCCTTTGACAGAATCAAAGAATACCTACAAGAACCTCATATTCTCATGCCTCCAGTTGAAGGAAGACCCTTGATCATATACTTGACAGTACTAGAGATTTCTATGGGGTGTGTTTTGGGCCAACATGACGAGTCTGGCCAAAAAGAACACGCAATTTACTACCTAAGCAAAAAGTTTACCGACTGTGAAACCAGATATTCACTGCTTGAGAAAACTTGTTGTGCTTTAGCGTGCGCTGCTCGCCGGCTAAGACAGTATATGTTGACTCATACCACTCTGTTGATTTCTAATATGAATCCAATCAAGTACATCTTCGAGAAATCTGCCCTTTCCAAACGAGTAGCCAGATGGCAAATGATCTTGACAAAGTACGACATTCAATACACAAATAAAAAAGCAATCACAGGAAGTGTATTAGATGATCATTTAGCCCATCAAGCTGTGGATGATTATCAGTCAATGAACTTCGACTTCCCTGATGAGAACATTATGCTGGTAACCGACTGTGCAAAACCTAGACCGTATGACGGACCTGAACAAGGATCCCGATGGACTATGGTATTCGATGGGGCTTCTAACGCCTTAGGTAATGGAATTGGTGTTGTGATCATCTCTCCTGAAGGTTGCCACACTCCTTTCACTGCCAGACTATGCTTCGATTGCACAAATAATATGGTTGAGTATGAAGTATGCATCTTAGGTCTAAAAGCTGCTATTAACTTAAGGATCCAACATTTGGATGTGTTCGGAGACTCCACCCTAGTGATCAACCAAGTAAAAGGAGATTGGGACACTAAACACCCTAATCTTATCCCTTACAAGGAACTTGTGCTATCCCTGATTCCTCATTTCGAGGAGATCACGTTCGAGCACTTCCCCAGAGAAGAGAACCAGTTGGTTGACGCTTTGGCAATCATGTCTTCAATGTTCAAGGTCAGATGGGATAACGAAGCCCCTATGATTACAATCGAAATATTCGGTGAACCTGCACATTTCTATGAGCTCGATACTGATGCGGAAAAGCCATGGTACCATGAGGTAATGAGATACCTTAAAGCACAAGAGTATCCAGAAGGGGCATCTACCAACAGAAAATTCTTACAAAGATTTGCAACCAAATTCTTCCTAAGTAATGGGATATTGTACAAGCGCAACCATGATTCAACTCTACTCCGATGTGTGGACAAGAAGGAGGCAGAGGAAATCATGGAAGACATGCATGATGTCCTTTTTGGTACCCACTCAAGTGGACATATGATGGCTAAGAAAATCTTAAGAGCAGGTTACTATTGGTCAACGATGGAGACCGATTGTCATCAACATTCAAGAACTTATCATAAATGCCAAATCTATGCTGACAAGGTCCATGTCCCTCCGATCCCTCTGAATGTTATGACGGCTCCGTGGCCATTTGCAATGTGGGGCATTGACATGATCGGAGAAATCAAACCTACAGCTTCCAACAGACATCGCTGCATCCTTGTCGCCATTGACTATTTTACCAAATGGGTCGAAGCTGCCTCGTTTGCCTCAGTCACCAAGAATGTGGTAGCTAGATTCATCAGACACAACCTCATCTGTCGTTATGGTATCCCCGAAAAGATCATCACCGACAAAAGGACTAACCTCAACAATGCCATGATCAGGGAGTTATGCACTCAATTTAAGATCAAGCATCACAATTCTTCTCCATATAGACCGAAAATGAATGGCGCAATCGAAGCGGCCAACAAAAATATCAAGAAGATTGTGAAGAAATGGTAGTGACCTATAAAGACTGGAATGAGATATTACCCTTTGCTCTACATGGCTATCGTAGGCCAGCTAGAACATCAACTAGGGCAACTCCTTTCTCTCTAGTCTATGGCATGGAAGTTGTTTTTCCAGTGGAAGTTCAAATTACCTCGCTGAGGATTATGATTGAGGCAGGCCTAGGAGAAGATGAGTGGATTTAAACGAGATTGGATCAGCTGAACTTAATCGATGAAAAACAATTAGCTGCTATTTTCCATGGTCAGACGTATCAAAAACGGATGATTCAGGCTTTCAACAAAAAGTTCAAGCCTCGAGTATATCAAGTTGGTGACCTGGTGATAAAACGCATCATCTTGCCACAAGGTGACCCCAGAGGAAAATGGACTCCCACCTATGAAGGGTCGTTTGTTATCAAGAGAGTTTTTCTGGCGGTGCCATGATGCTGACCACCATGGACGGTGAAGATTTCCCACATCCTATAAACGCGGACATAGTTAAAAAATACTACGCATAAGAGACCCATTAGGTTGACACACCTAAGCAAAATAAAGGCATCCCGGAAAACCAAAAAGGTTTGGGCAAAAATTAAGGATATATGCAAAAGACTGTACACCTGGAAAGTTGAAAACCCGAAAGGGCGACTTGGGCAAAAAAGGGGTATCCTGGTGGACCAAAAACCCGAAAGGGCGATTCAGGCAAAAATTAAGGATTAAAAGCGTACGACTATGCCCCTTGAAATCAACACAATCAATGCTATCACCAAGGTCCAAGTTCAAATGGTCCAGGATCAATCCAATCAACTTCGATCAACGGCAAGGGACGTTCAAAGACATTGGAACAATAGTAGAGCTGGAAGGCAATGAGATCATTTCACATGGCTATTTGTTTCCATTCTCAATTTTGTTTTTGGTGACTTCCTCTTACTAGGATCTCTGCCTCTATGTACAAAAATGCCTATTCATGGGCAAAATATCAATGCAACTACACTTTGAAGTGCAAAATTGTCTGTTTTTATTTTGAACGCGAATTTGTCCAATGACTAAAATTGAATGAACATATGCATATGAACATAATTAGAACTATTTGACACATGTGTCCTGCTAAGCATCAGTTAACATCTCTTTAATGTATATGAAATAGCCTCACAGAGTTATCTCATCATCATTATCCCCACCAGGACAGCGATAATAAACCTTTCCCCAACGAAGTTGCCCATAAAATCTCTTTACATGAGATAATCCCTGGCCAGAGTCTCAATCCCTTGGCAACTTTCTCCCCAGCTAAGTCAATTTTTTACAAGATTGAAGCCTTCGGGATCTCTTCCTAAAGGAAATTCACAGGGTTTATTTCCCCAATAGAGTTATTTCCCCATCCAAGTGCAAATTTCTTAAACATACAACAATCAAGACACCACATCATCCCCAGCTGAGTGATATTCCCCAAGCTGAGTCTGCCTTACCAGACTGAGTATATACTCCCCAACTGAGTGATATTACCCAAGCTGAGTTTGTCTTACCAGACTGAGTATATACTCCTTAGTTGAGTCCAAATTACCCATCTGAACCCATCTTTCCCAGCTGAGTATATCTTCTCCAACCAAGCTTTTTCCCCAAACAAAGCCCATCATTGCCCAGATAAGCCCATCATCTCCAACTGAGCCCAAATTCCACAAGCTGAGTCTGCCTTACCCGACTGAATCTATACTCTCCAGTTTGAATTTCCCTTTCAAAAATACCGTAAATCACAGGGCCACAACCCCTAATCTCCAGTAACACTACGCCAAAAACAAGTTTTAGCAGCGCCTCTACTAAAGCGCTTATTGAAAAAGCGCTGCCATAGCCTTCACAAAAAACAAAATTAAAAAAAAGGGAAACCTACGAAGGCGCTTTTTTAAAAGCGCTGGCATAGGGTTCCCTACCAAAGCGCTTTTCAGAAAGCGCTTTCATAGGTATTTGAAATATCTAACCTACGAAAGCGCTTTTGAAAAGCGCTTTGGTAGGGAACCCTATGCCAGCGCTTTTGAAAAGCGCTTTGAAAGGGGGACCTACGAAAGCGCTTTTTACCTCAGAAGCGCTTTGAAAGGGGGACCTATGCCAGCGCTTTTTAAAAGCGCTTTCGTAGGTTGTTTTTATAATAAAATTAAAAATCCCTAAATCTTCTTCATTTCTTTCGTTCAGAGCTTCTTCATTTCTTCATTTCTGCCGTCGCCGCCGTTCGTTCCTTCCTCTTCAGTCGTCGTCGCCGCCGTTCGTTCCTTCCTCTTCAGTCGTCGCCGCCGCCGTTCGTTCCTTCCTTGGGCGTTCTCCAGTCTCCTAACACAGTATGATTGGTGTCACGTGAAAGTGTGAAACAACTGCTTTATTCTTGATTCTAGAAGTTTTAAAAATCAATCCCAATGACGTCAATGTTAGGATGATACAGAAGCATTTTCAGTTCGAGTGCTTCATTGACAATAGTCGTTCTAATTCTAGAATGAATGTCATCAAGATCATGTCATTGCTTGATTGAAACATTTTGGTGGAGAAAGGGTTGTTGGTTTTATTATTGATTCTAGGAGATTTATTATCGAGTTCACTGATTAAACAGTTTAACTTTTGTGGTCATGGCCCATGTAATTCTCAAAAATAGTTTTGACTCTCACTGTTTAGGCTTGTTCTGAATGTATAGAGTGTTTATCAACAGAATGCTAACTACTTTTTTTGATTTATTTTTCTAGCTGCAGTTGTAGGCAGGCAGTATTATTTTCAGTTGTGAAATTTATGTTTGTTTGCAATTTACGCAGGTTGTGGATGCAGTGCAAGCTGTAAGGATGACCAATGCTCGCGGTGAAATTAGATACCCAATCAAGGTTGGTAGTAGATTTTGTCTGATATATTTATCTCGAGGTTTAATGATCATAGACTTCTTATGAATTTAATTCTGTTTCATATGATTTGGGCTCCAGGGAATCAATATATTGAAGGCACACGGTAAAAGGGCTAGAGAGAGCTTTTTGATGAATGGATATGCTCTTAATACTGGCCGTGCTGCCCAAGGAATGCCTCTCAGGGTTTCTCCTGCAAAAATTGCTTGTCTTGATTTCAATCTTCAGAAGACAAAAATGCAACTCGGTGTTCAAGTATTAGTTTCTGATCCCAGGGAGCTTGAGAAAATTCGCCAAAGGTACTGTTTGTATAGCTTTCTAGATCCACTAACTTCCCTTCATTATAATGAGAATAAATTTATTATCTTATTGAATATAAGTTGTGTAAAAGAAGTATAAACAGTATTGGTCTGGAATAGATGATAACGCACGGCGATAATCCAAATCTATTATAATTAAGGACATAGTGTTTAATTCTTTTTCAAAAAATATTAGTGTAACTGTGTAATGCCATCTTGTGTTCAGTTTCATTGTTCAGTTTCCTATGTTTCAACAGTAGATCACTTTTTCCTATTTCAGAGAGGCTGATATGACTAAGGAACGGATTGAAAAACTACTGAAAGCTGGCGCTAATGTTGTTCTGACCACCAAAGGAATTGATGACATGGCACTTAAGGTATTCTGCTTTTTTTACATTCTGGGACTTATTTTAACCCATTTTCTCTTTGAAAAAGAGGATTTAATCACACAATTTCATGTAGAATTTCCAAGAAATTTTGTTTCTTTCAGTATTGTCATCTTGATATCTGAAGGTTATTAACCATCTTTATTCCTTATCATA
The DNA here is from genome assembly GCA_948472305.1 of Vicia faba. Taxonomy (NCBI): domain Eukaryota; kingdom Viridiplantae; phylum Streptophyta; class Magnoliopsida; order Fabales; family Fabaceae; genus Vicia; species Vicia faba. Next base: position 1,493,141,542 of record OX451735.1, on the reverse strand, counting down.
AAACTAGTCCTTCTACCTCTGGGATGCACAAGACAAATTACAGATATAATATTTTTATAGCAAAAAAACGAGTTCAAGACTCATAAGGTTCTCCATATTGTATATTCTCCGTATGTCTTTGAACACAATTACAGATCCACCGGCACTAAAGAATCATAAAGCAAAAGCATAGCAAAAAATCAAAAAATACGAATAGGGTTACGTTATTAACCAACTCCGATGAGAGGAACCTCAATGTTATTCACACTACACTTGTGAGATCTATGGATCCTTTAAGCGTGTTACTTCTGATTTTCATCTTCATGCATTAATAGTTGTCATGGGTCATATTGATGGGTTACACCCTTCAATTTTTATATTATATGTTCTGTTCCTGATGATTTGCTAAAAGGCTCACGGGAATAACTAAGTATTTCTGCCTGACAACTTATTCCTGGTTTCAGTACTTTGTTGAGGCTGGGGCAATTGCTGTGAGGCGTGTGCGAAAAGAGGATATGCGACATGTTGCCAAAGCAACTGGAGCAACAATGGTAAGCCTTTGTTTTGTTTAAATATTAAAATTGTGGGACAAACTAGTAAGTTGGCAGATAATCATAATATCTATGACTAGACTTTTTGAAAATGCACCGTTTCTTATTTTTTACCTCCCATTTTATTCTGCAGTTGAAGAAAAGATTGTTGATGTTTGTATGGATTAGGAAGAGGAATAAAGAACATGTATTTGTTTCCATACAATAAATAGCAATTCATGTTGAATTCTTTCTAGATAGAATGACAGTCTTTTGAAAAGATTGAGATGTTTTGAATTCCTTTTTTAAATGAAACACCGTTTGAAGCTTTTGATGTCCTACAAGAATGATTCGAATAACTCACACTAGATTTGTTATGTCTTTACAGACCCAATTTGCAAAAGGGATCATTTTTTCGTTTTACACTGTATTTTGACTTTGATATTTTTTGGTCATTGAATGGCTTTTAATACCATTCCATTTAAGCACCCTTAGGCATTGCTTGATCAATAGTTAAAGAATGATTGGAAAAACCTTTAAACAAGATTGTGTTTTTTGCTAGCATCCTTTTTTAGATATTTGCTACTTTGCAAAAGGGATTATTTTCATTTTACACTGAATTTTGACTTTGATATTTTTGGTCATTGAATGGCTTTTAATACCATTCCATTTAAGCATCCTTAGGCATTACTTGATCAATAGTTAAAGAATGATAGAAAAAACCTTTAAACAAGGTTGTGTTTTTTGCTGACATCTTTTTTTCAATGTTTACTACTTTTCTAAGAGCTTCTAGATTGTCGTAATTGCAGCATCTAGTTTCTCTTTTGTAAACTTTCTTCTAGAAAAAAGGGATGTTTAATATATTATTAAAAAATTCCAGGAATCAATATGTAATTTTTTCATAATTTGTCAAAAAACACACCTATGAAGCAAGTGGTTATCAATTCTAGTCATTCTAATTTACGTTATCTTTCCCTTGCATTATTTGGAAATTAACACCAAACTTCTAGGTTAGAATAGCTCAGTTTCACATTTTGTTGTTTCATATCACATATGTTTCACTATTTAAGTAGAATGAGAGGTGCTACAATCTTTTTCGTGTATGATTAATATAGTATGATCACTTGGTTTGTTGTGTGGAAGAATGGGGCATTGGGTGCAAAGTGCTTATGAAGTGGTATTCATTTGAGTTGATAAGATTAAATTTTACTGTATATGCATGTATAACCATATGTCTCTAGTATATATCCTTGCATGTATGTAAGTATGTTATATGGAGGAAAGCATACATTGGGTATGTTATATGGAGGAAAGCATACATTGGGTATGTAAGTATATCACATGCTTTTATTTTATTAATAATAAAAAAGTAAATTTTTTCTACTTTAACTTAAATTCTTTTTTAAGAAGGAAAGCATACATTGGGTATGTTTGGCAGATGATGCAGGGATGAATATCTTCACGTTGAACAATTAAGATAATTTCATATAATTTATTACATTTAACTAAATATATCATTTATATTATGTTTTTGTTTTGTAGTACCTTGACGAATTCCGTGCTGCTGGGTACCCGAAGCTTAAGTTGGAAGAAATTAAAGAAGATTTGTGTCAATATTATATTAAGCAATTTTTCATGTAGGATTTGTGTCGATTTGAACTATAATATTATTGATGTAATGATGTATATATATAATTTTGGATATTATAATGGTATTATATTAGTATATATATTGTCTTACTGATGGCTGAAATAATAGCGTCGAAAATATATTACAGGTCAAAAATATATTACAGGTCGAAAATATTACAGGTCGAAAACATTACAGGTCGACTGGGAGGATTAAATTATAGGCTGCACATAAAAATACCTCATTTAGAAACGACAGCGCTTTTAAAAAGCGCTCTTAAAGGTCCACCTACTAAAGCGCTTCTTAGTAAAAGCGCTGCCAAAGACCAGTAAAAAAGCATAAAAAATTTAAAAAAAACGCAGCATACAAAAGCGCTTTTGGAAAAGCGCTCTTATAGGGGGGCCTATCAGAGCGCTTTTTCCAGAAAAAGCGCTCTCATAGGGGGGCCTACCAGAGCGCTTTTCCAGGAAAGCGCTCTTAAAGGGGGGGTCTACCAGAGCGCTTTTAGAAGCGCTTTTGTTACCTACGCCAGCGCCAGCTATTAAAGCGCTTTTAAGCGCTTTTAAAGGCCAAAATAAGCGCTTTAAAAGCCCTTTTCCGTAGTAGTGTAAAGTCGTCAGCAAAGCCTTTACTATTTCCAAGAGATGCTATGAAGCCTGGATCCGACCGGATATTAGCATAATTTTCAAGTTGTTACTGAAACCTGGACCAACCAGATAATAGTTTGACTTCTTTAATTAATGAAGCCTGGACCCGACCAGATAACAGTTTAAGTTACTGAAACCTGGACCCGACCAGATAACAGTTTGACTTTTGGAATTACTGAAACCTGGACCCGACCAGATAACAATTGATCTCATTTTCAAAATGCTATGAAACCTGGACCCGACCAGATAATAGCCTAGCCCTTCAAAGATATAGAAGAACCTGAACTCAGTCTGGCCAAGGTTTATTTTCTTTTCCCCAGTAGAGTTTTCTCTATATCCCCAACAAATGGCTGAGAAACCTGGACCCGACCAAATATCAGTCCTCATTTCCGTCCTTTCAAGAAAGTTGTTGCGAGGCCTGGATCCGACCAGATAGAAATCACCCTCAGAGATTCATTGTGAAACCTGGAATCCGACCAGATAACAACTAAATCCCCAAGCCGTTTATTGTGAAGCCTGGACCCGACTAGATAACAATTGACCTCATCAAAGAAATCTGCAAAGCCTGGACCCGACCAAATAACAATTTTTCAAGCAGTTTATAGTAAATCCTGGACCCGACCAATTAACAATTGACCTCATCAAAGAAATCTGCAAAGCCTGGACCCGACCAGATAATAGTTTTTCAAGCAGTTTATTGTAAAGCCTGGACCCGACCAGATAACAATTAACTATGATCCCCAGAAAGGCACTATGAAGCCTGGATTCGACCAGATAATAGTACAACTTTCCAAAAGACCATGAAGTCTGGACCCGACCAAATGTCTATTCAATTTCAAGGAATTTTCTGTGAAGCATGGATCCGACCAGATAACAGTTAATTCATCCTTTCTTCCGGTGAGTCGCTGTGAAGCCTGGATCCGACTAGATAATAATTAAACTCCACGTCCCCAGCAAGTTGTTATGAAGCCTAGATCCGACCAGATAACTATTCAATTTCAAGTAATTTTCTGCAAAACTTGAATCCGACCAGATAACAGTTAATTCATCTCTTACTCCAGTAAGCTATCGTGAAACCTGGATCCGACCAGATAGCAGTCGACTACTTCATCCTCAGCAACTGTGAAGCCTGGATCCGAACAGATAACACCTGACATTTGAGTGATGATCCCAAAAAAAAAGAGCAGCATCATTTCAACAAAATTTGAAGCTATGCATGTTCTTCATTTCCAACAGGCAATCAGGGATTCAACCTCCCAGGGTTTCCTCAGCAATAGTCAGTGATTTATTTTCCCGGACAAAAACATACATTCATACATCATAGCATGTACATACCAATGTATTTAGCATGATACCACATCTGGTGAACATTATGCAAGCATCTACATTTTACTAACCCTTTTTCTCACAGGTAAAACATCAAGTTTAGTGTAAATCAACAAGAGATTTGTATTGATACTTCTTCCAGCGTTTACCAACATTCCTCCAAATGGTATCTATAAGCCCATTCACCATTCATCTTCGAGTGCAAATTTCTGGGCACTCTAGTGTTCAATAATCTTTCACCTTCAAGTCACTAATGGCGGATCCGCCAATCTAACTCTTCAGGTTTAAGAGGATTGAACAGGGGCAGTTGTTGCACCCCAAAATTTGCCCTCTCATTTTTCAAGGAATCACCCTGGATCCTCAAATTTGCTTTCATCCAATTCCAAGCCTTGAATTATCAATTTTTCCAAGCAAACCATTCACAAGGGCAAAATTGTTATTGGCACACTGAGAAGTCTAACTCTGACTTTTGAATCAAAATCAAATCTCAAAAATCATATTTCATCAAGACATGTTGAAATATGTAGTTTATTTCGTCAAGAATTTCAAAAGTCAAAATTTTACTTTGGAAAAATCAAATTCTAAACACTTAGAAATTTTCTAAAGTGTTTAAGAAATATGACAATTTCAGAACTTCTGAGCCAGTGTTCACACTCAGCAAATTCTGGATATTCTCAAGACGAATTTTGGTCAGAACTTCTGGGCCAGTGTTCATAAAGGTTCAGTCAGAGTTTGCCAAGGTAAATCAAAGAAAATTACAAAGCGTGTTACAAGCTTACTGGAAAGTCTGAAGGATCTTTCAGAGCATGCTGAAGCCAGAAGATATAAGGATCAGAAGATTGGATGCTACGCTGGAGTAGAACTTCTAATTCAGAGTTAAGCAAGAGTACAAAGTTTCACATGGGAACTCATTTAATGCTCACAGCCGCCTCTGAGTCTTTATCCAAATGATTTCCCCCACGTGTACCCCTACTGTATTGGGAAGATAAACTTTTGCGCAAAAGCATGCTAGGCCCAGGCGCTGCCTCTACTTTTCCTTAATTCACGCTGGCAAAACCCAGCTTAGGTGCTGCTAACTATCCCACTTGACACATTGAATCACGTTTGTTTAAGCTTACTTCAGAAGTAAGTCAGCTTCTGGCACATGATGTTCGCGCCACTTGACATCTCCAAACTACAAAAGCTTTGCCTATAAATAGAACACCATTGGCCACTGAAAAAAAGAGGTCTGAGTCTAGAATAATTTGTGAAAGAAGTGAGAAAATTGAGAAAGAAAGCTTTGAACCACTGCAAAAATTCCAAGAACCTAGGAAACTATAAACACAAAATCCGAAAACCTTAACTTTTGATTCCTTGCCTTCAAACTCTATTTGTTCTTAAGTGCTCTTGACTAAAACCGTCCACCTCCATCTCAAAAAAGGTCAGAATATCACCCTTTGGCTATTCCAGAAGTTGCAAACTTCCATCCTGTTGAGTACGTGAAGAAGTTGCTCAGAACATCACCAGAGTTCATGACCAATCTCCAATTCACAGAATCTTTCCCAGTTGCAAGGTAAGTTTTATGCTGACTCTCATCATACTGATTAAGCATTGTCAGATTTTGCATATTTAACACAATGTAGATATTCTGATTCCTGACGTTGTACATATTTTGAAAATTCATGCATCTTCCTGCCTAAGTAGAAGAAATCCCAGTTCAAAGTTTCATAAAGAAATTAGGACTCATAATTAGGATTAGAAAATACATGTTGTTTCTGATTTATGCTTCTGATATTTCATGATATTTGTCATAACTATTATGTATGCAACTTCTGTTATGTAAGAAATGACTAAGCTACAGATGTTCTGACTGGCATGAAGATAGGCAAAATTCTGATAGTCGTATCAGAACATCTGAAAACTTCTGAGTCCTCAGAAGATCCAGAACTTTTGACCTTCCCTATTTCCACTAACGTTGTTTCTGTTATGCAGCAAGCTAGAGTCAGAACTTTTGACCTCTTCTATTTTCAGCATCTGCGTTGATTTTGTTTCCTTTCTCTTTTATTATTTTTGTCATCATCTTTTTTTATTAATCAAAAAACAACAAAAATATTTCATATTCACATGTTCTATTTTCTTTTAAAATAAAAAAGACAAAAAATATTTTCTTAAACAAACTTGTTTTTTTTCTTAAACACAACCAAATTTTACATTTCTTGTACATTCTTATCCATTCAATATGGTTGTAATAGTAAAATAGGATTTAATTTGCAATCCCCATTTTAAATTTGTACACCCCCATCCCCCTAATGACTGTAATAGCGTAGAATCTTTATCTTTCATACTTTTATTGCTTTCATATATTTTTAGTAATTAGGGTGTGTATGACAAGATAAAACCAACAAGTAGACCACCAAAAATCAAAGGTAAATACATGCAATAAAACACACTTGCACACATGCACCCTTAGGGTAATTCCACTTGTTTCCTTAAAAAAATAGCCATGTTACGCATGTGGGATGTCTTAGCACAAATCGAAAAATACAAGATCATAGTCCCTTGATGACGCTATCAAAGTTGCCTTTCAAAATGATCTTAGTCCCTAAATAAAAGTGCTAAGTCATCTCACAAAATTGCTATCATGGTTATACGATGACCCAATTCCCGTCCCTTCACATCCAACGATGGGGCTTCTTACCAATTCAATGGTAAGATAGCAACATCTAAAAGAGGAGGAAAAGCATATTTAAGACCTTTTGAGTAGGTAGATTACTTTTAGTTACTTGCTCAATTTAAAAACAAGCATCCTTGCTATTTTTAAAAACAATCACATACACTTTCAAAACACTTCAAAAACATTTTCCAAACATTGAAATATTTTCAAAATCTCAACACTTTGTATACATTCTTACGAACGAGAATCATTGCAAAGTTTGCCTAAACGATGGCTCCTTTTCAAAATATTTTCAAAAACCACAGAAAGCACATTTTTCAAATAAAAAGCAAGTGATCTAGCAAGTAACTAAGATCCCATGGAAAACCATGGATGAAAAGGGTGCTAATACCTTCCCTTTTCATAATCTACCCCCCGAACTCAAGAAAACATCTCTAAAGGTCTTTCCTGTGCTTTTTCACCTTTCCTTTTTGGATAAAAGAAAAGTCGGTGGCGACTCTTGCTAAACCGCAACATTTTCAAACATAAACGTAAAATATCAAGTCAGTTATCCCACCGTACCACAGGAGTCATCTCTTGATTGAAGAGAGGGAAGTGAACTCCTATCTGGTCAGGATCCAGGCTTCATAGTGACTTGTTAAGGATGATACGGCTGACTGTTATTTGGTCGTACTCCAGACTTCACAGTGACTTATTGGGAAATGAGATTAAACTGTTATCCGGTTAGGATCCGGGCTTCAGAGTGTCTTGAATTATTGATTGACTATTATCCGGTTAATTTCTGGGCTTCATAGCTTCTTTAACTGGAATAGAAATCTTAGTATCGATTTGACTAAACCAGAGAAAGGTCTCAAGTTGTCTTTAAATGGGATAGAAATCTTAGTGTCGATTTGACTAAACCCAAGGAAGGCCTTGAATTAACTTTGACTGGCATAGTAATCAGGAGGATCTTAGTAGAGATTCAACTGACCCAGACGAAAGTCTTGGTACATCTTCCACTGGCATAGTAATCAGAGAGATCTTAGTGACGACCTGTCTAACCCAGGGAAAGCTTAGGTTAAATTTGAATGGCATAGTAATCAGGAGAATCTTAGTAGCAATTTGACTAACCCAAACGAAAGTCTTGGAGTCTCTTCCATCGACATAGTGAGCGGAGAGATCTTGGGATGACCTTGACTGGCATAGTAATCAAGAGAATCTTAGTAGCGATTCAACTGACCCAGACGAAAGTCTTGGAATCTCTTCCACCGGTATAGTGAGCGGAGAGATCTTAGGTTGACCTTGACTGGCATAGTAATCAGGAGAATATTAGTAGCGATTCAACCGACCCAGACAAAAGTCTTGGAGTCTCTTCTACCAACATAGTGAGCAGAGAGATCTTGGGTTAACTTTGACTGGCATAGTAATCGGGATAATCTTAGTAGTGATCCAACTAACCCGGACGAAAGTCTTCGTATCTCTTCCACCGATATAGCTAGCGGAGAGATCTTAGGATGACCTTGACTGGCATAGTAATAAGGAGAATCTTAGTAGCAATTCAACTGACCCAGATGAAAGTCTTGGAGTCTCTTCTACCAGCATAGTGAGCAGAGAGATCTTGGGTAACTTTGACTGGCATAGTAATCAGGAGAATCTTAGTAGCGATTCAACTGACCCAGACGAAAGTCTTGGTACATCTTCCACCGGCATAGTGAGCGGAGAGATCTTAGGATTATCTTTCTGAGGAAAATCCTGAAATAGTCTTTGGTTAGACGTAGCTTGCTAATTTGGTCTTTTCCCTGAAAAGTAAAGAGTTAGTCGTATGCAATGTCATGATGTATGCAATGTCATGATGTATGAAATGCATTGTGATGATGTTCTCAAAATAAATGATATTGTATTGTAGGTAATATGTATGTGCATGCCATGATGTATGGATATGGCATGCTATTGTGGTATTCCTTAGTCGGGGAAAATAAATCCCAGACCGCTGCTGAAGAGTATTGGAAGTCGAGTTCTTCATTTCCTCTGGGGATGGTGAATGGAGATGACTATACTGGAGATTTACTCCTTGTTTACGAATATTCTTCCGGGGAGAGACTCTACTTGAGAAAAATCTGCAGGGAAATAGCTTTGCTTGCAGGAGGAGATGCTTTACTGGAATATTTTGCCGATTCAGGGAAATAAACTCTGTCGGGGGATGAATTTCTGTAGCTGGAGGGATAAACTTTGTTGGGGATTGAGCTTCTGTATTTAGAGAAATAAACTCTGCTCGGGAGAACACTTTATGAACCGCTTGCGATTATAAAATTCAGCTGGGGGATATAGATAAAGGCCCTCTGAAGGAACTTTGTTGGGGAAAGTAACTCCTATTTGGGGAAGCCGATGTCAAAGCTTTGGTTTCCTCTACTATGTGGGGAGTGTAGATGTCACGGGGGCGCATGTAATGGTGAATTTGTTTCAAAGTTGTCCCTGTCCCTGTACCTGCCAGAAGGAGTAACTATCGGGATTGACATGGTTTTTTAGTTTTTGCCCTTGTTTCCTAAGTTATAAGCAATTGTCTTTTCGTTTCTTACGCAAATATTTGTGAATAGAAATCATATTCAAATTCATATGTCAAGAATAAATCATTGGACTTTTTTGCGAAACAAAACAGAAAAAGAAAAACAAATGGTTTTGTAAAAGTGACTTGTATTAATTTCAAAGTTGGCATATAATAGGCGTTTTTGTACAAGGAAGCTGACGCTCTAGTAAGAGAACATCGCCGTGAAAATGAAAGCGATACAATATTGTGTACAAAGAGAAGAAAACAGCTATGTGTAATAATCCCATTGAGTTTCAATTCTGCTATTGCAGCTATGTCTTCGAGCGTCTCATGACTTTGCTGCTTGTCCGAAGCTGAATGGATTGATTGGTGTCGTTCGAGCTTGATAGTTGATACTGAAGTTTGGTCGCAAGGTGATCTAATGGGAAATAGTGATACACTTTAAATCCCTAACTTTTGCCTGGACCGCCCTTTCGGGTTTTCAGTCCACCGAGATACCCTTTTTTGCCCAAGCCGCCTTTCCAGGTTTTCGACTTGCCGGGTGTACAATTTTTTTTGTTTTCATCCCTAATTTTTGCCCGAACCCTTTTGGTTCTTCGGGAAGCCCTTATTTTTGCCTAGGTCAGTCAACTTAGCGGGTCTTATTTATGCGTAGTATCTTTTCACTATGTCCGCATTAACAGGGTGAAGAAGGTCGTCACCGTCCACGGTGGTCAGGATCATGACTCCACCAGAAAAAAAATCTTTTGATCACAAATGGCCATTCGTATGTGGGAGTCTATTTTCCCCTGGGATCACCTTGCGGCAGTATGATGCGCTTGATCACTAAATCCCTGACTTGATATACTTGGCGTCTGACCTTTTTGTTGAAAGCCTTGATCATCCGTTTTTGATACATTTGACCATGGCAGACAACAATAAGTCTCTTTTCATCATTCAGATTCAGTTGATTAGGTCGAGTCTAGATCCAATCATCTTCATTCAGACCTGCATCCTTCATGATTCTCAGAAGGGATATAGACCTCAATAGGCAGGACAACCTCCATGCCATATACTAGAGAGTAGGGTATTGCCCCTGTCGATGTTCGTGCGGAGGCACGATAACCATGAAGAGCAAATGGTAACATCTCATGCCAGTCTTTATATGTCACCGTCATCTTCTGTACAATTTTCTTGATGTTCTTGTTAGCAGCCTCCACAGCGTCATTCATCTTCGGCCGGTAAGAGGAAGAATTATGATGCTGGATCTTGAACTGTTTACAGAGTTCAGTGATCATTGTATTGTTGAGATTCGTACCATTGTCAGTGATGATTCTCTCTGGCACATTGTACCAACAGATTAGGTTATGCTTGATAAACCGCACCACGATGTTCTTGGTAACAGTAGCAAAAGAGGCAGCTTCAACCCACTTCGTGAAATAATCAATGGCCACCAGGATGAAGCGATGCCCATTGGAAGCGGTAGGTCAAATCTCTCCAATCATGTCAATGTCCCACATCGCAAAGGGCCAAGGAGCCGTCAAGACATTAAAAGGAACCAGAGGTACATGCACCTTATTAGCATAGATCTGGCATTTGTGACAAGTTCGGGAATGCTGATAACAGTTTGCTTCCATAATGGACCAATAGTATCTTTCCCGTAGGATCATTTTAGCCATGGTATATCCACTTGAATGGGTTCCAAAGGTACCTTCGTGTAGATCTGTCATAATCCTCTCTGCTTCGCTCTTGTCTATGCACCGAAGTAAAGTAGAGTCATGGTTATGCTTGTAGAGGATTCCATTACTGAGGAAGAATTTTGTAGCGAACCTTCTCAGAAACTTCTTATCATTGACAGATGCCCCCTCGGGGTACTCTTGAGTCTCGAGATATCTCTTCACCTCATAGAACCAAGGTTTGTCTACTACTCCTTCCATGTCGATCTCGTAGCAGTATGTTGGTTCATCCAATCTGTCAATAGTGATCTGAGGGGCCTCGTTATCCCACCTGACCTTGAACATAGATGACATGGTAGTTAGCGCGTCCTCTAACTGATTCTCCTCTCGTGGGAAATGTTTAAAGCTTACCTCCTCAAAGTGTGGAAGCAATGTCAGCACGTTCTCTTTGTGTGGGATGAGATTCAGGTGCTTAGTATCGCATTCTCCTTTGATTTGATTTATCACCAAGGCTGAATCCCCGAAAACGCTCAAGAACTTGATCCTCAGGTCAATAGCAGCTTTGAGACCCATGATGCATGCTTCATACTCCGCCATGTTGTTGGTACAATTGAAGCATAGTCGGGCAATGAAAGGAGTATGACAGCTCTCAGGGGATATGATTACAACACCAATGCCATTACCGAGTGCGTTCGAAGCTCCGTCAAAAACATAGTCCATTGGGATCCTTCTTCAGGTCCTTCATCCGGTCCAGGCTCTTCATAATCAGTCACTAGCATAATATTCTCGTCCGGGAACTCAAAATTCATGGACTGGTAGTCATCCGTGGCCTGATGATCCAAATGATCAACTAATACACTTCCCTTGATTGCTTTCTAGGCCGTGTATTGGATATCGTATTTGGTTAAGATCATCTGCCATCTTGCTACTCTTCTAGAGAGAGCGGACTTCTCGAAGATGTACTTGATCGGATCCATCTTAGATATCAGCAAAGTAGTGTGGGTCAACATATACTGTCTCAGTCGGCGAGCAGCCCATGACAAAACGCGACAAGTTTTCTCGAGCAGTGAGTATCTTTTCTCACAGTCGGTAAACTTTTTGCTAAGGTAGTATATTGCATGCTCTTTTCGACCATACTCGTCATGCTGCCCCAGCACACACCCCATTGAATTGTCTAACACTGTTAAGTACATTATCAAAGGTCTTCCTTCAATCAGAGGGATCCAAATTGGTGGTTCTTGAAGGTATTCCTTGATTCTTTCGAAGGCAGTCTGGCATTCATCATTCCATGTTACTACTTGATCTTTCTTCAGGAGCTTGAAGATTGGCTCACAAGTAGCAGTTAAATGGGAAATGAACCTGGCAATGTAGTTTAGGCGTCCCAAAAAGCCCCTGGCCTCCTTCTCAGTGCGAGGAGCTGGCATCTCTTGTATAGCCTTTACTTTTGCAGGGTCCACCTGAATGCCCTTGTGACTGACAATGAAACCCAGTAGTTTGCCAGACCTTACCCCGAAGGTGCACTTGTTCGGATTCAACCTCAGCTTGTATGTCTTCAACCTATCAATCAGCTTTTGTAAATGATCAAGGTGTTCTTCCTCAGTTTGAGACATGGTTATCATGTCATCCACATATACCTCTATCTCATGGTGAATCATGTCATGGAATAAATCCAAACGGCATCACTTTGTAGCAGAAAGTGCCCCATTGCGTGACGAAGGTTGCCTTCTCCATATCTTCGGGTGCCATTTTGATCTGATTGTAACCAGAGAAACCATCCATGAAGGAAAAGATCTTGTGTTGCACGGTGTTGTCAACTACGACATCAATGTGGGGGAGTGGAAAGCCATCTTTGGGGCTTTCCCTATTCAGATCTCTGTAGCCCACACACATCCGTACCTTACCGTCTTTTTTAGGCACCGGAACCACGTTGGCAACCCATTGGGGGTAAGAAGTGACATTTAAGAATCCTGCGTTGAATTGCTTCATAACCTCTACTTTGATCTTCTTTGACATTTCAGGGCGCATGCGACTGGCCTTCTGCTTTACCAGATGGAAATCTTCTTTATTTGGTAGCTGGTGAACCACGATATTCGTATCCAGTCCTGGCATGTCTTCATATGACTAGGAAAAGATCTTGACATAGTCATGCAACATTTGTATCAACTGCCATTTGACATTAAGCTCCAGATTTGTGCCGATCTTGACTTCTTTTCTATCTACCTCTATGACCAAGTTTATTGTCTCAATTGGCTCTTCATGAGGCTGTATAGCCCTCTCTTCCTGCTGTAACAGTCTAGCAAGTTCTCCAAGTACCTCACAATCTTTCTCACCTTCGTCCTCGGCTTGGTTGATCAGATTTTTGAAGTTATAACTGGCAATAGCAGAACTATTATCAATGAGATCCATAGTGGATATTGATCTGCAGTTTGATGTGTGAGTGTGTGTAAGAGCATAGTTGTATTGATAAAGTAAAAAGCAGAAGAAAAAAATAGAGAGCGGAAAATTTGTAAGCAAAAACGTCCAATGTTTTATTGATGACATATGATAATGACAGATAATAACCCTCATAAATAAACCATTGTGCCTTGGGTAAGACACAAGGCCATAAAGTTTATATTGTTTATTAAAAATCCGGAAAACAAGCAAGACAATTACTGTTGAACAAAAGTAATCGGCACAAAATCTTTGGCAGTCCAGTTACTAGGTCCACCGTTGGTAGTAGGGTAGATCCAGCTGTCAATATCAGAATCCTCATCATTGTCTTATATAGCATTGACCCCATGATTGCTAATGCATAGGGGAGGTCCTCCAACCCGAGCACGTCGAACAACCCTTTGAGCTCCTTCTTCAACTACTGCTCTGGCGCCCTTGAGAGGAGCCATCTTCAAAGGAGGTATGGTGATCTTTGGCACACTGGTAATAGTCTCGGTTGATGCCATAGTCTGGGGAACCTCTTCAAAATTTTGACAATGGGTCTCTATGAACTCACCGTCCATTTCCACCTACTTGAAAGAGTTCAGATGGATTGCCATGTACTCCTCTTCACCATGCACAGTGACAATCTTTCCCGTCACTGGATACTTTAACATTGGTGCAACGTAGAAGTAATGGCTCCAGCTTCATGGATCCAAGGACGACCTAACAAACAAGAATAAGATGGCCTGATATCCATCACGTAGAAGGTGGATTCAAAGGTCTGGGAACCCACTTTGACAGGGATGTCCACCTCCCCGTGCACCATTCTTTTTGAATCGTCGAAAGCCATCACCACAATGTTACTGGGCTTTAAGGTCAAACCTTCAAAATCTAGCCTATCAAGAGCCTTGTTGGGCAGAACATTCAGTGACGATCTGGTGTCCACTAGCACATGGGCCATAGCAGTCCCCCTGCATTCGATCGAGACATGCAGAGCATCATTATGCTTTCTCCCCTTGGGTTTCAAATCAGCATCAGAAAAACCAAACCCATTATCAGCAGTCAGACTGGCCACACAGTCCTCGAATTAGTCCGTGGAGGTTTCTTGCGGCACATGCGCAGTCTTGAGAAATGTAACCAAAGCCTTCGCATGGGCCTCAGAACACAATAGCAGAGCCAGCATTGATATCTTCGAAGGGGTCTGCCCCAGATGTTCGACCATATTGTAGTCTCTCTTCTTGATTATCTTTAAAATCTCCTCCATTTCTTGTTTAGAGGATTCCAAAATAACTTTTCTAGGTGCCTCCGTCCGGGCAGGCTCACCTACAACTTCTTTGCCCTGAGTCCCAGATGACTCATCGACAGGGATAACAACTGGAGTAAGGATGGGAGTAGTAGTAGGAGTACTAGCCGGAACAACAGATGGAATAACAACAGGCTTAGCAATAGTCTTCGGGGAGATCTCGGGAGAGAAAACCCTTCCACTTCGAGTAATTTTGCTGGTCCCGACAATGTTACTGATATCGGGATCATCCTCTTCAGCTTTTTCGTCTTTAATGGTTAACAAATCCTGCTTGATGCCATGGTAGTAAACGTCGGCACCATAATTCCAAGGTACAACTTTGTTCGAGGAGTATGGTACAGGGCCAGGAAGAGTGATTATTAATGGAGTAATTCTTGGAGCAGATGTAATCCTAATAGGTCTTTTAGAGGAGACCTTGGAAGGATTGGCAGAAATGGTTATGATAGCAACATCTTCATGTAGAACAGTTGGAACCGGAGTCTTTTCGAACAAAATCTCTTTGTTATCCATCAGGAGTTGAACACCTGCCTTCATCAAATAACAACCAGAAGGCCGAGATAAACACATGTGGCAACCTTGACCACAACCCAGAAATAAATTGGCTAGCAACAAGTTCTTCTTGACGGTCATGAGAGGAGTAGAAACTTCATCAGCAGAAGTAACAAATAGATCAGTATTAATGGCATTAACATCACGGTTGTGCTTGGGCATGGGAGCAGTTATGACATTAGGCATCTCAGGAGCATCAAACTCAATCTCCTTTGCTTCGATCAGATCCTGTATCTTATTGTTCATAGCTCAACAATCGTTTGTATCGTGGCCTGGACTCTCAGAATGGTAAGCACACCGAGCGTTTGGATTGTAACAAGGAGATATGGTGTTGGGGTTCTTGGGAGCCTCCCTTAAGGTTGCCAAATTAGATTTTAAAAGATGGGGTAAAACCTCAGACAACTTCATATTGATCCGGGTGAAGTGCTTTTGAGGTCTTTCTACCCTTGGCTGATTATTTCGTTGTTGAGTAGCCACATGCCTAGGTATCATCACAGCCCCTATCGTTGGACGGTGCTTGGTTCTACTATGACTTCTTGGATTTTAAATAGCATTGACCTCATTCTTACCCATGAATGGCTTTTTCACTGTACTTAAAGAGGTATCTTTCTAGATCTTGCCACTTCGGATCCCAGCTTCTACCCTTTCTCCAGTCAATATCAGCTCAGTAAAACCAGCTGAGGGGCTACCAATCAAGTGATTAAAGAACATACCAAATAGTGTACCAAGAAACATGTCCACTAACTCCCTATCAGACAAAGGGGGTTGGACTCTCCCTACCAAATCTCTCCACTTCTGAGTGTAGTCCTTAAAACCTTCGCTTGCACCCATAGACATACTCTGGAGTTGAGTACGGGTAGGAGAAAGGTCAGTGTTATATTGATACTGCTTATAAAAAGCAGCAGCCATATCTTCCCAGTTGCGGACATTGATTCCCTCTAGCTGATAGAACCACTCAAGCTGAGTCCCGGACAGACTGTCTTGAAAGAAATGGACCCACAAGTTCCTATCAGCAGTGTGAGGCTGAATCTTCCTCACATAAGAACGGAGATGAAGCCTGGGACAAGAAACCCCATCATACTTTGAAAATACCGGAACCTTGAACTTTTGTGGGATGACAACCCCAGATACCAAACCTAACTCTTCAAAATCCAGCCCTGGTACTCTTTGGATCTCCATTGCATACAGACGATCCTCTAGCTGTTTGTACCTTTCGTCAGCCGGAGGATATTGCTCTTTGTTGTAATCAGTGTCATTATCAGATTCCCCTGGACTAGGGTCTTCCTCCCTTGTCTCACCCTCTTGATTCTCTCCTTCCTTGGATGAAGAAGTCAGATCAACCATTTGCTTCAACGGTCCCTTGAATCTTCTTCCCAAGTTTACCACACCAGCGGTCTTCTTCGTCTTCTTCTTTCTATCTTTCAGAATAAGGGCCTTCAGATCTTCCTGCCCTTTAGCCAAAGCTATGAACATTTGTTGAAATTGGGCATTTTGTGCCTGGATACCCTTGATACTTTGTTCAGAAATCATTATTGCTGAAATAAACAGCAAAGAAGATGAGAATCCTACTTTGAAACCTGTTTATGCATTGATATGTATGACATGTGTATGCAATGATTTCAAGGACCTTATTGGATTCAAACTCTTTTAAACAAAACAAAAAGCAAAACCTTTTTTTAGTAAGTTTTTAAAGAAATAAAAGATTAGACAAGGATAAACATTGAAAGGAAATTCCTAAGTCTCCAATGGGCGTTTCCTCTTGGTGTTGAGGTTCCTTTCTTCATGAAGTTGCTTTGTTAATTTGAGCACCTTTTTCTCACTTGCATAGAACTGAGCCTCAAAAGTATCTTGTTCTTCCTTGAGCTGGATCCAAGACTTTTGCAACTCTTCGAAGTTGGTTGGCATATCAAGATGGAGAATAATACGGGACTCGCCCCCTTGAACAATAGGTTCTAAGATCACCTGTAAGATGGAATCATATGGCATCATAAGACTTTGGGCTCAAGCTCTCACCCATTTGAGGTAAGGTTCCAAAGGGATAGAGTTCTTACGCCCCAAAGTCCTACTATCAATCTTATTAACAATGCCCCAAGAGCGGATGAACCTATGACGATAATTATGCAAATCATATGAGTAGCTAAACACAATACCCTGGATGAACATATCCGGTGGACCATCTCTCCGTGCATAGCCAAACTGACGTAGTGCTAAAGAAGGGTTGTAGGTGATGCCTCCCCTAATTCCCAGGAGTGGCACATTAGAAAATTCTCCGCAGCGATCAATAAAAGAAATGTCCCCTTGAGAGCGAGGACACCAATAGATGTCGGAGCGAGAGAGACATTATTCTTTGACTCCACCTTAAGCCCAAATCATTTTGCATTACTGACCAAGGAAGGTGCGAAATAAACCACCTATATAGCAGAGGAGTGCAACACATGAGAGTTCCTTGCTTCTTAAAAGTGCGAGTATGGAGAGAATGTAGGATATCCCCGAGCAATGTAGGAACCGAATTGTGAGTAAGAAAGATGCTGATGGCCTTCACATCTATAAATTGATCTGAATTAGGAAACAGGACTAACCCATAGATCAAGAGGGATAATACATCTTCGAAGGCATGATAGCTCATAGCATCCAGGAAAATCTTAGCTTTCTTCATCAGGAAATTTGCAAGGAGACCCTTAACTCCACTTCTTCTTTCCCAATTGGCCTCAATGTCATATGGTTTCAAGTGCAAAGCTACTGCAACCTTTTCAGAAGTTGGGTCTTGTTCTAAACCAGGGAAAGTTACTCTCTCCAATATAGGTAAACCAAGTAACTTAGATCATTCTTCCAGCGCAGGCACCAGTTGATAATTTGGGAATGTGAAACAATGGTGCTTAGGGTCGAAGAACTAGAATAAGACACTCATCAAAACCTTCGTCAAACCCGGTGGTGACCAAACTGAGAAAGTGACCATGTCTTTTTTGGAATGGTGAGTCCTCGGGGACTTTCAAGACTAATTCTTTGAGCTTAGGAGGAACTTCTGTGAAGTGAATCCGGATGGTTTTTCTGCGACCTGAATTCATATCCTACAAAACAAACAAGAGATAAATCCAACAGGTCCGTGAAATGATTAGTATGTATGAATGTCATGATGTTTATACTGTCATGATTATGCTAAAAATCACAGATAAACACGAGAAAATCACATAATAGACCTTAGGTTCAAAGGCTTGCATGAGTTTTTAAGGTATGTACCCTCTTGAATGTTCAGTTGGCTCAACCTGTCCTATTAATAGTAGTCGGGTTCTAAGGAGCCTCAATATCACTGACCATCCCTTCAGAAATTGTTTCAGCTCCGCACCGAAGTCTTGCAGCCAAAAAATCCTAAAAGTCCAGCCTCAATGAGTGTAGTATCGAGTATCAACCAATCTTCGGTCGGAACCAAAGTCGGTTATCTCACTACTTCCTAATGGCTAGGAAGAGTCAATTTAAAGGTTCTAAAGGTCAGTTAGCGCTTAGTGACACTATGAGGAAGCCTAATATTATCCTTAACTTAGTCAAGGAACATTAGTACAATCTAAAGTATCGCGCTAACATAGCCACCACTTCGTCTGTATCGGTCTATGCCGTACAACTTCCATGGTTTATTGCTACTTACCTAATAAGGTGCCCCAGATCCGGGTATAGGATCTTTACAAGAATACCCCAACAAAACCCTCAAAGATAAAAGCAATCAAAGAAAACAGAAGAAAGCAATTTAAAATGGTCTAGACCCTAAGGTAAACCTCACTTTATATAAGTCCCCAGCAGAGTCGCCAGTTCTGTAATACGGTGGCAGAACTGATTGTTTTTCTGTTACTACTGGTTTTGCATTTTTTGTTTACAAATGTACGGTAAGCAAGAGTCTCCACCGTATTTTATTTTATCCAATAAAGGAAAAGGGAAAAAGAACAGAAAAAACCTTTTTCGAGATGTTTCTGAGTACGAGGGGTAGATTATAGAAAGGGAAGGTGTTAGCACCCTTTCTATCCATGGTTTTCCATGGGCTCTTAGGTACTTGCTCATTTTGAAATTGCTTTTGTGTGTGTTTTGAAAAGCTTTGAAAATTCCTTAGTGCGGCGTTTCACTTTATGGTAACCCTTGTGTCAGTCCTCAAGAGTGTGATAAAGCATTTTTGAAAACTTTGTTCGAAAAGTGTAAGTGTGAAAAAACTGGTTGTTTTGAGCAAGTACTTAAGAGTTTCCACCTACTAGAAAAAGACTGTTCATTTTCTTATTTCCTTTAGATAGTGCTATCCTACTATTAAGGAGTAGGTAGCTCCATCGTTGGAGTTTGAGGGACAATCGAAAGGGATGATTACGCTCACTTAAAGCAACGGGGCAAGATCTCTAAGTAACTTTCCTAAAGTTCTAAGATCGCATTTTATTTTACCGAGGCGACCTTCGAAAGGGACTTGTGATCTCTGTATTAGAGGACAATCACTAAGAATTCTCGTGTTCGAGAATAGTGAACGAAGTGGGAGACACCCTAGGGGTGAGCATGTGCAAGTGTTTGATTTCATTTTATTTATCTTTGCACATTTAGGATGATCTACCGTTTTAATCATTTAATCTTTCCATTCAATCCTATGATCATTCATCTAACAGTTAATAGTAGCGAAAAAATAAAATGCGAGAATCTTAAACCTAGTTATTACAAGGCTTTAGGGGATGGGGATTACATAACCAAAAATGGGGAATTAAAACAGTAAAATGAACCTAGTTAAAACTATTACAACTTTGGAGCAGATACAATAATTTAAAAAAAAAATAATGGAAAAAGAATACGCGCGACAAAATTAAATACGGGGAATTAACAATTAAATTCAAAGACATCTAATTAGTGAATAAAGAAAAATATTTTTTGGGTTTTGAAAAATTAATTAATTTTGCAAATTAACCTAATTTCTAATTAATTTTAATTATGAAAAAGGAATTTAAATTATCCCAATTAACCTAATTAATTAATGAAATTAAATATTTTATAAAAATAAACCTAATTCTAATGTTTTTGTGTTTTTATGATTTTAAGATTTAATTAAAAAAAATTAAAACAATTAAAAATGAATAAAACAATAAAAATGTTAAAGAATTAAAAGCAAAAGAAAATAGAATGGGCCTGATATGAGAAGCAATTTGGGGGGTGCATGGCTAAAATTTTCGAGGTCCAAGCTTGCTGGCCCTTCTGCCTGCGCGTGATCCAATGGGGCTCTCATTTGGGGGGTTCACCGAGTTCTTTGCTTGCTGAACGTTGGATCTGGATTGAAAGAAGATCAAATGGTTGGATCTGGAGGCGCATGATGGATGCCTGGTTGTGAGATACGCTGGATCTGAAACAAGAAATTCAGAAAATATGAAAATGTCTGGACCTGGGATCGAACCCAGGTCCCTCCCTTCAAATGCCTTATCATTTGCCATCTGTGCTGGTTAGTCATTCGTTTATATAATTAAGCAAAAATAAAATAAGGGAAAAATAGATCCAGTGTTGAACCAACTTGACACGCGGGCATTGTGAGACCCTGGTAATTCAAAGAACCAATCAGATATGGAGAGAGGATTTTCATTATTGGATCCATCCAATAGAACGCCTGGAAATGGTCACACATGCTTGGACCACCGCCTGTAAAAGTCAAGCCACCGGCCATGGTGGTCCCGGTCACCTTCTCCGTTGACACGAGAAATTAAAACCTGCGAAACACGCCATATCAAAGCATAAAAAAGACCCTACCCCCCTTAAAATTTCACCATGAATCCAATGGTGGTGTCCATTTTCCCTAAAAGTCCTTGTATCACTAAAACCAAAGCTTGCTTCTCCCTAAGCCCCAACAATGGTAATTTGCGATCCTGACTTTATTCCTTGCATGAGACACATTAGAAAATTCACAAATAATGAAAATAGTATGGATATGCAATCAAAATGCGTTTATGTTGAGGATTAAACAGGTTTTAAAAGTCAAAAGATTACCAATATGGGAGGATCGGGCTAGCGTGATTCAGATCGGTTTGGCCTTTAAACGATGGACTGGTTCACCTCCTGGAGTCCTCAGAAGGGTGATGGAATGATTGGATCTCACTGAGGAAGGCTGGCTCGAGTTTTTGAGAGTTGCACTCTTCTTAATTTTTTTTGAAACTTTTTCTTTCTCTCTTGAGGCAGGCTGTGCACTTGTTCTTCTCCCCTTAGGGTTGGAATGGCTTGGCATATATATGTGAATCACATTAGGTCAACTAGTATGGAAAGAATCCAAAGATATCAATGCCTTTAAATTTTGCTTCAAATATTTCCAATTTTGAATATCCATGCCCATTCATAGCTTTCACGATTTCTTTGGCTATTGACAACACATGAGATCTCCATTCAATGCAAAAATCATTCCTAAAAAAAAATTATGTGATTTATTTGGATTTATGTGATTTTATCAGAATAAATTAAATAAACAAATAAATAAGGCATGGAGGGTCCCATAGGTCGTGGACCATGCTAGGACTGAGATTCAATCTTGAAAATATGGGCCCATGTGAAAAAAAAATGCAATTTTGGGCATTGTTAACTTTGTGCAAATTTCCAAAAATGGCCAACTTTGACAATGCATATCTCTCTCAATTTTGACCCTAAGAGGGCGTTCTTAGACTTTTTAGAAATCTTAGGATATCCTCTAAACAACCCTTTTGCTTTCATCCCTATTGGATCTTCCATATTCATGTAAGGAGCTTTGACCCAAAAGGTGTTTTTTGTTGACTTTTGAAAATGACCTATAATGTCTGATTTTACATCTTTTCATGAGTGCATTTCTTGAACTTTAGGGGTGAAGATGAGTTGTACGGAATTGGATTCTCTTAAAAATGAGCCTTGGATGAGAAATTTCTGATAAAGTATGAGAAAGTTATGCCTGGTCAAAGTTTGGTTTACTTTTCCTATAGAAACCCTAATTTGCAATTTTTGACTTTTGATGAATTAGGAGTCTTTCTTGAGGAATCATGATCAACCCTTGATAAAATGATGGATATCACTTTAAAATGTTGATGTTGACCAAAAATATCAAAGTTTGACTGCATTTAGGCCACAGTTGACTTTTGACCTAGTAGAGTTAATTTTCAGGTATTTGAGCAATTGACTGAGCAAACTTGTTGTGCAAGGAATGAAATTTGGCATGGATGATCTTGGGGACATATTAGGACAATGGAGAACATTTGGGATCCTTTGGACTCATAGATCTTGCTTGCAATTAAAACCATAGCTTGAGCCTTGTTGCCTTAGGAAGAGGATTTGTCTGATCAATCCTTAGTCAACCTTGAGCAATTGAGGACCTTTAGAGGCATATCTTGAGTGAAATGGGAGGGTAAATTTTGGGGTACAACACATACCTTCATCAAGAAAAAAATAAAATATAAGACTACCTCCTCACAATATGGTAGAACATTTTGTCTTAAATCCTTCTTTTGCACACCAATTAGCCCAAGTGGATTCTTCATCATAACAAAAAATCATGACAGATATACATGAAGGAAAATTGTGATCCAAAACGCAGCAGAAAATTAAAACTTTCGTTTAGTGATCCTTATGAATGTGCATGGTAAGTGATATAAATCATTATCTCTTGTGGTGATTCATATCCTTTATGTTGTGATCACGAACGTTGATGAACAACAACGTCTTTACTCAGTCCACAAGAACAGATTACTTTCGGACACAATGTTAGCTGCTTATGAATGAAAATAATGAGTGAGAGAGTGAGATAAAATATGGCTAGGGTTTCAAGACCAAAATTTTATCAAGTAAAATGCTTCAGGACAGGGGTTCTATTTATAGAACCACTTATGTGGGATGCAAGCTAAGAGCCTAATTAAGGTTGTGAGCTATAATCCCAATTAAGGCTACAGGTATCATACCTTATGATATACCGCATATCACTTAAGCATGTGGTACCTTACCATATTACATATTTCACTTAAGTGTATCGTACCTTACGGTGTTATAAAATTCACTTAAGTGCATCGTACCTTACAGTGTTCCTTATTTACTCTATCTCTCATCAACGTGTCCTTATGTGTGTGACCCTGTAGGTTTTTGTGACGTTGGCAATTATATTAAATCACACATTTAACATAATAAATAATGAGTGGTATCTAACTACACATCACTGCTACCCAAGTCACAAAAATGTCATGTGATCTGACAAAACCTTTTCGTGATAATATTTGTGTGTACAATTACCCTTTTACCCCTATGTTTATATTGAACACAAGGCATAGACTGTGTCACTCTTCTCTAGTTCAATATTGGGCCCTTAGACATTTACCTTGTTAAGCGGGATGGGTAAATTCCATCTAGGTCACTTATGTCCCTCAGCAGGTTTTGTTAAGTACCCATAAACTATTTTTATGGTCATCCAGTTACAGATAACATTTGATCAGCAATAAAGTACTTAACTCTACATCTAGGGTCCATAGTCATTTTAAGTCAAAGGGTGGTATACACCATTATCACCATGAGAATAACTTATGATATCTTGCATAACATTTTATGTAGTATTCTCAAAGTGGGTCAATCCAGTATAAATATTACTCCTAATATTCATACCTATGTCAAGACTTGATAACTCCTTATCCATAGTCCATGAGGTGTGATCATCAGTCTATCTTCATAATAATCTCAATGCTTTAATGTTATACCACTTTGCAATAAAGCTCGACTACAAATGTTTTAAGAATAATGTTCTTATGTTTAAAGGGATCTCATGATTAAGTCACACGTAACATTTCATTAAACAGATGAACTATTCTAGGGACTTTATTATTTTGGAAAAGCAAACATAATAAAGAAATGAATTTCATTATTAATAAATAATTCGATACATGTACCAAAAGTATTGGCCTCTAGGGCTTACACCAACAATCTCCCACTAGCCTTAGAGCTAATCAGGCATACCCCTAATATCCATAGATCTAGTATGGCCATCATGCATCTGCTATACAAGAGGCTTTGTTAGTGGGTCAGCAACATTGTCAAGTGTAGGTACTCTACATATCTTCACATCTCCCCGATCAATTATCTCTCGAATGAGGTGATAACGCCTAAGTATTTGTTTTGATCGTTGGTGAGATCTAGACTCCTTAGCTTGTGTGATAGCACCATTGTTATCACAATAGAGATCAATGTGATGCACAATGCTCGAGACTATGTCAAGTTCACTAATGAACTTCTTGATCCAAACAACTTTCTTTGCTGAATTTGAGGCAACAATATACTCGGCCTCAGTTGTAGAATCAGCAATTGTATCTTGCTTTAGACTTTTCCAGCTCACAGCGCCACCATTTAAGCAGAACACATAACCAGATTGAGATCTAAAGTCATCCTTATCTGTCTGGAAGCTAGCACTGGTGTATTCAATTACAACAAGCTCTTCCTGACCTCCATATATCAATAATGAGTCCTTGGTCTTTCTCAATTAATTAAGGATATTCTTGACAGTTACCCAATGAGCATCACCGGGATCATATTCGTACCCACTCATTGCACTTAAAGCATATGAGACATCTGGCCGAGTACATAACATGACATACATGATAGATCCTATTGTATATGCATATGGAATCTTAGTTCTTCTATCCCTTTCTTCCTTAGTTGAAGGGGATTGTGTTTTTGATAAATACATGCCATGTTGCATAGGTATGAATCCTTTCTTGGAATCATGCATATTAAAGCGTCTCAACACTTTGTTTATTTATATACTCTGACTTAGGCCAAACAGTTTTTGTGATCTATCTCTATAGATCCTGATTCCTAATATATAGGCTACTTCACCTAGGTCATTCATAGAAAAGCATTTCCCCAACCAAGTCTTTACTTGTTTCTAGGTAGGGACATCGTTTCCAATGAGTAATATGTCATCTACATATAGTATTAGGAAAACAATTATGCTCCCACTAACCTTCTTGTAGAAAAAAGGCTCATCTTCATTCTTGGTGAATCCATATTGTTTTACTATTTCATCAAAACAAAGATTCAAGCTTCTGGATGTTTGCTTCAATCCATAGATTGATCACTGTAACTTGCATATCTTTTGGGCTTCTTCTGGTATCTCAAATCCTTTAGGTTGTGTCATGTACACATCCTCAAGAAGATTCCCATTAAGGAAAGCAGTCTTGAGATCCATCTTCCATATTTCATAATCATGATATGCAGCGATAGCAAGTAAAATCCGAACAAATTTAAGCATTGCAACTGGTGAAAAGGTTTCATCATAGTCAACTCCATGAATTTATTTATAGCCTTTTGAAACTAGTATTGACTTATAGGTATGTACTTACCATCCATGTCAGTCTTCTTTTTAAATACCTACTTGCATCCTTTAGGGTTAACTCCTATAGGAGGTTCTACCAAGGTCTAAACCTGGTTTATCTACATGGAATCCATTTCAGATTTCATGGCTTCTAGCCAGTTCTCAGACTCAGGACCAGTTATGGACTCTTGGTAGGTCATAGGCTCATCTTGATTCATGAGCAATACATCACCTTGATCACTTATGAGATATCCATATCTATCAGGTTGGTGAGGTATCCTATTTGACCTACGCTGGTCTTGTTCTACTTAAGCAGGTTGCTCTTGTATAACTACTTGTGTTTCCTGCTCTAATTCCTCCATAGGTGTATCAATACTTTGTGATTCTTGAATTTCTTGAAGCTCTACTTTCCTCCCACTGATTCCTTTGGAAATAAAATATTTTTCCAAGAAAACTCCAATTCGAGCGACAAACACTTTGCCCTCTGAAGGATTGTAGAAGTAAGAATGTCTTGTTTCTTTAGGATAACCCACAAATAAGCATTTGTCAGATTTGGGCTCAAGCTTAGTTGAGATTTTTCGTTTCATATAAACTCCGCAACCCCAAATCTTCATGTAAGACATATGTGGTTTCTTACCACTCCATATCTCATATGGTGTCTTCTCAACCTTTTTATATGAAACACGCTTAAGTGTGTAAGCTGATGTCAATAGTGCATGTCTTGAAAAGGAGTTTGGAAGATCGACATGACTTATCATCGATTAGACCATGTCTAAAAAAGTTCCATTTCTTCTCTCAGATATACCATTCCATTTTGGTGTTCCTGGAGAAATAAGTTTGGATATAATCCCATATTCCTTTAGATGGTCATCAAACTCTAGGCTTAAATATTCACCGCCTCGATCTGATCGAAGAACTTTAATATTCCTACTTAGTTAGTTATGTACTTCATTCTTGAATTCCTTGAACTTTTCAAAGGTTTCAGATTTGTGTTTCATTAAATACACATAACCATATCTACTGAAATCATCAGTATGATGTATTGAAAACCTCCTCTAGTTGGTATGTTCAGTGCTCCACATACATCAGTATGTATGAGGGCCAAAAGATCGTCAGCCCTTTCATCTTTTCATGTGAACAGGGACTTTGTCATCTTTCAAATTAAACAAGACATGCATGTCTCATATGATTCATAATCAAAAGAGTCCAAGAGTCAATCTTTATGGAGTTTGGAAATGCGTTCCTTATTTATGTGGCCTAAGCGACAATGCCAAAGGTAACTTGAATTTAACTTATTAGGTTTAATCCTTTTAGTATTAATGTTATAAATTGTCATTTCAAGATCAAGGACATACAATCCATTGTTCATTTGTGCAGAAGCATAGAATATACCATTCAAATAAATGGAGCAACAATTGTTCTTTATTATGAAAAACCAAACTTGTCCAAACAAGAAACAGAAATAATATTCCTTCTAATTACAAGTACATAATAAAAGTTCTCTAACTGAAATATTAAAACACTAGGTAAAGTAAAAACATAAGTTGCTACTGCTAAAGCAACAACCTTTGCTCCATTTCCAACTCGTAGGTCAACTTCACCTTTTGCCAAATCTCTACTCCTTTCAAGCCCCTGCACATTGGTACAAATGCGAGAACTGCGTCCAGTATCTAATACCCATGATGCAAAAGTAGATAAATTAATTTTTATAACAAAAATAACTGAATTTGAAGTCTCTACTTCATTCTTCTTATCTTCCAGGTACTTTGGGCAGTTTCTCTTCCAGTGTCCGGTCTTACCGTAATAGAAGCAAGTGCCCTATTTTGCTATGCATCCACTAGGCTTCAAAGCATGTACAGTAGGTTTAGGTTTGGAAACTTCCTTACCTTTGGAAAATTCCTTACCTTTCCCTTTACCAACCTGCATGGTGGGCCTTTTGTTCAGCTTTTTTCCATTACTGACCAACAGAATGGACTTCCCTTTTGACTTCACATTTTGCTCAGCAAATCTTAACATGCTTAGCAACTCTGGAAGAGTTTTTCCATGTCATTCATGTTGAAATTCAAGACAAATTGACTGAAGATCTCTGGAAACAGTTTCAAGATCAAATCAGTCGTAAGTTCCTTTCTAAGGGGAAACCCTAACCTTTCAAGGTTCTCCACATACCCAATCATCTTGAGTACATGGGGACCTACATGGGTTCCCTCAGCTAACTTGCTATTAAAAAGGGCCTTTGAAACCCGTAACCTCTTATTTCTTTCCTTCTCTTGATAGATCATATTCAGATTTCCGATAATATCGAATGCTGCCATGCTCTCATGCTGCTTTTGCAACTCTGAGTTCATGGTAGCTAGCATAAGGCAAGTGGTTCCATTGGCATCATTGACATGCTTCTTATAAACATCTCTTTTTGCCTTAGATGCAGAACTAGGAGGTTCCATTTTAGGAACATGTGTCTCCAAGATATACAACTTCTTATCATGCTTGAGGACAATCCTCAAATTTCTGTGCCAATCTAGAAAATTTGTCCCAGACAAGTTTTCCTTATCAAAAATTGATCGTAAGATGTTGTTAGATGTGTTTGTTGTCATGGTAATCTACAAGAAAAATATGAAAATATAAGTATCATTAAAACAAAATATTCAATTAGGCCTTTAATCAAATATGCTCCCACTATTTTACTCAAACCAAACGACCCTAATCATTTGATTCGGAAAATCCCGTTGGAAGATTATCTAGTGGGACGAGATCCACATTTCACTTTTTTTAAGTCAACGTTAGGCTGATTACACAAAACTAGGTTATTTAGGTAGGAACTCCTTCCATTTGTATCTCATATAATTCTCAAATATTTTCAGTTGGGTGAATAACTCCTTATTCTAATCCATCATATGAATCATTCCCAACTCTTGCTTCTAAACATGTATAATCTTATTATAATTTATTTAGTTAAGTTTGACCCAGTGTTTTAGCAATTGGATATTACATTTATCCCATCGCGCCTTACTAATATAGAACATGCACCTCGCGTTATGTGAAATCTACATTGTTCGATACTAGTCATGATGAGTGCTAAAACTTGGAAAGCATAAACTTAATATTCCTTTTGAGCGAATTCGGTATTACTTTGATCTCACCATCTTAACATGAAAATCGTCTCTCACATGCATCAACATACAAACACATGCATCAACATACATTTAAAAAGATACAGTTATGGACTTTAGCGCAATTGTTCTCCCAAACCAATGAGAGAACTTAAGCTAATCTAATAACGATCTAAACTTCTCCAAGATATATCTCCATGGTTGTATTCCTTGAACCTTGTCTTCTTCCTTTTCTTAATTACATTACATTACATAAAATAATACTCGTTTTACATACGAGGGAATAAGATGAGAAAAGAAGTTACATAGAGAGATTAAGAGAAAGACACGACACGCAGGTCATATTTTAAAATTCCAAAAACAAAATAAAGGAATCTAAGGCCATAACTGATCACCACAAGACAACAATAATAAACACTTTATTATTATTATTAATTTAAATTGTGTTAATTAAATAAGTCAAATTAAATTCCAGCGATTGATCACACTACGCAGAGTTAGCTGGGGGTTCCGTTGCCCGGTAAGCGTCATTTTTTGCACAACTATTATGATGTTACAACCCTATTCCGCATTAATTTCTAACAGCACAATCGTTATACCGTCATGAACCTTAATGAAAATAATTTCATACCGTCAAACATTGCTCAATTGATAATTCAGTATGATCAATCAATATGCCACTGATTCACCATACTAACATCGGATTCCAAAAAGAATGACCAATGATATTTCAAAAGAATAACAATAATTCTATGATTGAATGAAAGAAATTGAAACAGTATATCCAATATACCATCTTTGCATCAGAATTGTTTATATCATATATAATGTTGATCGATCATATTAGTGTAACTTATGGACGACCGATGTATTGCTGCTTCACCATACTAGTGTTAGAAATAATTACCTCTTATGGTGACTCAGACCTTTGATGTTGTGATTACAAACGTTGGTGAATAGCAATGTCTCTACTCAGTTCACACGAATAGATCGCTTTTGGTCACAATGTTAGCTGCTTACGAACGAAAACTTTGAATGAGAGAGTGAGACAAAATATGGCTAAGGTTTCAAGACTGAAATTTCATCAAGTAAAATGCTTCATGATCAGGGTTCTATTTATAGAACCAATTATGTGGCTGCAAGCTAAAGGCCCAACTAAGGCTGCAAGCTAAAAGCCCAATTAAGCCTACGGGTATCATACCTTATGATATACCATATATCACTTAAGTGCATGGTACCTAACCATATTCCATATTTCACTTAAGTGTGTCATACCTCACGGTGTTCTAAAATTCACTTAAGTGCAATGTACCTTACGGTGTTCCTTATTTACTCTATTTCTCCTCAACTTGTCCTTATGTGTGTGACCCTGTAGGTTTTCATGATGTTGGCAATTATACTAAATGACACATTTAACATAATAAATAGTGAGCGGTATCTAGCAACACATCACTGCTACCCAAGTCACCAAAATGTCATGTGATCTGACAAAACCTTTCCGTGATAATATTTTTGTGTACAATTACACTTTTGCCCTTAGGTCTATATTAAACACAAGGCATAAACCGTTTCACCCTTGTCCAGTTTAATATTGGGCTCTTAGACATTTATCCTGTTATGCAGGATGGGCAAATTCCATCTAGGTCACTCATATCCCTCAGCTTGTTTTGTGAAGTATCCATCAACTGTATTTATGGTCATTTAGTTATGAATAATGTTTGATTAGCAATAAAGTACTTAACTCTACATCTAGGGTCCATAGTAGTTTCAGGTCAAAGGGTGGTATATACCATTATTACCATGAGAATAACTTATGACACCTTGCATAACATTCTATGTAGCATTCTCAAAGTGAGTCAATCCAGTATAAATATTACTCCTAATATTCATATCAATTTCAAGACTTGATAACTCCTTATCCATGATCCATGAGGTGTAATCACCAGTCTAACTTCATAATAATCTCAATGCTTTAATGTTATACCACTTCACAATAAAGCTCGACTATGGATACTTTAAGAATAATGTTCTTATGTTTAATGGGATCTCATGATTAAGTCACACTTAACATTTCATTAAATAAACGAACTATTCTAGGGACTTTATTATTTTGGAAAAGCCAACATAATAAATAAATGCCTTTTATTATTCGTAAGTGTTTGTTGGCAACAGTTTTGGTAAAACACTGCTTTGGTAATGTGTTGCTTAATGTCTTGACATTTGAAGTAAATCATCTCAACTGATTTTGAATGATGTCAAAGTAGATGCCTTAACATCTGCCTTCTGATCTGAACGTGTTTTTCAAATTTTCTATTTCATGTTTTTAAGCGCGCCTTATTCAGGTTTTGTGGTTTATAACTTGTGAAAAATATGGAGGAATATTTTTTGATCTATCTTATCTTTATGGATTATATCTTGGCCTACTTTCATGGAGATATTCAAGGGATTCAATATATTTCAATATTTATTTTTCAGCCCAAGCCCATAAAGAAGCTGATGTGCCTTTATAAGGACTTGCAACCTTATTCGTATAAAAGCAACAATTAAAGAAAAATATATTCTTTGTGTTTAAAAGTCGGAATATTTTAATTGTAATACACTCTAGTATTGTTTCAATACTTCAGTTGTAAGTTTTTAGTTGAGTTGTAAATTGTGGATCATTCATAAGCTTTTAAGTATTGAATGATTGAAGTTTTTCAAACTTAATAATTCTGTTGTTTTTCAGTGTTAGTGATTGAACAGATTTGGGGAGGGCCTCATACCTAGGTGTGTCTTAGGTAGAAGTATAGCACAGGTAGTGATTAAGTGATTAGATCGTAAACAGGTTGTTTACCGAGGGTCTATGAATTGATACTATTTAGTGGACTTATCCATGGCTTGGTATCCCCCAGAGTAAGTATTGTTGTACACCGAACTGGGTTAACAATCCCTTGTGTTTTTACTGCTTTTATATTGTTGCATTTTATATTATCCTCATATATTTTTATCGTGACATCTCCTTTGACATCACATATTTGATACCAAAATTTCAATTGGTATCGGAGCAGGCATTCTGCTCTGTATCTGGGTGAAATCTAGGGAAGATACTTTCTGGTACTATGGACAAGGAAGGAGGATTTGTGAACATACCACCTATTATGGATGGAAGCAATTATGACTATTAGAAACCACGTATGGTGGCCTTTCTAAAATCTTTGGACAGCAGGGCTTAGAAAGCTGTCTTAAAAGGATGGAAACACCCTGTCAAATTGGGAGAAGATGGAGAACCTACTTCTGAGTTAAACCAGAAGAAGATTGGTCTAAATAAGAGGATGAAATTGCACTTGGAAATTCTAAAGCCTTGAATGATATATTCAATGGAATTGACAAGAACATTTTCAGATTAGTGAAGGCATGTGAAGTAGCTAAGGATGCCTGGGGGTTTCTTCAATCTACCCATGAAGGCACATCCAAAGTTAAGATGTCAAGACTTCAGTTGCTCACCCCCAGATTTGAAAATCTGAGAATGAAGGATGATGAAAGTATTAATGAATTCCATATGAATATTCTTGAGATTGCTAATGCATTCAGTGCTTTAGGAGAAAAAATACCCGAAGACAAATTGGTGAGAAAAATGCTTAGGTCTCTCCCCAAGAGATTTGATATGAAAGTTACTTCAATAGAAGAAGCACAAGACATTGACAAGATGAGAGTGGATGAACTTGTTGGATCCCTTCAGACATTTGAATTAAGAATCAATGAAATATCTAAAAAGAAGAACAAAAGCATAGCTTTTGTAACCAATACTAAAGATGAAGAGGGGGATTGTGATCTGGATACAGCTAGAGGAATATCTAATGCTTTAGTTCTGCTTTGGAAGATAATTTAATAAAGTTATAAATAAGATGGATAGGAACCCAAGATCAAATGTCAAGAACATCTTATCTGACATCCATAAGTCAAATGAGTTTGGAAGAAAAAGGGCTGAAGAAAAATCCACTCAAGGGAAGGGAATACAATGTCATGGATGTGAAGGTTTTGGTCATATTAGAGCTGAATGTCCTAAATATCTTAAGAAACAGAAGAAGAATTTATCTGTTACTTGGTCTGAAGAGGACTCTGAGAGTGATCTTGAAGAGGAATCTGCCAAGTATGTTAAAGCATTTACAAGAAAATATGTTTTTGATGAAGATTCTAGTGATGATGAACTAACCTTTGATGAGTTAGCTGCCTCGTACAGAGAATTGTGTCTCAAAAGTATATAAGTTTTCCAAGAAGGGGAGAAATAGAAATCTCTCATAACTCAGCTGAAGGAAGAAAGGAAAGAGCATCTGAAAACTATCTCTAGTCTGGAAAGTGAAGTGACTTCTCTGAATTCGAATCTTGACAAAATGGTTAAATCATTCAAGATACTGAATAATGGGTCTAACACATTAGATGAAATTCTTCAAGTGGGAAGAGTGACAAGAGACAATAGTGGTCTAGGGTTTAATGATAAAAAGGAACCTTATTCATAAGAACCTTCATCAGATTCTACTCATGCCAAGTCTAAACCAAAGATGTCGAATCAAATGTCTCAACATCATGAAAAACATCATGGCAAGAAAAGACATCATGGCAAGAAATTTTTTTATCACACCAGAGAGAAATTCCAGCCCTAGAGGTATCACCACTGTGGAAGGTTTGGTCATATAAGACCTTTCTGTTTCAAGTTGTATGGGTACCCTAAAACTGTTCCTCTTCCCAAGACTGACCAGATCTCTCAAAATAGCAAAAAGAAGAAACAGTGGGTTACCAAGACTATTTTTGCTAGTCTCATAGCTCATACCTCTCTGAGTCTCAACCAAAGATGACTGGTACTTTGACAGTGGATGTTCTAGACACATGACAGGTGTTAAGAATTAGTTGGTAGATATAAAATCTCACTCCACCAATTATGTGACTTTTGGTGATGAAGCCAAAGGTGAAATCAAAGGAGTTGGAAAGCTGGAATGTTCAGGAGTCCAAAAACTTGATAATGTGTTACTTGTTAAAGGGTTAACAGCTAACCTAATAAGTATAAGTCAATTGTGTGATCAAGGGTTCAAAGTAAACTTCACCAAGACAGAATATCTCGTTTGCAATGAGAAGAATGAATTTATTATGAAAGGAATCAGATCTAAAGACAACTGTTATTTATGGGTTCCCCAAGAGTTGAAATTATCCTCTACATGTGCTTTAGCAAAAGAAAATGAAGTTAAACTGTGGCCTCAAAAACTGGGACACTTGCATCTGAAAGGAATGAAATGAATCATATCTATAGAAGCCGTCAGAGGGATTCCTAAGCTCAAGATAGAAGAAGGGAGAGTATATGGTGAATGCCAGATTGGAAAGCAAACTAAGATGTCACATCAGATGATCCAACATCTCACCACATCAAAAGTTTTGGAACTTCTTCACATGGACTTGATGGGACCTATGCAGGTTGAAAGTATTGGTGGAAAGAACTATGCCTATGTTATTGTAGATGACTTCTCTAGGTACACATGGATAAGTTTTATCAGAGAAAAATCAAAAACTTTTGAAGTCTTTAAAGATCTCTATCAAAAACACCAAAGAGAAAAGGATAGTCATGTCATCATAATCAGAAGTGATCATGGAAAGGAATTTGAGAACAATAAATTTGCTAATTTTTGTTCTTATGAAGGAATCACTCATGAATTTTCCTCTCCTATTACTCCTCAAAAAATGGGATTGTGGAACGCAAAAATAGAACTCTTCAGGAATCTGCCAGAGCTATGATTCATGCTAAGAAGTTATCCTACCACTTTTGGGATAAAACTATGAATACTACGTGCTATATCCATGACAGAGTCACTCTAAGAAAAGGCCCCTCAGCCACCTTGTATGAAATATGGAAGGGAAGAAAACCTACTGTCAAATATTTTCATGTTTTTGGAAGTAATTGTTACATCTTAGCTGATCATGAGCAGAGAAGGAAGATGGATCCCAAGAGTCTTCCTGTGTTACTCTACAAATAGAAGAGCTTACAAATTCTTTAAATCCAGAACTAAGGTTATGATGGAATCCATAAATGTTATTATTGATGATAGAGGGTGGAATAATGAAAAATATGTCTTACAAGATGTTGGAACATCTTTGTCAGACATTCCAATAGAATCTAATGACAGAAGTACTGATCCTAATCCAACTCAAGAAGATCCTGAGCCCAGTCAATTCAATAAAGGGCCTTCAATCAGAACTCAGAGAGGTCATCCTAAGGAACTTATCATAGGAGATCTAAATAAAAGAGTTACTACTAGATCAAGATAAAGGATGTCAAACTCTTGCTTTGTTTCAAAAATCGAGCCTAAGAATGTCAAAGAAGCCTTAACTGATGAGTTCTGGATTAATGCTATGCAAGAAGAGCTAGAACAATTTAGAAGAAATGAAGTTTAGGATCTGGTTCCAAGACCTGGAGGGACAAATGTGATTGGCACTAAATGGTTGTACAAGAATAAATCTGATGAAAAAGAGGTGGTTACTAGAAATAAGGCAAGATTAGTTGCACAAGGATACACTCAAACTGAAGGAGTTTATTTTGATGAAATCTTTGCCTCTATGGCCAGACTTGAATCAATCAGACTACCCTTAGAAGTTGTTTGCATTCTGAGATTTAAGTTGTTTCAAATGGATGTAAAGAGTGCCTTCTTAAATGGTTATCTAAATGAGAAAGTTTATATGTAACAACCTAAGGGATTTGTTAATCCATGTTTTCCTAACCATGTGTACAAACTGAAGAAAGCTTTGTATGGATTAATGCAAGCTCCAAGAGCTTGGTATGAGAGATTGACAGAATTTCTTGGTGAGAATAGATATAGCAAAGGCGGCATAGACAAAACTATTTTTGTTAAGAATAAGAAGGGAAGATCATGATTGCACAGATTTATGTTGATGATATTGTGTTTGGTGGGATGTCAAATGAGATGGTTCAGCATTTTGTCAAGCAAATGTAGTCAGAATTTAAGATGAGCCTTGTTGGTGAGTTAACCTACTTTCTTGGTCTACAAGTTAAACAAATGGAAGATTCCATATTCTTATCTTAGAGCAAATATGCGAAGAATATAGTAAAGAAATTTGGGATGGAAAATGACAATCACAAGAGAACACCTGCCCCTGCACATCTAAAGTTGTCTAAAAATGAAAAAGGAGTAACTGTGGATCAAAGTCTTTACAGAAGTATTATAGGCAGACTTCTATATCTCACGGCTAGCAGACCTGGCATTGCCTTTGCTATAGGGTTGTGTGCTATGTATCAAGTTGATCCTAAAGTTATCCATGTCAACCATGTGAAGTGAATTCTTAAATATGTGAATGGGACAAGTGACTATGGTATGCTATATTCTCATGGATTTAGCTCTGCTTTAAGTGGTTATTGTGATGCTGATTAGGCAGGAAGTTCTGATGATAGAAAAAGTACATCAGGAGGATTTTTCTTTCTGGGAAATAATCTCTTATCTTGGTTCAGTAAGAAGCAAAATTGTGTGTTTTTGTCCACTGCTGAAGCTGAGTATATTGCTGCAGGAAGCAATTGTTCTTAGCTGGTTTGGATGAAACAAATGTTGACAGAATAAAATGTCAAACAGGATGTCATGACATTATTTTGTGACAATATGAGTTCCATAAATATATCAAAAAATCCTATTCAATACAGCAGGACCAAACACATTGACATCTGTCATCACTTCATAAGAGAGCTTGTTGAAGAAAAGATTGTTGCCTTAGAACATGTAGCTACTGAATTATAGCTGGCTGACATTTTCACTAAGGCTTTGGATGCAAACCAGTTTGAGAACTTAAGAGGAAAACTAGGGATCTTCATATATGATGGTTTGTAGCAATTAAGGGCGTGAGGGAATATCATTAAAGTGATATTATATCATTTATTATGTTTCCGACAAATTAAGTATCTTAAGCAATGATTTCAAGATTATCTCAAATACTCTCCCACATGCTACGACATTACTTCTTTCTATTTTCACAACCTCTTCGTTCTCCTTTACAGAAAAAGAACCCTTGTTATTTTTAATCTCACTGTTCAAAAATATTCAAAGATGTCGCAACATCATGCTTCGTATTCCTCAAAGTGCTCTTCTGATGAAGCCAGGGATTCTAGGTCAAAGTCTGAGGATCTCTCCCTTGATAAAGTCCTAGTCGTCTCTCCTCTGACAACTGTTCCACCTCTTAAGGAGAAGCTCAAGAAACCCATATCATCCCATGCAAAGAAATCCAAAGACGAGTTTGACACTTCTAAAGGTAATGCTTCTAATACTACCAATGATAGGTTAGAAGAAGACATTGTTAATGTTGACAGGAGTATTAGAAGACTGGTAGATAGGGTGTTAAATAAGGGTTTTGTTGTGCCTAGGATTTCTATTCCTCTTTCCCAAATGCCTGCTCAGGCTGACAAAGGTACTGATCCTCAAAATGCTACTGAATCATCTATCTTAAAGAATGATGTTGCTGAAAGTGAACTTGGCAAGTTTGCTACATCTGTTCTAGAAGAAGTGGAAGCTGATGTTGAATAAGATGTTGAGACATCATCTACTGAGAAGGACTCTTCTGCTAAGGAAGATTTTTCTAGCTCCAAAACCATAAATAATCAAAATGTTGAGAATGTGGTGAATGTTGATGAGCTGTCTGACAATAACCTTATTTCTAATGTGGTGCCTGGAATTGCTAAAAGGCTCAAGTCTAGAAAAGGGAAGGTTGTGGATGTCACATCCCCTGTCAATATTATCAAGAAGAAGACTATGTATGGTCCCCTAAAGCCATGGAGTAAAGTGGTTCCTTCCTCCAACAAAAGAAAAGTTAGACCTGATAGCTCCTCAAGTGATGATGAAGATGATATCCATGACATCTCTCCTGTGAAGAAGTCTACAAGAAAGAAGATTTATGTCAAGGTGCCTGATGCTCCTCTTGACAACACTTCCTTCCATTATGTTGGAAATGCTAAAAAATGGAAATATGTCTTCCAAATAAGGATTACTCTTGAAAGAGAGTTGGGAGCAGGTGCACTAGAGTGCAAAGATATTATGGAGTTGATTTCCTTTGCTGGCTTGATGAAGACTGTCACCAGGTTTGCAAAATGTTATGAGACTCTTGTTAAGGAATTTATTGTTAATATTCCTATATATTGTGATGATCACAGAAGTAAGGAATATAATAAGGTGTTTGTTAGAGGTAGATGTGTTGAATTTTCCCCTGTTGTCATCAATAGATATCTGGGTGGGTCTGAAGATGATTACTATGAGTTGGAAGTGACTGATAATCAAGTGTGCAAAGCCATCACTGCAAACCAAGTGAGGGATTGGACAATGAAGAATAAGCTTCATGTTAGTAAGTTAAGTGTGAAATATGCTATCCTGCATAGAATTGGAGCTGCTAACTGGGTCCCTACCAATCATACCTCAACCATTACAGTTGGTTTACGAAAAATTATCTATAATGTTAGAAATAAGAAGTTGTTTGATTATGGTGCTTACATTTTTGAATAGACTGTAAAGTATGCAGGAACATGTGCTATCAAGATGCCTATTGCCTTTCCATCTCTTATTTGTGGAATTATTCTAAATCAGCATCCTGGAATTCTGTGTGGCACTAATGTAGTTTGCAAAAGGGAGTCTGCCATGTCCCTTCACTTCAAGTTATTTTCAGGTAAACATGTCCCAGACATTGTTTTGACATCTGCATCTTCTGAAAACAAGACCTCAACTAAGGATGATATGATTACTGAGTTAACGGAAGCTTGTAAAGAACTTGATGAGGTAATCAAAGTTAGCTCAGCAAGAAAGCTAAAATTTGAAAAACTGATCAAGAAGCTGCAGAAGGATAACAACCTTGGTGATAGAGTGGGTACTGAAGGAGGAGATTCTGATAATGAAGGAAGTTCAGAAGTTTCCAAGTCTTTTGTTCCTGAAGACAGTTAGACTTTTTGCTGGTGCCTTCTTTTTGTTTTTTTCTTTTGGGTTTTGATTCCTATGTTCTTTTTATTTAGCACTTATATGTGCTTAATAATTAGATATTCTGGTTTGTACTCCTATTTTCTACTGCTCTCTTGAATGCATGTTTATTTGGCATATTATGTCTAAAAAGGGGGAGAGAGACTAACTGACTGAATGTCTACTGACTGGTAAGTTTGAGGGGGAGCTTCATATCTCAGAAGATGTTCTGAAATCTTCCACTGCTAATTTCTAACTGAGTTTCTTTTGTTGCTACTCTGATAATGTGCTCAAATAATGTTTTAGCCAAAATTTTCCAAAGAGGGAGTTTGTAAGTGTTTGTTGGCAGCAATTTTGGTAAAACACTGCTTTAGTAATGTTTTGTTTAATGTCTTGATGTTTGAAGTAAATCATCTGAACTGATTTTGAATGATGTCAAAGTAGATGTGTTAAGATCTGCCTTCTGATCTAAATGTGATTTTCATATTTTCTGTTTCCTGTTTTTAAGCGCGCCTTATTCAGATTTTGTGGTTTATAACTTGTGAAAACTATGGAGGAATATTTTTTAATTTGTCTTATCTTTATGGATTATATCTTGGCCTACTTTCATTGAGATATTCAAGGGATTCAATATATTGAAATATTTCTTTTTCAGCCCAAGCCTATAAAGAAGTTGTTGCGCCTTTATAAGGACTTGCAACCTTATTCGTACAAAATCAACAACTGAAGAAAAATATATTCTTTGTGTTTAAAAGTATGAATCTTTTAATTGTAATACACT
Source organism: Vicia faba (assembly GCA_948472305.1). Lineage (NCBI taxonomy): Eukaryota > Viridiplantae > Streptophyta > Magnoliopsida > Fabales > Fabaceae > Vicia > Vicia faba. The sequence goes on along the minus strand of OX451735.1, from coordinate 1,493,102,184 downwards.
CTAGTATTGTTTCAATACTTGAGTTGTAAGTTGTTAGTTGAGTTGTAAATTATGGATCATTCATAAGCTTTTAGTATTGAATGATTAAAGTTTTTCAAACTTAATAATTCCGTTGTTTTTCAATGTTAGTGATTGAAGGGATTTGAGGAGGGCCTCATACCTAGTTGTGTCTTAGGTAGAAGTATAGAACAGGTAGTTATTAAGTGATTAGATCGTAAACTGGTTGTTTACCGAGGGTCTATGAATTGATACTATTTAGTGGACTTATCCATGGCTTGGTAGCCCCCAAAGTAGGTATTGTTGTACACCGAACTGGGTTAACAATCCCTTGTGTTTTTACTGCTTTTATATTGTTGCATTTTATATTGTCCTCTGATATTTGTATCGTGACATCTCCTTCGACATCACATATCTGATACCAGAATTTCATTATTAATAAGTAATTCGATACAAGTACCAAAAGTATTGGTCACTAGGGCTTACACCAATAATATAGCCCACAGACTACTCCTGATTAGGAGAGTAGCTTGACCTTACACTCCATCATGAGTGATACAAACTTCCTTGGCTGAAGAAGCAAAGAACTGAAAGGATGTTCCAACATTAGTTCAGACATCGGTCTAAATCACATGGATTTAACCATTTACTATGGTTCTGGAGACCACACCCATAGTAAGCCACACACATCTCTTAAACAATACACAAAAGTACACATCAGCAATTGATCAACCTCCAAGATTAGGCCATAGAAACATGTAGTAACCTATGAAATTCTAGCTATCAGATCCCGAATGTCCTAAGGGATGTTGAGACACCGGATTCGACTTTAAACACAACAACAAGATGTATAAACAGAAATAACAGTGATGAAAGTAAATAACACAAGATATGTTTACCCAGTTCGAAACAACCTTCCTACTATGGAGGCTACCAATATAGGGACGAAATTAACTAGATAATATCAATTTGCAGACCTTACAACAAACCTCTAGTTTATAGTTTGTGCACTTAATTACTACCCTTTGCTTAACTTCTACCTAAGACACACCTAAGTATGAGGTCCTCCTCAAATTCCTCTTCAATTACACTCAACAATTAGAGAAACTCTAAACACAAGTAGAGAAAAAAAAATAATCAGAAGCTAAACTTCCAAAATACGTAAAACTCAATGCTTAAAAACTTATGAGAATTGACACACAATATGATCAATGCTTAAAATCTTCTGAACCGGGTTGGGCTTCAAAACCGCAGCAGCGAGGCTGCACAAAGTCTGCAAAATATCTTCCTAGATAACAGGTCTTCAATCGTTAGTTTCCTAAAATGTATCCATAATTAGAAACTATGCAATATTTGAAAACCAGCATAAGAATGTTCTTATTTGTAAAGTATGAAGGCCACATAAGCTAAAAGAATATTCCTTGAATATTCAATAGCAAAAAATTAGTTGATCCACATTATCTGCTTGCTGTAGACGCAATGTCCTAACTCCTTGTTGGGACATCCTTCTCGATATCTTGAAAATAGAAAGTTGGAACATCTTGTTCAACATGTTTCTACTAAAATGGTTTTACCAAAATGTATGCCAATCATAATTTTAGAGAAATAATAATCCCCCCTTTGGAAATATTTGGCTAAAAACTTGAAAAACCCTTGCACAATAAAGTATGCTTCAAAATAAATCAAACATACACATCAGAGGTACAACAGGGGAAAACACATATGAAAGGTTAGCAACATAGAAATTAGCAGCACACACACACACATAGTTAGTAGTTAGTTGATCTACTAACAGTTGCAACGAAAATAGAGAACACCTAAGTTCTCACACCATAATGTCAAGACATCATGTCTGACATCTCTTCAAAAACAGCAGTAACTCCCCCTCAAAACAATACCTACTATCACAAAATAGAGAATCAAACTACTCCCCTCAACAAGTTCCAGCTCCAACACCCTCAATATCATACTACTCCCCCTTTGTAGCCATAGTGTGACAAAGGTAAGTAGACTATATTAGCAAATAAGAAATTTAAGCACCTAAGGTTATAGAGGCATGGTGCAAAAATTTAAAAATATCCTGGGTATTTAAGCCTTACATAATCATAAACCAAAATAAATAGGACCATAAGATAGATCCAAGAAAAATCCCATGACCACCCGTCATGCAGAAGCATATTATCGTTCCTCGAAAGCACTGTCAGAACTTTCATTAGGTGCAACACCATATTAATAACCTCAACACAAGATGCAACACCAATAATAATTGTTATATCTCTTCATAGATACAGATCCCAAGTCTCTTCCTTAGGTTCTCGAATTGAGCAGGATCAAGAGCTTTTGTAAAGATATCATCAAGTTGATTCTCAGTTTTGACATGCTCAAGTTTAATGATTTTGTCCTCCACAAGTTCTCTGATGAAGTGATGTCTAATGTCAATGTGCTTAGTCCTACTATGCTGAATAGGATTTTTAAAAATATTTTATAGCGTTCAAATTGTCCCAAAAAAATGTCATAACATCTTGTGTGACATTGTATTTGAAGTTACTGGCAAAAAAAACACAGAGCCGCCATCGAACTTTATTTATCCCAAAGGAAGGGGAAATATCAAGAAAAACACAAGAGGAATGGATAAGATGGTCTTGCAACCAAAAGAGAGGGTACAGAATTCGATTATGCGAGGGGAAGGTATTAGCACCCCTCACATCTATTGTACTCAACGGGATCCATTTTGATTGTTTTCTTCTAAGGGTGTGTCTATCTAAAACTATACTTGCTAAGGGGAATGAAATGGTTTTTTATTAGTGCGTTCGTGAGGGTCTCTCAACCCTTTTCCTATGTATCCCGTGAAGGAATCAGAACACCGTAGTTCTTCTAGAAAATGTTGGTTTGTTGGTATTTTTCAGTGGGTGACATTAACACATGCATTCTAGCAGTAGGCACAGCCGTGTATCGCGGTAGAACGGAGATAACATGCCCTTTTGAGGAGATCTTTGATTTTTTGAATGTTTTGTTAAGTGCGAAATGGGTTTGAATAACGATTAAGTTTTTTTTTATTTAATAAAAGAAGTTTTTGTTTTAATTTACAAAAGAAGAAAGAGTCTAAGGGGGAGGCTAAAAAACCTAATTATTGTCATACAAAGATGGACCTAATATTGAGTGTAAAAGGGAAATTCTATCTTAATGTTATCATACATAGTTGGATCCTAATGTCTAATTCAACATGAAATGACCAACATGAATTTAATCGATTCAGAGAATCACTTAAGGGAACATGTAATCAAGATTAACCAAGTAATCAAACAAAAACAAAGGAATTAAGTTCTTAACATTTTTTATGACTTTTATCAAGTAAATAAAAGAAAATAATACTATAATATTTTTATGATATTTTGTGAAAATAAATATTAAAACCTAATTCTAAGTTATTATGAATTGCGAAATCGAGGAATTTAAAAAAAAGGGAAATCAAAATTTTAATACTACTCTATTCTAATATGTTTTTATTTTTAATTAAAGAAATAATCAAAAGAAAATTAAAATTCTAATATAATATTTTTGGTATTTTTTATCATATAAAGAAAATTAAAACCTAATTCTATTTTTTTTTTTGTGATTTTGGTATAAAATGAAATAAGAAAAACTTGAAACTTAGAATTTTAAAGAAGAAAAAAAGGTAAAGCTAGGGATTGAACTCATGTCCCCTAAGTTATAATTCTCTTGCCTTGCCACTGAGCCATTTTTTTTCCTGTTGTATCTACAGTTTAATTAAAAATAATATAGTTTGGGTTAAAAAAGATAAAAAGCAGAATAATGATAAAATGCCCCCCAGGGGTCTCGAACCCAGGACCTCACGGATACAAACACACACGCTACCACTTAACCATGCTGCTTCATTCGTTTATTCTATGCTTCAATTAATACATAAAAAATAAACTTATGAAACGGGTTGGTCCAAAGTTTAAGCCTAAACCCGGATCTGTTTTAGGGGGAATAGAGAGGGTTTTGAAACCCTAATTTGAAGGGAAGCGTCGCGCTCTGCATTGGGAAGGGAAAGTAAAAAATAATTTTTTTTATTTGAATTCCCAATAACTTTATCCTCCTCCCTCAACCTCTCTCACGATCAACTCTCCTCTCTTCCTCTGTCTCAACTTCCTCTATTCTCATTATCTATGCTCAATTAACCAACAAACCATAAACAAAATTTCTAAACGAAAACCGCAAGCTACAATTGAAATCTCACGGTGAACAACAACAACAAAGAAATTTTGATTTTGAACCACAACAACACTTAGATCACATCTTTCGGTTTCAGTTTCGAGCAAAGACAGACAACAATATCACAGATTCAAATACAGTCATGGATTTACGAATAGATATGTGGAAACAACAAGAGTTTAAAGTTTACCTATCGGAGAACTCCGATTATTCTTCAACAGCGACATCGAGAAAGAAAACCAGAGAAAGTGTCTTCAAGATTTTAGGTCCATTTTCCTCTTCAATACACACTGACGAACTCTTTCGTTTTCGGCTAATTCCCGGATCTAAGGGTACAATGGAAGAGTTATTGTATGCAGGTGAATGAAGACTTAGCTCAAGCTTTATTAGAATTACAATTTGAAATTCTAACAGCTTCTTATGATGCAGAGCTTTGAGGAAGGTTTATGGAGGAAGATTGGTTTAACTTTGGCAGCGCCTTGTCACTTATTTCTTCCTCCCTTTATGCTTCTGGAAATTTTCGATTTCGATGTTGTTGATGCGGGTTCTGTGTTGCTTTTATATTGAAGCTTGATGCAGTTTGTTGAAAGTATTGAATCTGAAGTTGGGGAAACCTTACTTTAACAACATAAATTTTCTTCTTCTACCTTTCTTATCCTTATGTGTTGTTGTTGTTGTGTAATGAAGGTATATTTGAAGGGCATGGGTGTTAAGTAAAATTTGCGGTGTTTAAGAGATTTTTCTTATGAGATTTTTCCTGTCTTTTTTTATATCCTTATTCCTGTTTTATAGCGAATGAAATGAGGTTTTATGGGGAATTTGAACAAATATGATCTGATGATTTTTTTACTTTTTATACAGCCTTTGGGGTATGTTGTTTTTGTGTAATTCCTAGACTAGTTCGGATTGCAGGTTTGTAGGGTATGCAGCTGAATAGAAGTGGACATGATTGCAGTTTTTTGGCATGTATTAGTAGCTTGGCCTTGGGACAGTAGCTTGCAAGGTGATGCAGGACAGGTTTTGGATTGTTGTGTCAAGGTTGTTTGTTTGTTTTCTTGTTTAATATTACAACAGGTTTTGGGCAGGTTTGACAGCAATGTGCAGCGCTATTTTTCTCTGGTGAGATCTTTATGATCTTTGCCTTTCTTATTTTCTCTGAAAATTTTGTGGCTGGTACTTTTTCTTCTTTATGATTCTGAAGGGTTTTTGTGACATTAAGGAGAAATGATGAATAGGCTTAGGGTTTGCCTCGCATGAACTCTTCATTCGGGTTTTTGCAATCTAAATTTTTTGATATATTATGAACTTGGTTGTTGGTCTGGACAATTGTAGTTTCAGTACTTGCTACTTCTGTGATACTTTGTTGTTGTTTTTTCATTAAAGTGTTTGCGGTAACTCATCTCTTCTTATTGTGAACCAAACTTGTTTTTGTGATTTTCAATAGGAATATTCTTGGGCCAATGATAGAATTTAATCTTGTTTGTAAGATAATGAGGCCTTTGTTTGGAATATGATTGAATTCAAACCCTTGTTTCTGATTTCTTCACAAATTCCCTAATGATGAATTGTGAAATACTTGTTTGGAAGCTTTTTTGTCCATACCTCATTGATTGAACTTGAACTAACTATCTCCTTGTTTGTTTTTTCATTGAACATTGATGGAGGAGCTTGAAAGAGCATAGAGGAAGACTTGAATAAGAAGTTATAGAAAGGCATGAGAACAAGACACCTTAAGATGGAGAAAGAAGATTGAAGAATAATTCTCTTTTCTTTGTAAATAAGAAACTTGTAACTTGTATTTCAAATTTGTAAATTTCCTTGTAAATTGCTCAAAATGTAATGAACATGAAACTTGAATGACCTCTCTTTGAATTTATGAATGATGAATTTGTTTTATGGAAATTGGATAAATCTTGGACCTTTGGAACTTGTTTATCCATTTGTCTTAATGATGATGAATGGCAATTGAATGAACCTTGAAATTTTTGAATGGACGAAATATTCCTTGTGATTTAAATAAGGACCATGCCTCAATCAACATCATCTCTTGAATGAATTCCATAATGAGTGTTTTAACCCGATAACTTGAATATCAAACAAAATACGCATGAATGAATCCTCCGTCTTTGCATACTTAAAGAAACTTGATCCAATCCCCAAAACATCATCCGAATGAACAAATTCCGTTTTACTTCTTAATTCAAATCTGAATCAACTTGTGTGACAAGAATCAAAGAATAGAGACAATGATAATACCTTGATCATAATGTGAATCTACAATCGTAATCACATGTATCACGACTCAAACTTTGTAACTCAAACTACAAGCCTTTACCCTGATGAAGTTCTTAAAACAAAACCTTAAAAGGATATCCTTGTGAAAAGATAAATGAGGCTTGAAGCATAGAAGGATAATACTATTTGAAATAAAACCCTAATCTCACTATTAACAAAAGGGAAATAAACCCTAAATCAGGATGTTGAATGAAACCATTGATGAACCCTTGAGAACATGAAAGTGACAACCCTAACATCTATATTGATGGACTTCAACCAACCCATACATGAAGGACGCAAAACCCTGATCCACCTGAGATGCACACTGAATGAAGAAAATGGTTTGATGATCCTCAGTAAAGTGAATGCTCGTGATGATGTAGAGACAAAACCTTATATATCGAGGTAATGATACTCAAGATAGTCACGGTATCAAAACCCTAATTCACAAGTCCACCGCTCAAGAGAAAATGCAGATTGTCCACCTTTATTTTAGCTGAAGGAATCTCAAACCAATGCAAACCCTAATTTCTGACTGAACAACTTAGGAGATGGTAATTGAGGAGCAAACCTTGATTTTTAGTCACACATAGGGAAATAAACCCTAATCCTAGATCTTTATGAATTTGAATGAGAAAAGGCATTGTACGTAGATGAATAAGAAACTCATGATAACCATACTTCAAAACCTGATTCCACTGTCCACTGAGTAGTGAGGAGCCAAGGAAATCAATTGTAGAAGCCTTAAACCAAAATTGAACCCTAGTTAGCACAACCACTGATGCTCTGAACCACTACCTTATATGTGTGAATGTCCTGATTAAAATGATGCAAATGAAATGCAAAGCCTAAGCCAGATAAAAGTGAAAAGGTAGGACCAATTTAGGGTATGACAACTGCCCCTATTTAATCGTCTTAAACCTGAAAGTGAGATTGGAATTAGCCTTTCAATCATTTAAGGTAGAAGAAGATTAAATACCAAGACTTGAAATTTGTCCCGGAGAGATGGTGTAACTTTATTATTTGTGATGTTTGTTAGGGATAGAAAATTCAGTTTCTGGTGGACTGGTCATGATGGATAAATCTGGTTGAGTAGTGATAGCTTGTAATGGGGTAATAGTGCCAATACAAGGTTCTCGGGGAAGTGGGTGTCATAGTGATTGAAAATATATGGTTGGTGATTTCGTGGTGCCTAAAAGTATGATCAAGGATAGCACGATAACTTAAAGACAATGGGTAAAATCGATGACACTAGATAATCTATCGTGCATGATTCGTGACCCATAAGAAAGGTAAAGACGACGGGTAAAATTGACGACAGCGGAGAATCTATCGTGTAGGATTCGCAACCCAAAAAGAATAGTAAAGACAATGGGTAAAATCGACGAAAGTGGAGGATCTATCGTGTAGGATTCACGACCCAAAAATAAAGGTAAAGACAACGGGTAAAATCGACAACAGCGGAGGTTTTATCGTGTAGGATTCACGGCCCAAAAAGAAAGGAAAAGACAACAGGTAAAATCGATGACAGCAGAGGATCTATCATGTAGGATTCACGAACCAAAAGGAGAGGTAAATACGATGGGTAAAATTGACGACAATGGAGGATCTATCGTGTAAGATTCACGACCCAAAAAGAAAGGTAAAGACAACGGATAAAATCAACGTCAGTGGAGGATCTATCGTGTAGGATTCACGACCCAAAAGTAAAGGTAAAGACAATGGGTAAAATCGACGACAACGAAGGATCTATCGTGTAGGATTCACGACCCAAAAAGATAGGTAAAGAAAACGGGTAAAATCGACAACAGCGGAGGATCTATCGTGTAGGATTCACGACCCAAAAAGAAAGGTAAAGACAATGGGTAAAATCTACGACAAAGGAGGATCTATCATGTAGGATTCACGACCCAAAAAGAAAGGTAAAGATGACAGGTAAAATTGATGACAGTGGAGGGTATATCGTGCAAGATTCACTACCCAAAAATAAAGGTAAAGTTGATGGGTAAAATCAATGACAATGGAGGATCTTTCGTGTAGGGTTCACGGCCCAAAAAGAAAGGTAAAGATGACGGGTAAAATCAACGACAATGGAGGATCTATCGTGTAGTATTCACGACCCAAAAAGAAAGGTAAAGACAACTGGTAAAGATTGATGTATGATCCCTGACCCAAGAGAAGATAACATGAGGGTAAGACCTATGGATGACCTACGACTGAAGAAAAGATAACATGAGGTAACATATACAGACGACCTACAACCCAGGAAAAAATAATATGAGGGTAAGACATATGCATGACCTACGACCCAATAAAAGATTGGCAAAGTGTATTTAGAGTTGGGAGTACAATATACTGGCACCATGGCTTATTTTGGTTTGTAGTGTAATAACGGGTGTCAACTAGGAACTGTGAGGATGGAATTCTCTGTGGGTAAGCTTTTAATGTTTTTGAGGATTGACTTGGGCTTTCGCGCAAGGTACCAAATCGGGCTTATGCTTCGTATGCATTTTGAAGTATATGGCATAATGATCCATTTCAATGGATATGCTATGCGTTTGAGGATGCAATGTAATATGCAGAGTGCCAAATATTTAGGCTTATTGGGGTCCGTTTCCTGTTGTCTTGAGATACCAATGCAGATTGGTGCTTGAAAACTCGAGAATTGAGTCACAGCCTTGTTGGGGATCGAATTATAGTCTTATTGGGGAGGAGTAGGTTGATATTGTTTTCCCTACATTTTAGAATTATTGTGGATGGCTAGGTAGAGACATGGATCTCCTCAAATGCCCCAAGTTTTCTCTGTTAGAGAATCAGATGCTCAATCGTCTATAGGGGGTGACGATGACAAAAGCTAGGTCGAGGTGACTGTTACAACTTGCTACCTGCATAGAAAAACAACATTTGAATGCCATGGCATTCCCTTGGGATTCCTTCATGTCTATGTAACATCATGTTTCACATCTTAGATTGTGATTATTATTTCCTAATTATTTTCAATGCAGTGCTTAATAAAGAATTTAAATCACAATTCGCATACGAAAAATAAAGTAAAAAAGACATAACAAAGAAACTTTTTGATGGAAAGGCAAATTTTTATTAATTAGATTGAACTGTGAATAGGCATTCATGCAGTATCCCAGATAAGATCCACATCAAAAAATTATCCTTAAAAATTATAGCATTCCTCTTTGGATATCCGTCTGTAGACATCAACAAAATTGGGAAGGAAGAAGAAGGCCACAACATTTTGGATCTCTGCACAAGCTAAAACCTCCAAAATAAGTTAGGACATACCAAAGATTCTCCAAAAATCTTGAGAAGCTTATTCCAAAGAAAAACAATAAAAGGAAAATGCCAAAAGGGATTAACGGCAGTTTCCAATCTAGAACTGCATGTAACACACTTGTTGAGGGACGAAGCATCCATAGATCTACGATCCTGTAATATGTGAATAGTGTTAATCTTGATAAGATTAGAAGCTCATAGGATTTTACGTACTTTTATCGGTTTTGGATTTACTTTATACTTCAAAGATAAAAAATATGCTCCAACTGACAAGAGGCGTCAATTTTCTACTGGGTTTTTAAAGGATGCTTTGAATGAAGATGATGTGAGAGAGAGTTTAATTTTTGTTTTCACGATAGGATAGAGATAAGAGTTTACCAATAATATTTGATCTTTTTCCTTCCCAATGAGCACACCAACCAGCGGTGCCTCTATCACGTTTTTAGGGTTTGAAACTTTCCTTGTTCTTTTCCAAAACCGGTCAGTCCCATTGGGCCTTTTGGCCCAATCTTACAACCATATTCACCTTATTTTTATTAGAATCATAATAATAACAGATAATCAGCTTAGTTTAGTAGGCAAAGCACGCCACTAAAGACCAAGGAAACTCGGGTTCAACCCCTTCTGGGGTATTTTATTTTGTTTTTTTAGTTCATTTAGCCATTATTCCCATTTTATTAAATATATGATAATAAATATTAATTTAGTTCATTTTTACAATTTTTTTCTTGCCTTTATAAAAAATACATGTTTTATAATTTAGTCTTTACTTAATTTTTGTTATTTATTTAATTGTTAAAAATACATGCTATTATAATTTAGTCTTTATTTAACTTTGGTTATTTATTTAATCGTTTAAAAATACATGCTTATAAATTAATCTCTTATTGAATTTTGTCGATAACAGGATTAGAAGAATAACAAGACTATTGAGTTTGATCCTTCTCCGACTCCGAGTGTAATCTCCGCACCTATGCCAAAGCATGACAAGGGTGTTAATGTTGTTGAAGATACAATTTTTGTTGCCTCTGTTGAAGAATTGACTACTCCGCTGAATATAATCAAAGAGAATCTGTTGAAAGCTGGGATCTTCTCTGGCTATGTAACAGACTGTGTGTGCTGTACAAGAGAACTCAATGGATGTGAAGGGCTGAAGAAAGGCATACAACGCTTGATGGATAGCCATGAAATTATATTTGAGAAAACTCCACTTACCAAAAGTTTAACTAACAAATGTGAAGACCTATCCATTATTACCATCTCAAACAAGCCTCTTAGGATCACCTCCAAAGGTCCTATTAAGATTTCAAATGAACCCATTGTTGCTCCCTTAATAATTACCAATCTCGGACCAATTCCCTATTCTTCAAACAAGGCAGTGCCATGAAACTATGATGTTGAGGTGTTTTATCATGGGATTAAACAAGACGCTTGGATCGAAGAAAAAAAAGCTGACGATGTTAGTAACATAACTGGCTCAAGAAAAGTAACCAGAACTGGGAGAATATTTTCACCCAATATCTCACCACCAGTTGTTACAAAGGCGCCCATTCTCATTACCGCTGCTAAGCCAAATACTGATACAAAAGAGAAGGAGAAGGTTGTTGAGCCTGTCATGACTGAAATGCCCGCAAAGGAAGTTGCTGATGGAGAACCTTCCACTCGTGAGATGGAAGAGATCTTGAAGATAATAAAAAAGAAGTGACTTCAAGATTGTGGAATAGTAGGGGCAAACCCCTTCTAAGGTTTCAATGTTGTCATTGCTGCTCTGCTCCGATGCCCATGCTCGGACATTAATCAAATTTCTAAAGAAGGCTCATGTCCCCCACAAGACCACAACGGACCAATTTGAGAATTGCATGGCAAGTCTGACGGCTGATAATGGCTTGGGATTTTCAGATGCTGACCTAACACCGTTGGGGAAGAAGCACAATAAAACTCTACATGTTTCAGTCGAGTGCAAGGGGACCACCCTAGCACATGTTCTAGTCGATACTGGTTCTTCTCTGAATGTATTATCCAAGGGGGCATTAGATTGTCTAGACTGTGAAGGTTTAGTCTTGAAGCCAAGTGATATCATTGTAAGGGCGTTCGATGGATCAAAGAGGACAGTTCATGGAGAAGTAGATCTTCCAATCAAAGTGGGTTCCCAAATTTTCAACTCCACCTTCTACATTATGGATATCTGTCCTACCTACTTTGTCTGTTGGGACACCCATGGATCCATAAAGCTGGGGCAGTGACCTCAACTCTTCATCAGAAACTTAAATATCCTGTCAAGGGAAGAATTATCACCGTCTGTGGAGAGGAAGAGTTTATGGTAAGCCACCTTAACTCGTTCAAATATGTAGAGATGGATGGAGAATTCATTGATACCCTGTGTCAAGCCTTTGAAGTCGCGCCACCAATGATTGCTACTACCGAATGTTCCTCTGATGAATCCAAAGTTGTTAAAGTCGTGCCGAAGATGGTTTCAGTCAAAGATGCTCGTGCGGAAATTGGAGAAGGAAACTGTGATACTTGGAGGCAATTCCTCTATATCCAATTTAAAGTGGACAAGTTTGGTTTGGGTTTCACTGTCAAAGCTCGGAAGGAAGTGAGGCGTGCTCGTGCAGAAAAGCCACCTCTCCGCATTGGAAGCCATGAAGTTAATGTTGTGGGTGATTCAGATGAAGAAGTTGCATTTGAAGATTGGGTGTATCCAACTAGAATGGAGTTGAAGAATTAGCATGCAAAGGACTTTGTGCCCATCTCCTTCATTGAGGATTAATATACTTGTTATTGCTTTATTTCAATTCAAGAACATTTTGTCTGTAATATTTAACAATGACTTTTAAGCCATGTGCCTGGCCCGGGGCACTTTGGTCCATTTGTCAAGGGTTTTATTTATATTCATCTAATCATATGATCATTTAGTATATTTGACTCTTTTACATTCAAATATTTGTGTTCATTGTCTTTCTTTTCTTTCAAATACATTTTTCAAAATAGCCATGTATCTTACATGCATACACACACACTCTTGCAGGTCCTCATCCACTCTGGATCTTTTTGCTAATGACTCTACTATTTCCGACTATGACTTTGAATGTCCAATAAACCAAGCCGAAGACGAAGGCGAGGAAGATTGTGAAATACCAGGAGAACTAGCCATACTTCTTTTACAAGAGGAGAAAGCTATTTAGTCGCACGAAGAGTCAGTTGAAGTCATCAATCTGGGTACTAAGTCAGATAAGAAGGAAATCAAGCTCGGCGCTAACTTAGAGAACATTGTCAAGAGCCGGTTGGTTCAGATGTTGCATGATTATGTGGAAGTATTTTCTTGGTCTTATGAAGATATGCCTGGGTTGGATACCGACATCGTAGTTCATTGTCTGCCGACAAAAGAAGATTGTCCTCCTGTCAAACAAAAGATTCGTCGCATGAGGCCTGATATGTCTGAAAAGATAAAAGCTGAAGTGATGAAACAGTTTGATGTAGGGTTCCTAGTTGTGACATCCTATCCCCAATGGGTTGCCAATGTGGTGCCAGTGCCGAAGAAAGACGAAAATATTCACATGTGCGTAGACTATAGGGATATGAATAGGGAAAGCCCCAAAGATGACTTCCCTCTACCTTACATCGACGTCTTAGTTGATAATACTGCTCAGCGTAAAGTCTTCTCATTCATCGACGGCTTCTCAGGCTATAATCAAATAAAGATGGATCCCAAAGACATGGAGAAGACAACTTTTATCACGCAATGGGGCACCTTTTTCTACAAGGTCATGCCGTTCGGATTAAAGAATGCAGGGGCAACATATCAAAGGGCTATGTGTGATACGGTGGCAGAACCGACTGTTTAATACTGGTTTGCATTTTGTGTTTTGTGTTTGAAAAATGTCGCGGTAAGCAAGAGTCGCCACCGACTTTTATTTCATCCAATCATGGAAAAGAAAAAAGAACAGAAAAAACCTTTTTTCGAGATATTTCTGAGTACGGGGGGTAGATTATAGAAAGGGAAGGTGTTAGCACCCTTTATATCCGTAGTTATATATGGGCTCTTAGGTACTTGCTCATATTCTTAAAATTGCTTGTGTGTGTGCTTGCTTTGAAAATGTTTTACTTCGTGATAACCCTTGTATCAGTCCTCAAGGATGTGACAAAGTTGTTTTTTGAAAACTGTTTTGAAAGGTGTTTGTGTGAAAAGTTTTTTTCGAGCAAGTATCTACTAGCATCTACCTACTCAAAAAAAATATTGTTTTTGTTCTATTTCCTTTAGACAGTGCTATCCCACTATTAAGGAGTAGGTAGCACCTTCGTTGGAGTTTGTAAGGGACGTTCGAAAGGGATGAAATACAATCACTAAAGCAATAGTTAGAAAACTTTAGTAGTAACCCTAGAGTCTTAAGATCTTTTTGAGGCAAAATTTTCGAGGCAACATTCGAATGAGACATTTGATCTTTTAGATAGGAGGGTGTGATACAGTGGGAAGAGAACTGACTGTTTTGGAATGTTGGTTCGCGTTTTGCGTTTGTTTTTGCAAAATGTCGCGCTAAGCAAGAGTCGCCACCAACTTTTATTTTATCCAACAAGGAAAGGAAAAAAGCACAGAAAAATTCCTTTTTCGAGATGTTTCTCGGGTTCGGGAGGTAGATTATAGAAAGGGAAGGTGTTAGCACCCTTTCTATTCGTGGTTATCCACGGGCTCTTAGGTACTTGCTCATAGTGTTTTCAAAATTTTCTTTTCTTTGTGTTTTTGGGTTTGAAAGAGTTTTTATTTTGAAGAGAGTGTAAGTGCAAAAAGTTTTGTTTTGTTTTTAAAAGGAGCACGTACTTAAGAACCATCTACCTACTTGAAAAAAGGAATTAAACTGTGCAAATGTCCTTTAGACAACGCTATCCCACTATTGATGAGTAGGTAGCGTTGTCGTTGGAGTTTAAGGGTCAATTCGATTAAGGGACGTGTGGTCACTAAAGCAATGTTAGGACGCCTTAGCGGTAACCCTAATGTCTTAGATCATTTTATCCGAGGCAACCGTTTCAAGGCAACTATGATCTTTGGACAAGAGGACGACCTCTAAAACTTCCTATACTCAATGGCCACGTTCGAAGGCAACCAAGTGAGGTGTACCCTAAGAGTGCGCATGTGCGAGTGTGTTATTTCGGTTATATTATCTTTGTAAATGTCATGGGTGAGCTATGTTGATTTTAAGTTCATACATTTGATCTTGTCATGCATTCCCTATTATCAAACATCTAGCAGTGTATAGTTGCGGAAATTAAATCTAAACTATTACAAGGCGTCGGGTATTTACATCGCCAAAAACAACCCTTTAATTTAAATTGCGGAAAATAAAAGAAAGCGATAAAATAAAAGTCCTAATTAAAAGCTATTACATACCGGGAGCAATTACAATATTGAATAAAATGATATGCGTGCGAGAAATTAAATCGGCGCATTTTTCAGGCTTTTGACCCTTTTTTGAAAGAAAGTGTTTTTTTTTTGTTATTTTGAATTAAATGGAAATTAGATCTAAGTTAATAATTAAATTAATTAATTAATGAAAATATTTTTTGGATTTTTTGATATTAAAGGAAATAAATAAAATTTGATTAAAATTAATAAAAACCTAATATTCTAAATTGATTTTAAATATTGCAAAAAATAATTAAAAGTTATATCTATTTAAAACTAAATTAATTAGGTTAATATTTATTTACAAAAATAAAGTCAAATTTAATTTTAATAAGTAAAAATAATATTTTTTGTGTTTTTTGATTTTATGAGGAAAAAGAATTTAATTGGTTAATGAAATTATAAAAATAAATTAACAAAACAATTAAATAAAAGAAATATAAAGAAAAAAATAACCACAAAAAAGGGGGTGTTGTGCCTAGATCAGGGTGTCAAGAGCAGTTTCCAAGCCCAATAATGCAAGCCTGCGTTTGACCTTTTGCAGTTCCTTGTAACACGTTGACTGGGCACCATGGTGGATATCCAATCTTGACCTTTAGATTTGGCCTGGAGGCCATCTGGCGCCTGGAAATTTGAGATCCATAGTAGGCTGCAATGCATGAGATACACTGGAATGCTGAAAGGAAAATAATAACAAATATGTTGGGGACCTGGGATTCGAACCCAGGTCCCATTAGCCAATGCACTAGCGCCTTCACCAACTGAGCTATCATGTTTAATTGTTAATGAAATAAACAATCATTATTATATGGAAAACAAATCATTATGCCTGGAAAAATAAAAAAAAAATAGCGCGAATATATGAATGGGCCAGTTGGGAGAGAACACGTAGTCGTCTTCCCCACAGAACTCTGGTTTGTTTTTCCTGCGGATTTGAATCCGCAACAAAATCCATGGCTCGATCCCAAAATCGTCTCTAGGCTATGGAAACGAATTCTGAGACCATCATCTTACTCGTCTCTTTCCACTGATTTCATTTATGCCCATGGTTTGTTCCAATTTTTCCTGAAATCAAAACGCCCAAAAATGCATACCAAGAACCCTAAAACCGGCTAGGGGGTTACAAGCTATAAAAACCAAATCAAATATTACAGAAAGTCTCTAAATGGACCGATTAGCATGATTGTGCAAAGATTTAGGCAAAAAGATGCAAGAATAAGAGGTTATGTTTTCGTGTACAGGGCCATGTTCATGGATACTTACAGCGTGATTTAGGAGGTTTCAGGGCTTCGTTTTGATTCCAATAGCTTTAGTGGACTCCTGGCAATTGAACCACGTTGAGATTTTGGGTTGAATTGGCCTCTAACCAAGATTTCAGTTCCACACTTTCTTGAGTTTTTTCCAAGTTTTGTATTGCAGTTTGTGTAGCCTCTAGCTCATGTCTTTTGTGTCTTTGCATTGTGTGAGTATAATAGAGTGAATTAGGTTTAATTTTGGGCCTTGAATCCATGAGCATTGGTGTTTCAAGATTTGATATGATCCTCCATGAACAAGCTTCCATATTTGTCAAAAAATCCAATATTTGTTCATGATATGCCTTGATTCGAATTTGGTCATGTCCATAATGATATTAAAGACATGTAATGATCAAAAAGATTTCAATTAATTAAGATTTGGATTTTATTTGGATTTAAATTGATTAAAAATGAATTAAATCAATAAAAATCAAATCAAATAGAAAAATTAATAAATTGGCACAATACTGAAGATATGACACGTGTGTGGTGTGACAAGATCAAATCAAGTGGAAAAAAGTGGGCCCTTTTGTTAAAAATTGGAGTTTTGGGGATAGTTGACTTTTGGCAATTTTAGAAAAATTTCCAACTTCAACAATGCATAACTTCTTCAATTTTGAACTTTTGGAGGTGTTCTTGGACTTTTTAGAAACCTTGAAATGTCCTCTAACCAACCCTTTTGGTCTAATACAATTTTGATATTCCATGCTCAAGTTATAAGCTTTCGCAAAAAAGGTGTTTTTGTTGACTTTCAAAAATGACCTATAATGTCCAAATTTGTAACTTTTTGTGAGTACATTTATTGATCTTGGGGTATGAATATGGATTGTAGGAAATTGCATCTTCTTCAAAATGAGCTTTGGATGGGTCATTTCTCATAAAGTATGAGAAAGTTATGCTTGGTCAAAGTTGAGTTGACTTTTCCTATAAAACCCTAATTTAACAACTTTTGAATCTTGATGAATCTTGAGCAATCCTTGATGAATCATGATCAACCATTTATCGAATGATGAATTAACCTTCAAAATTAGAATGTTGACAAAAAATCTTGTGGTTTGACTATTTGTAGGTCACAATTGACTTTTGACCTAGCATAGTCGATTTTTGGGCCTCTTGAGCAATTAACTGACCAAACTTCCTCTGCAAGGCTTGAAATTTGACATGGATGAACTTGAGAACATATTAGGACATTGGGGATAACTTGAGGTTATTTGGATGTAAGGACCTTGATGCAACACAAAACCCTAATTTGAGATTGACTGCCTTATGAGATGATTTGATTGTCCAACTTTTGAGCAATCTTGAGCCACTTGGAGATTATTCTTGAAAGGTCTTGAGAAATATGGGAGGGAAAATTTTGGGGTACAACAGTTGCCCCTGTTCAATTTTCTTAAACCTGAGGATATAGATTGGCTTTCGGGCCTTTTGTGATCCGAAGGTGGAAGATAATTGAACACTGGAGTGCGCAGAAATTTGCACTCGCATGATGTAGTATCAGCATTGTGATGTCGGGAATGGGCTTACAGATGCCATTTGGAGATTGTTGATAGGTGGTTTTGTCTCTTTTGACTGATTGTCTCCTTTGACAGGTTGTCTCCTTTGACGAGTTGTCTCTTTTGATGGGTTGTCTCCTTTGACGGGTTGTCTCCATTGACGGGTTGTCTCCATTGACGGGTTGTCTCTTTTGACGGGTTGTCTCCTTTGACGGGTTGTCTCCTTTGACGGGTTGTCTCCATTGACGGGTTGTCTCCATTGACGGGTTGTCTCTTTTAACGGGTTGTCTCCATTGACGGGTTGTCTCCATTAACGAATTGTCTCCTTTGACTGCGTTCGCATCAGAAAAATCTTTAGGAATCGATTTAACTGGTTTTGTCTCCATTGACTGCGTTCGCATCAGAAAAATCTTTAGGAATCGATTTAACTGATTTTGTCTCCATTGAATGGCTTTGCCTCAGAAAAATCTTTAGGAATCGATTTAACTGATTTTGTCTCCATTGACTGGCTTTGCCTCAGAAAAATCTTTAGGAATCGATTTAACTGATTTTGTCTCCATTGACTGGCTTTGCCTCAGAAAAATCTTTAGGAATCGATTTAACTGATTTTGTCTCCATTGACTGGCTTTGCCTCAGAAAAATCTTTAGGAATCGATTTAACTGATTTTGTCTCCATTGACTGGCTTTGCCTCAGAAAAATCTTTAGGAATCAATTTAACTGATTTTGTCTCCATTGACATAGTTGAGAATTTAACTGCATCTTTCCTGAAAGGTAAAGGTCAGTCATATGAAATGCATGATATGGATCAAGCAATGATGTTCTCAACATAAATGAGATTGTATTATATGATGCATTTATACATGTATCATGATGTATGGAAATGTAATGTTTTAGCTAGGGAAAATAAATCCCAGAGTTGCTGAGAGTAGCGTTGGATTCTTCGTTTCCGCTGGGGATGATGAACGAAGGTGATGAACTTGCAGGAGAGGATAACTCTGTTGGGGAATAAACTGATGAGGAGATTACTCCGAGGGGAATTACTCTGTGGGGAAGAGATGTTCTGCTGAGAATGTCACTGATAAACTCTACTGGGGATTCCGTTGATAAGCTCCGCTGGGGATTTCAATGATAAACTCCGCTGGGGATGGATTACCGTTGCTGGTGATATTAAATCTGTTGAGGATTGAATTCCTGCTTGTGAAAGGAAAGAACTTCTCTAGGGACGATCTTTCAGTTGCAACTTGCTGGGGATAATCCTGTTAGACTTCTTGTGGGGATGACCCTCTGAATTTGGCTGGGGAGATTTATTTTTGCTCTGCAGGGGATAAGCTTCCAAAGTCAACTGGGGATGATGTTTCAACTCCGTTGGGGAAGATTTTTCAGACCGTTCCGGGAAAATATTGACTCCACTAGAGGTATCTTGTGTTCTGCCGGGGAACATTCTTATACTCCGTTGAGGAATATTAAGACTTCCGGGGATACTCTTATACTCGCTGGGGAATATTAAGACCCTTTAAGTGATGATGGTAGACTAACTCTGCTTGGGGAGAGTATTGCTGATTCGTTCATGGTTGCAAGTCTCAGCTGGGGGAGAGATACCATTACTGCCTTATTCTGCGGGGAGTGAAGGTATCTTAGCCAATTCTTCAGCTGAATTTTCCTTGTACCTGGTGGACAAAGCAACTACACAGTTCGGACAATTCTTATTTGCCCCTGTTTCTACTATTACCAGTAATTCATCTTTTGTTTCGCATGTAAATATTTATGAGTAGCAATTAATGTCAAATACATATATCAAAAATGAACCTTGGACGTTCTTTGCAAAACAAAACAGATAAAGGAAAAACAGTTTGAAATTTGTCTGAAAATGATTTGTATTGATTTTGAAATTTGGCCTGTAAATAGGCGCTTTTGTACAATAGGCTGACGTCCTAGTAAGAGAAGGCCGCCGAACAATAGAATTTACACAATTTGTGAAAAGAAAACAAAACAGTTATGTGAATGATCCCACTTGGTTTCAACTCTGCTATTGCCTTTATGTCCTCGAGCATCTCATCACTTTGCTACTGGTTGAAGGTGAATCTGATTGATTAGTGTCGTCGGAGCTTGATAGTCGATACCGAAGTTTGGATGCAAGGTGATCCAATGAGACATAGTGTTACGCTTTAATCCCTAATTTTTGCCTAGACCGCCCTTTCGGGTTTTCAGTCCACCGGGATACCCATTTTTGCCCAAGCCGCCTTTTCAGGTTTTCGACTTGTCGGGCGTACATATTTTTTCATTTTCATCCCTTATTTTTGCCCGAACCCTTTTGGTTCTCCGGGAAGCCCTTATTTTTTCCTAGGCCAGTCAACCTAGCGGGTCTTTGATTATGCGTAGTATCTTTTCACTATGTCTGCATTGACGGGGTGAGGAAGGTCGTCACCATCCATGGTGGTTAGAATCATAGCTCCGCCTGAGAAAATGTTCTTAACCACAAATGGTCCTTCATAAGTAGGGGTCCATTTTCCCCTTGGATCACCTTGAGGTAGAATAATGTGCTTGATTACCAGGTCCCCAAATTGATACTCTTGTCGTCTGACTTTCTTGTTAAATGCCTTGATCATTCGTTTTTGGTACGTCTGGCCATGATAAATAGCAGTAAGTCTCTTTTTGTCGATTAAATTCAGTTGATCAAGCCGGGTCTGAATCCAGTCATCTTCACTCAAACCTGCATCCTTCATGATCCGAAGAGAGGGTATCTGAACTTCAATGGGCAAGACTGCCTTCATGCCATATACCAAGGAGTATGGTGTTGCCCCTGTTGACGTCAGTGCTGAGGTACGGTACCCATAAAGAGAAAATGGTAACATCTCGTGCCAGTCTTTGTATGTCATTGTCATCTTCTACACGATCTTCTTAATGTTCTTATTAGCTGCTTCGACAGCCCCATTCATCTTCGGCCGGTAGGGAGAAGAGTTGTGATGCTATATCTTGAATTGTTCGCAGAGCTCGGTGATCATCTTGTTGTTGAGATTGGTACCATTGTCGGTAATGATCCTCTCTTGTATACCATATCGACAAATCAGATTGTGTCGAATGAACGGTGCCACAACGTTCTTGGTTACGGTAGCAAAGGAAGCTGCTTCAACCCACTTCGTAAAATAATCGATAGCTACCAGGATGAAACGATGTCTGTTGGACGATGTAGGTCTGATCTCGCCGATCATATCAATGCCCAACATTGCAAAAGGCCAAGGTGCCATCAAGACGTTCACATCTTTGATATTGATAGGGTAGTGTGAGCCAGCATATACTGTCTTAGTCGGCGAACAGCCCATGCCAAAGCGTAGCAAGTTCTCTCGAGCAGTGAGTATCGTATCTCACAGTCGGTGAACTCTTTGCTAAAGCAATAAATAGCATGCTCTTTTCGGCCAGACTCGTCATGCTGCCCCATCACACCTCTTTGTATTATCCAGCACTTTTAAGTATGAGATCAACGGTCTTCCTGCAATTGGAGGCATCAGAATTGGTAGTTTGGAGGTAGTATGGCCCTCTCTTCTTGAAGTAGAAGTCTAGCAAGTTCACCAGGAACTTCACAATCATCTTCACCTTCGTCTTCGGCTAAGTTGATCGGATTTTCGAAGTCATAACTGGAAGTAGCAGAGTCGTTACCAGTGGGATCCAGAGTGGATGTAGATCATGATACGTGAGTGTGTGCAAAATAGCTGTTTTGCAATATATAATAAAGAAAAACAAGGAGCGCAAAATTTGAAATGCAAGAAACGTCCAATGCTTTTATTAATGATATATGAAAATGACACACAAAAGCCCTCACAAATGAAGCCACAGTGCCCTGGGTAAGACACCGGGCCATAAAGTTTAAAACATTGTTTGTTACATATTCAAAACAAAAAGTTTCATTACTGGGTGATAACTGAAACGGGCATAGAATCCTTCGCTGTCCAGTTGCTTAATCCACCATTGGCAGTCGGGTAGATCCAACTGTCGATATCAAACTCTTCATCATCATCATCCCTGATAGCATTCACCCCTGCATCTTGTTTAGGCTTCTCTGGTGCTCCGAACTCGATCTCTTTCGCATCAATCAAGTCTTGTACCCTGTTCTTCAAAACCCAGCAATCATCCATATTATGCCTCGGGCTATCAGAGTGAAAAGCATAGCGGGCATTAGGGTTGTACTTCGGTGAGGTAGTATTTGGATTCTTCGGAGCTTCCTTTAGAATCAACAGATTAGTCTTCAGCAACTGTGGCAGAATCTGAGATAAGGTCATGCTGAGACGAGTGAACTGCCTTCAAGGTCTCTCGTCCTTCTGTGGATTGTTGTACTGAGGAGCACCAGCAGGCTTTGAAATAACACATTAACAGCTTGGCGGTGTTCCGATCTATTATGTCTTTTCGCACTGTAGACAACACTAGACTCTTTCTTAAACGGGTTCTTCTCGCTGCTCGATGAAGCACCCTTCTGTATCTTCCCGACCTTAATACCAGCCTCAATCCTTTCACCAGTCAAAATAAGCTCTATAAACCCAGCTGAAGAGCTTCCAATCAAGTGGTTGAAAAATGGACCAGACAGGGTCCCCAAAAACATGTCAACAAGCTCTCGATCAGCCAAGGGCGGTTGTACTCTTCCGGCGAGATCCCTCCACTTCTGAGCATAGTCTTTGAATCCTTCACTCGTTCCCATTGACATACCCTGGAGCTGGGTACGCGTGGGAGCAAGGTCGGAGTTGTACTGGTACTGCCTATAGAAAGCAATAGCCAAATCTTCCCAACTGCGGATACTGGCTCCGTCCAACTGGTAGAACCACTCAAGCTGAGTCCCTGAGAGACTGTCTTGAAAGAAATGGATCCATAGGTTCTTATCAGCGGTGTACGGCTGAATCTTCCTCACATATGACCGGAGGTGTAGCTTCGAATAAGAAACTCTGTCATACTTAGCAAAGGCTGGTGCCTTGAATTTGTGGGGAATCACCACCCCAGATGATAGACCCAGATCACCAAAGTCCAGACCAGGCACCTTCTGAACTTCCATAGCACTCAACCGGTCTTCCAGTTGCTTGTATTTGTCCTTAGCAGGAGGATATTGTTCTTCGTCGTAGTCCATCTCGTTGTCGGAGACCGCAGGGCTAGGAGCCCTCCTTTCCTCTTGACTATCTTTCCCTCCAGATGAGGTAGTCAAATCAACTTCATTTTGTAGCCTGTTCCCAAACCTGTGCCCTGTGTTAAACAGGATTGTCCTCTTCTTCTTCTTCTTCTTCTTCTTCTCTTTTAGAATCAGGGTATTCAGATCTTGCTAACCCTTAGCTAGATTCATGAACAGCTCTTGGAATTGGGCATTTTGGGCCTGTAGGGCCTTGATGGCTTGCTCAGTTCAAGGTACAGCAGACATGATGAGTGCTGAAATAAACAGCGAAGAAGATAAAAGACCTGTAATGGGTCCCTGTTATGGAGTGCATGGGATGAAATGCGTATGATTTATGATTTCAAAGACAATTGAGAGATTCAAATTTGTAAACCAGAAAGGAAACACACTTTATTAGATAAACTTTGTAATTCAAATTATTCAACAAGTTGCCTTTAAGGCGTTACAAGAATGAAAATACTTAAAAGTAAATAAAAACTGGAAAGGAAATCATCAAAGGTCAATCAACACTCCCATGGTCTCTTCTTATCAGTTCGGACATAGTCATTGAGAATCCACTCGTTCTCCAACTGCCTAGTCAATTTCTGGATCTTCTACTCTTGCTCGTTGAACCTCTCTCGGTAAGAATCCCGTTCTTCCCTCAATTGCATCCAAGACCTTTTCAGTTCCCCAATGTCAGTGGGCATATAAGGATGGAGGATGGTTGGAATAAACCCTTCTTCATTAGCAACTTCAAGAGTGACAGGCCGGACAACTTCATATGGCATACCTAGCTTTTTGGCACAGATGCGGACCCATCTGAGATATGGCTCCATTGGAAGTGAAGTCTTTGGACCCAGCTCATGTGGATCAGATTGGTGAACTCTATCCCAAGCTCTTATGAATCTACGATGTTGCTCGTCGTTATCCCCTTGAAAATCAAAGATGATACTAGGCATTAGCATCTCATGAGGTCCTTCTCTTCTGGCTCTCCCGAACTGACGTAGAGCTAAGCATGGGTTGTAAGAAATTCCTCCATGGGTTCCTAACAGTGAAACATTGGGGTATTCCCCATAACGATCAATAACAGTCACCTCGTCCATACCCTTGAGAGTCCAGATAATGTCATTATGCGAGAGAGACATAACCCTATATGCCCAGCCCATGCCTTCTTTGTTCTTCAGCACTGACTTGGGAAGGTGCGAAATAAACCACCTCGCCAATAACAGAACACAGTACATCAAGGTTCCCCGCTTTCGGGAAGTACGAGCATAGAGCTGATGAAGGATGTCACCCAAGAGAGTGGGTACATGATTACGAGAGATGAAGATGTTTACCGCATTCACATCCACAAAGGAGTCAGAGTTCGGAAACAAAACCAAGCCATATATCAAAAGAGCCAGAATATCCTCGAATGCCTTGAAGTCTAGGCTATCCCAGAAATAGTTAGCCTTACCAACCAAGAACTTAGTCAGAAAGCCCTTTGCTCCACTTCTAGTCTCCCAATTAGCCATTACCTCCTCTTTGGTCAAATGAAGGGCTGTAGCAATCTCTTCGGGCCTAAGCATCTTTTCCCAACCAGTGAACGGGGTTTGCTCCAGAACAGAGATATCGAGCAGCTTAGAGAACTCTTCTAGGGTGGGAACCAGCTGATAGTCTTGAAAAGTAAAACAATGGTATAAAGGATCATAGAACTGGACCAGGACACTCATCATCTGCTCGTCCAATTTGGAGGTGACCAAACTGATAAGATAACCATGTCTTCTAAGGAAGGAAGTAGTGTCAGGCATCTTGACAACCAACTCTTTAAGCAAGGTGGGAACCTGGACAAAGTTAATCCGGATGGTATTCCTACGCATGGGCATCATGATGACCTACAAAACAGAGCAAAGATGAATCCCTCCTGTCTTTGAAATAGGTTAGTCTTATGCAAGATGTATGCAATGTTATGATGTCATGATGTCATGATAAAGGCACACATCAAGTATCCACAAATAGCAAACATGGTAAAGGCACACAAGTCACACAGCGATCCCTTAGATTTCAGGCTGGCAAGGAGCTTAGGTACTACCCTCTTTCAGTTCAGTTGGTTTAAACCTATCCTAACAATAGTAACCGGGTTCTATAGGATCTCAATATCACTGACTACCCTCAATTGGTCATAATTCCAGTTTAGCAACCTTTTCTTGCGGCCAGAATCATCGCGAGAGTTTAGTCTCAATGAGTGTAGCATACTGCTACTGTTCTATGGCCAAGTTGGTCAATTTAAAGGTTCTAAGGTCAGTTGGTGCTTAACGACCCCTTAGAAGACCCATATTCTCCTCGTTCCAACACAAGGGATATCGGTACAGACTAAAGTGCCACACCAACGTAGCTACTACTTCAACCGTGTCGGTCTATGCCGGACAGTTCCCTCACAGTTTATTGCTACTTACCTAAAGGGTATCCCCCAGATCCGGGTTAGGATCTATAGAAACTCCGATACAAGCCCACAATCATAAATCATACAAAGCATACAATTGAAAACACAATGATCTAATCCTAAGGTACACCTCACTTATAAAAATCCCCAATAGAGTCGCCAGTTCTGTGATACGGTGGGAAGAGAACTGACTGTTTTGGAATGCTGGTTCGCGTTTTACGTTTGTTTTTGCAAAATGTCACGGTAAGCAAGAGTCTCCACCAACTTTTATTTTATCCAACAAGGAAAGGAAAAAAGCACAGAAAAATTCCTTTTTCGAGATGTTTCTCGGGTTCGGGAGGTAGATTATAGAAAGGGAAGGTGTTATCACCCTTTCTATCTGTGGTTATCCACAGGCTCTTAGGTACTTGCTCATAGTGTTTTCAAAATTTTCTTTTCTTTGTGTTTGTGGGTTTGAAAGAGTTTTTGTTTTGAAGAGAGTGTAAGTGCGAAAAGTTTTGTTTTGTTTTTAAAAGGAGCACGTACTTAAGAACCATCTACCTACTCGAAAAAAGGAATTAAACTGTGCAAATGTCCTTTAGACAATGCTATCCGACTATTGATGAGTAGGTAGCATTGTCGTTGGAGTTTAAGGGTCAATTCGATTAAGGGACGTGTGGTCACTAAAGCAATGTTAGGACGCCTTAGCGGTAACCCTAATGTCTTAGATCATTTTATCTGAGGCAACCGTTTCGAAGCAACTATGATCTTTGGACAAGAGGACGACCTCTAAAACTTCCTATACTCAATGACCACGTTCGAAGGCAACCAAGTGAGGTGTACCCTAAGAGTGCGCATGTGTGAGTGTGTTATTTCGGTTATATTATCTTTGTACATGTCATGGGTGAGCTATGTTGATTTTAAGTTCATACATTTGATCTTGTCATGCATTCCCTAGTATCAAACATCTAGCAGTGTATAGTTGCAGAAATTAAATTTGCGGAAATTAAATCTAAACTATTACAAGGCGTCGGGTATTTACATCGCCAAAAACAACCCTTTAATTTAAATTGCGGAAAATAAAAGAAAGCAATAAAATAAAAGTCCTAATTAAAATCTATTACATACCGGGAGCAATTACAATATTGAATAAAATGATACGCGTGCGAGAAATTAAATCGGCGCATTTTTCAGGCTTTTGACCCTTTTTTGAAAGAAAGTGTTTTTTTTGTTATTTTGAATTAAATGGAAATTAGATCTAAGTTAATAATTAAATTAATTAATTAATGAAAATATTTTTTGGATTTTTTGATATTAAAGGAAATAAATAAAATTTGATTAAAATTAATAAAAACCTAATATTCTAAATTGATTTTAAATATTGCAAAAAATAAGTAAAAGTTATATCTATTTAAAACTAGATTAATTAGGTTAATATTTATTTACAAAAATAAAGTCAAATTTAATTTTAATAAATAAAAATAATATTTTTTGTGTTTTCTGATTTTATGAGGAAACAGAATTTAATTGGTTAATGAAATTATAAAAATAAATTAACAAAACAATTAAATAAAAGAAATATAAAGAAAAAGAAATAACCACAAAAAAGGGGGTGTTGGGCCTGGATCAGGGTGTGAAGAGCAGTTTCCAAGCCCAATAATGCAAGCCTTTGTTTGACCTTTTGCAGTTCCCTATGACACGTTGACTGGGCACCATGGTGGATATCCAATCTTGACCTTTAGATTTGGCCTGGAGGCCATCTGGCGCTTGGAAATGTGAGATCCATAGTAGGTTGTAATGCATGAGATACACTGGAATGCTGGAAGGAAAATAATAACAAATATGTTAGGGACCTGGGATTCAAACCCAGGTCCCATTAGCCAATGCACTAGCGCCTTCACCAACTGAGCTATCATGTTTAATTGTTAATGAAATAAACAATCATTATTATATGGAAAACAAATCATTATGCCTGGAAAAATAAAAAAAATAGCACGAATATATGAATGGGCCAGTTGGGAGAGGACACGTAGTCATCTTCCCCACAGAACTCTGGTTTGTTTTTCCTGCGGATTTGAATCCGCAACAAAATCCATGGCTCGATCCCAAAATCGTCTCTAGGCTATGGAAACGAATTCTGAGACCATCATCTTACTCGTCTCTTTCCACTGATTTCATTTATGCCCGTGGTTTGTTCCAATTTTTCCTGAAATCAAAACGCCCAAAAATGCATACCAAGAACCCTAGAACCGGCTAGGGGGTTACAAGCTATAAAAACCAAATCAAATATTACAAAAAGTCTCTAAATGGACCGATTAGCATGATTGTGCAAAGATTTAGGCAAAAAGATGCAAGAATAAGAGGTTATGTTTTCGTGTACAGGGCCATGTTCATGGATACTTACAGCGTGATTTAGGAGGTTTCAGGGCTTGGTTTTGATTCCAATAGCTTCAGTGGACTCCTGGCAATTGAACCACGTTGAGATTTTGGGTTGAATTGGCCTCTAACCAAGATTTCAGTTCCACACTTTCTTGAGTTTTTTCCAAGTTTTGTATTGCAGATTGTGCAGCCTCTAGCTCGTGTCTTTTGTGTCTTTGCATTGTGTGAGTATAATAGAGTGAATTAGGTTTAATTTTGGGCCTTGAATCCATGAGCATTGATGTTTCAAGATTTGATATGATCCTCCATGAACAAGCTTCCATATTTGTCAAAAAATCTAATATTTGTTCATGATATGCCTTGATTAGAATTTGGTCATGTCCATAATGATATTAAAGACCTGTAATGATCAAAAAGATTTCAATTAATTAAGATTTGGATTTTATTTGGATTTAAATTGATTAAAAATGAATTAAATCAATAAAAATCAAATAACATAGAAAAATTAATAAATTGGCACAAGACTGAAGATATGACACGTGTGTGGTGTGACAATATCAAATCAAGTGGAAAAAAGTGGGCCCTTTTGTTAAAAATTGGAGTTTTGAGGATAGTTGACTTTTGGCAATTTTAGAAAAATGCCTAACTTCAAAAATGCATAACTTCTTCAATTTTGAACTTTTGGAGGTGTTCTTGGACTTTTTAGAAATCTTGAAATGTCCTATAACCAGCCTTTTTGTCTCATCCAATTTTGATATTCCATGCTCAAGTTATAAGCTTTGGAAAAAAAGGTGTTTTTGTTGACTTTCAAAAATGACCTATAATGTCCAAATTTGTAACTTTTTGTGAGTACATTTCTTGATCTTGGGGTATGAATATGGATTGTAGGAAATTGCATCTTCTTCAAAATGAGCTTTGGATGGGTCATTTCTCATAAAGTATGAGAAAGTTATGCTTGGTCAAAGTTAAGTTGACTTTTCCTATAAAACCCTAATTTAACAACTTTTGAATCTTGATGAATCTTGAGCAATCCTTGATGAATCATGATCAACCCTTGATCAAATGATGAATTAACCTTCAAAATGAGAATGTTGACAAAAAATCTTGTGGTTTGACTGTTTGTAGGTCACAGTTGACTTTTGCCCTAGCACAGTCGATTTTTGGGCCTCTTGAGCAATTGACTGACCAAACTTCCTCTGCAAGGCTTGAAATTTGACATGGATGAACTTTAGAACATATTAGGACATTGGGGAGAACTTGAGGTCATTTTGATGTAAGGACCTTGATGCAACACAAAACCCTAATTTGAGATTGACTGCCTTAGGAGATGATTTGACTGTCCAACTTTTGAGCAATCTTGAGCCACTTGGAGATTATTCTTGAAAGGTCTTGAGAAATATGGGAGGGAAAGTTTTGGGGTACAACAGAGGGAAACAACTAAAATCTCTTATGCTTAATGATTGTGTACCAAAGGCAACCGAAGTGAGGTAAACCCTAGGAGTGAATATGTGCATATGATTAGTTTTAGTTATTTTAATCTTTGCACATTAGGGTTTTCTAACTGTTTTAATTTTCATGCATTCTTGTCATACAATCCTATTAGCCATACATCTAGACAGTTAATGATTTGCTGAAGGTAAACGCGGAAATAAACCTAGCTATTACATGGCTTTGACAGTTACATAATTGTCTTGACGGAAAATTAAAGTGCGGAATTTAAAACCCTAATTAAAACTATTACAAACTCGAAACAGTTACAAAATAACAAAAAAAGGGTAAATAAAATACGCGCGATGAATTAAATGCGAGAAGAAATTGAAAACCCTAAAAATCTAATTGGAAAATATTTAAGTTATTTTTTGAGAAAAGAATTAATTAAGTTATGTACAATTAAAAACCTAATTCTAATTATTTTTAATTATAAAAGAAATTGAAATTAACCTAATTTAAACTAAATTAAATAATTTCAAGAATATAAAATAATTTACAAACAAAGATTTTGTGTATTTTTGGTGGTTTTTTATTTGAGAAAAAAAAACAATTTAATTACAAAATTAAAAACCTAATTTCTATTTAATTTTAATTACGAAAAAGAAATTAAATTTGCTTGACTTACTAATTATATTAAATAAATATTTTATATAAAAAAACTCTTTTTTTATTTGTTGATTTTTTTTTAGTTTTTTATAAAAATAATAATTTTTGTGTTAATTAATTAAAATGAAAATGAAAAAATTAATTCAAGAAATTAAAAAGGAAATAGAAAGAAAATTCAAACTGGGCCTGTATGCTAGCAAATGGGGGGGTGTTGAACTTCTGAAACCCAGAAGGATGGCCCAGAGTATGGCGCCTGATCCAATTAGACCATCTTCTAGGGACTCATGGTGGACCTGCGTATGCTGGCGTTGGATCTGGCTGGAGGTGGATCCAGATGATGAGATCAGAGGGCGCGTGATGATCCTCAGAAGGTTAGGTGTGCTGGATCTGGCCGGAGATGGATCCAGAGGATGAGATCAGAGGGCGCATAATGATCCTCAGAAGGTGAGGTGTGCTGGATCTGACTGGAGATGGATCCAGAGGATGAGATTAGAGGGCACGTGATGATCCTCAGAAGGTGAGGTATGCTGGATTTGGTGAAAATAATGGAGAAAATGCCAAAAGCTTACGCCTGGGATCGAACCCAGGACATGAGCTTATGACTTCCTTCCTTTGACCAACTGTGTTGGATGTCTCAATTGTTAATATAATATAAAGATAAAACAAAAAGTGTAAAACAATGATTATGCTAAAAACGCGCCAAAATTCAAACCAGCCAGTCAGGTTGTGACACGTTGTTGTCTTCTTCCCTGTCCATCGTTTTAGGTAAAGCACTTTTACCTACGGACGTTTATCCGTAGCTACAACCCTGTCCATCTCAAAAATCATGTACATGCAATATAAATCAATTGTAATGGTACCAATCAACTCGTCTTGGTCTCATGAGTGTCATGGCACCCCAATCATGGTCCAATTTTCCCTGTATAAAAAATCCCCAAATCGAGCTCTTAAACCCTAACAATGGTGAATATGGATTCCTACACTGTTAGTATAATTAAGCTATACAAAAAGATTGCAATCATGATTATGAACAAGAATATATGGATAACATGCGTTTAGGATGCGTAAAACATTGAAATCGAGTTTGTGTTTTTTGTGCAAACTGTGAGGTCGTAATGTGATGATTCTGGACGCTTCAAGGCTGGCAAGAAACGCTATTAGCTTCCTGAGATGTCCAAGAATGGATTAGAAGCCTTAGAATGGTTCGAATTGGCCTGTGGAAGAAGATAGGTCTCACACTTTTCTTTGAAATTTTTTAGTTTTCTTCTTGCAGTTTCACGCCTCCAATCCTTATGCCATGCTTTGTTCTTGTCCATTATATATCTAGGAATGAATTAGGGTTACAAGTTTGGACTGAATCTTTGCAATTATAAGAGATTTGATTTGATTTTCAAGCTTATGCAAACTTGCTATTTTGAGCCAAATATTCCCTTTCTTGTACCAATTATTCTTGACTCGTCTTGGCCTTGATAATTCAGCATATTCTGATTCCCAACCTATCCAAAACCAAATCAAATCATATCTTTGCTATTATTCATCAATTATTTGATTTAATTCACTTTTTAATTAAAAAAATCAAAATAAATTGAAAAAATGAAGCAAATAATGTGTGGGTGAATGTTTGATTTGTGGACCACATTATAAGTGAGGTGCAAGCATAAAAAGTTAGGCCCATTTGGCAAAAAAATGCAATTTTGAGCCCATTTGACTTTTGGCAATTTTGCAAAAAAGGTCAACTTTGACAAGGCATATCTCCTCCAATTTTAACCCTAGAGAGGTGTTCTTGGACTTTTTAGAAATATTAAGGTGTCCCCTAAGCAACCCTTTTTGTCTCATCTCAATTGAGTCTTCCATGTTCATGTATGAAGCTTTGACCCAAAAGGTGTTTTTCTTGACCTTTCAAAAGGACCTCTAATGTCAAAATTCATATCTTTTTGTGAGTGCATATTTTGAACTTGTAAGATGAAGATGAATAATAGGGAATTGCATCTTATTCAAAATGAGATTTGGATGGAAAATTTCTGATGAAGTATTAAGAAGTTATGCTTGGTCAAAGTTGGGTTGACTTTTCCTACAAAACCCTAATTTAGCAACTTTTGGGTTTTGGATGAATTTGGAGTATTCCTTGAAGAATCATGATCAACCCTTGATAAAATGATGGATAACACTTCAAAATGATGGTGTTGACCAAAAATATTGAAGTTTGACTGTATGTGGGCCACAATTGACTTTTGACCTAGTACAGTCGATTCTCAAGCATCTTAGCAGTTGACTGGGCAAACTTTTTGTGCAAAGAATGAAACTTGACATGTAGGGTCTTGAGAACATATTAAGACAATGGGGAGCATTTTAGGCCCTTTTGGTTCACCCATATTGATGAAAATAGAAACCCTAATTTTGAGGTGCACTTCCTTAAGAGAGAGTTTGTCTGGTCAACTCTTGGGCTTCCTTAAGCAACTTGGGGTCAATTGACATGTATTGAGTAAAATGAGAGGGCAAATTTTGGGGTACAACAGCTGCCCATTTTCAATCTTCTTAAACCTGAAGATGTAGATTGGCTGCTCTGCCTTTCGTGATCTGAAGGTGGAAGATGATTGAACACTAGAGTGTCCAGAAATTTGCACTCGCATGAAGGGGCGCTTGATTTGTGATATCAGGAATGGGCTTATAGATGCCATTTGGAGGTCTAGGATTGAATATTATAGGAGATGGGCTTAAAGATGCCATCCTGGATGCGACAAAGAATTGCAGGAGATGGGCTTAAAGATGCCATCTAGGGGATGTAGATTTCCTGTCTTGGGAGAACTAGAGTTTTAGGAGCTTCAACTGTCCATTACTCTACTGGGGGAATAACTCCAGCTTGAGGAAGCGGAAGTGTACTGCATATCTGGTTGGGGTACAAGCTGCATCGCGACTTACTGGGAAAATGTGAAACCAAATCATGTTTGATCGGGTCCGAGTCTTACAATGTTGTGGACCGCGGTTTGGGGATAAGAGAGGAGGAACCCGAAAAGTAAGGTTATGAGAAGGAACCTGGATAGTAGGGTTACTCCGATATGAAAGCCTGGATAGTAGGGATATGAGAAGGAACCTGGATAGTAGGGTTACTTCGATATAAAATCCTGGATAGTAGGGCTGTGAGAAGGAACCTGGATAATAGGGTT
This sequence comes from Vicia faba, assembly GCA_948472305.1. NCBI lineage: Eukaryota > Viridiplantae > Streptophyta > Magnoliopsida > Fabales > Fabaceae > Vicia > Vicia faba. The sequence continues at coordinate 1,493,069,051 of OX451735.1, read as the reverse complement.
ACTTCGATATAAAATCCAGGATAGTAGGTTTGTGAGAAGGAACCTGGATAGTAGGGTTACTTCGAGATGGAAGCATGGATAACAGGGTTGTGAGAAGGAACCTGGATAGTAGGGTTACTTCGATATGAAAGCCTGGATAGTATGGCTGTGAGAAGGAACCTGAATAGTAGGGTTACTTCGATATGAAAGCCTAGATAGTAGGGTTGTGAGAAGGAACCTGGATAGTAGGGTTGCTTCGATATGAAAGCCTGAAAGATAGGGCTGTGAGAAGGAACCTGGATAGTAGGGTTACTTCGATATGAAAGCCTGGATAGTAGGGTTGTGAGAAGGAACCTGGATAGTAGGGTTACTTCGATATGAAAGCCTGGATAGTAGGGTTGTGAGAAGGAACCTGGATAGTAGGGTTACTTCGATATGAAAGCCTGGATAGTAGGGCTGTGAGAAGGAACCTGGATAGTAGGGTTACTTCGATATGAAAGCCTGGATAGTAGGGTTACTTCGATATGAAAGCCTGGATAGTAGGGCTGTGAGAAGGAACCTGTATAGTAGGGCTACTTAGATATGAAAGCCTGGATAGTAGGGCTGTGAGAAGGAACCTGGATAGTAGGGTTACTTCGATATGAAAGTCTGGATAGTAGGGCTATGAGAAGGAACCTGGATAGTAGGATTACTTCGATATGAAAGCCTGGGTAGTAGGGCTTTGAGAAGGAACCTGGATAGTAGGGTTACTTCGATATGAAAGCCTGGATAGTAGGGCTGTGAGAAGGAACCTGGATAGTAGGGTTACTTAGATATGAAATCCTGGATAGTAGGGCTATGAGAAGGAACCTGGATAGTAGGGTTACTTCGATATGAATGCTGGATAGTAGGACTGTGAGAAGGAACTTGTATAGTAGGGTTACTTCGATATGAAAGCCTGGATAGTAGGGCTATGAGAAGGAACCTGGATAGTAGGGTTACTTCGATATGAAAGCCTGGATAGTAGGGTTGTGAGAAGGAACCTAGATAGTAGGGTTACTTTGATATGAAAGCCTGGATAGTACGGTTGTGAGAAGGAACCTGGATAGTAAGGTTACTTCGATATGAAAGCCTGGATAGTAGGGCTGTGAGAAGGAACCTGGATAGTAGGGTTACTTCGATATGAAAGCCTGGATAGTAGGGCTGTGAGAAGGAACCTGGATAGTAGGGTTACTTCGATGTGAAAGCCTGGATAGTAGGGCTGTGAGAAGGAACCTGGATAGTAGGGTTACTTCGATATGAAAGCCTGGATAGTAGGGCTATGAGAAGGAACCTGGATAGTGGGGTTACTTCGATATGAAAGCCTGGATAATAGGGTTGTGAGAAGGAACCTAGATAGTAGGGTTACTTCGGTATAAAAGCCTGGATAAAAGGGTTACTTTGATATGAAAGCCTGGGTAGTAGGGCGGTAAGAAGGAACCTGGGTAGTAGGGTTACTTCGATATGAAAGCCTGGATAGTAGGGTTGTGAGAAGGAACCTGGATAGTAGGGTTACTTCGACATGAAAGCCTGGATAGTAGGGTTGTGAGAAGGAACCTGGATAGTAGGGTTACTTCGATAGAAAAGCCTGGATAGTAGGGCTGTGAGAAGGAACCTGGATAGTAGGGTTACTTCGATATGAAAGCTTGGATAGCAGGGCTGTGAGAAGGAACCTGGATACTACAGTTACTTCGATATGAAAGCCTGGATAGTATGGTTGTGAGAAGGAACCTGGATAGTAGGGTTACTTAGATATGAATTCCTGGATAGTAGGGCTGTGAGAAGGAACCAGGATAGTAGGGTTCCTTTGATATGAAAGCCTGGATAGTAGGGCTGTGAGAAGGAACCTGGATAGTAGGGTTACTTCGATATTAAAGCCTGGATAGTAGGGCTGTGATAAGGAACCGGGATAGTAGGGTTACTTCGACATGAAAGCTTGGATAGTAGGGTTGTGAGAAGGAACCTGGATAGTAGGGTTACTTCGATATGAAAGCCTGAATAGTAGGGCTGTGAGAAGGAACCTGGATAGTAGGGTTACTTCGATATGAAAGCTTGGATAGTAGGGTTGTGAGAAGGAACCTGGATAGTAGGGTTACTTCGATATGAAAGCTTGGATAGCAGGGTTGTGAGAAGGAACCTGGATAGTAGGGTTACTTCGATATGAAAGCCTGGATAGTCTGGCTGTGAGAAGGAACCTGGATAGTAGGGTTACTTCGATATGAATTCCTGGATAGTAGGGTTGTAAGAAGGAACCAGGATAGTAGGGTTACTTTGATATGAAAGCCTGGATAGTAGGGCTGTGAGAAGGAACCTGGATAGTAGGGTTACTTCGATATGAAAGCCTGGATAGTAGGGTTGTGATAAGGAACCTGGATAGTAGGGTTACTTCGATATGAAAGCCTGGATAGTAGGGCTGTGATAAGGAACCGGGATAGTAGGGTTACTTCGATATGAAAGCCTGGATAGTAGGGCTGTGAGAAGGAACCTGGATAGTAGGGTTACTTCGATATGAAAGCCTGGATAGTAAGGTTGTGAGAAGGAACCTGGATAGTAGGGTTACTTCGATATGAAAGCCTGGATAGTAGGGCTGTGAGAAGGAACCTGGATAGTAGGGTTACTTCGATATGAAAGTCTGGATAGTAGGGATATGAGAAGGAACCTGGATAGTAGGGTTACTTCGATATGAAAGCCTGGATAGTAGGGCTCTGAGAAGGAACCTGGATAGTAGGGTTACTTCGATATGAAACCTGGATAGTAGGGCTGTGAGAAGGAACCTAGATAGTAGGGTTACTTCGATATGAAAGCCTGGATAGTAGGGCTGTGAGAAGGAACCTAGATAGTTGGGTTACTTCGATGTGAAAGCCTAGATAGTAAGGCTGTGAGAAGGAACCTGGATAGTCGGGTTATTTCGATATGAAAGCCTGGATAGTATGGTTGTGAGAAGGAACCTGGATAGTGGGGTTACTTCGATATGAAAGCCTGGATAGTAGGGCTGTGAGAAGGAACCTGGATAGTAGGGTTACTTCGATATGAAAGCCTGGATAGTAGGGCTGTGAGAAGGAACCTGGATAGTAGGGTTACTTCGATATGAAAGCATGGATAGTAGGTTTGTGAGAAGGAACCTAGATAGTAGGGTTACTTCGATATGAAAGCCTGGATAGTAGGGTTATGAGAAGGAACCTGGATAGTAGGGTTACTTCGGTATGAAAGCCTGGATAGTAGGGTTGTGAGAAGGAACCTAGATAGTAGGGTTACTTCGATATGAAAGCCTGGATAGTAGGGCTGTGAGAAGGAACCTGGATAGTAGGGTTACTTCAATGTGAAAGCCTGGATAGTAGGGTTGTGAGAAGGAACCTGGATTGTCGGGTTACTTCGATATGAAAGCCTGGATAGTAGGGTTGTGAGAAGGAACCTAGATAGTGGGGTTACTTCGATATGAAAGCCTGGATAGTAGGGCTGTAAGAAGGAACCTGGATAGTAGGGTTACGTCGGTATGAAAGCCTGGATAGAAGGGTTACTTTTATATGAAAGCCTGGGTAGTAGGGCTGTGAGAAGGAACTTGGATAGTAGGGTTACTTCGATATGAAAGCCTGGATAGTAGGGCTGTGAGAAGGAACCTGGATAGTAGGGTTACTTCGATATGAAAGCCTGGATAGTAGGGTTGTGAAAGGAACCTGGATAGTAGGGTTACTTCGAAGTGATAATGTATATTAGTTGACTCGTTTGATTTCGGGAACTGAGTTTCAATTAGCAGTCTATAGATATGACTTGTATAACTGCTGGATTTGTTGAAGCTAATTGTCTTTCCTGAAAAGATATCAGGGTTAATCATATGCGATGCATGAAATGCAGGGTGAGATGATGTTCTCCAAATAAATGAGATTATGCTATATATGTCATGTATGCGTATGTCATGATGTATGTTTATGAAATGATATCGTGGTATGCTCGCTTCTGAGAAAATAAATCTCTGACGGTTGCTGGAGAGTTGTAAATATTCTGTCGGGAAGAGTTGCTAGAGAATAACTCTGCGGGGACCAGACTTTAAGGGAAGAGATAATCTGTTGGTAGATCTGCTGACTTGGAGGAACAAATTTAGTTGGGGATGAAATTTCGTTGCTTGGAGATGATGAACTCTGTTGGAGATTGAGCTTTTATGTCTAGAGAAATAAACTCCGCTTGGGGGATGCAATGAACTGACTCGCTCGTGATTATGAACCTCGGTTGTGGATAGTTATGTCCTGTTTCAAGGGAACTGAAATCAACGCCCTTGGATACTTTTACTCTGTGGGGAGTGTAGATGTTACTGGGACGTATGCTAAGGATATGACAATGACTTCGTATCAAGACTTTTCTGCCCCTGTACCTGTTGGAGAAAGTGCCTATGGAGGCCTTGTGTATTTAGTGTTATCCCAACTTATGAGGTGCTTAATAACTGCCGATTGGAATGATAAGTCTTCTACTGATAGGCAAGTGACAAGATGACGGGACACAGTCGTACGCTTTAATCCCTAACTTTTGTCTGGACTGTCTTTTCAGAATTTTTGTCCACCGGGATACCCTTTTTTTCCCAAGCCTCCTTTTCAGGTTTTCGACTTGCCGGGTGTACAGATCTTTTTTGTTTGTATCCCTAGTTTTTGCCTGAACCCTTTTGGTTCATCGGGATGCCCTTATTTTTGCCTAGGCCAGTCAACCTAGCGAGTCTTTGTTCATGCGTAGTATTTTCTGACTATGTCCACGTTCATCGGGTGCGGAGAATTGTCACTGTCCATAGTAGCAAGTGTTGCCACACTTCCAGAAGATGCTCGTTTGATCATACAAGATTCGTTGTTGAAATTCATGTCCAATGCCCCAAGTGATTAGATGGAGATCTGCCCCTGGCTATTTGGCATCTTTGAGAGATTCCTTGAATCTTGACTTGACTGCCCCATATGATGGACAATGATCATGCCATGCCCCTTGGTTGGAAGTGTTTTTCCACTTGAGGTGATCCTTTTTATTGAGAAGGTTTTTGTTCACTAGATATTCGTCATGCGAATTTCTCTGCTGTTGAATAAATAGTCATATGCAAACAATGTTATTTTAAGAATGCAAAGCTTATGTCTGTCTTGAGGTTTTGAAAATGCAGTTTTTTTTAGTAAAATAGAATTTTGTAAAGATGTGATATCAACTTAGGATTTGTAACGGACCTTCAGGAGTCAGGATACCTTTTGTAACAGTACGCTTTCGAACTAACCCATGCTTCAGCTAGGACTTTTTAAGGGTTATAACGTTGCCTGGTTCACGGTTCAAGAAACAAAGGATAAAGTCTCAAAATTTATTTGTACCCACCCATTCTTCGTGATGTCCTTCAGTCATATGCTCAGCTAAGTGCGCGTTTAGAATCCCAGTTGAGTTCTGGAATATTGTCCTTGATCTTCCGGTGGTGGTTCGGATAGTGAAAGTTCATTTTTAATAGGCAGACATTTTTTTGTTGAGGGTTTGTAGGACCTCTTTCTTTTTGATTTTATTATCCCTGTCTTTTGCCTAAAGTGTTTCTTTTTGTGATTACAGTCAGCGGGATGCCCCAGTTTTTTCTTAAGTCTCCTTCATAGGTTTTGACTTAATGGGCTTTTATTTCGAGAGATAATGACTGTCTGTCTTGACGATTATAGGGAACCATCACCGTCTTTTGTTTTGGAAGTACGTCTTTGATGCCACTCATTATGTATGAAGTAGAATATTGCGACTGAATTCACATCTGAATTAACTGAGAAACTACCCTGCCCCAGGTTATGATTAAGGGTTTTAATTTATGTGAAAAGAAAAACTCCTACTTCTTTGGCTCAGAGGGGTTGACTAGGGATTATCTTCCTTATAACTCCACTGTTTAGGATTTGAAACATCGCATGCACATCGTCAACGGGGTCCGTTCAAAAGCATATTGTAGAGATCGTGGTATCGTTTTTGTCATCCTCCCTCTAAAGGCTTACAGCTTTTTAGTCGAGAGTTGAACATCGCAAAAAGGAATGGAGTTTAAATATAGTGAATATGAATGAATTAATTCAGAACAGACATATGCAATGCATTGATAAAGTAACAAAGTTTGACATGAACAAATATTCGAACAATCAAAAGAAAATTACAAATTGAAAATTCTAATGAACGAAAAGCCCTCTTGTTAGAACTTGTCACTTAAACTGGTGGGCCTTAGAGGATTAACAAAAACATTCCAATTTACCATCTTGTGTGAATTCCAATTCTCCTTCATCAATCAGGTCTTGAATTTTGTATTTCAACCTCTAACAGTCGTCAGTATCATGCCCCGGACTGTTGGAGTGATATGCACACCTTGCATCAGGATTGTAGTTAGGCGAAGAAGTCTTGGGATTTGGATGAGGTCCTATCAACGTAACCAGATTCATCCTCAACATGTGTTGTAAAGCTTGAGACAGCGGCATGTTGAGTTTGGTAAACTGCCTCTTGGGTGTATCTGACTTACTCTGATTAACCCGTTGTTTTTGGCGAGGTTGTTATTGGACCCGTGAGGTAGTATAAATTTGGAAAGGTCCACTCTTCACCAAACCAAACTCCTGTCTTCTTGGAGGTTGATCAATAACTTGGTCCCCAGCCTCGACTGCTTGCTTCATACGGTTGTATCCATCTTGATGAAGTTTGTTGATAATGGTTCTCAACTCTTCTTGTCCCCGGGCTAGGCCTTGGATAAGAGCCATCTGCCCCAACATCTGGGTTTTTATTGCATCAACCTCAGCTTGCAGTTGTTCCAGCCGTTAGTCCTTATTGTCTTCAGGACTTCTCTTGACCAAGTTCCCGGCGAGGAGTATTTTCAACTCTTCCTGCCCCTTGGATAGGTTTAGGAACGTTTCCATGAACTGAGCTTCTTGAGTTTGAAGATCTCTATTGTCTTGTTTGAGAGCCATTGTTGAAATAAACAGCGAGAACATGAGAGACCTGTACTGGAAGACCTGTTATGCAATGATATGTATGATATATGTATGCAATGTTTTCAAGGATCTCGCGGGGTAAACAAGAAACTGTTAGAATTTGATTGCATCTTGATTGAAGAAACTTCGTGTCATTGAGAGTACTTCTTCAAGAGTCAAGCTCACCATATCGAGTGGGTCATAGCCCCTGACTCAAGTTGTTGAGTTTTGATCTCTAGACGACATTGGCTAGAGGAACATAAATCCCCTTGCCCCTTGCTAGACGTCTGATTTACCATAACCTGCATCATAAACCCTTGAGATCCTTGAAATGGTTAAGGAAATGTTAAGGCGGAATGTTATGATGTGTATGCTATGCATTTAAGCAAAAGTGCAAGGTGATGTAAGCAAGTATACCCGTCAAGAAATCCAAGTTATTGGATAAGGACTGTAAATAAAACCTGCAAGAAACTCATGTTGTCAGATAATAAAACTGTGCAAGTAGTTCAAGTTGAAAGCACACAAGTCACACAAACAGCCTTAGGTTTAGGCTTGCATGGGTTTTAAGGTAGTACCCTCTTAAAGTTTAGTTGGTTTAACCTGTCTTAAAAAGTAACCGGGTTCTAGAGGATCTCAATATCACTGACCATCCTTTATCGGCATTGTCTCAGCTCATGCAATCTTTTCTTGCGGCCGAAATATCCCGAAAGTCTGATCTCAATGAGTGTGGCATCGAGTATCAACCAGTTCTCAGCTCTACACCGAGGTCGGCTATCTCACTAATTTCTAATGGCCAAGTTGGGCAATTAAAGGTTCTAAGGTCAGTTGATGCTTCACGACACCATGCGACGGCCCTGTACTCTCCCTGATTGACTCAAGGGTTACCGATACAAACCAAAGTGCCACATCAACATAGCTACTACTTCAACCGTTCCGGTATACCCCAGCATAGTTCCCTCACAGTTTATTGCTACTTACCTAAAAGGTGTTTCCCCGATCCGGGTGTAGGATCAAATAACCCAAACAATTCCCATAAATATAAAGCAAGCAAGACAATCAAGAGAAAGCAATTATATATGACCTAGATCCTAAGGTTTACCCCACTGTAAATTTTTCCCCAGCAGAGTCGCCAGTTCTGTGATACGGTGGCAGAACCGACTGTTTAATACTGGTTTGCGTTTTGCATTTTGTGTTTGCAAAATGTCGTGGTAAGCAAGAGTCGCTACCGACTTTTATTTCATCCAATCATGGAAAAGGAAAAAGAACAGAAAAAACCTTTTTTCGAGATATTTCTGAGTACGGGGGGTAGATTATAGAAAGGGAAGGTGTTAGCACCCTTTCTATCCGTAGTTATCTATGGGCTCTTAGGTACTTGCTCATATTCTTAAAATTGCTTGTGTGCATGCTTGCTTTGAAAATGTTTTACTTCGTGATAACCCTTGTATCAGTCCTCAAGGATGTGACGAAGTTGTTTTTTGAAAACTGTTTTGAAAGGTGTTTGTGTGAAAAGTTTTTATTGAGCAAGTACCTACTAGCATCTACCTACTCGAAAAAAAGATTGTTTTTGTTCTATTTCCTTTAGACATCGCTATCCCACTATTAAGGAGTAGGTAGCACCGTCGTTGGAGTTTGTAAGGGACTTTCGAAAGGGACGAAATACAATCACTAAAGCAATAGTTAGAAAACTTTAGTAGTAACCCTGGAGTCTTAAGATCTTTTTGAGGCAACATTTCCGAGACAACATTCAAATGGGACATTTGATCTTTTAGACAGGAGGGCAACCACTAAAATCTCCTATGCTTAATGATTGTGTACCGAAGGCAACCGAAGTGAGGTAAACCCTAGGAGTGAATATGTGCATATGATTTGTTTCAGTTATTTTAATCTTTGCACATTAGGGTTTTCTAACTGTTTTAATTTTCATGCATTCTTGCCATACAATCCTATTAGCCATACATCTAGACAGTTAATGATTTGCTGAAGGTAAACGCGGAAATAAACCTAGCTATTACATGGCTTTGACAGTTACATAATTGTCTTGACGAAAAATTAAAGTGCGGAATTTAAAACCCTAATTAAAACTATTACAAACTCGAAACAGTTACAAAATAACAAAAAAGGGTAAATAAAATACGCGTGACGAATTAAATGCGAGAAGAAATTGAAAGCCCTAAAAATCTAATTGGAAAATATTTAAGTTATTTTTTGAGAAAAGAATTAATTAAGTTATGTACAATTAAAACCCTAATTCTAATTATTTTTAATTATAAAAGAAATTGAAATTAACCTAATTTAAACTAAATTAAATAATTTCAAGAAAATAAAATAATTTACAAAAAAAGGTTTTGTGTATTTTTGGTGGTTTTTTATTTGAGAAAAAAAAATTTATTACAAAATTAAAAACCTAATTTCTATTTAATTTTAATTATGAAAAAGAAATTAAATTTGCTTGACTTAGTAATTATATTAAATAAATATTTTATATAAAAAAAAACTTTTTTTTATTTGTTGATTTTTTTTAGTTTTTTATAAAAATAATAATTTTTGTGTTAATTAATCAAAACAAAAATGAAAAAATTAATTCAAGAAATTAAAAAGGAAATAGAAAGAAAATGCAAACTGGGCATGTATGCTAGCAAATGGGGGGTGCTGAACTTCTGAAACCCAGAAAGATGACCCAGAGTCTGGCGCCTGATCCAATGAGACCATCTTCTGGGGACTCATGATGAACCTGCGTATGCTGGCGTTGGATCTGGCTGGAGGTGGATCCAGAGGATGAGATTAGAGGGCGCGAGATGATCCTCAAAAGGTGAGGTGTGCTGGATCTGGCCGGAGATGCATCCAGAGGATGAGATCAGAGGGCACGTGATGATCCTCAGAAGGTGAGGTGTGTTGGATCTGGCTGGAGATGGATCCAGAGGATGAGATCAGAGGGCGCGTGATGATCCTCAGAAGGTGAGGTGTGCTGGATCTGGTGAAAATAATGGAGAAAATGCCAAAAGCTCACACCTGGGATCGAACCCAGGACATGAGCTTCTGACTTCCTTCCTCTGACCAACTGTGTTGGATGTCTCTATTTCTAATATAATATAAAGATAAAACAAAAAGTGTAAAACAATTATTATGCCAAAAATGCGCCAGAATTCAAACCAGCCGGTCAGGTTGTGACACACTGTTGTCTTCTTCCCTGTCCGTCGTTTTAGGTAAAGCACTTTTACCTACCGACGTTTATCCGTAGCTACAACCCTGTCCATCTCAAAAATTTTGTACATGCAATATAAATCAATTATAATGGTACCAATCAACTCGTCTTGGTCTCACGAGTGTCATGGTACCCCATTCATGGTCCAATTTTCCCTGTATCAAAAATCCCCAAATCGAGCTCTTAAACCCTAGCAATGGTGAATATGGATTCCTGCACTGTTAGTACAATTAAGCTATACATAAAGCTTGCAATCATGATTATGAATAATAATATATGGATAACATGCGTTTAGGATGGTAAAACATTGAAATCGAGTTTGTGTTTTTTGTGCAAATCGTGAGGTCGTAATATGATGATTCTGGACGCTTCAAGGCTGGAAAACGATGTTATTAGCTTCCTAAGATATCCAAGAATGGATTAGAAGCCTTGGAATGGTTCGAATTAGCCTGTGGAAGAAGATAGGTCTCACACTTTTCTTTGAAATTTTTGAGTTTTCTTCTTGCAGTTTCACGCCTCCAATCCTTATGCCATGCTTTGTTCTTGTCCATTATATATCTAAGAATGAATTAGGGTTACAAATTTGGACTGAATCTTTGCAATTATAAGAGATTTGATTTGATTTTCAAGCTTATGCAAACTTGTTATTTTGAGTCAAATCTTCCCTTTCTTGTGCCAATTATGCTTGATTCGTCTTGGCCTTGATAATTCAACATATTCTGATTGCCAACCTGTCCAAAACCAAATCAAATCATATCTTTGCTATTATTCATCAATTATTTGATTTAATTCACTTTTTAATTAACAAAAAATCAAAATAAATTGAAAATGAAGCAAATAATGTGTGGGTGAATGTTTGAGTCGTGGACCACATTATAAGTGAGGTGCAAGCATAAAAAGTTAGGCCCATTTGGCAAAAAAATGCAATTTTGAGCCCATTTGACTTTTGACAATTTTACAAAAAAGGTCAACTTTGACAAGGCATATCTCCTCCAATTTTAACCCTAGAGAGGTGTTCTTGGACTTTTTAGAAAGCTTCGGGTGTCCCCTAAGCAACCCTCTTTGTCTCATCTCAATTGAGTCTTCCATGTTCATGTATGAAGCTTTGACCCAAAAGGTGTTTTTCTTGACCTTTCAAAAGGACCTCTAATGTCAAAATTCATATCTTTTTGTGAGTGCATATTTTGAACTTGTAAGATGAATATGAATAGTAGTTAATTGCATCTTATTCAAAATGAGATTTGGATGGAAAATTTCTGATGAAGTATTAAGAAGTTATGCTTGGTCAAAGTTGGGTTGACTTTTCCTACAAAACCCTAATTTAACAACTTTTGGGTTTTGATGAATTTGGAGTATTCCTTGAAGAATCATGATCAACCCTTGATAAAATGATGGATAACACTTCAAAATGATGGTGTTGACCAAAAATCTTAAAGTTTGACTGTATGTGGGCCACAATTGACTTTTGACCTAGTACAATCGATTCTCAAGCATCTTAGCAGTTGACTGGGCAAACTTTTTGTGCAAGGCATGAAACTTGACATGTAGGGTCTTGAGAACATATTAAGACCATGGAGAAAATTTGAGGCATTTTTGGTCCACCCATCTTGATGAAAATAGAAACCCTAATTTTGAGGTGCACTGCCTTAGGAGAGAGTTTGTCTGGTCAACTCTTGGGCTTCCTTGAGCAACTTGGGGACTTCAATTGACATGTATTGAGTAAAATGAGAGGGAAAATTTTGGGGTACAACACTATTGTAGCTTTGTTTCATGACATGATACATCATGAAATAGAGGTATATGTGGATGATATGATTGCCAGATCACAAACTGAAGAGGAACATCTTGATCACCTGCACAAACTATTCGAAAGGATGAAAAAGTACAAGTTGAGGTTGAACCCTAACAAGTGCACGTTTGGAGTATGATCTGGAAAGCTTCTAGGTTTTGTTGTCAGCAATAAAGGCATTGAAGTTGATCCTACCAAGGTAAAGGCCATCCAAGAAATTCCAGTCCCTCATTCTGAAAAGGAAGTTAGAGGATTCTTGGGTCGTCTCAATTACATTGTCCGCTTCATATCTCACTTGACTACTACTTGTGAACCAATCTTCAAACTCTTGAAGAAAGATCAAGTAGTCAGATGGAATGATGAATGCCAAGCTGCCTTCGACAAAATTCAAGAATATTTATAAGAGCCTCCTATTATCATGGCTCCAGTTGAAGGAAGACCCTTGATCATGTACTTGACAGTACTAGAGAACTCTATGGGGTGTGTTTTGGGCCAACATGACGAGTCTGGCCGAAAAGAGCATGTTATTTACTACCTGAGCAAAAAGTTTACCGACTGTGAAACCAGACATTCACTGCTTGAGAAAACTTTATGTGCTCTGGAAAGGGCTGCTCATCGGCTAAGACAATATATGTTGACTCATACCACTTTGTTGATTTCTAAGATGGACCCAATCAAGTACATCTTCGAGAAACCTGCCCTTCCAGACGGATAGCCAGATGGAAAATGATCTTGACTGAGTATGACATTCAATACACTATGCAAAAGGATATAAAAGGAAGCGTACTAGCTGATCATTTAGCCCATCAAGCTGTGGATGATTATCAGTCTATGAACTTTGACTTCCCTGATGAGAACATCATGCTAGTAACCGACTGTGTGAAACCTAGACCGTATGACGGACCTGAACAAGGATCCCGATGGACTTTGGTCTTCGATGGGGCTTCCAACGCCTTGGGGAACGGAATTGGTGCTATAATCATCTCTCCTGAAGGTTGCCACACTCCTTTCATGGCCAGACTATGCTTCGATTGCAAGAACAATATGGCTAAGTATGAAGCGTGCATTTTGGGTCAGAAAGCTGCCATTGACTTGAGGATCAAGCATTTGAATGTGTTTTTGGATTCCTCTCTAGTGATCAACCAAGTAAAAGGAGATTGGGACACTAATCACCCTAATCTCATCCCTTACAAGGAACTTGTGCTATCCTTGATTCCCTACTTCGAAGAGATCACCTTTGAGCACTTCCCTAGGGAAGAAAATCAGTTGGCTGACGCTTTGGCAACCATGTCTTCAATGTTCAAGGTCAGATGGGACAACGAAGCCCCTATGATTACAATTGAGAGATTCGACAAACCCGCACATTACTGTGAGCTTGACACTGATTCGGAAAAGCCATGGTACCATGAGGTGATGAGATACCTTGAAGCATCAGAGTATCCCGAGGGAGCATCTATTAATGACAGAAAGTTCTTACGAAGATTTTCAGCTAAATTCTTCTTAAGTAACGGAATATTGTACAAACATAACCCTGATTCAACTCTACTTCGATGTGTGGACAAGAAGGAGGCAGAGGAAATTATGGAAGATATGCACGATGGTCTTTTTGGTACTCATTCAAGCGGACATTCGATGTCTAAGAAGATCTTGAGGGTTGGCTACTATTGGTCAACAATGGAGACTGATTGCCATCAACACTTTAGAACCTTTCACAAATACCAAATCTATGCTGACAAGGTACCTGTGCCTCCTATCCCTTTGAACGTCATGACCTCCCCGTGGCCATTTGCAATGTGGGGCATTGATATGATTGTAGAAATCAAGCCCACCGCTTCCAATGGACATCTCTTCATTTTGGTCACCATCGACTATTTCACCAAATGGGTCGAAGCCGCCTCTTTTGCCTCAGTCACAAAGAATGTGGTAGCCAGATTCATCAAACACAACCTCATCTGCCGATATGGTATCCCTGAAAGGATCATCACCGACAATGGGACTAACCTCAACAATGCTATAATTACTGAGCTTTGCACTCAGTTTAAGATCAAGCATCACAATTCTTCTCCATATAGACCTAAAATGAATGGCGCAATCGAAGCGGCCAACAAAAAAATTAAGATGATTGTGCGGAAAATGGTAGTAACATACAAGGATTGGCATGAGATGTTACCATTTTTTTCTACATGGCTACCGAAATTTAGCTAGGACATCAACTGGGGCAACTCCCTTTTCTCTATTCTAAGGCATGAAAGGTGTTTTGTCGGTGGAAGTTCAGATTCCCTCTTTAAGGATTATGAATGGAGAAGACTTAGGTGAAGACGAGTGGATTCAGACCAGATTGGATCAGCTGAACTTGATCGATGAGAAGCGACTGGCTATTGTTTGTCATGGTCAGACGTACCAAAAACGGATGATCAAGGCGTTCAACAAAAAGATCAAGCCTCGAGTATATTAAGCTGGTGACTTGGTGATAAAATGCATCATTCTACCACAAGGCGGCCCCAGAGGCAAATGGACTCCCACCTACGAAGGGCCATTTGTTGTCAAGAGAGTTTTCTCTGGCGGTGCCATGATACTAACTACCATGGATGGTGAAGACATCCCACATCCTATAAACATGGACATAGTTAAAAAATACTACACATAAAGGACCCGCTAGGTTGACACACCTAGGCAAAATAAGGGCATCCTGACAAACCAAAAGGTTTGGGCAAAAATTAGGGATATATGCAAAAGATTGTACACCCGACAAGTTGAAAACCCGAAAGGGTGACTTGGTAAAAAATGGGCATCCTGGTGGGCTGAAAACCCGAAAGGGGGGTCCAGGCAAAAGTTAAGGATTGAAAGCGTATGACTATGTCCCGTGGAATCACCACAGTCAACTTTATCACCAAGGTACAAATTCAAACGGTCCAAGATCAACCCAATCAACTTCTGTCAACGGCAAGGGGAATTCGAAGACATTGGGGGCAATAGTAGAGTTTGAAGGTAATGAGATCATTTTACATGGCTATTTGTTTTTGTTTTCAATTTTGTTTTCCTTTCAACGATTTCCTCTTACTAGGATCTTTGTATCTTTGTACAAAAACGCCTATTCATGGGCAAAATATCAATACAAATATACTTTGAAGTGCAAACTTTATGTCTTTGTTTTGGAATGAAAATTTGTCCAATGACTAAAATTGAACGAACATATGCATATGAACGTAATTAAAATTGTTTGGCACATATGACCTAAGCAGTAACAAGCATCTCTTTAATGCATATGGAATATCTCTACAGAGTTATTTCATTAACATTATCTCCATAAGACAGTTACAATAAACCAATCCTCAACAAAGTCTCTTTGCATAGGATAATCTCCAACCAGAGTCTCAATCTCTTGGCAGCTAACTCCCCAGCCGAGTACAGAATTCCCCAGCTTAGTCTATATTCCCCAGCTGAGCCTGTTATCCTCAATTGAGTGTATCCTCTCCAAGCTGAGTTTGTCTTCCCCGACTGAGTCTACATTCCCCAGCTTGAGTTTGTCTTTCATACTATTGCAAATCTTAGGGCCGCAACCCCTAATCCCCAGTAAAGTCGCCAATAAAACCTTTAATATCGCCAAAAGGTACTATGAAACCTGTACTCGACCAGATATTAGTACAATTTTCAAGCTACTATGAAAGCTGGACCTGACCAGATAATAGTTCAACTATTTAAAGATATAGAAGAACCTGGACTCAACCAGACCAAGGTTTAACTTCTCTTCCCCGGTAGAGTTTGCCTCTACCCCAACAAGTTAGTGTGAAGCCTGGATTCGATCAGATATCAGTTTTCAATTTCAAGTAAGTTATTGTGAAGCCTGGATCCGACCAGATAGAAATTCCTCTTAGAAGTTTGTTGTGAAACCTGGAGTCCGACCAGATAACAACTAAATTCCCAAGCAGGTTACTGTAAAGCCTGGACCCAATCAGATATCAGTTCAACTTTGTCTATTCAAGCAAGCTTATTGTGAATCATGGAATCATACCAGATAACAACTAGCTATAACCCTCAGCAAGACACTATGAAGCCTGGACCCGACCAGATAATAGTATAACTTTTCAAAAAAACTATAAAGCCTGGACCCGACAAAATAGTAGTTACCATTGCAAGTTACTATAAAGCCTAGACCCGACCAGATATCAGTTCAAATTCATCTTTTCTAACAAGTTACTGCAAAGCCTGGAATTTGACCAGATAACAGTTAACTTCCTTACCCCTGGCAAGTTATTGTGAAGCCTGGATCCGACCAGATGACAATTCAATTTTAAGAAATCTTCTGCGAAGCCTGGAATCTGACCAGATAACAGTTAATTTATTTCTTCCCCAGTAAGTTACCATGAAGCATGGATCCGACCAGATAGAAGTTGACTTCCTCATCCTCAGCAATTGTGAAGCCTAGATCCGACCAGATAACAGCTGACATACAAGAGACATTCCCCAACGGAAGCATCTTTTCAACAAAGTTTGAAGATATGTATATTCTTAATCCCCAACAACAATTCGAGATTCAGAATTTCCTTAGCAGTAGTCAGGGATTTATTTTCCCAGACAAAAACATGCATCCCACATTCATACACCAGGACATATACATACAAAATGCATTTAGCATGATCTCATTCATGTCGTAAACATCATGCATGCATCTACATTTTACTAACTCTTTTTTCCCACGGGTAAAACATCAAGTGTTAGTATGAATCTACCAAAGATTTGTGTTGATACTTCTTCAGTGTTTACCAACATTCTTCCAAATGGCATCTATAAGCCCATTCAAAATCCATCTTCGAGTGCAGATTTATGGGCACTCTAGTGTTCAATCATCTTCCACCTTCAAGTCACGAATGGCAGATCCACCAATCTAACTCTTCAGGTTTAAGAAGATTGAGCAGGGGAAGTTGTTGTACCCCAAAGTTTTCCCTCTCATTTACCAAGTAATCTCTCACAATATCTCCCTTGGTTCAAGACTGCACTATGGTTGATCAGCTCAAGACACCTCCTCAAGCACTGATGACTGAAAATTAGGGTTTGAGATTGCACAAGGACAATTGAAATTTTATTGCCTCGTATGACTTTCATGGATCATTTTGGACCCTCAAGATTTCTCATGTCAAGTTTCAAGTCTTGGATCACATTTTTGCTCAGTCAATTGATCAATTGACCTAAAATCAGTTGTATTAGGGAAAAAGTCCTTTATGGTCAATTTGCAGTCAAACTTCATAATTTTTTATCCATATCAACATCATGAACCTATATATGTCATTTTATCAAGTTTGGATCACAATTCCTCAAGAAATTTGATCAGATCATCAAAAGGGCAAATGGTTAAAATTAGGGTTTTGACTGAGAAGAGGCAATCTCTGATTTTTGACCTAGAAAATGTTTGATTGGTTTAAGTTATGATCCCAAGGATTCAATTGCATCATTTTGACCTAATGGCATGGCTCAAAACATTGCTCAAGATCAAATGATTGGCAGATGAATTTTCAGTCAACTGATGAAAAATCAATTGTACACTGAAAAGTCAAACTTTGACTTTTTGGTCAAAATCAAGTGTCAAAGATCACAATTCATCAAAACATGTCAAAATATGAAACTTTTTCATCAATAAATCTAAAAGTTAAGATTTCATTTTGAAAAGTCAAAATTTCTAAACTTAGAAATTTTTCTAAGTGTTGAAAACTTCATATTTTTTCACAACTTTGAGCCAATTTTCCATCATGATGCAAGATGATCCAAAGGAAACTTCCAACATGAAAGTTGTATATCTCAATGAGATCTAAAACATTGTAGAACTAAACTTCTCCTAGAAATGCATGGATTTCAAGTTATGATTTTGTGAATACATGTTCATGAAACTTGGAAACTTAGTGAAATTTTGCCCTAGTTTAGGCAGGATTTTGACCTAACTTCATGGCAATTTTTCACATAGTTCCAAGAGGAATTTTCAAAAGTGTCCAACATAGAGGTTATAGATGATGTTACAAGCTTTCCAAAATTTCCAAGAACTCATTAAGATCATGTTTGAGCAAATAGAATCAAAGACAAGAAGTTGGACATTCATTCTTAAATTATATGTCATTTCCATGATGAACAAGAATTCAAATCTCAAGCCCATGCTGCATAAACATTACTTTGAAGGCTTCTAACCTCTAAATCTATCCATAATAAGAAGATTACACAACTATTTGAGCTATGATCCAAGTGTTTGAGTCATTGTCCAAGTGATTATTCCATTAATGGAACAAAGTTCACACTTCCATTTTGGAAAAGTGACTTTAATCACAAAGTCAATGCATAGAGCTCCTAACTTGTTCCTTATGATCACAAGTAATGTAAAAGGCAAAAGGAACATGTCTAGAGCCTCCCATAAACTCAGGCCATACTTGTACTATGTCTTGAAACCATGATTTTCACTTTTCTTCAAAATCAAGTAACATAGCCATAACTATATATCTTGTACTTCTGACCACCTCAAGTGCTCTAACCTTTTTCATATAACTATACAAGTTATTTGCAAGCTAACACACGATTGAAAACACTTCCAAACTCCCTGAAAACTCAAATTGCACAAAACCTCCATTTTTGTGTCATTTATGACTTTGAACATTAATCTTCAAAACCACTCGTGCATTTCTTGGCCATTTAGTTTCAAAAGCTTCCTCATATCAAATACAAACCATCCTTGTCCCTGTTTGCAAACTGTAACATCATATTCATCAACTTCCATAGCCAAAAATAGAGCATTGCATTTGGACTTCTCCAGACCATTCCAGCCACTCTCAATTCAAGCCAGCTACTGCATTAGCTTCCTAGAGGTTCAAGGAAGCTAACCTGATCATCACCATCACTTGAAACAGGCTCAAACTTATTTCACGATTTTCAATTTTGAGGTATTTTTCTTAAACTTCTATCTCACTATTTAGGCATTGTTAGGCTTGCATTTGTGAAAATAAAATATAGACATCATTGCCCTGAAACTATACATGTCCATAGATTTCATTTATGTTGCTTGAGTAGGGAGAATTTTGAGTTTGAACCTCTGAAAATATTTAGGTCAGAATTTGGTACTGTTAGAAATTTATGCTCATCTTTGAGAATTAGCTTAAGTTATTTACATATTCAAAATCGTGAGAAAATTTCTAACAAGTTTGATGTTGGAAGTTTTATGAATGGATGAGAAATGAATAAGTTACTGATCCTTTGGCTGGAGGTTGAAGATTAAGTACATTTAGGGCAAGATTTATGTTACATATTTATCGTTTTGTTTAAGTTAACGGATGTATCACCACACCAGTGGTTAAATCGCGCGCATGTCACCTTTGGGACCTGGGTTCGAGCCCCAGTGGTACCCTTTTGTGCATTTTTCATATTTTTTTACCTTTTTTGTTTCTGTTTGCAGCGCTGGGCCTCCAACATTGGGCCTGGCTATTTTTTTTTTGCTTCTTCAAACCCCAAATTCATTCTCACACCCCTGGCCCCTTTATTTTTTATTTCTTTTTCTTTATCTCATTTTCATTTTCATATTACTTTTATTATTTTCATTATTATTATTATCATTATTATAATTTTTATTATTAAAAATATAAAAAATGTTTTTATATATTATTTACACTTATTTAGTTGATCTTTTTCCATAAAACAACAAAAACTAAAAAAACATTTTCTTTAAATAAATTAATTTCTTTTTGTAATTAATATTTAGATAATTAGGTTTAATTGTTACATTATTTCATTCTTCTTAATTAAAATTAATTTAGAACTTAGGTTTATTTTTAATTAATTAATTTCCATATTATTTTTATTATTTAAAACCTTTTTCATAAAAAAAACCCTAAAAACCCTTTTAAATTAATTTCTTTTCTTAATTAGTTTAAGTTAATTTTAGTTAATTTTCATTAATCATTTTCTTAATTAGGTTAAAACCCTTCCATGAAAACCAAACAAAATCATTTCATTTTTGCATTTTTGCATTTGTACATTATTTATTCAATTATTGTACATTTATTTAATATGGTTGTAATAGATAATTAGGTTTAATTTTCTTGCAAAATCCCCATTCGTAAATTTGTACACCCACTCCCCTAATGATGTAATAGTTTAGTATTTTTATTTTCCATAATTTATCGCTTTATAAATGCTAGTAAATTAGGGTTTGTATGGAAAGATAAAATTAACAAGTTAGCAAACCCTACATCCAAGATAAACAAGCATGTAAATCAACACACTTGCACACTTGCACCCTTAGGGTAAATCCACTTTGTTGCCTTACAAAAATGGCCATGTTATGCATGTGGGATATCTTAACAAACAATCAAAAATACAAGATCATAGTCCCTCGATGACGCTATCAAATCTTGCCTTTCAAAATGATCTTAGTCCATCAAAGAAAATTGCTAAGATATTTCACAACATTGCTATCATAGCTATACAATGACCCATGCTCGTCCGTTTACATCCAAAGATAGGGATTCTTACCAATCAATGGTAAGATAGAAATATCAAAGGAAAGGAAGAAATGAACTAAGACTTTTGAGTAGGTAGATTGTTCCTAGTTGCTTGCTCAATTTCAAATCAAACACTCTTGCTTATCTTCAAAACAAACACCAACACTTTCAAAAACACTTTCAAAACATTTTCCAAACTTGAAACATTTTCAAAATATCAACACTTTGTATATGTTCTTACGAACAAGAACTATTACAAAGTTTTCCTAAACGATGGCGCCTTTTAAAAATACTCTCGAAAAACACACAAAGCATATTTTTAAACAAAAGCAAGTGATCTAGAAAGCAACTAAGAGCCCATAGATAACTATGGATGAAAAGGGTGCTAATACCTTCCTTTTTCATAATCTACCCCCCGAACTCAAGAAAACATCTCAAAGGTCTTTCCTATTCTTTTCAGCCTTTCCTTTTGGATAAAAGAAAAGTCAATGGCAACTCTTGCTAACCGCAACATTTGCGATAAAACGCAAAACACCCAAGTCAATTCTCCCACCAAATCACACATGCCCTGCATCCAAAACCCGCAGCTACTGTTAACCAAAACCAGTCTACAAAATTGATCAAAATAGAAATTTGAAAATCATGAGAAGCTTGTGCAACAAGTTGTAAGTGCCAACTCATTACTCTTAGACCTAAACACGAGCCAAAAGAAGTGCATTCCAAGCTTGTTCAAGTTAAGTTTACAACAAACTCCAAACCAAGTTTCAATAAACTCCAAGCCTAAGCATCATTCTAAGCCCAACTCAACTCCAAACCTGAGTCATCTATAAGCTCTTTCCCTCCAATTTCATCATTTCACTCACAATTTTCAAATCCAAACTTCAAAACTCTCTCAAATTCTATCAACTTCGAACTCATTTTTCTCTCTGTTTTCATCAATAAATCTCATCATATACTTCATATATACACTACTCTAAAGCTTTTACAATCAATTTCAAGTGCTCAATTCTCTCAATTCATTATGTTATCATCAAATTTTCTCAAGAAGAATATGAAATGAAATTTGAAGAGGTATTCGAGGGAAATTGAAGAAGAGGACACTTACTTGAAGTATAATTGAAGATCTCTGATCATTTATCTACTTGTTTTTTTCACCTTCGAAGACGCATCAGACACTCTCTGATAGGTAATTCTCGAACACTTCGAATCCTATCATTTATGCATTTTTTCATCATTTCTCAATACAAAATTGTTGCTGGTGATGACATGAATTGACACCTTAAGAAATTAGGCATTAATTGTTGATGGTGATTTAATTTCAAATCTTAAAATCTAAGGTTTCTACGTGTTTGCTGATTTGTGTGAAATTGAAGTAAAATTTGCGGAAGTGAGTTTGATTTCTGGAATCTACGTCTGAAATACTTGAAATAGTGTAGTGGTTTTGAATTTTTGGTAAAGTACCCACCATCGTTGCTGCATTGTGGAGTTCCAGCACGGTGTGAACAAACGGATAATAAGACAAGGAACTGGCACGAAGACTTCAATTATTTAACTTATTTTTATAAGCCAAATGCATCATTTTGCTCTTTTTCGTTTTAATTTTTGTTTTATTTGAATAATAATAATTGAAAAAATAACCAGGAATTAAGATTGAGATTGCATTGTTGTTGGATATGGTCATAATCTTTGGGCCTGATTGCACTTCACACCTCCCTTAAGCCCGTTGCCACTTGTGTTTTGTTAACCCGAAGGGTTGACACCACTTTCTTTTTGTTAACCCCTGTGTGCTTTCATTTGTTTTGTTTTCTTATTTTTCTTCTATATTTTATTTTTTTCTTTTCTGATTTTTTATATTACAAAATGATAAAAATATTAGAATTGCATGTGATATTTTTGGGATTTTTTTTATTTCAGATTTTAAGTGAATTTTATCCTAATAATTTCCTCACTTTGTGTTGATTTTTATTCAAATCTTATCCATGTTCTTGATGAATCTTTTTGGCATGATGCTTGTTCTGGGTGATTGCATATATTGGATGATTGTGTGATCTTGATGATTGTTTGTGTGCTTGCTTGCCTTGTGTGCTTCACATGTTCCCTTAGGGTTTTTTTAATCAAATTTCATTGAATCAAGGGTAGACATTAGGATTTTATTACAAGCATGACAAAATTAGGTTAAGGTCTCCCTTCAAACTTAACTTTAGGTCCATCAATGCATGACAACAATTAGGGTTGAAGTTCCCCTTGCCTTTGCTTTCTTTTGAATTGTATCTCTTTTCTTACCAAATTTTTATCTCTTAATCCAATTCAAAATACTTAATAAATGTGATACGTATAATACGCCACGAGCCTTATGTAAACGGGGAAAGATGAATGGGAGTCTTCCTTACCTCTTCTTAGAGTATTTTGTATGTGAGATGCCTGACTTATTTATACGAAGTATCTGTCCTTATTTCGTAGTCTTTAGTATAATACTAATCTCAAATAATTTCAAAATTAAAAGATAAAAATATTCAAATACCCTCAACCTTGGGGAACCATTTGATGTATCTCCTAACAAAACACTTCAACTCATTCAAATATTTTGTGCTCTTTGTGAACTTTCCCATTTAAAATCTTTTCTCAAGGATTAAACATTAGTTGATTCTTATAGTGATGCAAACTACTATACTTCTACAATATGCTAATAAGTGATTGAAATTTTCCACTTGAATATTAATAATTTCCTTATTGATTAAATCCAAGCAAAATTCTCCATATCAAAATGATAAAAATTCCCCTTCTTCATAATTGTGGGTAGTAAGTAAGTTTCCACTCAAATACAACGACATATCTTTTCATTAAAAATAACCAACAAACAAACTTTTTCAAGAAGAACTACATATGTTTTGATTCCCTTTGGGATTCGTAGGCACTGGGTTGTAAAAATCCAAACGAACTCAATAATAAAACCTTTTGTTTTCCCCAATCAATTCATTCATGCATTTGTTAGCAAGTAAGCTTTAGATAACAACATCCTTAGAATTGAACAACCAGAGTGGATCTCGTTAAGTACAATGAATGTGAGGGGTGCTAATACATTCTCTTTGCATAACCGACTTTTGTACCCTGGTTTTTGTTTTTTATTACTTTTGTGGGTTTTATCGATATTTTCCCATTCCTTTGGAAACAATAAAGTCTGGTGGTGTCTATTGATTTTTAAGAGTTAAGTTAATCAATAGCTTAATCTCAAATTTTCCCGCCACAATAGTTTTGTGACTCTGCTGGGTACACTCTCTAGTGAGTTAATCCTAGCTTTATTTTTTTTTCTTTTCTTTGGGTTTCTATTTATTTGCTTTACTTGATTGTATTTGTACTATTCATATATTATCGATATGTTGTATTTGTTCTCTTTGTGGGATGGGGATACTATTGATTGATAAGCCCATTTCCCAGGCTTAAGTATTCACACATGATAGAGTATATAGTCATGTTTACTCGCATAACTCCTGTTACATTGAGTTGGCATAAGACTCACACCCAGACTAGGTACTATTGGGGATGCCTTTGCCTTGCATGCTTATGCACAATACAAGGTATCTTTCATAGAGGCCCACGACTCTGGGGCCCTTTTAGGAAATTTTATTCAAGATCGGATGGTGGTATAGTTATGTTGATATACTTAGAGTTAGTCCTCAGTATGTTAACTTGAGAACCCGCTCAGTGGAGGCCCATTTGAGGGTATTATTTGTCTTACAAGTAAAATTGTAAAGGAATTACTTCTTTTTGACTTAGGAGTCTGAGAAGCTGAGGACCTTAGAACATTTTAATCCATCTTGGACTTTTAGGATGTAGTGTGATGGCTATCTCGGTGTAGACCTTGTTTAGTTGATACAAAATAATACACTCAAATGAGTTTCCTCTGAGAATATTATTGGTGGATCAGTAAGTCGTTTAAACTGGTAATATCCAAAAGATAGAGCTAAGACTCTTGGAACATTTTAGAACTCGGTTACTTGTACAGATGATGAAACCAATATAACATACCATGTGGGTCAGTTACATTGGCTTCATGCTCGTGGCGCCAATATTTTGAACCTATTATGTTAAACTTTCTTAGAGATCAGTATAACGGTTATCTAGATTATCGAGACCTTTGATCGCATTTATTTGCATGTAATGACATTGTAACATTGCTTGTAATTTATCATGACATACATGCTTTTAATTTATATGGAATCTATTCTTTGAGTCTTGTGTTGAGCTTACCTTTAGATATGGATACTAATAGAAAGAGCAAAATTGGTTAAAAGTTCTTAACACCTACTTGGGGGCCTCTTTATGACTTGGTTTCCATATATACTCCAGACAATGTGGATGACTTCAAGAAGGAATATGGGAAAAGTTTGAACATTCTCCACACATCTATCACACCTTTAGGAAAATGGGCTATTCACACGCTCTTTCAATTTTATGTTCCTTCGTTGAGATGCTTTAAATTTCCTGACTACCAGCTTGCCCCCCCCCCCCCCCCCCCGCCCCTTGGAGGAGAACTCTTAAATGTTGAGGATACCTATCAAAGATCAGGTTCCTTTCAACATTTTGATGGAGGCTCCTAGATCTCACTATATTGTCGAGGCTCTTTATTTGAGAAAAGATGATGTTTAAGTAGACCTTAAGATTATGGGAGGCCTCCTTGGGTTCCATTTGAAGTTCTTAATTGATAATGCCAATACCTTTGCTGATTAAGCCAGGTGGAATTCATTTAATGCAATCTTGGCTTTGTCCATCTATGGGATTATTCTTTTTCCCAAGTGTTGTGGACTTTGCATATATGAATGTTATTCTTATCTTCATGCTAAAAAATCCAATGCCTACGCTTCTTGAGGGTGTCTACTACTCAGTGCATATGAGGAATGAAAAGAAAGGTGGAATTTTCCTTTGTTGTGCTTCCCTTCTTTATAGTTGGTTCATGAGTCACCTTCCTCCGAAGGAGATTTTATGGACACCAAAGATGTTTTGAAGTGTTCACAAAGATTGATGGGTCTCATTGCTAATGACATCGTCTGGTATTCAAGAAACTATGATGGCATTAAGGTTATCTATAGTTGCATATAGTTCCCAAGCGTGCCTCTCATGTGAGTAAGAGGAGTTATCAACTATATGCCCGTCATGTCTCAGCATCAGTTGGGTTATGCAATGCGCGACCAGCCAAAGGACAAGGATGTAAAGGAATCTATCTTATATAATGGGGCTTAAAATATGGAGTTGTTGAAGAAGGCTAGTAAAGCCTGGAACATGATTCATCATAAGGGGAGGTTGACTTTGGGTAAGAAATATTGTGTGGCCCAAGCACCTTACACTGATTGGTGTCATACCTCAAATTTTCCCTACTAGTTCCTAACATTTTTATTTCTATTTCTAAAAAAAAAAATTTGCTTTATAATATATTATTCACTTATTCATGGGGTTTAAAGTTTATAAAAGGGGTTTTTTTATCTTATGAAGAAACTAATGGGCCTTTCTAAATCAGAAAATCCAATTGTGTTTTTTTGGCTTCCACCCTAATTCTACACCATTAAAAATTTGTAGACCTTTCTAAATCAGAAAGACCCATGTAAAAATTTCAGCCCATTCCAAATTATGAAAGGGGGTTTTACGTTATTTTGAAAAATGCCCAGAGTAATCTGTTTTCGTTTAAGGCCCAATAATTAAAACAATGTGACCTGTTCAATTTTTTGGTTTGTCTTGAGGATTGTTTTGTTTTTAATTATCACATTATTAAA
Organism: Vicia faba; assembly: GCA_948472305.1. Classification (NCBI taxonomy): domain Eukaryota; kingdom Viridiplantae; phylum Streptophyta; class Magnoliopsida; order Fabales; family Fabaceae; genus Vicia; species Vicia faba. The sequence continues at coordinate 1,493,042,904 of OX451735.1, read as the reverse complement.
ATTATTATTAAATTTACTATTTTTTATTATTAATTAAAACTATATTATTTTTATTAATTAGAAAAAACATTAAGGAAAATCGTTAACAAAAAGGCCTTTAATCAAATAATTCAGCTCTTTTCAGCCTAAAACCAAACAAGCCCGGTTCAATAAGAAAAACGTTTTGTTTTCAGCCGAGAACATACACTGTACAAATTAAGAAATAAAAACGCACGTTTTAAGATTAACGAACACTGATCAAATCAAAAATAAATAAATAAATAAATCTTACATTGATTGTCCAGAACGCAAACAAAATCAAAGTAAAAACAAAACAAATCTTTGCATTGAATCAAAATGAACTTTACATGAACAAATCACAAAAACTAATCTCTAATTTCCCTAATCCTCTGAAAAATAACGAATCTCATAAATTTGTTTCCTAAAAAATCTAACTCAAAACACTACAAAACCTAAAAAAATTCTAAGACACGGGGGGAAAATTTACAGAGAAGAATTTTCACAGAGGAAAATTGGACAGAAGTTTTACAGAAGGAGAATCTACGAAGAAGAAGATTCTAGCTCTCTCGTTGCTCCTCTGTCAACTCGTGTGTACCATCACTCAGGGCAAACCTAGGATTTCATCATCTAAAACCCTAGCTCTTCTTCATCCTCTGGCGCTTAAATCTCACATCATCACTGTCACCGTCGTCGACCATCACCTGCAAAACACACGAAGGAAGGAGATCATCCATGAAATCAAGCACAAAATGGAAGCAATTACGATTGAAGGTAATGATTTCAACTTAACTTTTAGGGTTATTTGGGGTTTGATTTACAATTGAGTATTTGGGTTCGATCGGTGCCCCCGATGCTTAGGAGCGATTAAGGTTTTGTTTGGAGTAAGAAGAGAGAGGCAAGAGAACGGGGCAGAGAGAAAGATAAAGAAAATAACGAAATAATGAAAATGTTTGTAAAACAAAAAATATTGTATGTTTTATAATCATGTGTGTCACGCCTTGCTGTGTGCCCTGAACAATCACCATATGATCATCATCATGCGCGCTAGAACACGCGCCCACTAGGATACCATGCACTCTCCCACACGCTGTCTAGACGGATCTCAAACCATTTGGGTTTGGCCCATTGCTAGCCAAACCCTCTTCTTTTGCTAACACACACGCATTCACACCCCCTCGGCTAAATGGGACAAGTCCAATATCTAGACTTGGGCCCCTACTCCTTACACCCCCAGTTTTTACTTCTAAACTAAAATTGACACCCCCTGCCTTGTTGGGCCAAATCCAATATCTGGATTTTGGCTCATGCTGTTAACACCCCTTCATTTTTCTACCTTAACATAATTTACACCCCCATCATTTTTAATTTAATTTCTTCTATTATTTTATTTATATTTTATATTTTAATATATTTATAATTTTATTATTATTTTATTATTATAAATTCAATTTTTATTTTCAAAACTCATCAAAATATTTATTTATTTATTGCATTAAATTTATTTTTTTAATCATGCATTAATAAGTTATTTCCATAATTAGTACATTAAAAAATACTTAACCAACCATAAATTATTTTTTAGATCAAATTAAACAAAAATCAATTTTGAAAAAGGGTTACGAATATATTTCAATTGATTGCTCACTTTGTCTAAATAAATCTGCTATTCATACACCTGAACTAAGTGTAGGTGTTTAGGTATTGGCTTGCATTTTTGGTAAATTCCAAGTATATGTGTGAATGTCATGACTGATGTCATAACATTCTAGTTCAGGTTGTACTAGCTCTTTAGGTACATGTGCAGAAAAATATTGTAACTCAAATACTGATGTTTATAAGTGTGTATCTGAGCATGTTTGCAAAATGATCACATTTTACTAATCAGTAGACAGGTTTTCTCAGATGTCATAACAGATGTTATGACATCCTGTTCTGAACTAGCAGGATTACAGGATTGGATAAGTCTGAGTTTTTTCAGGAAATAACTCAGTCCTTCCTAAACAGAATCCTGCGTTTTCTGAGGAGTAACCTAGCTCAATCCTAACCTGATCAATGAAGTACTGTGACCTGGTCTTAAGGTCAAACGGAATCAACCCTAGGTTTTTGGAAACCCTAACTGAAGTTGCAGCTGCTATATATTCAACAGAGCTGCGGTTTTTGAAAGCATCCCTGCTGATTGATTAGAAGATCAAGGTTGTAATCTGTATAGATTTGTTTATTGTACTCCAAGCAATTATCATTGTGATAAGTGTCTTGGAATAGGCTTAAATTGTAAGGGTTGTGTAGCACTCAAAGCTTTGAAGCAAGAGTGTTTGAATGTTACTTGACTAAAGCTGTGAAGCAGAGTCAAGTTAGTTGTGTACATCACTCAAAGCTGTGAAGCACGAGTGATTGTGTTACTTGATTAAAAAGCTGTGAAGCATTAATCAAGTGTGTGTTTTTGAAGAGTGTCTTCAACAATTCTCAAGTCAAATTTGTTTATGTATCACTGCTGTGATTGAGGGGGAGTGAGTAGGAACTCAGGTTTAAGTTGTACTTAGATTAGAATTGCATTGGGTAGGTCTTAAGTGAAGGAGATAAACTGGTTGGTTTATTCCTGAATTAACATCTCTTATAGTGGATTCTCTCCCTGGCTTGGTAGCCCCCAGAGTAGGTGTTGTTGCACACTGAACTGGGTAAACAATTGACTGTGTTATTTACTGCTTTTGTATTTACTGTCATATAGTAAGTCAGATACGGTGTCATAACATTGGACGTGACATTGAGTATCTGTAGCCAGAATTTTCAATTGGTATCAGAGCAGGCACCCTGCCTGTATTACTGGGTGAGATCTAGGGATATCACTTTCTGGCACTATGGACAAAGAAGGAGTTTTTGGAAACAGACCACCCATTCTGGATGGAACTAATTATGACTACTGGAAACCTCGTATGATTGCCTTCCTAAAATCTCTGGACAAAAAGGCTTGGAGAGCTGCTGACAAAGGATGGATTCATCCCACCATAACTGAAAGAGATGGGACAATCAGTCTGAAGCCTGAGGAAGATTGGAGTAAAGAAGAAGATGAGTTAGCTCTGGGAAATTCAAAAGCCTTAAATGCCTTGTTCAATGGAATTGATAGAAACATCTTCAGATTAGTACATCAATATGAACTGGCCAAGGAAGTTTGGGACACCCTCAAAACTACTCATGAGGGCACTTCCAAAGTAAAGATGTCAAGGCTTCAGATGTTGACCACTAAGTTTGAGAATCTAAAAATGATGGAAGATGAAACCATCCATGAATTTCACATGAACATCTTGGAGATTGCCAACACCTCAGGAGCACTGGGAGAAAAAATGTCAGAAGAAAAACTGGTGAGGAAGATTCTCAGATCCTTGCCTAAAAGATTTGCAATGAAGGTAACTGCCATAGAGGAAGCCCAGGACATTAGCAAGTTAAAAGTAGATGAACTTATTGGGTCTCTTCAGACTTTTGAGATGGGGATCACTGATAATGGTGACAAGAAGAACAAAAGCATAGCACTTGTAACCAACACTGATGTTGAACACAAGGAGGATGAAGAAGAAAACATATCAGAAGCCATTGCCATGCTTGGAAGACAGTTCAACAGGCTCATCAAAAGAATGGACCCAAAGTCAAGGTCAAATGTTCACAACATTCCTTCTGACATTGACAGTTCTAGCAGAAGACCAAGATCAGAAGATAAGGAAAACCAAGGCAGAGGAATTCAATGCCATGGATGTGAAGGATATGGACATATTCGAGCTGAATGTCCTACCTTTCTTAAGAAGCAAAAGAAAGGAATGACTGTTACTTGGTCTGACTATGATTCAGAAAGCAATTCTGAAGAAGAATCTGCCAAACTAGTTACTGCCCTAACTAGTGTTTGTACTTCTGAAAGTGACACCAGTGATGAAGAAGTAACATTTGAAGAACTGGCTGATACCTACAAGAAATTGTGTATCAGAAGTGGTGAAGTCTGTGTGCAAAATGAGAAACAATCAAAACTCATTGTAAAGCTGGAGGCTGAAAAGAGAGCAAATCTTGAAACTATAAGTCATTTAGAAGGAGAAGTTCAACTGCTGAACTCACAACTGAATCAAATGACCAAATCAGTCAAGATGTTGACAAATGGAACAGACAAATTGGAAGAGATTCTTCAGGCTGGACAAAATATGGGAAATAAATCTGGCCTAGGATTTGTGGAAATAAAGAAAGTTGTTACCAGGAAGCAAATGTCAAACCAGATGTCTCAACATTACTCTCCACATCAGGGACAGAGACACATGAAGAAGAGGTACCAAAGATGGAGATGTCATCATTGTGGGAAATATGGTCACATAAAGCCTTTCTGCTACAGACTACATGGATATCCTAATCAGAAATCAGATGTCAAACCTAAGTCTAAAAAGGTACCACACGCTCCTCAATGGAAGAAAAAGGCTATTGCACTAATAGCACACACTTCCCTGAAGATCTCAGCAAAGGAAGATTGGTACTTTGACAGTGGAAGTTCCAGACACATGACTGGATTCAAAAATCTCCTCAATAATGTTATGCCTCACACCACCAGTTTTGTGACCTTTGGAGATGGTGCTAAAGGAGAAATCAAAGGAGTTGGTAATTTGGACTACCCTGGAGTTCCAAGTCTGAATAAGGTACTGCTGGTAAAAGGGTTGACTACTAATCTCATCAGCATCAGTCAATTATGTGATCTAGGATTCATGGTCAACTTCTCAAGATCTGAATGTCTAGTGTTTAATGAAAAACTAGATATTGTAATGAGAGGAATAAAATCCAAAAATAACTGTTATGTGTGGCAGCCTGAGAACACTGATATCCACACTTTGAGTCAAATCATCAAAGAAGAAAAAGATATGAAACAGTGGCAGCATAAACTTGAAGGAATGAAAAGAGCTATTCCTATGGAAGATGTCAGAAGAACTCCTAAACTACAGGCTGATAATATATGTGATGTGTCAAAGAACAAGTCTCATAAATTCTGTTCTAAAAAATTCTGGTCAACACAGTTGCTATCTGAAGACAATGTTACACAAGATGTTGTGACATTGTGGTGTGATAATCTGAAAACATTCAACATTTCCTTAAACCCTATTGACTTTGGAGAGAAGAAATCATTTGAACTGAAACATAGGTTCTCTGAGCTTCAGCTAACTGATTCTTCTATCAAGGCGCTTGTTGGAAATCAACTTGAAAATTTGAAGGGCAGATTGGGTATTCACCAACATGAGAAATTATAGCAATTAGTTTTGCTGAAAACAAGGGTTGAAGGGATTAATTCTATTAAGTCTATATTTAGTGGGTTGATCATATTCATTCACAATTCCTTCAAAAGCCTTCAGAAGTTGAAAAGACTCCCTTGTACTCCCTATCTCTCTCATCCTTGCAACCTGTTTTCTCCTCCCAATCAAAGAGCTTTCTCAAATTGCTACTGCTACTCAACGTTAAACACAATGTCTCAGACATCATCTTCCACTATGGCGGCTTCGTCTCACTCATCATCATCGTCATCTGATCAAGATTCTAGGGCAATCACGACATGCATAGAATCTGAAGTACTTGAGGTCACTCCTCTCAGGGAGATGGCAACTAACCCAGCCAAAATCAAGAAGCTCAGGACCAGACATGCAGGAAGAGCTCAAGCTGCAGTCTCTGGTAATTCTTCTCTTCCTTCATCTACTATACCTAATAAAGAAGGAACAGTTCAAGTACACCAAGCCATTGCTAGACTGGTTACTAGCATTCTGAGTGGCAACCAATCTGTACCGGGGATTTCTATTCCTTTGAATCAATCTGAGAGTCCAAATGTGGAAGGTTCTGAAAATATAGATGTCACTGAGGATGTTGTGACACCAAAAGACAACATTCAGAATCCCTCTGAAAAGGCTGCTGATCCACCTATCATTGATGTGGATGAAGAGTACTCAGATAATGAACTGATTGCTAATGTGAACCCTAGCATTGCTAGGAGATTGATGAAAAGAAAAAGTAGTGAGACTGTTAAACCTAAGAAGTCCAAGGCTGAAGGGATGGCTGAAAAAATTCAGACTAATGGGAAGAAGGCACAGGTGCTGACTGCTAGACAACCAATCTCCAAGAAAAGAAAAGAACCTGAAACTTCTGACTCTGATGATGAATCAGAATTTGAGATTGACATTGACAATGCTCCCATCAGAAGGAAGCTTCCTTCCAGCAAGATTGCTAGAGTGCCTGAAGTGCCAACTGACAACATCTCCTTTCATCATCCTGATAATGCAAACAGGTGGAAGTATGTTTGCTTGAAGAGAATAGCCTTGGAGAGAGAACTCAACAATGATGCTTTGGAGTGCAAAGACATCATGGAGCTGATCAGGAATGCTGGGCTAATAAAGACTGTGATGAAGTTTGACAAATGTTATGAAAATCTGGTTAAAGAGTTTGTAGTGAACCTATCCAATGATTGTGCTGATGGGAGGTCAGCTGACTTTGAGAGTGTGTTTGTTAGAGGAAGAAGGGTCAAGTTCTCTCCATCAGAAATCAACAAGTTTCTTGGAAGAACGAATAAGGACTGTCCTGATCTAGAGGCAACTGACAATGAAGTATGCTTGACCATCACTGCCAGGCAAGTAAAGTGCTGGCCATTGAAAGGGAAGTTGAATGCTAGTAAACTCAGCATGAAATTTGCCATCTTGCATAAAATAGGTGCAGCAAACTGGGTGCCTACAAATCACAAATCAACCATCTCCACAGGATTGGGGAGATTCATCTATGCTGTAGGAACCAAGACTGCCTTTGACTATGGAAGGTACATTTTTGAACAAACCTTGAAGCATGCTGGCAGTTATGCTGTCAAAGGACCAATTGCCTTTCCCTCCCTCCTTTGTGGAATCATCCTTGCACAATATCCTGACATACTTGTAGCAAGAGATACAGTCTGCAAAAGAGCCCCTGCCCTTGGCCTGCACTACAAACTGTTTCAGGGATCCCATGCTCCAGACATTGTCATAACATCAGCTGAGACATCGTCTGCAAAGAGCCAGTCCAAAACATCAGATGTCATAGCTGTCTTAAAAGAAACTTGCAAAGATCTGGATGCTAGAAAAAGGACCCTAGAAGCACTAATTGCCAAGCTAGAAAAGGAAGAAGCTGAAGCAAGCATGAGGGAAGAAGATGAAGGACAGCTCAACAGTGAAGAAAGTGGCTCCTCTGAGTCTGATGACAGTACTTGAAGGATGATTACTGCTTGGTGGTGTTACTGGTGGAGTTTGGAAGTATGCTCTGCTATTGTCTGCTGCTGATCTCATTATTTTGTCTTGGATAACTGTATAACTTTATAAACATGTAATCTTTGGCCCATTTGTGGCTAAAGTGGGGGAGAATATTTGGTACTGCTTAATTAGTACTTAACACTATATTTTTCTGCTGTCATTTATTTCTGCTGCTATCTATCTCTGATTGTTTAGGGACTTTAGCCAAAAATCTGCCAAAGGGGGAGTTTGTAGGTGTTTAGGTATTGGCTTGCATTTTTGGTAAATTCCAAGTATATGTGTGAATGTCATGACTGATGTCATAACATTCTAGTTCAGGTTGTACTAGCTCTTTAGGTACATGTGCAGAAAAATATTGTAACTCAAATACTGATGTTTATAAGTGTGTATCTGAGCATGTTTGCAAAATGATCACATTTTACTAATCAGTAGACAGGTTTTCTCAGATGTCATAACAGATGTTATGACATCCTGTTCTGAACTAGCAGGATTACAGGATTGGATAAGTCTGAGTTTTTTCAGGAAATAACTCAGTCCTTCCTAAACAGAATCCTGCGTTTTCTGAGGAGTAACCTAGCTCAATCCTAACCTGATCAATGAAGTACTGTGACCTGGTCTTAAGGTCAAACGGAATCAACCCTAGGTTTTTGGAAACCCTAACTGAAGTTGCAGCTGCTATATATTCAACAGAGCTGCGGTTTTTGAAAGCATCCCTGCTGATTGATTAGAAGATCAAGGTTGTAATCTGTATAGATTTGTTTATTGTACTCCAAGCAATTATCATTGTGATAAGTGTCTTGGAATAGGCTTAAATTGTAAGGGTTGTGTAGCACTCAAAGCTTTGAAGCAAGAGTGTTTGAATGTTACTTGACTAAAGCTGTGAAGCAGAGTCAAGTTAGTTGTGTACATCACTCAAAGCTGTGAAGCACGAGTGATTGTGTTACTTGATTAAAAAGCTGTGAAGCATTAATCAAGTGTGTGTTTTTGAAGAGTGTCTTCAACAATTCTCAAGTCAAATTTGTTTATGTATCACTGCTGTGATTGAGGGGGAGTGAGTAGGAACTCAGGTTTAAGTTGTACTTAGATTAGAATTGCATTGGGTAGGTCTTAAGTGAAGGAGATAAACTGGTTGGTTTATTCCTGAATTAACATCTCTTATAGTGGATTCTCTCCCTGGCTTGGTAGCCCCCAGAGTAGGTGTTGTTGCACACTGAACTGGGTAAACAATTGACTGTGTTATTTACTGCTTTTGTATTTACTGTCATATAGTAAGTCAGATACGGTGTCATAACATTGGACGTGACATTGAGTATCTGTAGCCAGAATTTTCACTAAGTACAAGAGGAATTCAAACATCTTCGTAATCCATAAAAAACATCAACCCATACAAACTACAAATTGGGACTCTGATTCCTCATAAGAGGATACGTAGGCATACGATAAAAATCGTGGCAAGTTCCCTTATAAAGAATTAGAACCCTATTTCTTAAGGATTGCGCTTCTAAACCCTAGTATTCTTGTGAACAAGGTAGATGGGGGGTGCCTAACACCTTCCCTTCGTCTAAGATCGAGTCCAAAAAACCTAGAATCTTTAACTTATTTAGGGTTAACCTTTATATTCCCTTCCTTATGATAAAAATTAAGGGTGGCAACTCTCGATTTAAATCTAGTTACAACAGCTGGCGACTCTGCTAAGGACTCAACCCTAGGGTTACAAACTTCCCTCTTTTAGTTTTAGGGTTTTGTTAGGGTTTTTCTATATTTTTTATTTTTATATTTATTTGTTTTATTTATTTATTTGGTTTTACTTATTTCATATTATTGTGAATGTCATATTATTTTTTGTGGTGGATTTTAGTTTTAAAAATAACTATTTTTCAAAACCCTTGGAAAGAAGGTCTGTCTATTAGCCAATGGGATACATCAGCCCTATGAGTTTATGTGACGACTTTGCCTAGAGTCGGTGGAATTTGCGAAAGGAATATGTCTCAAGAGGTATCCTCTTAGGGGTAGGACTTTGGAAGAAACATATGACTCTTTGTATAACCCTTAAACCAAAATCTCATGGTGAGACCTTTCATGATCTAGAGACGAAAATTTTGGTCTACAAAGAGGCTCCACTTAAGGGAGGCCCTTATGCCTTTCCCTTTAGTGTTATCTATGATACCCTTAAGGAAACCACCTTATGGTGAGGATAGAATATCCATAGGCCAAAACAAGGAGCCTAACTTCTAAGGATACCATTCATAAAATCCCGTCACTAAGCCTTACATTCTTGCATTCATACATTTTTGCATTACATATGTTCATTACCCTCTATTTCTTTTTGTTTGTCTTATTCAGAGGGTTAAAAAAAAGTAATAACTAAAGGTTTTTGGTGAAGTGTCCTAAAAATGAATACCAAAGGAAACAACTTGTTTGCATCAATGTCATCAAGCCAGATATAACAAAGATAATAATCACCAAGGAGAAACTGCCCGAAAGAGCCATGAAGATGTTAGTACTTCCAATGGTTGCTTTTTTAGTTCGAATATCTTTCAATATATAAAATGTATTCCCTTTTGAGGATGATTATTATTAATGAAAGTACTTTTTTCCATATCTGAACTGTGTATTCATTTTAAGACGCTCACCAATAAAAAAAGAAAAAGTTGAAAAATAAAAAATATATATCCAAGTGAATAAGACATTCAAAAGAAATTTTTTTAGCATATTCATACGCATCCATGCATTCACAAACATTTTAATCTCATACAAAAACTCATTTTTCAAATATTCTCCAACTAAACCGTTAGTAGAAGAAAAGCACCGCCTCTATGACCACTGTACCGAACAAGAGCCCATCAACTAAAAGTGATGGAACAAATTGAGGAGAACCAAGATGCATTCAAAGAGGATCTTGAGAAAGTTAGAGGAAATGTTGACTCAATGAGAGTGGATATGAGTCAAGTTCTTCTAGCCTTGAAGAACATCATTGACAGACAAAAACATATTCCTAGGGCAGCCTTCTAAAAAATGGTGCATCGAGCACTCACTAACCAAGGAAAGAGCCAGAAGCAGGACCTCAAAAGTCGGCTATGGCTCAATAAGAAGCAAGACAAGATGATACTAAAGGGTTTGTCCCACCTCTACCGAAGGTAGGGGCATCTTATACCCTGCAGATTCCAATCAATAACACAAATAACTACTTTGACTTGCAATATGGAGATCACGACTTAGAGGATGTCAATCAAGCACCTCAAAGAACAACCCATACTCATGCTATTGAGGATCCTTAGTGCTGAGCCAGTACAAAGCTCTAGAGGAGAGATTAAAAGTTGTGGAGTGTTATGATGCTTTCGATGTAGACGCTCTTGGAAAGGGTTTAGTTCCAGATGTGGTGATCCCTCCAAAATTCAAAGTACCTGACTTTGGAAAATACAAGGGGCTCACCTGCCCAAGGAACCACCTGCACATATATTGCAGGAAGATGCATGCATATGCTCATGACTAGAAGCTGATGATCCATTGTTTCCAAGACAGTTTGAGTGGGATATCTCTAGATTGGTATATGCAGTTGGAACGAGTTCATGTCCAGACGTCTCAAAAGAAAGAGGAGTCCTTCAAGGAATATGCCCAAAGGTGGATAGAAATAGGATCTCAGGTACAATCACCACTTCTGGAGAAGGAACTAGTCGATGTGTTCACGGGAACCTTGCAAGGGATATACTATGAAAATATGGTAGGAAGCATCTCTTCCGGATTTTCTTATTTGGTAACTATTGGAGAAAGTATTGAAGCAGGAATAAAGAGTGGAAAAATACAAGGGGCATCCTCTAGTACCCCTTATAATTCTAAATGACATGTTCCTAACTTCTCGAAAAAGAAGGAAGGAGAAATTAATGTTGTAGCCTCACAACCAAGAGCACAACAACCATTGGTAATTCCACGAGAACGGTAGTAAAACAGGTTTGAAAGGCCAGAAAGAAGATTTGATCCTCTCCCCATGCCGCACAATCAATTATTGCAATACTTAGTCAAGGCATCTTTGGTAGAGCTAAAACCTCTAGCTCCTCCAATTGGGGCACTTCCACCAAGGTACGATGCCAATGCCAAGTGTGAGTATCATGCAAATTCTCCAAGGCACACCATAGAGAAATGTAGGGCCTTAAGGCATAAGGTTCAAGATTTTTTGGATGCCCAAGATATCACCTTTGATAAACCTAACATCAAGTCAAACCCCATGCCTATGCATGATGTACCAACAATAAATTCAATTGAAGTAGTCACTGGCTATGGGGTAGCCAGACGAGTAAAGGCCCCAATAAATTTGTTGAAGGAATATCAGTTGGAGTGTGGGTTCCTTTTGGAACATAATGAAGCTTTTGAGGAAACATTACAAAAATTGGTTGACCAGGGGATAGTCCAATTTTGATCATACCCTAAAGAAGAATATGTAGTCGTGATCGAGGGAAGTACAAAGAAGCCATTGGTAATTCCTTGGCAATGGTCGAACCATAATAAGAAAAATCTTGTGATTCCATGGGGAGAGTCGGCAGAAGCACCCGAAATGAAACCAAGACAAACTCTAAGGATACCAGTAGTTCCAAAGACTACGATGGTAATTAGGGGGCCATCTCATACCCCTTACGAAAGCGACAAAGCAGTACCATGGAGTTATAATTCAACAGTATACATCAGTGGCTTAAAACAAGAATGTAAGCCATTTTCAAGTCAAGGACCTATAATCTCAAATATAGCAAGAACAAAGGGCATGACCCGCAGTGGTCGAATATTTGGCTCCGAACCGCAAAAGAATAATGATGTTATGATAAAAAATAAAGATGATATGTTGGTGAAAGATAAAGGAAAAGCAGTGGTGGAAGTAAGTCAAGAGCAACAACCTCCAAGCAAGACTTTACTGATCAAGAGGCAGAAGAATTTCTAAAGATAATTAAAAGGAGTTATTATAGGGTGGGGGATGAGCTTCACCAAACCCCTACCAAAATTTCTATAATCTCGTCACTCATTAATTCAGAAGCGCATCGAGACTCACTAATGAAAGTTCTAAGTTCTGCCCATGTCACAAAGGAAATTACTGTGAATCAATTTGACAATGTTATAGAAAATTTGATGTATGGATCATATCTGGGTTTTAACGATAGTGAGTTACCTCCATAAGGCCGAGCTCACAACAAGGCATTGAACATATCCATTCAGGTACTACAGGTCTGTCCAAGGTACTCATTGATACGATTTCTGCCCTTAATGTTTTACCAAAATACAGCTTGATGAAGTTGACATTAGATGGTGTTGTAATAAGACCAAGTTCTACGATAGTTAAAGCTTTCAACGGCTCTCAAAGTTAAATATTTGGAGAAGTGGACCTTCCTGTCAAGATCGACCCACATATGTTCTATATCACTTTCTAAGTCATGGATATAGAACCAGTATATATGTGTTTACTTGGGCAACCCTAGATTCATGCAGTAGGGGCAATCACTTCGATTTTACATCAAAAATTAAAATTCTTCGTCGAAGGGAGATTAGTCACAATCGATGGTGAAGAAGACATATTTGTAATTCACATATAATCCTACTGGTATATCAGTGTTGATGAAGATTGTATAGCCACACCATTTCAAGTTCTACAGGTTTCCTCAATGGTAACCTTACCGGTGGAAAAAATCAAGAAACCTACTGTGACTTCGTGGAGATATTTGCAAATATAAGTGGAAAGTGGTGCCTCAAAAGGTTGGGGAAGTTCTCGGAAATACCTGAGAAGAAGAACCACTTTGGTTTGGGTTACGAATTATCAAAGGCTGCTCTGAAGGGTAAAGCACAGTTTCCTCCAATCCAGAAGACCTTCGTCAACAAAGGAGTAGAGCATGGCGGACAGCTGGAAATTATATTTGTTATACCCTAAAACTTTCCCTCCCATTTTCAATACAAATTTTTTCAATAGGTCTCCTCATACTCCTAGGGTTCTCAATTGCTCAAGATCACTCAAGGGTTGACCAAACAAACTCTCCTCCTAAACAATTGACCTACAACTAGGGTTTTGCTTTCCTCAAAAGAAATTGGTCTTCTAATACCTCAAATGTGATTCATGGTTTTTCGTACGTCTTAAAGAATCCTCATGCCAAGTTTCAAGCCTTGCAATACAAGTTTCCTCGGTCAATTGCTCAGATGATTGAAAATCAACTATATCGGACAAAAAGTCAACTTTTACCAATTTACAGTCAAACTTCAACGTTTTTGGTCAACATAAATATTTTTAAGTCACATTCATTATTTGATAAAGGTTTGATCATGATTCATCAAGAAAACTCAAGATTCATCAAAAGTCAAAAGTTACTAAATTAGGGTTTTCTTTAGGAGAAGTCAATTGAACTTTGACCAAGCATAACTTTCACATACTTTATCATAAATACTTCAACAAAAATCCTATATTGAAGGAAATTCAATTATCTACAACTTTGTCTCTCTAAGCTCAAGGCAAAAAATGCTTCATTTAAGAGATATGGGCCAAGACATTACAAGTCACTTTAAAAGTCAACAAAAAGACACTTTATGTCAAAGCACTTTACATCAAGTTAAAAGCTCCAAATGATAAAATAACCAACATGAAAGTTTTAGGAGACATCTTGAGCTTTCCAAAAAGTCCAAGATCACCTTTATATGACAAAGATTGAGCGAGATATGATTTGTTCAAGTTGGGTAATTTTGAGAAAATGCATGAAATCCAGATTGAGCAAATTTGAATTTTTGGGCTAATGAGCCTACATTTTAAGATCCAAATGTGTTCCTAAACTTATAATAGGCCTCTAAATCCATTCATTTATTTTTATGGTTTTTTATTTCTTTTTATTTTGATTTTATTCAATTAAAAGTAACATAAATCAAATAAAATACCAAATAAATGATATGAGGCATGAGAATCTATTTTTGAATCAAATCATAAGTCTAAAAAGCTGGTGAAAACTTGCAAAAAACGTGTAGATATGATTGGCATAATATTTGGCCTAAAAAGGAAAGATTTCATGCAAATTCCAAATCAAATATTACACCATGAATACAAGAGAGTTGATTCAATTTTGTTGACCTAATCTTTTCCATTATAAATAGAAAACATGTTCATACATTCAAGGACACGAAAATTTGCCTCAAAGAAGAACCCTAAAGCTCTCAAAATTTTCAAGAATTAGGGAAAAGTTAAAAACCCCGTGTGCAAACCACTTTCAATCCATTCCGAGCAATCCATCGTGTTCCTGAAGTTCTCAGCAGTTCATCCCATCCATCCTTGAAGCTTGAAGCGTGCTAGATCATCACATCTCAACATCATCGGTTGGGTAATATTCTTGAAACTCAAACTCTTTATTCATGCATTATGGATTAATTTGATGCACCCATACATGCTCATAATGATGTTTATAATTGTTTTGATCCATTATTTATGAGATATAGTGCAAGAATAAGGATCTGCCATGGATAGGGCAGTTTGAGATGTCTTCTTCGAAACTCATGATACAAGTGTTTTCAGGTTAAACCAACACCACCATTGGACTCGCAAGGGTCGAATTAGGGGGATAAGCTCTTTTTTTATGATTTAACACATGTTACTTTGCAGGTTTGAAAGTCCTCTCACCGGAGAAGACGACCAGAGCTAGGGCCCCGGCGCTTCCCTGGTTCACTTGCTTTATTATATATTTGTTTGTTATATTTTAATAACATAAACAAAGCGCAACGCAGTTGGTTGAGATGGAGGCATGTAACGTGAAAGGCGTGGGTTCGATCCCCGCGTCTTATAATTATTTTTGTTATTTTTCAAACTAACGCGCAAGTTTTATATATATTAGTCAATTCATATTTCTCAAACACCAACAGGCGCTTGGCCTAGTGGCAAGCAGGACAGTTTATGAAGCCAGGGGGTGTGGGTTCAACACTCACCCCATACAAATTCTTTTTTCCTTATTTTACTAACCCTATTTTTCATCATATTTTACTAATTAATTCTTAATTAACAATTAACTAACCTTAATCTTTTTCTTCTTAATACTTACAAATTAGGATTAGGGTTTTAGTTAGTAATTAAATTTTTCTTATATATCTTTATTTACAAATTAATTAATTAATTAATTAACATTTTCTTAATAATAAAATCAATTAGAAACAATTAGGTTTTATTAATTATTAACATTTTAATTATTCTCTACACAAAAACACAAAAAACATTTTAACATTCTTTTTCTTATTACTTTTTGCTATTTAAATTTTTAGAAAATTGTATAGGTCACACTATCAATTGTAATAACGTAGATTTCTTTTCTCGCATTTTTTTCTATTATGTATCTGCTCCAAGGATGTAATAGCGTAGATTTACTTTCCCGCAAATTTTTATACTTATGTATCTCTCCCAAAGCCATGTAATAGCGTAGGACTTTACATTCTGCACCTTATTTTTCTGCACATATTTAATTGCTAGTAACTAGGGTTTGTATGGCAAGATTAAAAACATACGTAGAAAACCCTAAATTCTCAAGATAAAATAAATGAATCAATACATTTTGCACACTTGCACCGCTAGGGTATCCTCTCTTGTTGGCTTACAAATATTGGTCACATCTCTCGAAAGTGGGGATACTTTAGCAAAAGACCCTCGATCAAATCATCATTTCGCTTTCGAATAAAGATCATAATCCCTCGACGACCCTTCGAGCTGCCTACAAAATGATCTAGTCCCTTCGATGACCCTACGAGAAAATTATGATATTCCCTTCGATACAATTGTTAAAGTATCCTTACTTGTTACCTTCGATGACCATACGATGATCCTGCGCCTGTCCTTTCATATCCAATAGATGGCATTACCTACCAACTAATAGTATGGATAATACTATCTCAAAAGGAGAAGGAAAATGACAAGAAAGACCTTTAGTGGGTAAGAACTACTAATTGCTTTCTCACAAACTTTTCTCACAAACAAATACATTTTCCACACTATATTTTCAAACAAATATTTTCAAAAACATTTTGTATACATTCTTGAGGACTGACACAAGGATTATTACAAAGTTAGCCTTACATTGGCATTTTAAAATATTTTCAAATTACACACACACACAAAGCAAGTTTTCAAAAGTGAGCTAAGAAATTAAGAGCCCATAGATAACTACGAATGAAAAGGGTGATAACACCTTCCCTTTTCATAACTTACCCCCCGAACTAAAAATCTATCAAAGGTCTTTCCTGTTCTTTTCACCTTTCCTAAATATTGGATAAAAGAAAAGTCGATGGCGAATCTTGCTATTCGCACATTTAGATAAAACCAAAAAAGTCAGTTCTCCCACTCTATGACAACATCTAAGAAAGAGAACATCAAAATGGCATCTGATTTTATCCATGAATGCGCCCCAGGAAAAGAACTCAAGAATTGGACAGATGTGGTGATTCTGGAGAATAGAGGTTGCTTGTAAGGGTCTCCCTTTTTATTTCAAACAGTATTCACGATTAATAAAAGTTATATTCTGCATTCAATTAAGATCCCTGTTTTTCTGTTGCATTTACCTCTTACATTTAAAATGGCAATACTTTTCTTCATATGTATTTTCCAAATTCACATACTAAAAAATGCACCAAAACATCATAAATGTGTTGATCCATGCCCAAAATCACCGATAATGTTACTGCTGCTATCTGGTATAATTTTGATGCACCCATCAACCAAGCTGAAGAGGAAGACGATGAAGATCTTGAACTTTTCGAAGAATTAGCGTGGGAGATAGAGCAAAAAGCTGACATTATACAACCATACTAGGAACCTATTGAGACCATTAATCTGGGCATAGATGAGGATCTGAAAGAGATCAAGCTAGGGGAAACATTGGAGAAAAGCATCAAACAAAGGCTGATCAAGTTATTACATGAGTATATGGATATATTTGCCTGGTTTTACAGAGATATGCCAGGATTGGATATGGACATTGTGGTGCACAGACTACCTCTCAAAGAAGGTTGTTCTCCAGTTAGGCAAAAGCTCAGAAGAACTCGTCCCGACATGTCCAACAAGATTCGAGAAGAGGTGCTTAAACAATTTGACGCGGGGTTCTTAACAATGGTAGATTATCCACCTTGGATAGCTAACATCGTGCCAGTACTCAAGAAAGATGGTAAAGTACTCATGTGTGTGGATTATTGGGATCTAAACAAAGCAAGTCCCAAAGACGATTTCCCTTTACCTCACATATATGTTTTGGTGGATAGCACAACTCAAGATTTAGTATTATCGTTCATGGATGGTTTCTCGGGCTATAATCAAATCAAAATAGCTCTTGAAGATATGGAAAAGACTACTTTCATGACACATTGGGGAACTTTCTGTTACAAGGTAATGTTGTTCGGTCTGAAGAATGCAGGGGCAACTTATCAACAGGCTATGATCACACTATTACATGATATGATTCACAAGGAGGTTGAGGTGTATGTAGATGATATGATTGCCAAATTCCATACAGAGGAAGATCATATCATACATTTACAAAAGTTATTTGAATGTTTGCAAAGGTTCAAACTAAGGTTAAATCTGAACAAGTGTACATTTGGTGTCAGGTTAGGAAAGTTGAAAATCATCTAAAAATGAAGTCGCCATCGAACTTCTTTTATACCACATGAAGGGAAAGGTAAACATCAAGAAAACCTGAGAAGGGAGAAGTCACAGTCTTGCGAACGAGATATTGGGTAAGGGAGTCTGTTACGCGAGGGAAAGGTATTAGCACCTCACATGCCCGTAGTACTATACGAAATCCACTCTCGTTATTTATCTTATGGGTGTGTTTAATCTATGTCTACTGCATATTACTGAAGAAGAATGAATGCAAAAGAAAAGAGAAAATAATATAGGGAAAATAAAGTTGTGCTCGTTTGGGTCCTACCCCAATGCCTACATATCCTTTTTGAGGAATCAGAGTTACCGTAGTCCGACTCACATGTTTTTGTTTGTTTTGTGTTTTTTATGGGCGAAGAACCCTTGTGAAAACGGTTTTGAGTTATGTCCTCAAGGAAAGATGCCACATTTGATTGGTTTGTATTTTTTTACCTTGAAAAAAGGGTTTAAGTGTGATTAGCATGTTTTATGATTTGCTAAGAAAAAGAATGTTTTTGTTTTAAATGCTAATGCAAAAAGGGGAAGAAAAGAGTCTACTGAAGACTATCCTATTTCTAATCCTAATGTTATCATACAATGGTGGTCTTAAGCTTTGGATTAACATAAGGAAAATGTATACCTAATGTTGGCATGCATGGCTTTCAACCTAAAGTCTAACTTGCATCCGAAACGAACAAGCATATCCTAAGGGAACATGGTATAGCAAGCGAATGAGCAAACAATTTCGAAAGAGCACACGCATGAAATGGAGAAGAAAAGAAGCAAAATGCTTTAGTCAATGGGAGTGGATCACCCGAGACAAACAAGCTGGAGTGAAATATAAAATAAGAGAAATGCTTTAGCTAAGGGGAGCAGATCACCCGAAGCAAACAAGCGGGAATAGGATGTAAAAAAATGTGATGTCCAAGGAGACTGAACACCTAACCAAGATATATGAGATCGAGGTAGGAGACTGAATGCAATATGAACAATCACAGAGTGTCTGCATTGGCCAATGCAAACTCTTGACAAAGTGTGGGGGACCGGTTGCAAAATCCTTTTCCACTTGACGACTTGATAACAAGAGTAGGCACAACTCTGAAGCATCGTGGTGAGTCACGAGCTAAGGATGACACAGACGAGATGCACGGGGGTTGATTGCTAACACTTTCCACTCGCCTCCTTTTGAGGACTTAAATAAGGGGTGGGGGAATAGATGCGAGCACAAATGTCAACACACGTGCGGAACACTTACTTCAAAGGTAGGGTTTTAAACAAATAAAAATAGCATACAGAAAGTGGTTCCTGCTACAGGACTTTAAACAGCGACTTCGAGCGCACGCTCTTTATTTCCTACTTCTCATGATATCTAGAAAGCAGTAAAGAAATGTGGTAAAGTGCCTAAAATATAAAAGTAGTAGCGGTGACTACCAAAAGCAAGTGGATCATCGAAAGTGGACGAAAGAAATGGAGGAGCAGGGAGTACGCGTCAAGCAAGCTTCGCCAAGAAATGAACAAAGTTAGAAACGATATCCAACTAAGATAAAAGCAAAGGCGTGTTGCAAATGCAACGCATAATCAGAAGTTCCTGCACAAAGTATCACAAGCGTATGGACAACATATAATATGATATGAATTTCTCAAGACGATGAGAAATAAGACGTGTCGCATCGGAAGCGAGCATAAGTCATATGCTTCGATCACATAACAACCTGTTATGTTACGTGATTGAAAGCACCAAAATGTACCTTGCATAATGAACAAACATGTCAAAGATAACAAGGCACAATGGTATGAAAGTATAAATAAAAAATCCTAAAAGAAAAAGTGTTTTTTATTAGTTTTTTATGTGAGAAAAATTCTATCAAAAAAACTAAAGAATTAATTCCTAAAATCAATTATAGAGATGTAAACAAATTTATTTGATTTTGTAATTTTTATCATAGAAAAATATAGAAAAAATTATAAGTAAAATCCTAAATCTTAATAAAAGAAATAGGAGTATCAGGGGGTGCTAAGATGGAATCCAGGGGTGTACTATAGAAATCAGGCGCTAGGCCCAAAAACTACAGTCCACTAGAAGTTTTTTGTAAGATCTCAAGCTACCAAAAAAATGGCCCTATGGGCCAGGCAAGTAGAATCCGGTCCATCAACAACACCATTATGATCCATCTAGTTTTTTTATATTCAGCTTTAACCTCCAAAAAACGTACGGGCTTTGTCAATGCTCATGTTACCTTTCACCTTTTGACATCAGGGTTCTCTCCATGCGATTTCTGGCGGGAATTCTCCACCGTAAATGCCACCAACACGATCCTAAACAACCTTGTTTCAATAAAATTCCAACACCACCTTAGCCTAATCCAACACCCTGAACCTAAATATAACACTAATTTTTTGAGAAAATCCATCTACATGACTAGATCGAAGGATAACCATCACAAAACCTAACTTTGAAAGCTTCAGTTAAACGGCGTTCGAAAGCTTCAGTTATATTTCTGTTTTCTGTTAGTTCTAAAAAACTTGTTATAAGCAGTTAGTTGAAGTGAGTTGTCAAGTTGGTTAGAAAACTGTTATATCAGCAGGAGAGTTTGTTAGTAGTTGAATCAGTTAGTTTTTTCTTATGAGGTTTGAAATTCGATTAAGGAGAGGTGGCAGGTTCAGTTATTAGTTAGCTACAAGTAGTTTTTCTGTTGTGAAGCTTAACTTTGATTTTCTATTTTTCCAGGATGTCCTTTTCCCTCTACCTATTTTCTTTGGTCCTTCCCATTGAACAAATGCAGGACCAGCTTTATTGGTGAATTGTTCTGATCTGAATATTGAGAAGAGAGGAGGCATGATTTAGCTTGGATAGTTTGGATTTTCCTGGACAAGTTCATCATGTGTTAACGGGTTAATTTTGGATTTATATACGCAAGGCTGTTTCAAAGTTTCTTTTGCAGTAGGCTAATGTTTTCATAACCAGGAGGCTTGTGGAGTAGAGACATGTTGCAGCAGGCTAGTACAATGCGCGAGATGATGATATTGTCCTTGATTCATGTTTTTTTGTGTGCTTGGCTTTTGGAAGATTTGTTTATGTTTCTTCAATGCTATTCTAAGCATCTGATCCCCCACAATCCCTTTCATGAGCCGAACAAAATGATCTTTGGGTATTTCATCTTTCTTCAATTTGTTAAATAATGTTGGGTTCATCATGTTGTATTTCATCTTTGTTCATTTACTGTGGCCTATTTATTACTCATCTGCTACAATTTCGTACTGTGATTCACAGTTGGGATTATTTGTTTTGATTACCTCATGGTTAAAGACAGGATCTTTTTTAGATTTCTGAACTTCAGTTGTTTGAGAATGTTGGGGGGAAATCGGTACAGTCTGGCGTTGGAGACACTCATCTTGAGATCATTTGTGTGATAAAGTAGGATTACTTGCATATTATGAGGCAATATTTTGCATCTGTTCCACGACAGGTCCTTGTTGCTTCAGCTCCATTTCAGATGAAGGTTGCTCTTGTGCAATTTTAGGCTTCTAATTTTGATAGTCAGTCTGGTTGTCATGGCTAGAAGTTGGCCATGTTGGTAATGATTGACTGAATGAATTATTTCTTCCTGCATCTGAATCAGAAAGATGAGAATTAGAAGCATCTCCGCCTATGTCTCTAATCATTGCAGCTTGAAAAGCTTCCACATCTGCTCTTGAATGCATATTTTCATCCTCATCATCTTCAAGAAGCTTGACTATAGATGGGGTCCATAGCAGCACACTGTTTTTTTCCTTGCACTTTGGATAATGGATATGAAAATGCGGCGGCTCGTGGAGGTGGTTGGTTGTGGCTGGAGATGAATACAGAGGAAACGGAAACCTCCGATTAGAGATAGAGATTAGAGTCAGTTAATCGTCAAAACTGGATTCCTTGCAGTTGGCCTTTTCATTGATCCCACACACAAATTGATTTTGGCCCTTTGTTTGCAAAGTGTACTTCTCAAAGTAATCTTTCAATTGCTTTTGAAGTGGGTCGTAGTTGGTTTTCTTTTATGTATTAACTTCACATGGGATATTCAATACAGCCGACTCTTGAATTTAAACAAATTCCCTTCATTCACTCAAATAGGAGTCCTAATTCTTTATTTTTGTTTTACACTTCCTTGACTAGAATGGACTTTGGCTAAAAATTTATCAAAAGATATTTAACTTGAAATGTCTTCAAGACAATACCATGTAGTGCCTCATCTTCTTGCTTAAACTCCAAAGCTATGACTTGTAACCCGATAAACTTTAATGAACCAGTTTTGACTGAGTAATGAAAGTTAACATACCTTAATGGTCCACTTTTCACCATGCCTTGCGCTTGAAGTACATGTTGACTAAAGGAACTATCTTTAAAAATTGATACTTTAAAAATTGATACTCAAAACCTTAACTGATTGATGATAGATTGGTAAAACTTTTATTCATAGCTCACACAATAAGGCCACTCTTGAATAAAGGCTTCTTTGTATTTCATAATGAAGAGCTTCTTTTGCACAAACCTTGAATGACTATGAATACCAAGATCTTTTCACCAACTTGCGCTTTAAACCCTGGATGAAGCCCTAAGATGATGATGTTGATTGATGAGCAAACTCTACCAAAAACCATATTGAATAACACTTAATTGGGGAAATAAACCCTAATTAAGTGACACTGATGAGCACAAGAAGATGAGGTTTGTAGACTCTCCGTGCTCTAGCTCATGGTCTCTTGGATGATATTTTGGAGTAACTTGTATTGCAAGCAACAATGAGCATTTCATGTGTTGAAGGAAGCTAGAGAAAATTCAGGAGAATAGCTTTAGATGACATATATCTAAGTCTTTGTAGATTCACCAGATGACCTTGAGTATAAAACCTTGACTTGGAACCAAATCATGTGAAAGAAAGAGGAAACCCTAAAGCCTAAATGGAACCTTAATCCCATGGCCATTGATTCCAAATACCAATCCTTGTTGTTAATGAATGCATGTTATGTTAGATGACCTAATGGAGGGTATGTACATGATGATTATGAGATGTATAAGCCATATGATTCTTGTTAAAGGACATGAAAAATTTGGGGTATGACACAAGTTACTGGGTTTTATTGTAAGTCAGCATGGTATCGAGGTAGACCCCGACAAGGTAAAAGCCATACAAGAAATGCTAACTCCGAGGACAGAAAAAGAGATTCGTGGTTTCTTAGGAAGATTGAATTACATCTCAAGGTTTATATCACACCTAACTTCTATGTGCGAGCATATATTCAAATTACTGCGAAAAGATCAGACGATGGTATGGAACGATGATTGTCAAAAAGCCTTCGAGACAATAAAGCAATATTTACGAGAACCACTGATCTTAATGCCACCAGTCCCCAGAAGACCACTCGTCATGTATATGATGGTACTTGAAGGATAAATGGGTTGTGTATTGGGACAACATGACGAAATAGGTAGAAAAGAGCATGCCATCTACTACCTCAACAAGAAATTTACTGAATGCGAAGCCAGGTACTCCTTAAGAAGACTTGTTGTGCCTTGGCTTGGGATACTAAGAAATTGAGGCAATACATGCTAACTCACACCATGTGGTTGATAGCAAGAATGGATCCTTTAAAGTATGTGTTCGAAAAACCATCTCTTACAGGAAGGATTGCCCGATGGAAAATGTTACTATCACAATACGACAACCAATACATTACTCAAAAGGCCATCAAGGGTAGTGTACTAGCTAACTATCTAGCTTATCAACCATTACCAGAGTATCAACCAATGAAGTTCGACTTTTCGGACGAAGATGTCATGGCTATAAGTGACTACAAAATACCCGGGCCTGACGAAGGACCCAAATCAAGGGCATGTTGGACACTCATGTTTGATGAAGCTTTAAATGCACTGGGGCACGACATTGGGGCAGTTTTGAATTCTCCGAAAAATTATCACAAGCCTTATGTGAAAGGTTATGTTTTGACTGCACCAACAATATCTTCAAATATGAAGCTTGTAACCTGGATCTCAAAGATGCTATCGATCTGAGGAACAAATATCTCGATGTTTTTGGAGATTCTGCGTTAGTCATATACCAAGTCAACAACGAATGGGACGCTAAACACCCCAAATTGATTCCATATCGGGATCATGTTCTAAAGCTATCTATAGGAT
This sequence comes from Vicia faba, assembly GCA_948472305.1. Lineage (NCBI taxonomy): Eukaryota > Viridiplantae > Streptophyta > Magnoliopsida > Fabales > Fabaceae > Vicia > Vicia faba. The sequence goes on along the minus strand of OX451735.1, from coordinate 1,493,018,840 downwards.
TCACTGAGATCACCTTCGGTCATATCCCACGAGAAGAAAATTAGATAGCAGACGCCTTGACAACTCTACCATCCATGTTCAAAGTAACTTGGCCAAACCATGAACCGTGCATTACAATCAGACATTTCAAAGAGCCTGCATATTGCCTTGCTATTGAATAAAGACCAGATAACAAGCCTTGGTTATATGACATCGAGAGGTACCTTGACAAACAAGAATATCCAGAAAATGCCTCTATCCTTAACAAACAAACTCTGCTGGAAGCTAGCCTCAAAATCATTTCTGAATGGTGATGTGTTATATAAAAGAAACTACGATATGGTTCTACTCAGGTTTGTGGAGAAGCATGAAGTTGATACGCTTATGAGTGAAATCCACGAAGGTACTTTTAGAACTCATACAAATGGGCATGCCATGGATAGAAAAATCTTGTGAGGAGGTTATTATTGGTTAACAATGGAAGCCGATTGCGACCATTATACAAAAACGTGTCATAAGTGCCAAATTAACACCGAAAAAATAAATATGCTACCAACTCCTTGACCATTTTCTATGTGGGGAATTGATATGATAGGTATGATCAAACTAAAAGCATCTAACATACATCGGTTTATACTGGTTTCTATTGATTACTTCACCAAATGGATAGAAGCGACATCCTACGCGAATGTGACAAGTCAAGTGGTTACTCGATTCATAAAACAAAATCTCATTGTAGATATGGGGTTCCAGGAAGAATCATTAGGGATAACGGGTCTAATCTAAGAAATAAGATGATGAATGAGTTATGTAATAATTTCAAACTTGAGCATCATAATTCCTCACCATATTGACCCAAGATGAACAGTTCCGTTGAAGCTGCCAATAAGAACATCAGGAAAATAATTCAGAAAATGTTGAAGACATACAAAGATTGACATGAAGTACTTCCCGTTGCTCTACATGTCTATCGTACTTCCATGCGTACATCAACAGGTGCAACTCCTTTCTCGCTAGTATACGATATGGAGGAAATACTGCCAAATGAAATAGAAATCTCATCACTTCGAGCGCTGATGGAAACAAAGCTTGAAGAAGCAGAGTGGGTTCAGACGCGACTTGATCAACTCAATCTCATTAAAGAGAACGCTTGACAGCTTTGTTCCACGGTCAATTATATCAGAAGCGGATGAAGAAAGCCTTAGACAAGAAAGTCCGCCCTCGAGTGTTCAAAGAAGGGGATTTGGTACTCAAAAATATTATGCTACCTCGCCTCGATTGACGTGGTAAATGGACACCCAACTACGAAGGTACATATATGGTGAAAACAACATTCTCAGGTGGTGGCCTTATCCTCACAACAATGGATGGGGAGGAACTACCATATCCAGCAAATTCAGACGCATTCAAAAAATACAATGTATAAAAGGCTCACTAAGTTCGAACCTTAAAAAGGTGACTTAGGCAAAAAGGAGTGCCCCGGTGAATCGAAAACCTTAAAGGGAGATCCAGGCAAAAATTAGGGACATACACAAAAAAAATTATCCCGGTGGATTGAAAACCTGAAAGGGAAATCCAGGAAAAAGTTAGGGATCTTATTCAGAAAGAAAGAACAAAAAGACTGTGATCTAAGAGCTACGACTACAAACCACAAAGGAGAGAGATGGTCCAAATCATTTGGCTAGGAAGCAAAGGAGATTGGAGCTATCAAAAGGACATTGGAGAAACATCATTAACAATTATCAAATTTATTGCCATTTTCAGTTTTAAAATTTTATATAATTATCTCTTTTAAGGAATTTCATCTTGTACGCTCGCCTATTCAGAGGCATATCTAATCAATAAAACATTGACCTTTTCAAATCTTTCAATTGTGTTTTTTATTTTCAGACTTGTTTGCAAAATACTACGGTTATTTTTATGAATACTGCATTGAAAACATTTTTGGGAATTGACATACAAATAAAAGCATTTGATAAAAGCATCAAAAAGCATTTTGGTTAGAAAAACTTCAAAAGAAAATCCACGTCTAGGTCCATGCCTACGCATGCGTCTGCGATGCAATTATCTATGACACATTGACATTGTTCACCGTGCTTTATCAAAATTCTAATCGAATTTGAGATACAACAATTAGCAACAAACAATGTTGGGAAGTTAGTGACTATAAGAACTCAATGGTTTAAAAAGGAGAATTATGAAAAACATTTGTAAAATACTTGGAGGATACACATACGAAACATTTAGGGGCATATACACATATAAGGATTTTGGTACATGAGCATTTAAAACATTTGGGGCACATATCACACTTGGGCAACACATCAATTTAGGGCATTATGCATATACATCATGCATGGCATTTTGCAAAGGTACTTTGGCTAAAATTACAAATTTTCTTGGGGTCCATCATTAGCAAGCTTATCGGTGTAAACTCAATAGTTCAAACTTTAAGTGAATTTGGGGTTTATTTTTTCACATTGATAGTCTTGGTTGAGGGAGACATAACCGACATCATTAGTGAACTTAGGGTTTATTTCTTTACGTTTATAGTCTTGGTTGAGGGCGACACAACCGACATCATAGATGAATTTTGGGGTTTATTTCTTCATGTTGATAGTCTTGGTTGAGGGTGACACAACCAAAATCATCAGTGAATTTGGGGTTTATTTCTTCACGTTGATAGTCTTAGTTGAGGGCGACACAACCGACATCATCGATGAATTTTGGGGTTTATTTCTTCACCTGTACAGTCTTGGTTAAGGGCGACACAACCGACATCATCAGTGAATTTGGGGTTTATTTCTTCATGTTGATAGTCTTGGTTGAGGATTGATACAACTGACATCATCGATGAATTTGGGGTTTATTTTCTTCATGTTGATAGTCTTGGTTGAGGTCTGACACACTCGAAATCATCAATGAATTTGAGGTTTATTTTCTTCATGATTGATAGTCTTGGTTGAGGACTGACACAACTAACATCATCAATGAATTTGGAGTTTATTTCTTCATGTTAATAATCTTGGTTTAGGGCTGACACAATAGGCATCATTGATGAATTCTGGGGTTTATTTCTTCATGTTGATAGTCTTGGTTGAGGGCTGACACAACTGACATCATCGGTAAATTTGGGGTTCATCTCTTCAAACCTAGCATATTTCATTTGGTTATCGAGTCCTAGTTGAGGGCTGACACAACCGACATCGTCTTTCCAAGTTCCAAATATCTGGTTTCAAGCTTGTATTATTTATCCTCTAGGTTAAGGTAGGTATATGAAAAACTTTGGTTCATTGCATTAGTCTCAAAGCAGCAATAAATTATCTTTCTCGGTGACGTAATTCATTGTGTTAGTCTCCATGCGGCAATGTATTATCAAGCTCTATGTTATTCACCCCCTAGGTTACGATGAATATACAAAATCTGCATCACAAACTTACTATATTAGTCTCAAAGCATTAGTAAGTCAACTTTTTCAAAACTTGTATTTTTGTAAATATGTAAAAGAGTCTACAAACTCTTAGATACTGACGAGTTATCTGCGTCATCGTATCTAGTTTAAAACGAAACTTTGGTTCAAACGTTGGTAAGATAATACATCATCATTTATGCCTACCCTTCATACCCATGGGAACGCTGTACAGCGTATCCTTATAATCTTTTGGATGAATTTTGGGGTCTTCCAATATTTAATAAATTTCCTATCAAACCGTGCAAGACTTGCGTATTCTCACACTATTCAATTGAAAGACAATTAAATAGGGGCAACTGTCATACTCCAAATTTGCCCTACTAATTTCTAACATTTTTATTTCTATTTCTAAAAATAATTATTTTTGCTTTATAATTTATATCTTTTTCATGTGTATTGGGGTTTCATTTTGAGATTAGGGTATGGAAATGTCAGTGAAATTAGGAAAGTGAAAGTTTTGTGGAAGGGAAAGATAATGGATTAGGGGAAGTTATTTTTGTGAAAGTGATTTTAGAAGAGAAAAAGAGTTTAAGAATTTTGAAATTGTAAGAAATGATGAGTGGGTTGGTGAGAAATTGTGTTTTAAAGAAGAGAGTGAAAAATGAAATGGTTAATATTTTGAAATTATCGAGAGAGAGAGAGAGAGAGAGAGAGAGAGAGAGAGAGAGAGAGAGAGAGAGAGAGAGAGAGAGAGAGAGAGAGAGAGAGAGAGAGAGAGAGAGAGAGAGAGAGAGAGAGAGAGAGAGAGAGAGAGAGAGAGAGAGAGAGAGAGAGAGAGAGAGAGAGAGAGAGAGAGAGAGAGAGAGACGTTTAGGGTTGCTGTAGTGGGTGGATTACTTGCAACAGTAACCATGTTCATTAGGCGTGACAGACAAATTACTAAATAATCTGTCCAAAGCTGACGTCACACACAAGACTAGTCTTAGGCGTGGCTTATTCTCTCTCTTGCTTTTCAATTTTTTTCAATAAATTCAAGTTTTCCTTTTTCAACACGTTGCCAATTTTTCTTTCTCTTTGATTTTATGTAACAACAAATGCTTTCCTCTTTTTTTACATTGCTTCTAGATTACAGGCGTGGCATCACTCGACAATGACTTCACCAAACTTCTTCAAATCCTCATAATCATCTGAAATAAAATGTAATTTCCTTAACTAATTACATTAAATTAACCATTACTTAATAAAAATATAGGCGAGTTTTGTAGTATTGGGTAAGCTAATTGAACCTATCTCATTCACCAAGTGTGGACTTCTATCTCCATTGATCCAATTGTGGACCCGTATACCATATCAATTACTAACTACATGCTAGACTTTAAGTCAGTATTTTTGGTTTTATATGAATGACTTTGAAATATTAAGTCATCCTTGGTTGTAGGAAGAAATACGTGGCAAATTGTTATCAAGAAAAAAATTACTCAAATATCACATAATTTAAATTTTGGAGTTTACATCTTTGAAAACATAATGGTGATTACAATGAAGATATTGTTTTCAATGGGAAAATGTATTGTTTCCACAGGATCTATCCAAGGATGATGAATATTGCATCTAAACAAGTAGGATTAAAGAAGTAAAATGCAAAGAGAAGGAGAGAGAAGCACTTCTCAGGTTCAAACAAGGCCTTCAAGATGATCATGACATGCTTTTCACATGGAGGGATGGTGAGAAAAATAGATTATTAAAAGTTTAAAACTGTATCTTAATAATAAATACAAAAGATTTAATCAAACGTATCTTAATAATAGTAAACGTAGAACAAATCATCTAACATAAATCAAATCTGTTAAGAAAGATTTACATTACTGTTGAGAATCTAAAATATGTATAAATAAAATCCATATCATAATTTGTATGAAATTAACCTATCAATCTTGTTCTTCTCTTTCTCTTGTTCACGCTCACTCACTCCTCTTCTTTCTGTGTTTATCGTCAACAATCCATCAACTCTTTTCAGGTATTGATTATTCTTCAATCACAATTCTATCTTCTTTCTCTTGTTTGCATTCGACATGTTTAGGGTTCACATAAATTTCCAATTTTGTTTCTGTTCTTCTTTTTCTGCATGTAAAAGGAGGAGGGTATTAACCAACAACCTTTTGTTTTTATAGAAACCCGACAAAGACATTTACCAAGAACCTTTTGTTTTTATAAGGTTTTTGCAAAAACTTTTGTTTTTCTACCAAAACCATTGTTATATTAATGACTAAGGTTTTTTTTTTTTTTTTCATTAAGTGAATCAAATTTGTGTATATGTGGTGCGTGTGCAGAGTAAATATGTTGTAGAGTAAATCTTGAATAGACAAAATAAAACATATTAAACTTAAATATTAATTAAAATAATATTCAAGTAATGAACATACAAAAATAATATGTTTTTATTTTTCTTTTAAATTTAAAAATTTTATAACAAAATGTATTTAATCGTTGATTTTAGTATTTCTATTTTAACAAAATGTACTCACCTCCTCTTATTTTAATTATCTATTTCTATTTTTCAGTTGAAAAAAATTGGACTTTAAGAAATGGATCAACAAGGACATCAAAGATATAGCATCATAAATGGTTCACATCTATACTATGGAGATACAATAGGACCATTTGTACCGTTTAATGTAACTGACAATGTTAACTATGAAATGATGAGTGTTCCTTATGGGCCTCATGGTGGAAATCAACTTAGGACGAGTGTCCCACAAATGTATGCTTATGTTCAAGATGGACACTTTATTCTCAACCACCAAGTCAACCATGTTTCAACAAGAAGATTCATTGAACCTGCTCAAAGACAATATAATATCAGTCTTGGAAGAAATCAATTAAGGATGAGTACACCAGATGTCGTGTCGGGTAATATTTATGTTCAAGATGACCAGTTAATTTTTCAACAAAACAACATAGATCAAGCTTTAATAAGAAATCAACTTAGAATGAGTACACCAGATATCGTGTCAGGTAATATATATGTTCAAGATGGCCATTTGATTTTTCAACAAAACAATATAGACCAATTTTCAATAAGAAATCAACATAGGGTGAGTACATCAGATGTCGTGGCAGGTAATGTTTATGATCAAGATGGCCATTTAATTTTTCAACAAAACAACATAGACCAAGCTTCAATAAGAAATCAACCTAGGGCGAGTACATCAAATATTGTGTCAGGTAATGTTTATGTTCAAGATGACCACTTGATTTTTCAAGAAAACAACGTAAACCAAACTTCAATACAAAATCAACATAGGATGAATACACCAGGTATTGTGTCAGGTAATATTTATAATCAAGATGGCCACTTGATTTTTCAACAAAACAACATAGACCAAGTTTCAATAAGAAATCAACCTAGGGTGAATACACCCGATATTGTATCAGGTAATATTTATGTTCAAGATGATCACTTGATTTTTCAACAAAACAACATAAACCAAACTTCAATAAGAAGAGATATTGAAGCTACCCAAACACGTTCTATTATAAATCTTAAAAGAATTATAATTGAAGATGGAAAGATAAATTCTGAACCTATCACATGTTCCATTTGTCTTATGGGACTTTCAAATAAGTTGGTCGCTATTCAGTTGCCTAATCCTTGCTCACATGTGTATCATGAAGATTGTATTATGAATTGGTTAGATAGATCTAACACATGTCCTTTATGTCGTAGATCTATTTCGTGAAACTTGTCATATATTTGTAAATTTCTTTACATTGTACTATACATAATGACTTAAATTGAGATAAAAGAGATATAGGTTTAAATTGAGATAACGGATAGAAGTAATCTTATTGAAGGTCAACAGCTACTATTTCATTTTATCTCTTTCAATTTCATCTAATCTCTTTCTATATTTCTTTTTCAAAAGATATCTTTCTTTTTAGGTAAAATTTCTCTAAAATGTTTTAAGTTATTTAATTGTAATAAGTTAGTCTTTTATCTTTTTTTCGTTACTATTAGATTTTTTATGTTAACTAACGCCTTCACCGTTGATTTTTTTTTGTTTTATTTTACTCTATTAATTTTATTTTAATTTATTTTTAACTTATAAAATTCATATTAAATCCGTTTTTGATCCAAAAATTATGAAAACATTCCTAACAATATTTTTTCTCATTTTACATTTTGTTTAATTTTTTGAGAATTTTATTTTCTGTTTTACTATTTTTCTTTAATTTCTTCCTTTTGCGTGCATTTTAATTAATTTAAAAATACTTTTATGTACTAAAAAATTCTGAAAATTTTATTATATGATTCAATAATGGTGTCTGACCTATGTTAAATAACATATCAATATCATTAGTGTCACTTCAACTTTTTTAGAAAGGAGTTTGGGAAAAAAAGTCGAAGGTGCAGACGTTAATTAACATAAAAGATTCATATGTTGTAAAAAAAAACATAAAAGACTGATTTGTTACAGTTAAATAACTTAAAGGACCTTAGAGGTAATTTTGCCCTTTTTTTTTTTATGTTTAGGTTTTAAATTTTCTATTTTCCAATACACCTATTTAACACAATGAGAGGAGAATAAATTGTGAGGGAATGATGAGAAAGTTGATCATATGTTGATTTTGTGAGAGAGATATAATAAATAAATAAATGACATCTTGAAAATATGTCAAGAGAATTAGAGATATCCAAACGTCATTACCAACAGGTATTACATTTAAACAACACTTCATTTGATTTCAAAAAATGACTTAATTGTATAACTATTTTGATCAATTCAATTTAAAAAGTCAATAAATATCATGTGTTTAAATTAATCACACCACCTTGTTTTCATAATTAGTTAACTTGAAAGATGTAAATGTCATCCATGGAAAAAATAACCAGCTAGGTTTTACCAAACTTTGAGCTCAAGTTCAATGTCATATGTCACTACACAAACTGTACCAGTATACCTACAGGATTGGAGCGACATTAAACAAGGCAAGGCAGAAAGAGCTCATTGCTAAGTAACAAGGATGAGTTCATTATTGCATACTTTCCAAACATACATACAGCACTACTACAACCATCAAACATGTGGAGTGCATGAATTCAATAACATAATCTAACCAGAAATTCATTCATTGTTAGATTCAAATTCACTATACTGTACATTAGCAACAAAATAACTAGTAATCTAACAAAAAAGTGTACCCAAAAATGATCCAATTCCAATATCAACCTGCATTCATTCTCTCGAACACGATCCTTGCAATTCCTTGTAAATCAATTCAAGCTGCTCTTCAACTAACTCGGCGCGCTGGATAAACACTCTAGTCTCTTGAACTCTCAACCTCTTCCATCTTCTATCCAACTCTAACCTCTCTGATTCCCCAACCAACTTCATTCCTCTATTCAACACATTCAAACCCATTTCATCAAAACGAAACATTTCCCTCAAACAAATACCAATCTTTTCACCCTTACTTCTCACTTTTGCCGATCCCTTATCAACAACAGGCTTGGATTTGTAATCAGATAGAGATTTTGAGGAGTCTGCGGGGGTTTGTTTGCGATTGGAAGGTGGAATTGGTTGTGGGAGAGGATTGGTAGATGATTGGGCGGAGGATGAGGGTTTTGGGGGAAAGAGTTTTTTTTGGATTTTTCGTTCTTGTGCTATTTGAGAATCGCGTTTCATGTTTGCTGAGTTTTGAGATTAGGGATTTTGAGTAGGAATGTGAGTGTGTGTGTGTGAGCGATTGTACATTATAATAGAGACACGGTACAATAAAAAAAGTTGCACAAGAATAAAATATGATAGAGGAAAAATATCATGGATTTTGATGGAGAAGTTTTTTTAATGTCCATTGTCACTTATATCTCCCATCTCATATATTTTGATGATGATAAAAATATCTTTAGTATATTTATCTTTTAAAAATTATAATTTGTGTAAAAAAAATTACTCTCAAGAACGGTTAAACACAAAAAATTTGGTTTTTATTTTAAAATATTTGATACGAAAATTTGTGTGAGAGGGAAAATTTATGTTTTTTTATCTGTTTTTTTAAAAATCGGTATGAGTTTATACTGGCTTTTTTTAAATTTTGTATGAGTTTTTATTGGTTTTTTAAAAAAATCTGGTATTTTATTGCATATTTATTGGAATATTTGGAAATTATCCGTTTTTTGTTGTAGTTTTATCATTTTTTTTTAAATCCGATAAAATTCTAGGAAGCAATTGTCGTATTATCGAAGGTTTCAAAATGTTCGATACATTTATACCAGATAGTTCAAAACATCTTGTAAACATTGAAAAGTATAGATTTTTGTAAATATTCAGTGTATCAAATTTTTTGTAGACTGTTAAAAATTCGGTAGTTCAAAATGTTTCACTGAAGAAGTTGTTACCCTAGATTTTGGTTACGGACCGTGAACTGGCATTGAGGAATGCTTTGGATGTTATATTTCCAAACTCAATTCGTTTGCTGTGTCTATTCCATATTACAAAAATGTTAGTATGAAGTTGTAATACGGTGAGAGAATTGAATTTTTTGGTTTTATCCAAATGTGCGGATAGCAAGAGTCGCCACCGACTTTTCTTTTATCCAATATTTAGAAAATATGAAAAGAACCAGAAAGATCTTTGATAGATTTTGAGTTCGGGAGGTAAGTTATGAAAAGGGAAGATATTAGCACCCTTTTCATCAGTAGTTATATGCGGACTTTTAATCGTTAGCTCACTTTTGAAAATTTACTTTTTTGTGTATGTGTTTTGAAAAATATTTTTGAAAAGCTAACTTTGTAATGATTCTTGTATCAATCCTTAAGAACGCGTACAAAGTGTTTTAGAAAATATTTTGAAAGTCATGTGTCAAAATGTTTTTTTCGAAAAGATTCTGAGCGAGCGATTAACAGTCTTACCCACTCAATGTCGTTCTTGTTATTTTCCTTCTCCTTTAGAGATAGTGCTATATGTACCATTAGTTGATAGGTAGCCCTATCTATTGAATGTGAAAGGACGGACGGAGGATCATCGTATGGTCATCGAAGGCAACATATAGAGATACTTTAGCAATTGATCGGAGGGACTAGATCATTTTTTTGGCAACATCGAAGGGTCATCGAGGGACTGTGATCTTTATTCGAAGGGACTTTGTTAAAGTATCCCTATTTTCGAGGGACATGACCATGTTTCCGAAGGCAACAAGGAGGTTACCCTAGAGATGCGAGTGTGAATAGTATATTCAATTCAGTTATTTATCTTGTATTAGGGTTTACTATTGGTTGTTTTTAGATCTTGCCATACACACCTAATTACTAACAACATAAAATATAGCAGAAATATAAATGTGCCGAAAGTAAAATTCCTACGCTATTACATGGCTTCGTGGCAGTTACGTAATGGATGAGTGCGAGAATTTAAACCTATAACTATTACAACCTCGGAGCAGATGCAAAATAGAAAAAAATGCGGGAAGTAAACCTAAGTTATTACAATACGAATAACGCGACATATACATTTATCTAAGAATTTTAAATAGAAAAGAAAAAAAGGTTTTAAAAAAGAGGAGAAAAATATTTTGGCATTTTTTTAGAAAATAATTTTAAATGATAAGAAATAATTAATAAAACCTAAAATCTCTAATTGATTTTAATATTTTAAAAAAAGGTTTAATTACTTTAATTAATTAATTAATAAAAAGCCAAATTTAAATTGTTAAAAAAACTAGCCCTAATTTAATTATTATTAGAAAATTATTAGGTTAAATAATTAGGGTTTAATTAAAAGAAAAAGAAAATAAGTGAAAAAAAAAGAAAATAGGGTTAGTGGTAAAAAGAAGAAAAAAATAATGTATGGGGTGAGTGTTAAACTTACGCCCTTCAGCACTCTCCACAAGCAGCTTACCACCAGGCCAAGCGCTGGTTGGTGTTAGAAACACAGGCGCGTTACATAATATATTACACCTGCAGAAACTGGAAAATAATAAGGAAAAATTAGCAAAAGGCATGGATCGAATCACGCCCTTGTGTACCAATGCCTTATCGCGCGCGTCCTTGCCAATGGGGTGGCTGTTTCATAATTATATATAATCAATCAAAACAAATATAATATAAAACAAATCAGAGGGGACCAGAAAAGCGCCAGAGCCCTAGCTCCTGTCGTCTTCTCTGGTGAGACGTTTCTTTAAACTTGTAAAATAACACGCGTTAATGCTTCAATAAGACCTTATCCCCCTAATTTGAGGGCTATGGATTCAACAGTGGCCTTAGAATTGGCTGAATCATCCTGTACAAAGAGATATCAAGAAAATAATGCAAAACAGTGTGATTATGGCAATGGAGTATTCTGGCGTTATGGGACTTTGGAAGTTCATCAAATTTGATCAAAGTGGCTCACTTAAACATCATTGATCATTAAGTGTTATATTGAGAATTCGTAAATGGATGATATACTTGACAAAAAGCAAATGCAACTTGTTGTTGAGAGGCTTTGGTTCTACCAATCCTCTAATGAGTTCCAAATGCAAGTTTCAAGATGGTCATCTAACTAACTACTAATTCCTAACAATTGACTTTATTTTTTATGCTTTTATTTTATGCTTTTGCTTTATGTACCATTTACTTTACCATTTACGTTTGATGCTATTTTTATATTTTCTCACTTGAGCCTTTATCTTCATGTCATTTTATTTTGCTCATTTGAGCTTTTCATTTCTTTTTAAAGATACCTAATAATCAACTTGAACCCTAAAAAATCTTTAATGTTACTTGGACTACTTGGTTACTATTCTTAGCATTATGGAGTGGTGGACTTCTTGGACTTAGGATTAGAAGTTGTGGCCTACCTTGAGACCTTGTGACCTTGATTGTTATCTTGTCTGGAGTTCTTGAGGTTTATCCCAAGACATTGGGTTGTTTATTTTTTTTGTGTGCAGGTTATTGTGATTACATGCTTAGTCTGTGATCTGGAATTCACCTGTATACATATGTTACTCTGCCCAATTTTTGTGAAGACTTAATGCAATTAGAGCTTGATTTTCTTAATAGGTTTATCATCTTAGCTTGTTTGGTTTCAAATCCAAAGGATGGGAATTCTATATTGACTTATTGTGTCAAATATTGGCTTCTTATTAGTTAGATGGTTCTTTTTCCCTAGATTTTACCTTATGCTTTAGGATAGTCTCTTCGTCTCCTCCCATCTTCTTTAATTTCAAAAATCTTCTCCCTCCTTTTGAAAACTCTTCTTGTTTTAAAACTTGAACCACTTTCATAATAAACTTGGACTTATGTCCATGCATTTTCAAAAATTATTTCTTAATCAAATTTCAATCAACTTAACAATACTTTGACATTTTTGTGAGAATACTAAAAGTTAATAAATCTCATTCAAACTATTTTTCCATTTTGGATTTTATCTTTAAAAACTTTTCTCAAAAGATTAGACTCTTGTCAATCCTTGTAGTGATGCAAACAACTATACTTCTACAATATGTAGTGAAGTGAAATATTTTCCACTTGGGTGTTGAGTGACACATTTTTTATTTTGAAATCCAAGCCATATCCTCCACTTTAAGATGACGCAATTTATCCTTTCTCATAATTGTGGGTAGTAAGTATGTTTTCAACACGGACAATGACAATGATGTCTTATCTCTTAAAATTAAGCAACACACTTGTGTTTCTAAAATCTCTAAAAGAGGAACTATGTATACCCTGATCCTCTATTGCACAGAAGGTGGTACATAGGCACTAAAGGTTCGCAACCGCGGCGAGTACAAAAATTATAAAAAATATACTTCTTTCCTCACCACCACAATCTATTTTAATACAACATTTTATAGCCAAAACATACAGATTTTACAAAGAGGTTCCTGCGGAGTACCGTAGATGTTTAGGGTGCTAATACCTTCCCTTTGCATAATTAATCCCCTTACCTAGAATCTTTCCCCCCTATTTTGGGTTATTCGCTCTTTTCCCATTCCTTTGGAAACAATAAAGCACAGTGGCAATTTTTATTTTGATTTGTGCGAGTCAAGTCAATCCAATGGCTTAGTCTCAACATTTCTACCGCTATAGAAAAAATGGCGACTTCACTGGGGAAAGGTTGACCTCTTGTTGGTCCATCCCTAAGTGGGTTGAGCCTATCTTTGTTTATATTTGTATATGTGCTAAGTGTTTGTTGTATATTATGTGTTGCATATATGTTTGTTTGGATTTTCCTGGTTTTCAGGGTGCTTGGTGATTTCTCATAAGTCCTATACCCAGACTTGGAAAAGCTTAAGATAGGACGGGCGATATAGTCATGTTAACTTTGAGGGAGTAATCCAAAAAAAGGAGACATGAGATCCCCCACTCAGTGGAGGCCCCTTTGACTGTAGTGTCGTTTACCATGTAATCGAGAAGACGTACTGCTTTCGACCTGGGAGCCTGCTGAAACTGAGGACCGTAGAATACCTAACCCATCTTGGTCTTTTAGGTGTAGTGAGGAAGCTATGACGGATTAATCCTGTAGTATTTGTCACGCGATACTACGCCCGGACGAGTTTTTCTTGAAAATATTACTAATTACCAAGTTAATCGGGAAGTTGGTAATATCCAAAGGAAGGATGTAGACTCTGGGAACCTCTTGAACCTTGTTCGACAGGTGATAACTTTTAGACCATATCTTATGGGTAGTACCTTCGACCTCATGCTCATGACGTTGAACCTATGAACCCTATGTTTGTGATCTTGTGTGTGATTGTTGCATCATTCATTCATGCACCCATGAGCATCTCTTAAAGACATTTTATTTCAAGGGACTTAAAAGTTGACTTTTGTGAACATCTCAGGTACTTTTTGACTATGGATTCTAGAAAAAGAAAGACCGGGAAGTACAGTTTCAAATTTTCCAAGATAGATGAGTTGATGAGTCTGATTCCCGAGATTGAGTGTTTTGAAGATTTTCGGAGGAAGTATGGGTCCATCATTTCTCTCATGAAGCTCAGGATGAAGGAGGGTATTCTCTCGATTTTGGTCCATTTCTATGATCTGGTGTATCAATGTTTTACTTTCCTTGAATATTAGTTGATGCCTACATTAGAGGAGTATTCTTATGTGTTGGGTTTACCCATTACCGATCGTCTTCCTTTTACTGGTTTGGAGGGGGAGCCAAAATCCCATGAGATTGCTGCTTTGATCCATTTGGGGAAGTCTGAGGTTGAAGCCCATATGACTACTAAAGGAGGAATTAGAGGATTACCTACTCAGTTCTTATTGGATAAATCTCACTATTTTTCTAGGATAAAGAGTACGGTTGCTTTTGAGGCCATTTTTGCTCTACTTGCTTACGCGATGTTCTTATTTCCCAACGTAGACAAATTTGTTGATATTAATGCCATCAGGATCTTTATGATAGGGAACCCGGTTCCTAAATTTTTGGGTGATGCTTATTAATCTATTCATCTTCGGGATTCTTGTCATGGAGGGAAGATCCTCAGCTGCACGCCTTTGTTGTATCAGTGGTTTACTTCTCATTTGCCTCGGTCTGATGCTTTTTGGGATGTCAGGAAGGAACCTCGTTGGGATCCGAAGATTATGGAACTTACTCATTCAGATATTTTTTAGTATCATTAGGCTTACCATGATGTAGAGATTGTCGACAGTTGTGGTAGTTTCCCCAATGTACATCTTCTTGGTACAAAGGGAGGAATTAACTACAACCCTGTTCTTGCACGTCGACAGTTGGGATATCCGTTGAGGGATAAGCCAAATAGTATTCATTTGAGTAATTTCTTCTTTAAAGAGGGAGAAGACCATAAGGAATCTATGAAGCAGATTGCGAAGGCCTGGCGTCACATTCACAGGAACAGTAGGAAGGACTTGGGACCTAGGGGGTTATTTCTTTGGAGCCTTATCTTCAGTAGGTACAAGCGAGAGCCATTTAATTGAGGATGTCATATTCTCGAGAAGCACATATGCCTGATATGTTTGTGAAGACTACTCCTCCCCTATTGGATGATGTGGAAGAGCTCCAACTTGCTTTAGTTAGGATGCAGTAGGAAAAGGAAGCTTGGAAGAATAAATGCCAGACTCTAGATATTTCCTACCGAGCAGACCTGAAGGAAAAAGATAACTTGATTGAGATTCTTGAGAGTCAGGCTGTTGAGATGATGGAGAGTCAAGGGGATTTATTTTCCTCTAAATCTCAATCAAGCCCTAGTTGCTCACTTCCTAATTCAGATGATTGGAAAGAGGTCGCCACTAGGTATGCGGAAGAAAACAAGAGGTTGAAGGCTCAAATTACCATCCTTACGGGGAAGCGTCAGCGTATAGAGTGATCTCCATCAGCTTTGCTTCTTAGGGTTTTAGGCTTTACTTTCATCTTGTACTTGGGATTCTTGAAACTTGTAATCCATTTTGAAGTTATTATAATAAAAATTTTCAGTATTTCAAATGTGTTATTACTTTGATATATGCAAAATTGTCTATAAATCTTTAAGCCCCTTGAAATGATAATAAAAAAATAAATTATATGCATTGCACACCATGCATCATATTGTACACACTTCTTGCATTTTTTTGCATATCCAGGTGTCTTACTAATTTTCTTTACTTCAAATATCAAGTTGTCTCACTGGTACAATACTCGAGCTAATTTTAGAAGGAAGATGGATAACCTAGAACAAGAGAATCGTGAGCTGCGCGATGAGGTTTCTGCTCTGAAGGCCGGTATGGACAATCTCACTGCTCTGATGGAATCTTTGGTGGGTGCTCACAATCATCCACCGATTGTTCAGCCTCAACAGGCAATGGTTACCACTGAAGCTTCAACTAATCCTATTTCTACTACTCCAGTTGTTGTTCAAAATTGTATGCCTTCGGGACACCCTTGGGGATTTCTAGAGAACTTTATACCAGAAGGTTATAATCAAGATGCTCAAGTTGCTCCACTTGTTGACTGTTCCTGCTCCTGCACCTCCTGTGGTGCATGTTATCCCTGCCGTTAGAAATGAAATTCACTATGATGCACCTCCCTCGGTGAATATGGCCCCGTTTTCTAATGCTGAAGTGTATCGCCCTATTCCTCCACCAAGTGAAAGCTTAGGTTTCTATGATCAAATGGAAGATTTTCAAGATCAGTTTGATAAGATGCAGAAAGATTTGAAGGACCTCAGAGGAAAAGATTTGTTTGGGCAGAATGTGAATGATATGTGTTTGGTGCCAAATGTGAAAATACCTGCAAAGTTCAAAGTACCGGAGTTTAAAAAGTACAAGGGAAACACTTTCCATCATGGTCACTTGGTGATGTATGTAAGGAGAATGTCTACTCATACAGATGATTAACACCTGTTGATTCATTTCTTTCAAGACAGTATAACCGGTGCAACATTGAAATGGTACATGAGTCTGGACAGTGCCAGTATTCATTCTTTTAACGACTTGGGTGAAGCGTTTATTAGACATTACAAATACAATGTGGACATGGTGCCTGAACGTGATCAACTCAGGGCCATGGTCCAGAAGGACAGGGAGTCATTTAAAGAATATGCACAGAGATGGCGTGAGGTAGCCGCCCAAGTGATTCCTCCAATGGAAGAAAAAGATATGACAAATATTCTTCTGAAGACACTAGGTGCATTCTAGTATGAGAGAATGGTGGCGAGTGCACCCAGTGATTTTACTAAAATGGTGGAAATGGGCGTCCGTTTGGAAGAGGCTATAAGAGAAGGTCGTCTAAAAAGTGAAAGTTCCAGCAATGTGAAGAAGCCATCATATGGATTTGTTAAGAAGAAAAAGGGGGAGACGAATGTTTTTATTCAAGATATAGGGGTTAATCACTCTAGAAGAAATCATCCGCGCCATCAACAGGTTGCCTCGGTAACTCCAGTTGTAAATGCAGCTCTGACTACAATTGCTTATTAAAGACCATCCCCACAGGGAAGTCAAGGGCAGAATTAGAGGAGAGATCCTTTTGACTCTATCCCTATGAGTTATGCAGAGTTATCCCAACATTGATCCAGAAAAAGTTGTTCTAGACTAGGCCACCTCCTGCTATACCATCCCCTTTACCTTGGTACTACAAGGCAAATTAGACGTGCGCTTTCCATCAGGGTGCACCAGGGCATAACCTATAAAATTTTTATCCTCTAAAGTCTGAGGTACAAAAAATGGTTAGATCTGGCCTTTTGTCCTTCAAAGATGTCAGTCATAATGTAAAAGATAATCCTCTCCCAAAACATGGAGAAGCGAATGTTGTTAACATGGTTGCTGGTTGTCCAGGGGATTTCCGCATTTATGATATTAATTTGGTTAGAGAAGACTTGGTAAAGATGCATGCATACCTTTGCGAGTTTAGTTACTATACTCATGACCATGCTGGTTGTGGTATTTGTAGTACTAATATACAAGGTTGCGATAAGATAAAGGTTGATTCAAAGGAGATGATGAATGAGGGCCTCATCCATATAATTAGGCCTAGGGTAGAGTATGCGGAGGAAGTGAACATGGTCTTTGGATGTCTTGGAGAATTCAGGATCTTTGATGTGGGACATATGAATGATGATCTCATACAATTGCATGCTACTTTCTGCCACATGGCTGGTCAGGTAGAGCACCACTATGGATCTTGCCGGGTTTGCTGCAGGGACTCCCGAGGATGTTCAATTGTGAGAAAAGGTATTCAGTTGTTATTGGATAATGGAAATATCAAGGTTTCAAGCCAAAGATATGATTACCATGAGGTTAATGAGATTGAGGTTTGTTTGGCTGAGGAAGAATCATATGATGAATATGCTTCCGCGGGTGAATTTTTTCCTCATATGAGGTATGTTCTCTGGTGATGATTATTTGATGTCAAAGTTTTCTGAAGAAGGTGTGAATGTGATTGTGCTGTGTTTCAGTGATTCTTCCCATGTCGAAATTGAATACTGTAGCAAGCCAGTTGTTGCCCCTGTGGTGATTTACTTGTTAGGACCCGTTCCTTACAAATCAGACAAAGTTGTACCGTATAAGTATAATGCTACAATTTTAGAGGATGGTGTGGAAGTTCCCATCCAGCCTTTGTCTAATGTTGGAAATATTTTTGAGACTAGTAGAGTGACCCTAAGTGGTCATGTGTTTGCACCAGTTGTTCAGGGAAATGATAATGCTGGTAAGAAGGCTGTGGAAAGTGTTGAAGAAAAGAAGGTTGCAGAGGAATCCAATGGTACTACCTGGGAGAAGGACGTAGATGATATTTTGAAGATAATCAAAATGAGCTACTACCGAATTGTGGATCAGTTATTACAGACTCCTTCAAAGATATTTATCTTAGCATTATTGATGAATTTTGCTGCCCGTAGAGAATCTTTAATGAGCGTGTTGGACCAGGCCTTCGTGGAGTATGACATGCCATTAGATCAATTCAGCAGTGTGGTAGGTAATATTACATCATGTAATAACCTAAGATTTTGCGATGATGAATTGCCTGATGAGGGGAGGAATCACAATTTGGCTCTCCACATATCCATGAACTGTAAGAGTGACTCATTATCAAATGTGCTGATTGATAATGGATCCGCCTTGAATATGATACCGAGAAGTACGCTAATAAAGTTGAAATATCAAGGGGCTCCTATGTGCCCAAGTGGTATTATTGTCAAAGATTTCGATGGGTCAAGGAAGTTGATATTAGGGAGGTTGATCTGCCTATTCACATAGGCCTGTATCTGTTCCAGATCACTTTCCAAGTCATGGATATTGTACCCGCATATAGTTGTCTACTAGGAAGACCGTGGATACATGAAGCAGGGGTCGTCACCTCCACTTTACACCAAAAGTTGAAATTTGTGTGTGAAAGCAAAGTGGTTATTATAAATGGAGAGCAAGCATTGCTGATATATCATCTATCATCTTTCAGTATTGTGGAAGCAGGTGAAGCTGTTGCGGGGATGCAATTCCAGGCTCTATCTGTTGATAATATAAGAGGGAACGAGAAATATATGACTTCATTCAAGGATGCTCAGCAGGTTGTGCGCAATGGTCTAAGTAAAGTATAGGGATAGGTCGTTGATCCTCCAGTGAACAAGAAAAAAGGTTAGTTTAGGATTCTCTGCCAAGAGTGGCAAAGGCGAAATTTTGAAGTCAAAGTCTACTATGAGCAGCTATCATGATGTTTTTCGTAGCGGAGGCTTTCTCCATCCAACTGTTTCTAGAGTTAATGCTATTGAGGAGGATGAAGAAGATCAGGAAATGCCGAATTATGTGAGGCCTAGAGTCAGAATCCAGAACTAGGTCAGTTATGATGTTCCCTCTTGCATCCATGTCTCAAAGTAATTTGTTTTTTTCTTTGCAAAAAGCTTTCATTCTTCCCAACATGAAAGTTAATATTGTATGGGCTTATCTATTTGCTTTGATCATTAAAATCATAAATAAAGGTTATCTTTGATTCTCAAAATTGTGTCTTTTATTTTTCTTTTTTTTCATGGAAAATGGTAATAATAAAAAACCTTTTGAATAAAATAATTGAAAATAAATCTGCATGATCACTTGATATATGTGCCAGTTTCTAAAAGCAATCACAAATCACATGTGCAGATTAATTAATAAACCTATTGAATGCAATGACCATGCAACCTCTCCCAACTTTGAATTTCCCGTGCTCAGGATGGAAAAAGAAGAATATGCTGATATTCCAGAAGAGGTTTCACGGTTGCTCGAGAATGAGGAAAATGCCATTCAGCCGTATAAAGAGTCTTTGGAAACAATCAATTTGGGTTCAGAAGAGGAGCCAAAGGAAGTCAAGATTGGAGCATCGTTGCATCCTGATGTGAAGAACATGTTGACTGAGCTGTTGAAAGAGTGTGTGGACATATTTGCTTGGTCTTACCAAGATATGCCGGGTCTAGATACTGATATTGTGGAACATTAATTGCCTTTGAAGCCAGAGTGCCCGCCCGTCAAACAGAAGTTGAGAAGAACTCACCCTGATATGGCACTAAAAATCAAAGAAGAAGTCTTAAAGTATATAAATACCGGTTTTCTTGTGACATTAGTGTATCCTCAATGGATAGCCAACATTGTGCCCGTACCGAAGAAATATGTAAAAGTCCCCATGTGCGTAGATTACAGAGATCTAAATAAAGCTAGTCAAAAAGATGATTTCCCATTGCCACACATTGACATGCTGGTTGATAGCACAACGAAATTTAAATTATTCTCGTTCATGGATGGATTTTCTGGATATAATCTAATAAGAATGGTTCCTGAGGACATGGAAAAAACAATGTTTATCACACCTAGGGGAACATTCTGTTACAGAGTGATGCCCTTCGGGTTGAAGAACGTTGGTGCAACGTACCAGAGGGCTATGACAATCCTATTCCATGATCTGATGGACAAGGAAATTGAGGTATATGTTGATGACATGATTGCCAAATCATAGACCTAAGAAGGGCATGTGGATGATTTGTTGAAGTTATTCCATCTTTTGAGGAAGTATCCTCCACTTGAATCCAAATAAATGCACCTTTGGTGTCCGATCAGGGAAGTTGTTGGGTTTTATTATCAGCCAGAAAGGGATTGAAGTTGACCCATATAAGGTCAAAGAGATCTAAGAAATACCTGCGCCAAGGACTGAGAAGCAAGTTAGAGGCTTCCTTGGGCATCTAAATTATATTTCCAGATTCGTCTCCCACATGACTACAACATGTGAACCGATCTTTAAGTTGCTAAAGAAAGATCAAGGTTGTGTGTGGACAAATGATTGCCAGAGGGCATTTGAGAGTATTAAAGAATATTTTCTTGAACCTCCTATATTGCTCCCTCTCGTTGAAGGAAGACCATTGATCATGTATCTAACAGTGTTGGATGGTTCTATGGGCTGTATTTTGGGACAATAAGATGAAACATGAAAGAAAGAATATGCCATATACTATCTCGGTAAGAAATTTACTGATTGTGAGTCACTGTGTTCTATGTTGGAGAAGACATGTTGCGCTCTAGCCTGGGAGGCAAAGTAGTTGCGACAATATATGTTGAATAATACTACTTGGTTGATTTCCAAAATGTATCCAATTAAGTATATTTTTGAAAAGCCTGCTCTCACCGGGAGAATTTCACGTTGGAAAATGTTATTGTCTGAATACGACATTGAGTACCACACTCAGAAGGCCATAAAAAGCAGTGTGCTTGCGGATTATCTTGCTCACCAACTGGTAGACGACTATCAATTTGTCAAGTTTGACTTCCCTGATGAGGATGTGATGTTTTTGAAAGCGAAAGATTTTGATGAACCTTTACCTGGTGAAGGTCCAGATCCTGAATCTCGCTGGGGCATGGTATTTAACGGAGCGGTGAACGCTTACAGAAAAGGAATTGGTGTGGTGATCCTCACTTCACATGGATCACACATTCCTTTTACTGCAAGACTAACATTTAATTGTACTAATAATATGGCGAAATATGAGGCTTGCATTATGGGCCTCGAGGAGGCCATTGATCTTAGAATCAAGGTTCTAGATGTGTATGGTGATTAGGCTTTGGATGTTAATCAGATTAAAGGAGAATGGGATACTCGTCACCCTGGCTTGATCTGTTACAAAGATTATGCTAGAATACTATTACCCTTCTTTAACTAAGTTAAATTCCATCATATTCCAAGAAATGAAAATCAGATGGCGGACGCTTTGGAAACTTTGGCTTCTATGTATCAAGTTAATACTTGGAATGATATGCCTCGTATTACGGTGCGATGTTTGGATAAATCGGCTCATGTGTTTACAACAGAGGATATGGTAGATGAAAAACCTTGGTATTTTAATATCAAGCATTTTCTTCAGACTCAAGAATACCCGGTTGGTGCATCAAATAGGGATAGAAAGACATTGAGAAGGTTGGAGGGCAACTTTTTCCTCAATGAAGATGTACTGTATAAAAGAAATCATGACATGGTCTTGCTCAGATGCGTGGATATACACAAAGCATACATGTTAATGCATGAGGTTCATGAAGATTCATTCGGCACCCATGCTAATGGACATTTAATGGTGAAAAAGATGCTTAGGGCAAGTAACTATTGGATGACAATGGAATCTGACTGTTACAAATTTGTGAAGAAGTGCCATAAATGCCAGATTTATGTTGATAAAATTCATGTACCCCCAACACTTCTCAATGTTATTTCTTTCCCATGGCCTTTCTCTATGTGGGGGTATTGACATGATAGGAATGATTGAACCAAAGGCGTCAAATGGACATCGTTTCATACTAGTGGCGATTGACTACTTTACCAAATGGGTGGAGGCAACTTCATATGCTAATGTCACTAAACAGGTAGTAGTGTGTTTTATCAAGAACAACCTCATATGTCGGTATGGTGTGCCAAGCAGGATTATTACCGACAACGGCTTAAATCTGAATAACAAGATGATGGCGGAACTTTGTGAGGAGTTCAATATTGACCATCATAACTCATCTCCCTACAGGCCAAAGATGAATGGGGCTATTGAAGCGGCCAATAAGAACATCAAGAAGATCATCCAGAAAATGGTTGTTACTTATAAAGACTGACATGAAATTCTCCCTTTTTCTCCGCATGGGTATCGAACATTTGTACGCACTTCAACAGGGGTAACCCCATTCTCTCTTGTATATGGCATGGAAGCAGTTCTCCCCATTGAAGTTGAGATTCCCTCTTTGCGTGTAATAATGGAAGCCAAATTGTCGGAAGCTGAATGGGTCCAGAACAAGTTTGACCAGTTGAATTTAATATAAGAGAAAAGAATGACGATTTTGTGTCATGGTCAATTATACCAAAAGAGAATTAAGAAAGCTTTTGATAAGAAGGTCAAACCTCGTGAATTCATAGAAGGCTACCTCGTACTCAGGAAGATCATGTCTTTTAATGCTGATTCTAGGGGCAAGTGGACTCCTAATTTTGAAGGACCATACATTGTCAAGAAAGCCTTCTCTGGAGGTGCACTGATTCTTGAAAAAATGGATGGCGAGGAGTTCCCACGTCTTGTGAATGCTGATGCAGTCAAGAAATACTTTGCCTAGGAAACGTAAAAGAACATCTCGCTAAGACAAAAACCCGAAAGGGCGGTTTAGGCAAAAAGGGGCGTCTCGGTAAGCCGAAAACCCGAAAGGGCGGTCTAGGCAAAATTTAGAGACATAAATAGAATAAATTTTCCCGGTAGGTTGAAAACCCGCAAGGGAAACCTAGGCAAAAGTTAGGGATTTTCTGGCAAGTAACTGCATCAGACAAGACTTTATCAATGGAGCAACAATCTGCTTGGATCTTACTACTCTTCGACCGAAGTTTCGGCTCAGGAATTCAAAGTCTTTAGGGAGAATAGTGGTCATTGTAATTCAATGTATCTTTTCCAATATATATTACCATGTTCCAAACTTTGTAATTATCTATGGAGTCTTGTCATTCGCAGACCACCATTCTATTAATAAAGTTTGAGCCTTTTGTCCAATTTCTTGCAATTCTTATTTTTATTCAGCTTATAAAGATTTCATTTATTATCCATAGTAATGATCAAAGTAAACAAATTAAATAAAAAAATTATTTTTTGAAAAGAATTTACAAATTACTTATTGCTTTAGATTTTGTGACACAAGGAGAACAAAATTAGTGACTTCAGGGATGGATAAACTCAAAGGTTTGTATGATGTGAAGACTCTGTCCAAGGTTCCCCAGTGAAGGCTTCACTCATATAAATAAAATAATTTTCTCCATGTGCATGCTGAGTTAGACTCATTAGCGAAGCATCTCCTTTCGACAGTACTAGCATATTGGTTGTTTTCCCGACAGTCAGGCAATGACAGTGTCTTATTTAAGATATTTTGAAACAGTTATCAACTTTTTGGGTTTTCATCTGACAAGTGCTGGATTAGATTTAAAATCCCATAAGTTTTCTTGCTATAGTGTTTGATTTCTTGAATTTCTCCAGGTGAAGTTGAGATGATATACTTCTCTGAAATTGTTGTCCCCGTGAGGTTTCATACTTTCTCCCTGGAGAAGTTGGTGCAATTATTACTCTCAGTATTAAAGAATGTATCTCGATGTATCCTTTGACGATATAGTATTACCCTCTCCAATGAAGTCAGTATGTCATCCCCAACTGATGTCTCAATGATGTGATATTGTTTTCCCTAGTAAAATCAACCATGGAGGAAGTGTGAACTTCGAACATTTTTGTTCCCACCGCTGAAGTCTGTGTGGTTTTCCCAGTGGAACTTGGAGAAGATGCTATATCGCCATGTTTGTGTTAATTTACTGTTATTGATCTTGTTCCTTCCTAGTGAACTTAAGCTTTGAAATAGGAGTTTGTTTCCTAGGTTGGTGTTTACTATTTTATGGAATTTCCATCCTGTTTGTGATTTAGCTGAGTATTGATTATAACCATTTTTTGGTCTTGTGTGTACCCCTAGTGTCATATGTCTGTTTTGTCAGCATATACATGGTAACATTCATACTTTCATACCAGCATCATGCATAATCATTTCTCATTTTCATTTTTTAATATATATCTTGTTGGTATATTACCCAGTTTTGAAGAGTTGTGTTACCCTCTCTCCAATAGAGTGTCAATCTTAAGCAGAAAGTGTATATTCTTCCAACTTCCCCACTGAGTTATCCCTCATGGAAGAACTTTGTTTCAACCTTCTTTTCAGCTCGTTGTCTGGATGGAATGGGTTTCCCCCTCTTGAGTTTATTTCTCAAGAGATGTATTTTGATTGACTGCTTCATTCCGATTTATTTCTGTTTGGAGTGGGTACCCTCAACAATACTCTTATTTAGATTTTGGCAAGCTTTGAGCTAGTTTGAGAATGTGCATTTATTTTTCACAAGAAGATTTTATCTCCTCAGCGTGAATTTATTGGCATTTATCCAAGAATTCCATCCCTTTCCCCAGGAAGCCATATTTTCTTTCTTCAGGAAGTCTTTAGTGCAATTATTTCTCATAGCAGCAAGTGGCAGGTCTCTTTATTTGAGCAACCTGTACTTCCCCCAGTGAATCTGACGGCTCCCAGAGAAGATTCAGATTTTTTACTCCAATGAATGGTAGCCTTATCATTATGGAAGGTAGTTCGTTGTTGAGATTTTGGTACTCCAATGAATGGTATGCTTGTCATTATGGAAGGTAGTACATTGTTGAGATTTTGTTACTCCAATGAATGGTAGCCTTGTCATTATAAAAGGTAGTTCCTTGTTGAGATTTTGTTACTCCAATGAATGGTAGCCTTGTCATTACGGAAGGTAGTTCATTATTGAGATTTTGTTACTCCAATGAATGGTAGCCTTGTCATTATGGAAGGTAGTTCATTGCTGGGATTTTGGTACTCCAATGAATGGTAGCCTTGTCATTATGGAAGGTAGTTCATTGTTGAGATCTTTTTCTGATGAATGGTAGCCTTGGAATTATGGAAGGTAGTTCGTCATTGAGATTTTGTTGCTCAGTAGAAGTTTATTTGTTCACAGTCATGAGTGATGAATACATCTTGAAATTTGCTGGTATTATCTTACCATTCCTTTCCTCGGGGGGGGGGGGGGGGGTCGACATTATTTTTTTCCTATCCCCTCAGTGAGTTGGTAGTTCACAGTTATCTGTCGGTCACCGTTATCCTCCAATCTCTCTCCTCAAATTTTGAGTTTACGAAGCTTTAGGTCCTCTCTTGGGAATTAGCCCAACAGAATCTTGTCTTTTCTTCACCAGTGATTTATTTTCCTGGTTAAGTTTTCCTTTTATTTCCTCTTTTACTTTTTTACATCCCCAGTGGTTTCTTGCGTTCCTTTAGATTAGTTCATCTGCATTCATAATCATAAGCATTGCATGGTATCTTATGGAAAAAAATAGGGTTGTTTTATATTTAAGTATCTTCAATCGCGTCGACATGAAGATTTTAATCTTAGTACATCCGGATAGAAGACACTTAAATAAGGGCGGTTGTTGTACCCCAATTTTTGCCCCTAAGATCCCTTCATCATATCATATAAATTTAATCACAAAAAGATCACATTAGGGTTTGGTTCTTCTCCCTATCTTTAGCTTTTTCTCTAGGAGGAATCACCAAGCATATTGACTTGTATTTTATGATCATATATGTTTTGTATTGATTATCCTTTAATTAATAAATACAATGAGTGTTTTCCCCAATTGTTGATGTTATAGGTAAAAGCATAATACATTCCATCAAGATTGATCTAAGGATTCATGAGTTCATTTCTATGCCTCCTTTAACAAAGTTTCATTGAGATTCAAGCCTCATCATTAAATATGTTTTGAAATAATATCATGACAAAGTCTTTTATGATTCATCATGCCTTAAGTTGTCAAAATTAGTTCAAAAGTACAAGGGATGATTGAAAAAGTTTGACTCAATTGGACAATTCTTTGATTTTAATGATCACAAGTGCATATCTCCTTCAATTCTCAAGATTTGGAAGTGGTTTTGGTTTCTATGGTTTCTCCTTGTCATCCTCAAAAACTTATATTCACATGACAAAGGTATTTGTGCAAGAAGGAAGGTCAAAATTGCAAATGTTTTCCAAGGAATTTTCTTACTCTAGGAGCTAGGGTTTTGAACTTCAAAGGGGTATATCTTGCTTATTTTTTGGTATTTTTGAGTGATTCTAAATACATCCTTCTCTTAAAAGGGTTATTAACAAGTCACTTCAAAAGTTTCAAAGAAATTTTGTATGGAAGAAACTTGATGATGAAGAAAGATTACAAGTCCTCCTAATGAACTTTAAATTCCCTTTATATGACTTCAAATGATCATAACTTGACCAATTTTTATCACCTTGAACCCATTCTTTTTCCACAATGATCTTGAAGATGTGAACTTCAACCTTTATTTTATGTACAAAGTGTGAAAATGGATGGAAGATGCCCTAAGGATAAAAAAGATTATAGATTATTTCATGATTTTTTTCCAACTTCAACAAGTCATAACTCTCTCAATTTTTGGATATTTTGAATGGTTCAAGTTTCAAAATGTCATTCAAGAGATATTATTCATCCCATATTTTATGGTCAAGAGCAAATTTCAAATGGAAGGCCATGTTTGGATGCAAGACATTATAATTCATTTTTGAAGAAAAATTTAAAAAATTTCTAAGTATGGAAAGTCAACCTCTTTTTCTCAACTTTAACTCATTACAAGTTTCAGCTCAAACATCCATTTGATCCCATTCTTTTCACATTATAAAGCTTGTAATCTCCTCTTTCTAAAGCTTCAAGAATCATGTCCTAAGACCCCTTGAGTTGAGAATGCCATTGGTTTGAATTTGGAAATTTGAAATTGAATTTTTCACCGAGTCAGAAATTTGAAACTCTTGTTTTGGCTTCTAATCACAAAATTGTTGCGCATTTTTGCTCCTAAACATGTTTATTGAACTTCCAGAAGTGACTAGTGCATAAAAATGTAAGGTTTGGATGAGTTTTGATTAAAAAAAATGAGTCACACTTTTCCCATGCTGCAGATTCACACGAATTCCCTCCAAACTTCATCATTTCACACGCTTGAGCATCCCATTCACTTTCCTATAAATAGAGGATCATCCCTCATTCATTTCCTCAAGCTTAGAAAGCCAGAATCACCCTGCCAAACTCTCTCTTGAACTCAATTTTCTGCAACTTCGAATTTCTCTTACAACCTTTCTCAATCATTTTTCTTTGTCAATTCACCTTCCTTGATCCTCAATGAAGCTAACAGAAGAAGAATTAAGCTCTAAAATTCTCTGAATCATGCTAGCCAAGTCCAGTTTCAGAGCTCTGCAACTTAACTTCAATAGGTAGATTCCTTCACCAATTCTCTCAAACTTTGATACTATTGTGAAGCTCTCATCTTCGCGGTCTTAGTGGTAACACTTGTTTTTATTTGAAAGCACGTTTTGACCATGAAATTTCAAATCCCTTTTCAAAACTTCTTTTCTAAATTGACTGATCTACAGTTTATATAAATTTTTCGGGAAAGTGTGGTTGTCTTCGTCTTGATGAGATGAAGCGAATGGTACCGGTCTCGTGTTCTAATTTTATAGTTTGAGGAACCTGGTTTTGAGACTGACTGGAGGTTGAAGATGACCAACGTGTCATCCTTCAACCAATGAAAACGTGCCATTTGAAAATTTTGAAAATTTGATTTAATATTTGATTCAGTGCTTTATTCAGTAGTGACCATGATGTGCAGAGCGTGTATGATCCATTGGATTAGCTTACTAACGCGTTTTGACTCTCATCCATTGATCCACATCTTTTTTATTTTATTTTATTTTCTGATTTTTATATTTAAATTGTTTTAAACTTCAAAAATTCAATAGAAAATTCATTTTAACTCCAAAAAATATGAAAAAATTATGAAAAATACTTTTGATTTTTCTCTTTTTGATTTTTATTTTTTCATAATTTTATTTTATGTTTTGGTATTTTTTACAATTTTTCACTTTATTTGAATTGTTTTAATTATTAAAAAAATACTTTTCCTAATTTTTTAAATTCTGGAAAAATTAGGGAAGGATCCAATGATCTTTTGACAAATATTGGTGACCTCATTTATTTTTTATTTTTGACTTAACTATTTTTCTTTATTCTTGGTTTATTTTGTCTATTTCTTCTGACTTAAAAAAAATTACCAAAAATTTTATATAAATATTTGAGCTCATTTCTGTTTTTTCTATGGTCTTGTTTAATTTTTCTTGATTATTTTTAATATAATTTCTATTTTGCCTCTTTATTTAATTTTTTAAATCATTTTTAAAATCTTATTTTCTTATTTTTAATACAATTTTAATTTATATATATATATATATATATATATATATATATATATATATATATATATATATATATATATATATATATATATATATATATATATATATATATATATATATATATATATATATATATATATATATATATATATATATATATATATATATATATATATATATATATATATATATATATATATATATATTCTAGCTGATCTTGCATTAAAATTTTGATCATGAACCTTATTAACATCATTGGATCAATGGTGTTGAGTCTAACTCCATAAAAATGGATTAATGATTTTAATAATAGTTTGATTAAATTTTGGTTCAAATGTGGTTTATTCATTTCCCTTCTCTCTTCATCTTATCACATTCTTATTGTACCAAATGTTATTGGAGCATGATTTACATATCATGTCTCAAAACATAAGGTGAATAGATTGCTATTGACCGACCATAACATAGGTGCGACTTCTATATAAGTCCACTTACGATTGCTTAACATAGTGCTAAAATTTGTCCCGATTTGAGAAAATGATCACTCGTGGCCCAAACCTATGTTTGCAAGCCCAAGTATGTTAATTTGAACTCTTTAATCCAATAACCTTGAGATCCATTGTTAGGTAGCTTTGGTTCTACCAATCCTTAAATGGAACTTCATTAATTTTGGTTAAAGTGGATCACTTAAACATCATTGATCATTAAGTGTTATATTGATAATTCTTAAATGGATGATATACTTGACAAAAAGTAAATGCAACTTGTTATTGAGAGGCTTTGGTTCCACCAATCCTCTAATGAGTTCCAAATGCAAGTTTCAAGATGATCATCCAACTAACTACTAATTCCTAATAATTAACTTTATTTTTTATGCTTTTATTTTATGCTTTTAGTTTATGTACCATTTAATTTAGCATTTACAATTCATGCTATTTTTATCTTGGCTCACTTGAGCCTTTATATTCATTTCATTTTATTTTATTCACTTGAGCTTTTCATTTCTTTTTGAAGATACCTAATACTCAACTTGAACCCGAAAAAATATTTAATGTTACTTGGACTACTTGGTTACTATCCTTAGCATTATGGAGTGGTGGACTTCTTGGACTTAGGATTAGAAGTTGTGGCCTACCTTGAGACCTTGTGACCTTGATTGTTATCTTGTTTGGAGTTCTTGCAGTTTACCCCAAGACATTGGGTTGTTTATTTATTCTGTGTGCAGGTTATTGTGATTACATGCTTAGTCTGCGATCTAGAATTCACCTGTATACAGATGTTACTCTGCCTAATTTTTGTGAAGACTTAATGCAATTGGAGCTTGGTTTTCTTAAGAGGTTTATCATCTTAGCTTGTTTGGTCTCAAATCTAAAGGATGGGAATTCTACATTGATTCATTGTTTCAAATGTTGGCTTCTTGTTGGTTAGATTGTTCTTTTTTTCCCTAGCCTTTACCTTATGCTTTAGGATAGTCTCTTCGTCTCCTCCCATCTTCTTTAATTTCAAAAATCCTCTCCCTTCTTTTGAAAACTCTTCTTGTTTTAAAACTTGAACCATTTTCATAATAAACTTGGACTTATATCCATGCATTTTCAAAAATTATTTCTTAATCAAATATTTAATCAACTTAACAATACTTTGACATTTTTGTGAGAATACTAAAATTCAATAAATCTCATTCAAACTATTTTGCCATTTCGGATTTTATCTTTAAAAACTTTTCTCAAAAGATTGGACTCTTGTCAATCCTTGTAGTGATGCAAACAACTATACTTCTACAATATGTAGTGAAGTGAAATATTTTCCACTTGGGTGTTGAGTGAGGCATTGTTGATTTTGAAATCCAAGCCATATCCTCCACTTTGAGATGACGCAATTTCTCCTTTCTCATGATTGTGGATATTAAGTATGTTTTCTACATGGACAATGACAATGATATCTTGTCTCTTAAAATTAACCAACACACTTGTGTTTTTAAAAATTTTAAAAGAGGAACTACGTATACCCTGATCCCCTATTGCACGAAAGGTGGTGCGTAAGCACTAAAGGTTCGCAACCGCGGTGGGTACAAAAATTATAAAAAATATACTTCTTTCCTCACCACCACAATCTATTTTCATACTACATTTTATAGCCAAAACATACAGATTTTACAAAGAAGTTCATGCGGAGTACCGTAGATGTTTAGGGTGTTAATACCTTCCCTTTGCATAACTAACCCCCTTACCTAGAATATTTCCCCCCTCTTTTGGGTTATTCTCTCTTTTCCCATTCCTTTGGAAACAATAAAGCGTGGTGGTGTTTTTTATTTTGATTTGTGCGAGTCTAGTCAATCCAATGGCTTAGTCTCAACATATCTACTTCTACAGTACCATTATCTATGATGATCCTCTCGGGTATTGCATACCGACAGATGAGATTATACTTAATGAACCGGGCCACAACATTCTTAGTAACAGAGGCAAACGAGGCTGCTGCAACCTATTTCATGAAATAATCAATAGCGGCTAGGATGAAATAATGCTCATTGGATGCAATAGGCTTAATCTCTCCAATCTTATCAATACCCCACATTGCAAACGACCATGGAGTAGTCAAGATATTCAAGGGAACCAGAGGAACATGTATTTTGTCAGCATAAATTTGGAACTTGTGACAAGTTCTGGAATGATGATGGGAATTAATTTCCATGTTCGACCAATAATAACCCACTCTCAGAATTTTATTAGCCATCGTGTGTCCACTAGAGTGAGTACCAAAGACTCCTTCATGCATATCTTCCATAATCTTCTCAGCTTCCTTCTTGTCTACACAATTAAGCAAAGTCGAATTGTGATTACGCTTGTACAAAATTTTGTTACTCGGAATGAACTTGGTAGAGAACCTCCGTAGAAATTTCTTATCACTAATAGATTCCCCTTCAGGATATTCTTGAGTCTCGAGGTATCTTTTCACTTCATGGTACCAAGGATTTTCCTCTACTCCCTCAATATCAACTTCGTAGCAATGTGTCGGTTCATCTAATCTCTCAATAGTGATTCGAGGAGCTTCACTGTCCCATCTGACTTTGGACATAGATGACATGATAGCTAATGCATCTGCCAATTAATTCTCTTCTCGTAGAATGTGTTTAAAAGTGATTCCTTTGAAGTACGAAATTAACATCAACACATGCTCTTAATAAGGAATGAGATTTGGATACTTTGTATCCTGTTCTTTCTTAATTTGACTGATTACTAGGGCTGGGTCCTCATATACATTCAAGAATTTGATCATCATATCAATAGCAGCCTTGATACCCATGACGCACGCTCTGTATCCTGCCATGTAGTTGGTACATTCAAAACATAACCTAGCGGTGAAGGGTGTATGGAAACCCTTGGGAGAGACAATCACGATAGCAACTCTATTACCAAGCGCGTTGGAAGCTCCATAAAACACCATAGTCCATCAGGATCCTGGCTCAGGTCCTTCATACGGTCCACGTTTTTCATAATTAGTAATCAACATAATATTCTCATATGGGAACTCGAAATTCATAGTCTGATAGTCCTCTATAGCTTGATGAACCAAATTATCTGCCAATATACTTCCTTTGATTGCTTTCTGAGTGGTGTACTGCATGTCGTATTCTGTCAAGACCATTTTCCATCTTTCTATTATTCCAGGGAGAACGGGCTTCTCGAATATATATTTTATTGGGCCCATCTTAGAGATCAACAAGGTAGTATGGGTCAACATATACTGTCTTAGTCGGCGAGCAGCCCATGCCAAAGCGTAACAAGTTTTCTTGAGCAGTGAGTATCTTGTTTCATAGTCAGTAAATTTTTTGCTAAGGTAGTATATTGCATGCTCTTTTTGACTAGACTCGCCATGTTTCCCCAATACACACCTCATTGAGTTCTCTAACATTGTTAGGTACATGATCAAAGGTCTTCCTTCAACCAGTGGAATTAGAATTAGAGGTTCCTAGAGATACTCCTTGATTTTGTTGAAGGCTATTTGGTAATCTTCGTTCCTCTTCACTACTTGATCTTTCTTTAGTAACTTGAAGATTGACTAATAAGTAGCGGTCAAATGGGAAGTAAATATGGAAATGTAGTTCAATCGTCCTAGGAAACCTCTAACTTCTATTTTAGTACGGGGGGCTGTCATTTCTTAAATGGCTTTAACCTTGGCGAGATCAACTTCAATACCTTTACCACTGACGACGAAGCCTAGGAGTTTTTTGGATCTTACCCCTAAAGGT
The DNA here is from genome assembly GCA_948472305.1 of Vicia faba. Taxonomy (NCBI): domain Eukaryota; kingdom Viridiplantae; phylum Streptophyta; class Magnoliopsida; order Fabales; family Fabaceae; genus Vicia; species Vicia faba. The sequence continues at coordinate 1,492,985,461 of OX451735.1, read as the reverse complement.
GCACTTGTTCGGATTCAACATCAGCTTGTATTTCTTCAATCCCTCAAACAACTTGTGCAGGTGGTTGAGATGTTCTTCTTCAGTATGAGACCTGGCTATCATGTTATCAACGTAAACCTTTATCTCATGTTGGATCATATCATGGAACAAAGCTACCATAGCATGCTGATATGTTGCATCGGTGTTCTTCAACCCAAAAGGCATAACTTTGTAACAGAAAGTTCCCCACTGTGTGACAAAAGTAGTCTTCTCTGTGTCATTAGGTACCACCTTGATCTGATTATACCCCGAGAAACCATCCATGAAAGAAAATATTTTATGTTGAGCGGTGTTGTCAACCAGAACATCAATATGTGGAAGCATAAAGTCATCTTTGGGGCTCACCCTATTCAAATCCTTGTAGTCTATACACACACACGCACCTAACAGCTAGGAAACCTGCATTAAACTGCTTCATAACCTCAGCCTTGATCTTTTCAGACATCTCAGGACGCATACGACGAACGTTCTACTTTATAGGGAGACAACCTTTCTTCATCGGTAGACAGTGAACTACAATATCAGTATCCAGCCTCGACATGTCTTTATACGACCAAGCAAAGATCTCAACATAATCATGCAACATCTGAGTTAACCACTTTTTGACACTATCTTCTAGGTCGGCACCTATCTTGATTTCTCTCTTGTCTTCTTCAGTACCCAAGTTCACGACCTCAACTGGCTCTTCATGTGGTCGCATGGATCTTTCTTCTTGCAATAAGAGCCTAGCAAGCTCTCTAGGTATTTCACAATCTTCCTCACCTTCGTCCTCGGCTTGGTAGATCAGATTTTTGAAGTCATAATTAGAAATAGCAAAATTGTTATCAATGGGATCCAGGGTGGATATGGTCCTACAATTTATGGCGTGGGAGTGTGTAATAACACATAGCTATTTTGAAAGCAATAAAGTAGAAGAAAGACAAAGAGCGCTAAATTTTAATGTAAACGTCTAATGATTTATTAAATGAAAATATGCTAATGAATAATGACAACCCTAACAAATGGACCATTGTGCCTCGGGTAAGGCACAAGGCTTAAAGTCATTGTTTAAATTACATAACCAAAATTTGATAGCAAGGAAACAGAAAATATCATTTACTCCTGACTAAAGGAGATTGGTATAAAATCTTCAGCCTTCCAATTGTTGAGCCCATTGCCGGTAGTAGGGAAAATCCAAATGTCCATGTTGCAGCCACTATTATCGTCTTCTACAACATTGATATGATTGTTGTGAACTCCATTGTTGTTGATGCCGAATGGCGGTCTCCCAGAATTAGAACAAGCACAAAGGACAGCTCTCTGATCCTGAAAAGTGAAACACAAACCAAACTAGTCGGATTTGTAAGGAATATCGAGAAGCTGACCCCAAATAGTGCAACCGCCTTCTTCAACCACAGCCTTAGCGTCTTTTAGAGAAGCCATTTTTGATGGAGTCTTAGGAACAGCAAAAGCAACTTTATTACCGAGGTTGTCTTAGAAACAACTTCAAAGGTCTGGCAAGGAGTCTCAACAAACTTACTATCCACCTCGAAATACTTGAAAGAATTCAAATGGCTCACCATATATTCTTCTTCACCGTAAACTGTAACAATATTTCCCCTCATGGGATACTTCAACTTCTGGTGTAAGGTAGAAGTAACACCACCGCCCCATGAATCCAAGGGCGTCCTAGCAAACAAGAATAGGCTGGATGAATATCCATCACATAGAAAGTAGATTCAAAAACCTGGGAACCCACTTTGATTGGAAGATAAACCTCTCCATGCACCATTCTCTTTGAACCATCAAAAGCTCTTACCACAATATCACTGGGTTTTAGAACAATCGTTTCATAGTGAAGTTTGTCTAAAGCAGCTTTTGGAAATACATTCAATATGTCTACTAACACATGAGATAAGGTAGTTCCCCTGCACTCAATAGAGACATGTAGGGCCTTATTATGATTTCTTCCTGCGGGAGTTAAGTCTGCGTCAGAAAAACCTAGCCTATTATCAGTTGTCAGGCTAGCAATATGATTTTCGAGCTGGTCAACAAAATTTTTTGTGGTGCATGGGAAGATTTTAGAAATTTCACTAAAGCCTGAGCATGGGCTTCAGAATATAACAATAGTGATAATATAGATATTTTGGAGGGGATCTGCCCTAGCTATTCAACAATCTTTTCGTCACTCTTTCAGATAATCTTTAATATTTCATCCATATCTTATTTGGAGGGGTCTTCAACAGTAACCTCTTTTCGTGCCTCCGTCTGGGCAGGCACAGTTTCATGTTCTTTGTCCTGGGTCTCAGTAGTAGTAGTGGTATAAAATGGTGTATTAACAGCCTTCAGAGAGATCTCTTGAGAGAAAACCCTTCCACTTCTGGTAACCTTACTAGTCCCTGCAATATTACCAACATCAGGATTAGTAACTTCAACATTTTCCTCTTCAACAGTCAATGGTTTCTGCTTGACTCCATGATAATAAACATTAACTCCATAATTCCAAGGGATAACCTTATCAGAGGAATACAGAATTGGCCTAAGGGTAGTAATAATCAAGGGAGCAACTTTAGGTTCGACGATAATCTTCACAAGACCCTTAGAAGTGATCCTTATAGGGGTACCAGAAATTGTAGACACTTCTTCAAGATCCAGGTCTTGGGACATACTCTCTACAAGAGGAGTCTTCTCAACAGGAATTTTCTCAAACAGAATCTCACAGTCATCCATCAAACATTGAATACCTTTTTTCAGTAATGCACAACCATTCGATTAGGATGCACAGTAGTAGCCGTATTCAGTATAACTCGGAAATAAACCAGCTTGCAATAGCTTTTCCTTAACAATCATCAGGGGAGTAGTCAAATCATTCATAGTAGAAACATAAGAGACATCTTCAATAGCATTAACGCCCTTGTCATGATTGGGCATCGGGGCGGTAATCACATTAGGAGTCTCAGGAGGGTCAAATTCAATTTCCTTGGTGTCAATCATGTCTTGGATCTTATTCTTCAAGGCCTAACAGTTGCTAGTGTTGTGCCCGAGGATGTCAGATGATACGCACACCTCGCGTTAGGATTGTAGCGGGGAGATGAACTATTTGGATTCGGAGGAGGTTCTCTCAATGTAACTAGTTCTGCTTTCAACATGTGTTGCAACGCTTGGGCCAACGATATATTGATCTTTGTAAACTGTCTCCTAGGAGCGTCCTGCCTACGCTGATTATTTTATTATTGTTGCACCGGCACAGGATTAGAGATCAATACTGCCCCCACAGATTAGTTATGATTGCTCTTATTACAACCCTTCTGTCCGTACACAACATTAGATTCCCTCTTACCATTATAAGACTTCTTCACAACAATTGAATATGTAGCCACTTGAATTTTACCACTTCTAATTCCATTCTCAATGCGTTCCCCGGTCAAAATTAGTTCAGCGAAACCAGAAGAAGAACTTCCTAGCAGATGATTATAGAAAGGACCTGTTAGTATGCTCATGAACATGTCAACTAGTTCTCTGTCAACCAAAGGAGGTTGAACTCTGCCCGCAAGATCTCTCCATTTCTAGGCATACTCTTTAAAGCCTTCATCAGAGCCCATGGTCATATTATGCAGTTTCATATGGATTGGTGCAAGGTTAGCATTATGCTGGTATTGCTTATAGAAGGCAACAACCAAATCTTCTCAGGTGTGAATATTGTCAGTAGTGTGTGGTTGGATCTTCTGAACATAAGACCTCAGATGCAGCTTAGAATAAGAAATTCCATCATACTGAGCAAAGACAGGAATTTTTAATTTAGCAGGGATGATAACTTCTTAAACTAGACCGAAATCATCAAAGATCAATCCAGGAACTTTCTGGATCTCCATAGCTCTCATACGCTATTCCAGCAATTTGTATTTCTCATCAGCAAGGGAATACTACTCATCCAGGTAATCGTCTTCCTCTTCATCAGGACATTTGTTTGAATCATGATGGCTTCTTTCAGTCTTCATACTCTTACTATCTTCATCTTGTTTGTCATCTTCATCAGATGGGATGTTAAGATCTTGAGCTTGCTTGACAGGACCTTTGAACCTTCTTCCCATGTTAATAACGCCAATTGGTTTATTTGCTTTCTTCTTCTTCTCACTGGTGACCAATACCTTCAACTCTTCCCGCCCCTTGGCTAAGATTAGGAACATCTGTTGGAATTAGGCATTCTAAGCTTGGAGATCTCTGGCTGTTTGTTCAAGATCCATGTTTCTTCTGAAATAAACAACAAGAAGATGAAAAAAATTGTCTTGAAAGTATATGTTATGTAATGAGATACATGATATGTAGATGCAAATGTAATGTTTTCAAGGATCTTATGGGATAAAAAAATTGGAAAGTGAAATCTGGTTGCAGCTTTATCTTGGAGAACTTTGTGCTTTCATCTTTCATTGTCCTTCTATTAGAACCAAGCTCACCATATCGAGTGGGTCCTAGCCTCTGACCAAAGAGAATGTATTTTAATCTTTGATGACATCTGGTTAGAGGAAAATAAATCCTCTTGCCCCTTGTTTGCAATCTGGCTTATAATGATCATGCACCAAAGGCCCCTAAGATCCTTGAAATGTTTAGTAAAATTCCATGTCGGATGTTATGATGTCATGATGTTTAAACAAGCAGCAAACACAAACAAGTCACATTAGAGCCTTAGGTTTAAAGGCTTGCATGAAGTCCATAGGTAAGTACCCTTCTCTATTGAAGTTACGTTGGCTCAACCTGTCCTAAAATATTAATAGGGTTATAGGGATCTCATATCACAGATCTTTCTCGAAGGTTTTATTTTAGTACATCAACTGACTTGCCACCAAAAAATCCCACGAGTCGTATCTCAATGAGTGTAGCATCGAGTATCAACCAACCTTGGACTGCACCAAAGCTGGCCATATCACTACCTTCTAATGGCCAAGATGGGTCAATTAAGGTTCTAAAAGTCAATTAATGCTAATGACACCATGCGGAAGCCTAATATTATCCTCGACTGACTCAAGGAACATTAGTACAATCTAAAGGGTCATACTAACTGTAGCCATCACTTTAACCATATCGGTCTACACCGTATAGTTTCCATGATATATTGCTACTTACCTAAGGTATCCCTAGATCCACGTGTAGGATCTTTGTAAGTAAATACACCCAAGCAAACCTTAAATTTAAAGCAAACAGGGCAAACAATAAAAACAAGTAAAAATTGATCTAAACTCTAAGGTAACCCCTCTTTTTTAAGTATATCCCTAGCAGAGTCGCTATTCTATAATACAGTGGGAGAACTGACTTTTTTGGTTTTATACAAATGTGCGGATAGCAAGAGTCGCCACCTACTTTTCTTTTATCCAATATTAGGAAAGGTGAAAAGAACAGGAAAGACCTTTGATAGATTTTGAGTTCGGGGGGTAAGTTATGAAAAGGGAAGGTGTTAGCACCCTTTTCATCCACAGTTATCTATTGGCTCTTAATCGCTAGCTCACTTTATAAAATTTTCTTTTTTGTGTATGTGTTTTGAAAAATATTTTTGAAAATCTAACTTTGTAATGATTCTTGTATCAGTGCTCAAGAACACATACAAAATGTTTTTGAAATTATTTTGAAAGTGATGTGTGAAAATGTTTTTTTAGAAAAGATTGTGAGCAAGCGATTAACAGTCTTACTCATTCAATATCTTTCTTGTTATTTTCCTTCTCATTTAGAGATAGTGCTATTTGTACCATTAGTTGGTAGGTATCCCTATCTATTGGATAAGAAAGGACAGGCGAAGGGTCATCATATGGTCATCAAAGGTAACATATAAAGATTCCTTAACAATTGATCGAAGGGACTAGATCATTTTTGTAGGCAACATCGAAGGGTCATCGAGGGACTCTGATCTTTATTCGAAGGGACTTTGCTAAAGTATACCTATTTTCGATGGACATGACCATGTTTCCGAAGGCAACAAGGAGGTTACCCTAGAGGTGCAAGTGTGAATAGTGTGTTCAATTTAGTTATTTATCTTGTATTAGGGTTTGCTATAGGTTATTTTTATATTTTGCCATACACGCCTAATTACTAACAACATAAAATATAGCAAAAATATAAATGTGTGGAAAGTAAAAATCCTACGCTATTATTTGGCTTCGGGGCAGTTACATAATGGATGAGTGCAAGAATTTAAACCTATAACTATTATAACCTCGGAGCAGATACAAAATAGAAGATAAAAAAGCGGGAAGTAACCCTAATTTATTACAATGCGAATAATGCGACCTATACATTTATCTAATAATTTTAAATAGAAAAGAAAAAAAGGTTTGGAAAAAGAGGAGAAAATATTTTAGTATTTTTTTAGAAAATAATTTTAAATGATAAAAAATAATTAATAAAACCTAAAATCTCTAATTGATTTTAATATTTTAAAAAAATGTTTAATTACTTTAATTAATTAATTAATTAATAAAAAGCAAAAATTTAATTATTAAAAAAAACTAGCCCTAATTTAATTAGTATTAGAAAATTATAAGGTTAAATAATTAGGGTTTAATTAAAAGAAAAGAAAAATAAGTGAAAAAAGAAGAAAATGTGGTTAGTGGTAAAAAGAAGAAAAAAATAATGTATGGGGTGGGAGTTGAACCCACGCCCTTCAGCACTCTCCACACGCAGCTTACCACCAGGCCAAGCGCTGGTTGGTGTTAGAAACACAGGCGCGTTACATAATATATTACACCTGCAGAAATTGGAAAACAATAAGGAAAAATTAGCAAAAGGTAGGGATCGAACCCACACCCTTGTGTATCAATATCTTATCGCGCGCGTCCTTGCCACCAGGGTGGTTGTTTCATCCGTGCATATAATCAATAAAAAAATATATAATATAAAACAAATCAGAGGGACCGGCGAAGCGCCAGAGCCCTAGCTCCTGTCGTCTTCTCCAGTGACACGTTTCTTCAAACCTGCAAAATAACACGCGTTAAAGCTTCAATAAGACCCTACCCCTAAATTTGAAAGCTGTGTATTCAATGGTGGCCTTAGAATTAGCCGAATTATCCTGTACAAAGAGATATCAAGAAAATAATGAAAAACGGTGTGATTATGACAATGGAGTATTCTGGTGTTATGAGACTTATGCGATGGTTCAAACTTGTCCTATTACATCTCAGGAATATATTAGTATGATTAGTTTCAATCAAAACATGATAAAAATAAAAGTACCAATTAAAAAAAGTGAAAACGGTGATGTTTGAATGCATGTTTCAAACACTTTTGATCATCAAGAATGATCCAATCTTACCCTATAACACTTCAGGAACAAATTGCAATGGATGCCTTGCCTCGAGGAAGGCTGAAAACAAAGTTTCATGTTTCAAGAATGATCCAATCTTACCCTATAACACTTCAGGAACAAATTGCAATGGATGGCTTACCTCGAGGAAGGCTGAAAATAAAGTTTCAAGGCTTGCCTCGTGCAAGGTTTTTTGTGTCTTGTTGTCTAAACATGAAGGTTATATATATATATATATATATATATATATATATATATATATATATATATATATATATATATATATATATATATATATATATATATATATATATATATATATATATATATATATATATATATATATATATATATATATATATATATATATATATATATATATATATACGAAAAGATTAGGTCAAAAAGAATAGGCTTGGACCTCTTGTAATTACATCTTTTATTCTTGTTTGCAAATAGGTTAGAATAAAACAAAAGCATGGAGATTTGATACAAAAATAACTCCCACACGGTTTGTAGAAATCTTGGGCCTCCAAAAGATTTGAAACAAAAGCCTTTTAAGCCTTATCCCTCCCTTTGCTATTTATTTGATTTAATTTGCATTTAAATGAATAAAAATTCAAATAAAAGAAATAAAAATTATAAAAAATATAAGAATAGTTTTGGAGGTCCTCTAACATGTCATGAGCACGTTTGAACTTCAAAAATTAGGCTCATTATTCCAAAAGCCCAAAATTGTTCAATTGAGGTTTCATGCAATTTCACAATATTACCCAACTTTTGCAACTCATAAATTGCTCAATTTTTATCATATGAAGGTGATATTTGACTTTTTGAAAATCTCAAGATGTACCCTACAACTCTCATGTTGATCATTTTTCCATTTGAAGAGTGTAACTTTATGTAAATTGCTTTGACAAAAAGTTTCTTTTGGTTGACTTTTAAAATGACCTGTAATGTTTTAGCCCATATCTCTCAAATGAAGCATTTTTGGCCTTGAGCTTAGAGAGACAAAGCTGTAGAGAATTAAATTTCCATAAAAATTAGCTTTGGTTGAGAATTTTCTGATGAGGCATGTGAAAGTTATGCTTGGTCAAAGTTTAGTTGACTTCTCCTAAAGAAAACCCTAATTTAGCAACTTTTAACTTTTGATGAATCTTGAGTATTCTTGATGAATCATGATCAAACTTTGATCAAATGATGAATGTGACTTCAAAATCTTGATGTTGACCAAAAATATTGAGGTTTGACTGTATGTTACCCATAGTTGACTTCTTGTCGAATACAATTGATTTTCACTTATTTGAGCAATTAACTGAGCAAATTTGTGATGTAAGGCTTAACACTGGACATGAGGATTCTTTGAAGCATATGAGGAAAAATGAAATCACATTGAGGAGTTAGAAGTCTCATTTTCCTTGAGAATACCAAAACCCTAGTTGTAGGCTATTGCTTAGGAGGAGGGTTCATCTGACCAATTCTTGAGTAGTCTTGAGCAATTGAGATCCCTAGGAGCATGAAGAGATCTTTTGAAATGGGAGAGAAAATTTTGGGGTACAACAAAAGTGTAAGTAGTATGTCAAATCACATAGACATGATCCAGTTATGGATCTAGGGAATAACATCATATATTCGATTAAAGAGTCTGAGTTTTTAGTACATCTAAAGCATTTTGAAGTTGTATGTGCTAATATTCGTAAATTTATTCAGTGTGTGTATGAAAACTGGTTGACATCCTATAAAGAGATTTGTTACTGCTTGGACTAATAGAGTCACTCATTTAGGGCACACAAGAAGAAACAGGTACGTCGATGTGACTTTGAATATGGATACATTACTAATTATCAAATAATGACATCCATTTTCTATTTATGTTTTTAGGGTTGAGTTTTCTCATTGGAGACTCAAAAACATGTTCACTACCAACCGGGGAGATTTATACAAAAGTTTAGATATTGTGAAAACCATGTTGAAGTTGCAATTAGGCTAAATTAGTGTATCATTACAAAAGTATTCCCAATATTGAGCATTGGTATAACACTTCATTTTACTCAAGATTACGCAATTTCGTTTCAAGACAGTGCATACAACACATTTAAAAGGAGTTGGAAAGGGTAAATTTGTTGGTTCTGACAAAATTGCATGTGGATGCTTAATTAAAATAACACATGAGTTACCTTGTGCGTGTAAAATTGCAGGTATTCAAATACAAGGTGAGTATATTCCGTTAGAACTGATTCATGCGTTTTAGAAGAAATTATTCATTGAAAAGCATGAGTTCACTAAAGAAGATATTGAGACACAACTGGATTTAGAAAAAGAGTATGAAGAGTTGAAGAGTTGAAGAGGTATTTCAATACACTAGATATTGTAGGCCATATGGTGATAAATAAAAAGTTCGGGAACTAACACATTCATCCACAACTTTTATGTATCCACCACCAGTGAAGTGCAAGCCAAAGAGGGGAAATAAGAATAGTAAAAAGGTCTTAAGAGAGTGATGTACAAAACCAACTAAAATTCAACCGTATAGCTAGTCTCTAAAACATCTTTACTTCTCTCGGTTTCATGTTTTCTTACATCAGTACATTCATGACATTGTTGATATGGGTAAAGATGGAAATTGTGGTTTTTGTTCTATTGCAGGTTTACTTGGATGGAGCAAAGAGTCTTGATCTTTAGTTCAGACGCAGTTAGATACTGAAGTTTATCAACATCATGAAATGTATTCAATGTTTTCTATGACACAATACCAGAAGTTAGGAGTGTGTTGCGAGTCACTGGCTTGGGTGTAGGAGGTCGTAAGAAGTGGATGAATATTCTTGATGTGGGATACCCTATTGCTTCTAGATACAATGTCAATTTTTTTTGGCGTCAATGAACCTTAAAGTAACATTTCTCCCATTAGTGACAGCTTCATGCAAAGCTTTGAGTAGACATAAAATTATTGCAATTGGTTTTGTTGACAACAGTTATTGGGTTCAGGTGAAGTTGAAAACCAATTTTACTTTGCCTTCCATCATAGACTGATGGAGATAGAACTATAGTAAAGGTGCAAGAGCATAGGAATCAGTATATGCGGGACATATTGGGCACTAGGAAGAAGAAATTAGGAAGTAAACATAATTTGTTTCGTATTGATATTGTAACACCTTTTTCATTATATGTATATATTTTATAGAGTATAGTTTGTTAAAAATATCAAAAAGTTGTGTTTTTTTTCTGTATCACTAATGCCTACCGGATTTTTAAATATTTTCAAAAAATTTGGTATGTACCAGATTTTTCAAAAAATTCTGTAGTTCTTATTTGCAATCAAATTTTCCTAAAATATTCGTATAACTGCATAACATTTTTCAAAAATTTAATATATAGACACCAGGTTTTCCAAAATACCAATATTACTTCCACAATTTTACAAATTCCCATGAATTTTTATCGGCAATTTCGTAAATCTCTGGTATTTATTCATATTTTTCAAAATATCAAGTATTTTTTCAAAAAAAAAAAGATATTTCTACATCCAAATGAAAAAACTTACAATAAATCTAGTACGATATCGAAAAATCTCATGAAATTTCAAAAGATCCAAGAATTTTTACTAAGGGCATAACTATAATAACAACCCTCATGTGGAGGTGTCAATTATAAGTGGGGATGGTAGGATAAAATCTTTTGATAGAGAGATGTTAAGAAACATTACTTGATCAGATCATTTTTATTGGGCCTAGAGGAAAACAACCAATGAACTAAGATTTTTACTTGCCACAGTCACATTTAAATATCCCACATTCAATCTTTTTATATTGACTAAAATGCCTTTCTCATTATTTATTCCATCTCAAATTAATATATAGTAAAAAAATTGACTTTAAAAAAATAGTGAAATTCAAAAAAATCTATTAGTGCATTTATAAAATTCGATAATTTGTCTGAATGTTACAGAACAAATTTTTGCATTTTAAGCGCTTTTTTAAAAATTAGGTAAGATTTTTTACTGGATTTTTTAAAAATATGGTATAGTTTTATCAAAAGTTTGAAAATATGATATTTCATATCAGGTAGGTGTTACACTTGGACTTTTAGTTAGAAGAAAGTCAACAAAGAATGTCAAAATGAAAAGACATTTTTTGTTAGAAGACATTAATGAAATGTTTACATAAATGAAAGTGTTTTAAAGAACACTGTAGTCAAAGCGTCGACATAACATCTATCATGGTTTCTACAAAAGGAAATATGGTTTGGAGGAATCTCAGGAACATATACATAAGATTAGAATCATTTGGAAGCATTTCTAGAATATTGAAAAGGGCAGTCGACAAGAACTTCACTACAACAAATATTCCAGTCAACAGAACATTGAAAGGTTAAAAGACTTAGTAATTTTACAAGTTCAAAAGACCTTTGCAAGAAACATCACCAACATGTTGTACAATTACTCTCAGAAGGTCGTGGAAAGTTTTAAATGGTTATAACTCAACATGGGTTGTAAACAAAGAGAATCGTGGGTGACACGTAGGTACACTAGTGGGAACCTGAAGATCAAATATGGATTGAAGCGTGATGGTTCCATAGTGGATGAAACCTTCATTGACAATTATTTTGTAAATAGAATAAACATCATACCCATACATTGTAATAAAGGTCACAAAATTTCATACATACTCTTCATACCACTGGAGCACCCGAGTCAAAGAGCAAAACAATGTGTGAGAAACATGTATGTGTTTGTGTCCAGTATTTTCATTGCTTTCTTGTTTTCTTAAATGCAACATTTTCCTTTTCCTGCTTTCACTTTACTCTTATTTAATGTCATTTACTGCATTTTACCTTGTCATTTACCATAACTTAACTTCATTTAAAGTTTGTTTATACATCTTTATCATTAAAACGACAATGGCATTCGATTCACACGCACGTATGTTCACACAAACCATTTTCACAAATTCCTTTGGGGATTTTTCGAGTTAATCTCACTTGCTTTCTAACTCGTGAATGGTTACAAAAATATTGTGAAAAAAATTTCCACACCTTGTGGGACTCTTTTATGCAAATACTTTAAACATTTTTGTAGAAAAGTCTCTTATGTTTCTTTTGAACGGTTTTTCTCTCATAAAACTAATTCATTTTGAGAGTTTATATTCTTGAGGAGTGGTAAGAAAATTCTAGAAATGTATCATAAAAACCAATCCCCTTCCCAAGGTAATACTTCAAACGTTGGAGATCAACTAGTAACAATGAGTGTCAGAAGTTATGAGATTCCAACTTCTATTGAAGAAATATCCACTGATCAGTCAAATAGTCTCGTCGACTATACTGTCAGATATGGTAGAGGCATCACCCCGAAACTTTGAAGACCAAAGGACTCATTACCTAAGTTTCATGCTGCCTTAGAAATAGCAGCCTTATAGCATGCCAAGTGCTATAATGGCATACATACACCTTACTACATTGGTATAATAAAAAAATATGATGGTTACACCATCGCCCTTTAATCCATATTTTCCCATAGGGCCCACTATGGGTAACTTTGGTCGAGCGGGACAACTTCCAGGAGGTATGGGATATTTCCCTCAGTTATGTCGCCTCTGACCAATAACTTCGTCCAAGTCATGAGATAATAAATGGACTAGAGTAACTATGATATGGCCAACATGCTCATGAAAAAAATATGCATTGTGTCTAACCCATTAATAGAAAAAACGACCCAATTCTATCAGCAATTGGCTCGAAATATGGGTAGAATAGTTGACTTTTTGCTACACCACCAGCGGCCCTAGTGCTCAAAATCCCCCGAGGGTTAACCCTTTAGAAGCTAGGGTTGCCGAGAACAACCTAGAGCCAAATGGCCTAGAGGTGGTACTGGTTCAATGGGACCAACCCTAATCCAAACTTTGTGTCACCATTGCTAGAGTACGTGAGGCAAACTGAATTTCACAGGGGTTGGAAAGTTCTGAAATTTACCAAATTTGCTGGTGACACTAGTGAATCCACTGTCGAACACATAGCCAAGTATCAAATTGAGGCAAGTGATTTAGCCAACACTGATAATTTTAAAATAAAATATTTTTCTAGCTCATTAACTAAGAACACCTTACGTGGTTTACCACTCTTCCTCCAAATTCTATCTTCAACTGAAACCAATTGGTGAAAGTATTCTACGAACCTTTTTATATGGGACAATTTAAGATTAGTCTCAAAGAACTGGCCAATGTAAGATGAAAGGTGGTTGAAATTATTGATGATTATCTCAATAGTTTTTGTACCTTGAAATCGAGATGTTTTATGCAAGTTCCAGAATAGGAGTTGATCGAACTGGCAGTGGGGGGTCTTGATTACTCCATTAGAAAGAAATTAAACACCCCATACCTAAGGGATATGGCCAAATTAGCTGATAGATTTCAACAAGTTGAACGTTTAAAGGCTGAAAAAGCCAGAATCATTAAGTTTAGTAAAAATAAAGTAGCTTACTTCGAGGTCGACAATGTAGGAAATTCGTCGAACTAATGTGTGGAGGAAAATAAGGTCAATGTGGATGATTTGAAACAAGGACCCTATGACACATGTAAGTTGCTAAAACCTTCAAATGGGAAGAATCTCATTGAACCAAAAAACGAGAAATTTGTTACTAAAACGTGAACCTTTGACGTCACTAAGTGTGAAGAGATCTTTGACCTATTGGTTTCTAATGGGAAAGTTGTTGTTCCTAAAGGGGATAAAACCCCACCATTAGAACAAATAATGAAAAAATGTTTTTGTAAATATCTTAACTTTTTGGGTCAGAAAACTTCTCAATGTGTCCTTTTTAGGGATCTGGTGCCAAATTCTCTCAAGGATGACAGGCTCAAGTTTGCTGACAAGCAGAAACCACAACCTGAAGGATATGTTGAAACAAAAGATAAAGAGGTTCTCTTTTTAGATCCAATGGAAGTTATGATGGTTGACACTATCGACGAAGCTGGTGCTAAAGGCATCAAAGCAAGCTATAAAGATCAAACAACAATTGTCTACCCTAAAGATGAGGAGGAACTGATTGACTTTTTGAATTAATGCAGGTTAAAATGTTCAGAAGTCATGTTATGCCCCAAATATAATTCTATTTTTGATAAGACATGGCTAAGAAGGTGGACCCTTACCTATCAAAGAAGTTTGTTTGACAAGACAAATCTAAGGATGTTTCTATCGACAAGAAATGAGGTTCAAAAAAATTTCAAACTAGGACGTACGTCCCTGTGATACGGTGGCAGAACCGACTATTTTGAAAAATTCTGGTTTGCATTTTGCGTTTTGTATTCGCAAAATGTCGCGGTAAGCAACAGTCGCCACTGACTTTTATTTTATCCAACCGGAAAGGAAAAAAGCACAGAAAAATTCCTTTTTCGAGATTTTGAGTACGGGGAGTAGATTATAGAAAGCGAAGGTTTTAGCACCCTTTCTATCCATGGTTTTCCATGATATCTTAGGTACTTGCTCATCTTTAAAATTGCTTGTGTGTTTGTGTTTTGAAAAGTTTTGTTTTACTTTGTTTTAACCCTTGTTTCTATCCTCAAGAGTGTTACGAAGTTGTTTTTGAAAACTTTGTTTGAAAAGTGTTTGATGTGAAAAAGTTTGTTTGTCTTGAGCAAGTATCTACTAGCATCTACCTACTCGAAAAATGAATTGTTTCTATTCTTGTTTCCTTTAGACAGCGTTATCCTACTATTGAGAAATAGGTAGCACCGTCGTTGGAGTTGTAAGGGTCAATTCGAAAGGGATGTACGATCACTAAAGCAATGTTAGGACGTCTTAGTAATAACCCTAATGTCTTAAGATCATATTTGAGGAAACATTTCCGAGGCGACGTTTCCGAGGCAACATTTTCGAATGGGACATTTGATCTTTGTTAGACAAGAGGGAAACCACTAAGACACTCTATACTTAATGATCGTTTACCAAAGGTAACCGAAGTGAGAGTATACCCTAAGAGTGCACATGTGCGAGTGATTTGATTTCAGTTATTATCTTTGCACATTAGGGTTTTCTAGCCGTTTTAAATTATCATGCAATCTTGTCTGTGATACGGTGGTAGAACTGACTTGGGATTTTGCATTTGTGTTCGCGACTGTTTCGGTTTAGCAAGAGTCGCCACCGACTTTTTATTTTATCCTAAGGAAAGGTCAAAAAGCATAGGAAAGACCTTTGAGATGTTTTCTTGGGTTCGGGGAGTAGATTATAGAAAGGGAAGGTATTAGCACCCTTTCTATCCATGGTTATCCATGGGCTCTTAGTTACTTGCTTAGATCACTTGCTTTGCATTTTCAATTGTTTGAAATGGTGCTTTGTGTGTGGTTTTGAAAGATATTTTGAAAAGAGGCCATTTGTGGCAACCTTTGTAATGATTCTTGTTTGAATGTATACAAAGGTGTATTATCTTTTGAAAAAGTTTTCAATGTTTTTGAAAGTTGTTTTGAAATTGTGTTGTGATGTGTGTGTTTTTTTTTTTGAAAAGTAGCAAGGATCTTTGTTTGCAAGTTTGATCAAGTAACTAAGAGTTGTCTACCCTATTTTACTCAAAGATCTTTCCTTATGTTTTTAACCCTTTTAACAGTGTTACTTCACCATCGTATTTGGTGAACAACCTTGTGTTAGGATGTAAACGGGACAGACGTGGGTCATCGTATAGACCATGAAAGCAATAATGTTAAGTATTTTGGAAATTTTCTTGAGGGACTATGATCATTTTGTTTAGGCAACTAGATAGCGTCATCGAGGGACTATGATCATTTTGTTTGTTTTTGTTTTGTTTTGCCAAAATACTTGACATGCAAACATGGCCCATTTTTGAAGGCAATAAGTGGATGTAACCCTAGGGGTGTAAGTGTGAAAGTGTGTTTTGTTGCATATAAGAGTTTATCTTTGAATTAGGATTTTCTATTTCATTGATTTTATCTTGCCATACACATCCTAATTACTAGCATTTATATTTGAAAGCAATAAAAAGCAGAAATATAAAATCCTACGCTATTACAGTAATTAGGGGGTGGGGATACATATTTGTACATGGGGTGGTTCAATGAGAAAAATAGATAAGAAAATAAAATAACAAAGGTAAGATAGAGAGAAAGAGAGAGAGAGCCAGCGCGCTGCTGAGAGGCCATCAGAAGTTCTGACTCAGGCCTGCTGCCAGATTATCAACCTTTTGGTTAAACTGTATGAGTCAGAACTTCTGACTCTGGCACCTGCAAAACAGAAACCTGTTAGTGGGAAGATCAGAAGTTCTGACCCCCATGCGCTGCAAGACAAAAGTTTGTTAATGGGGATATCAGAATTTCGGATCCTATTGGAAATACAATAATTCTCAGAAGTTCTGATATTATTGACAGCAAAACAGGCTTCAGATGTGCTAACATCAAAGTCAGCACTTGGCTTCTCCCTGTGCTAGTCAGAACATCTGCAGTTTTGTTATTTTTCCACAAAACAGAAAACATGTTTGGGACAACTTCAGCAAATGTCAAAGCGTTTCAGGAGACAGAACCAACAAGGTCACATGCAGGTTCTACACTGATTTACTTCCTACTTAAACATTCTGAGGTATGAAAATCCTCAGAACGCAAACAGCAGCAACATGATATTTACATTATGTTTATTTGAGCATGCAAAGCTGATGATGCTTAGCAGCGTGATGAAGGTCAGCAGGTGCTTACCTGGCTGTTGGAAAAGTTTGTGAGTGAGAGCTAGGTTTTAGCTCTGATGATGTTCTGGACAGGTTCTTTTTTGAAGGGGTGGATGGAGAGTATATGTGGTCAGAAGCTGTAGGGGCGTATTTCTTTAATCAAGAAGCAATCTGGGTACAAATGAGGTTTTGAGACAGGAGATTCAAAGTTATGTTTGAGGCTCTTGAAACACCAAGATTTTTTTACAGAGTTTCAAAGTATTTTCTTGCTAAAAATTTCTGTTTCTCTTCTAGCAATTTTTTCTGGTTTTCTGGACCGCTTCTTAGTGGTCAATGGTGCTCAATTTATAGGCAAAGCTCTTGTGGATTCTTGAACGTTAAAGGCTCCAATAGAGGTTAAATTGTTTTTTTTAAAGAAGTTCATGGAAAGTTGTGATAATGTACAGCTTTTCAGCCTAGGCTGGAACAGCAAGCAAGGATTGAGGAGAAGTGACCTCTATAGGTGGAAGGTGGTTCATAGACCCATGCCTAAGCCTGCATAAAGGTGTTTACCAAGCCACACGTGAAGAGACCTCTTGGATGAATGTTCAGGAGTGGTTAGGAGCATTAATGAGCATTAAATGGTGATGAGACTTATCAACACCAAAATTCTTGTAATAGGAGAAAACCTGAACCAGCAGTTCTGTTTTACCAAAAACAACATGAACCAAGCTCTGATCTTGGCCTCTTGCTGTCTCAGCAAATTCTGGGGATTCTCCTGACTTTCTAACATGTTCCTTGGATTTGCTTTTGGAAATCCAGGACTTAGAGATTCTGTGTCAGTGTAACACCCACTCTTCTGACCCTTTCATCTTCTGATTCCAGCATGTTCTGCAGGAGCCTTCAGGCTTCTTTGCTTCCTTTGCATTCCTCTAGCAAACTCTGGCTGAACTTGCGTAACTGCTGAAAGAGCCATGTTTTGTTTGAGGCTTACGTGTTGAACCACATTTTCAACCTCTAACTGAGTTAATGTAGCTGCTGAAGAGCCAACTTCTGACTGCGTTGATCCAAGCTTGCAACTTCTGACCATTTCTGTCTGGAGGTTGGTCCAGAAGTTCTGAAGTGCTATTTTCTTCTTAAACACCCATTTTTAGAGAAAAATTCCAAATGTTTAGAATTTAATTTTTAAGGTAAAAGCATTGCCTTTAGAGCTTGTGTGATCATTTTGCTCTTGTAAATGGTTTGCTTGGGAAGAAATGATAATTCAGGACTTGGATTTGTTTCAGAGAGACTCTGAGAATCCAGGATGATTTCCTGAAGAATGAGAGGGAAAATTTTGGGGTACAACAGCTGCCCCTGTTCAATCTTCTTGAACCTGAAGAGTTAGATTGGCAAGTTTGCCTTTCGCAACTCAAAGGTAAAAGAGGATTGGACACTAGAGTGCCCGTAAATTTGCACTCGTCCAAAGCATAGTTGAGGGAATGGGCTTAAAGATGCCATTTGGAGATGGTAGAATCTTGCTGGAGATGGGCTTAAAGATGCCATCCAAGAATCTTTGTTAACTTGCAATGTTGTAAGTCAAAAGAATGAGTATCAAAATGGTATCCGTGTATGGAATGCATTCGAAGTGTATCTGGAGACTGAATTTGTATGAGCAAAAGAATGGCCTCCGCGTCTGGGGCGTATCTGAGCTGTAACTGTGTTTGAATGTAGAATGAATATCAGAATGATTGCCGTGCCTGGAGTGTATCTGTATTGTATCTGGATGACAGAGGAATATTTGTGTATGGAGCAACTGTGTGATGGGGATAAACTCTGAATGAGTGACAGAATGGCAACCGTGTCTGGAGCATATCTGGACTGTACCTTGGAGTTGAGATCTGTATGAGTAGTAGAATGACCGCCGTGTCTGGGGTGTATCTGTACTGTAACTGGGATCTGAATAAGTGACAGAATGGCAACCGTGTCTGGAGCGTATCTGGACTGTACCTTGGAGTTGAGATCTGTATGAGTAGTAGAATGACCATCGTGTCTGGGGTGTCTCTGTACTGTAACTGGGATCTGAATAAGTGACAGAATGGCAACCGTGTCTGGAGCGTATCTGGACTGTATCTGAAGTTGAGATCTGTATGAGTAGTAGAATGACCGTCGTGTCTGGGGTGTATCTGTACTGTATTTGACTTGAAATTCTGAATGAGTAATAGAATGACCGCCGTGTTTGGGGTGTATCCATACTGTATCTGACTTGAAATTCTGAATGAGTAATAGAATGACTGCCGTGTCTGGGGTGTATCCATATTGTATCTGACTAATTGTTAGCGATAGCCTTTTAATCTTATCCTGAAAAGGATAAAATGTTAGCTAAAACACAAAGTTATGTTGCATGATATGTATGATGCAATGAATTGCGTTTCATCAATGTTTATGATATATGAATGTAATGATTATGCATGTAAGCCGAGTAGATGTCTTGCTGAGGAAGATAAATCCTGGACTGCTGCCGGGGATTTGAAAATCCTTTGATTGTTGTCGGGGAAAATAAATCCATGACCGAAGCTGGGGATTCCAAGGATCTTTGATCACTGGAGGTGAGAAATCCTTGCTGACTGTTGATTGCTGACTGCTTGGGGAGCAAGATCTTCAATTGTTGAGGGATCTTAGGACCACTGCTGGGGATTGAAAATCCTTGGTGACTTGTGGGGAATGAGAATTCTGACGATCGCTACTGGGGAATTTAAAACCTGGGAGACTTATGCTGGAGAAGTGAGACTGAGAATCTTCAATCTGATGGGAAGTATCTCTGTGGGGAGAATGTTCACTGATCTGGTTCCGCTGGGGATTGATAGTTGGAAGTTTTAGCTCCGCTGGGGACTATCAGTCTTGGCTCCACCGGGGATCTTGAAACTCAACTCTGAGGGGAATTAAGTTCTGGAAGGCTCTCTTAGCTGGGGAAATCAGCTTTTAGAAAGCTTTTGCTCTGCTGAGGATCCTGAAGTTTAACTCTGTTTAGGGAATTAAGTTCTGGATTTTAACTCAGTTGAGGAACTTGGAGTTTAATTCCGCTGGGGGTTTCTTTTGAAAGGGCCTCAAGATATCTGTCTGTACCTTCAACCTATCAGCAATCATCTTTTCTTGATTTGTAAGCAAATGATTATGTTCAAATGCATATGCCTATTTAACAAAACATTGGACGTTTCTCAAATAAAACATAGGTGTAAAAAGAAAAGGAAGACAAAGCAAAATTTTTGTACTTGGAAAAGTATTTTTATTAACTTTTTATGAGTATCTTTGTACAAAGGAGACAGACATCCTAGTAAGAGGATGTTGTCGTAAACATTGAAAAATTTATACAAAAGAAAGATGGCTATGTGTAACAATTCCATGGGATTCCCATTCTGTTATAGCCTTCACAACTCTGAATATCTTGTCCATTCATTGCTTCGTCCGCCGATGATTGGATTGATCAGAAGCTCGGAGCTTGTTGATGAAGAGATTATTCTTTAAAGTGATCCGACGAGACATAGTCATACACTTTGATTCCCTAACTTTTGTCTGAATTGCCCTTTCGGGTTTTCGATCCACCGGGAAACCCTTTTTTGCCCAAGTCGCCCTTTCGGGTTTTCAACTTGCCGGGTGTACAGATTTTTGTTTTATCCCTAATTTTTGCCTGAACTGCCCTTTCAGGTTTTCAGTTCACCGGGATGCCCATTTTTGCCCAAGCCGCCCTTTCGGGTTTTCGACTTGTCGGGTTGTTTCATGTGTAGTATCTTTTGACTATGTCTGCGTTCGCAGGGTGTGGCAAATCGTTGCCGTCCATGGTGGTCAGAATCATTGCACCACCAGAAAAGATGCTCTTGATTACAAATGGTCCTTCGTAAGTAGGAGTCCATTTGCCCCTAGGATCACTTTGCGGCAAGATGATTCGCTTGATCACAAGATCTCCGACTTGATATACTTGACGTCTGACTTTCTTGTTGAAAGCCTTGATCATTCGTTTTTGGTAAGTATGACATGGAAAACAGCAGTGAGTCGCTTCTCGTCGATCAAATTGAGTTGATCAAGTTGGGTATGAATCCAATCGTCTTCACTCAAACCAGCGTCCTTCATAATCCTTAAAGAAGGAATCTGAACTTCCATGGGTAGGACAACTTCCATGCCATATACCAAAGAAAATGGGGTTGCCCCTGTTGAAGTATGTGCCGTGGTACGGTATCCATGCAGAGCAAACGGTAACATCTCATGCCAGTCCTTGTAGGTGACTGTCATTTTCTGGATGATCTTCTTGATGTTTTTGTTTGCAGCTTCAACAACACCGTTCATCTTCGGCCGATAGGGAGATGAATTGTGACGATAAATCTTGAACTGTTCGCATAGAGTGGTGATCATGGTATTGTTCAGATTTGTACCGATGTCTGTGATGATCCTGTCGGGGACACCATACCGGCATATGAGGTTCTGCTTGATGAAGCGGGCAACCACATTTTTTGTAACAGAGGCAAAGGAAGCTGCTTCGACCCACTTGGTGAAATAGTCAATAGCGACCAAGATGAAGCGATGTCCGTTGGATTCCGTGGGCTTAATCTCTCCAATCATGTCAATGCCTCACATTGCGAATGGCCAAGGAGCTGTCAGAACGTTGAGAGGGACAGGAGGAATATGAACCTTGTCGGTGTAGACTTGACATTTGTGGCAAGTACGGGAATGTTGATGGCAATCAGCTTCCATGGTAGACCAGTAATAGCCTGCCCTTAGAATCTTCTTAGCCATCGTATGTCCGCTCAAGTGAGTGCCAAATGTGCCACTGTGTATCTTAGTCATGATCAACTCTGCTTCAACTTTGTCCATACAACGCAGTAAAACACAATCATGGCTGCGCTTATAAAGGATGTCATTGCTTAGGAAGAACTTGGCAGAAAATTTCCTTAAGAACTTCTTGTCATTTACTGAAGCTCCTTCAGGATATTCTCTAGTCTGGAGATACCTTTTGATTTCATGAAACCAGGGTTGTTCCACTACTTCTTCGGTATTAATCTCATGACAGTGCGCAGGTTCGTCCATTCACTCGATGGTGATTTGGGGAGCCTCGTTATCCTAGTTGAGTTTAAACATGGAAGACATTGTAGCCAGAGCATCTGCTAACTGATTTTCTTCTCGCGGGAAATGCTCGAAGGTGATCTGCTCGAAATGAGGCAGCAATGTCAAAATATGTTCTTTGTATGGGATAATATTAGGATGTTTGGTGTCCCACTCTCCTTTGAATTGACTGATAACCAAAGCCGAGTCCCCAAATACGATCAAAGATTTGATCCTCAAGTCTATAGCAGCCTTGAGACCAAAGATGCAAGCTTCATATTCGGCCATGTTGTTGGTACAGCTGAAACAAAGTCGGGCCGTGAAAGGTGTATGGCCACCTTCTGGGGAAATGAGTACCGCATCGATACCGTTTCCAAGTGAATTTAAAGCACCATCAAAGTACAGGGTCCATCGGGATCCTTTTTCAGGTCCGTCATACGGTCTGTTACCTTCAATGTTGTCCAATGTCATGATGTCCTCGTCCGGGAAGTCGAATCTCATGGATTGATAATCTTCGATAGCTTGATGAGCTAGATGGTCAGCTAGTACACTCCCTTTTATAGCTTTTTGGGTAGTATACTGGATGTCATACTCAGTCAGGATCATTTTCCATCTAGCGATTCTTCCAGATAAAGCAGGCTTCTCGAAGATATACTTGATCGGGTCCATTTTGGAAATCAGCAAAGTGGTATGAGTCAACATATACTGCCTTAGTCGGCGAGCAGCCCATACCAAAGCGCAACAAGTTTTCTCGAGCAGTGAGTAGCGAGTCTCACAGTCGGTAAACTTTTTGCTAAGGTAATAAATGGCATGCTCTTTTCGACCAGACTCGTCATGTTGGCCCAGTACGCACCCCATTGAGTTGTCCAAAACAGTCAGGTACATGATCAATAGC
This sequence comes from Vicia faba, assembly GCA_948472305.1. Lineage (NCBI taxonomy): Eukaryota > Viridiplantae > Streptophyta > Magnoliopsida > Fabales > Fabaceae > Vicia > Vicia faba. The sequence continues at coordinate 1,492,962,556 of OX451735.1, read as the reverse complement.
CTTCCTTCGACGGGTGGCATCAGAATAGGAGGTTCTAGCAAATACTCCTTGATCTTATCAAAATCAATTTGACAATCATCGTTCCATTCGACTACCTGATCTTTCTTTAATAGTTTGAAAATTGGCTCACAGGTAGACGTCAGGTGAGAGATGAACCTGGCGATATAGTTCAAGCGTCCCAAGAATCCTCTAACCTCCTTTTCAGTACGGGGGGCAGGCATTTCTCGTATAGCCTTTACTTTTGCTGGATCGACCTCAATGCCTTTGTTGCTGACAATAAATCCCAGAAGTTTACCAGACCTAACTCCAAAAGTGCACTTACTTGGATTCAGCCTGAGTTTGTACTCCTTCAACCTGGCAAACAGCTTCTGCAAATGTTCAAGGTGTTCTTCTTCCGTTTGTGATCGAGCTATCATGTCGTCTACGTAAACTTCAATCTCATGATGTATCATATCATGAAACAAAGCTACCATGGCGCGTTGATAAGTTTCCCCTGCGTTCTTCAGTCCAAACGGCATCACCTTATAGCAGAAGGTACCCCATTGTGTAACAAAGGTTGTTTTCTCCATGTCCTCGGGGGCCATTTTGATCTGGTTGTAGCCCGAGAATCCGTCCATGAAAGAAAATACTTTGTGCTGAGCCGTGTTGTCAATCAAAATGTCGATATGTGGTAGCGGAAAATCATCTTTAGGGCTAGCCCTATTCAAATCCCGGTAGTCCACACACATTCTGACCTTGCCGTCTTTTTTTGGGAACGGGCACAATGTTAGCAACCCATTGCGGATAGGATGTAACAGCCATAAAGCCAGCGTTGAATTGCTTCATTACTTCAGCTTTAATCTTCTCGGACATGTCGGGCCTTATTCGGCGTACTTTTTGCTTAATCGGTGGACAGTCTTCTCTCGTAGCGAGACGGTGAACCACGATGTCTGCGTCTAACCCTGGCATGTCTTTATAAGACCAGGCAAAGATTTCAACGTATTCACTCAACAACTGTACTAAGCGCTCCTTGATACCTGGTTCCAAGTTGGCACCCACTTTTACTTCTTTCCTGTCTTCCTCTGTTCCTAAGTTGACAGTTTCCAACAACTCTTCATGAGGTAAGATGGCCCTCTCTTCTTGTTGTAGAAGTCTGGCTAACTCTCCTGGCACTTCACAATCTTCGTCGTCTTCGTACTCAGCCTGATTGACCAAATCTTCTGAGTTTTTGAAGGATACAACAGAATAGTCACCCATGGAATCCGGAGTGGATGGGTATCTGCATTTGTGAGTGTGGGTGTGTGTAAGGGATAGCCATCCTTAAACAAACAAAAATGCAAAAGGAAAGAAAATGAACACAGCAGTTTATAAATGAAAAACGTCCAATGATTCATTAAACATGGCATATGATTATGAAGAGAATCAAGCCCTTACAAATGGACCTACATGCCCCGGGCAAGGCATGAGGTGAAAAAAGTGTGCGAATTGTTTAAGAGTTATTATTACAGACCAACAGGAAATGTTCAGAAGATAAATTACTTATTGATGAAAGTAATGGGAACGAAGTCCTTCGCCTCCCAGTTGTTCAGCCCTCCTTCAATGGTTGGAAAGATCCAATCTTCAAAGTTAGCCTCTTCATCACTGTCTTATAAAGCATTAATTCCATGAGGAGAAATCTTGATGGGTGTCTTTTCAATTTTGGAGCGACGCATAGCCTTTTGCCCCGCAACAGTAAATCCCAAACCAAACTTGTCTGTTTTGTAAGGAAAATCAGGCAACTGTCCCCACACTGTGCTCTTTCCCTCCTTCATTGCAGCCTTTGCGTCTTTCAGAGATGCCATCCTGGCCACCTGCTTGGGTACCTCAGCTACTGCCTTCGCTATTGCAACCTCGGGAGAAACTTCCTCAAAGTGTTGAAAAGGTGTTTCAATGAATTCGCCATCCACTTCCACATACCGAAAGGAATTCAGATGACTGATCATGTACTCCTCCTCACCGTGTACAGTTATGATTTTACCCTTAACAGGGTATTTCAGCATCTGATGTAAAGAAGAGGTGACCGCCCCAGCATTATGTATCCATGGTCTTCCTAGCAAGCAAGAGTATGATAGGCGGATGTCCATCACATAGAAGGTTGAGTGGAACACTTCAGTGCCTACCTTGATGGGAATGTCGACCTCTCCATGTACCATCCTTTTAGACCCTTCAAAGGCCCTGACAATGATATTACTTGGTTTCAGCTCCAAACCTTCACAATCCAACCGGTCGAGAGCCTTCTTAGGCAGCACATTTAAGGAAGAACCAGTATCGACCAAGACATGGGCGAGAGTGGTTCCTCGGCATTCAACTGACACATGCAGTGTGTCATTGTGCTTTCTTCCCTTCGGAGGCAGGTCGGCATCAGAGAAACCCAGGCCGTTGTCGGCGGTAAGGCTGGCTACACAATCCTGGAATTGATCGGCTGAGGTTTCTTGGGGCACATGGGCCGTCTTCAAAAACTTAATCAGGGCTTTGGCATGAGCCTCCGAACAAAACAGCAAGGCTAACATGGAGATCTTCGAGGGGGTTTGCCCCAGTTGCTCCACCACATCATAATCACTCTTTTTGATTATTTTCAAAATCTCCTCCATTTCTTTTTTAGAGGTTTCGGGGATGACCAATGGCTGAGCCCTCGTCCTGACGAGCTCCTCTTGGATCCCCTTCCCCTTATCAGTAGCAGCAGGAGGGACAACCACAGGAGTAACAGCTTTTTCAATCATTGGCGTTCTTGCAGATAGTTTTACCGGTGCAGAGGTAACCTTGGGAACAACTGAGGGTCCAAAGATTCCCTTTGGAGGGGCAATCTTTGGAGAGAAAATTCTTCCACTTCGGGTAATTTTGCTTGTTCCGGCAATGTTTCCAATGTCGGCAGTTTCTTCGTCAGAGCTCCCTTCAGTTATCTCAATTTGTTTAACGCCATGGTAGTAGATTTCTCCACCATAATTCCACGGTATTGATTTGTCAGACTTGTAGGGGACGGGCCCAGGCATGGTTATTTTCAGAGGTACTATCTTCGGAGCGGATGTAATCTTAACAGGTCTTTTGGGGACCTTGGAAAGATTGGCAGAAATGGTTAATATTGAAACTTCATTGATAGGAGTTGGAGTAACGGGAGTCTTTTCGAAAAGAATCTGTTGGTTGTCCATTAGGCGTTGGATGCCTATCTTCAGCAATGGACAGTCGGTTGGTAGGGAGGAACAAAGGTAGCAGTCTTCTTTACAACCTGGGAAAATCCCAGCCTTCAATAGATTCAACTTGATTGTCAGTAGTGGAGTTATCAGATCATCAACAGCAGCAACATACAGATCTTCTTCAACAGCATGGACGTTGTGACCATGCTTCGGCATTGGAGCGGAGATTACATTCGGCTTCTCAGGGGCGTCGAACTCAACCTCTTTAGCATCTATCAAATCTTGAATTTTATTCTTAAGCGCCCGACAATTATTGGTGTCATGCCCAGCGCTGTCAGAATGATAGGCACATTTAGCATTTGGATAATAATATGGAGATGTGGTGTTAGGGTTTTTCGGTGCCTCCTTTAAACCAGTCAGATTTAACTTCAACAAATGGGGAAGAACTTGTGCAGGCGTCATGTTGATGCGAGTGAACTGCCGTTGTGGCTGTTCTACCCGTTGCTGATTTAGTCTCAACTGATTGTTACGAGGCTGATCATTTGACGAATTTTGAATCATCACGGCCCCTACAGTTGGCCGGCGCTCAGTTCTTCCCAAACCTTTCTGAGAGTATATAACAACTGCTTCCTTCTTTGCCGGGAAAGGTTTTTTAAAAGTTGTGGATGCAGAGGCATCCCTTTGAATCTTCCCACTCTTAATACCAGCTTCCACCCGTTCGCCAGTCAGAATCAGTTCAGTAAACCCTGCAGAAGAGCTCCCGATCAAATGGTTGAAGAAAGGGCCAGATAGGGTTCCCAAGAACATATCAACTAGCTCCCTATCTGAAAGAGGTGGCTGCACTCTTCCGACCAAGTCGCGCCATTTCTGGGTGTATTCTTTGAATCCCTCATTTGAGGCCATCCCTATACTTTGTAGCTGAGTACGGGTTGGCGCCAAGTCGGCGTTGTATTGATATTGGAGATAAAAGGCAGCTGCCAAGTCCTCCTAATTATGCACTTCTGATCTTTCAAGCTGGTAAAACCAATCTAGCTGTGTACCAGCCAGGCTGTCCTGGAAGAAGTGTACCCAGAGATTTCTATTGCATGAATGAGGCTGAATTTTTCTGACATACGACCTCAGGTGCATCTTTGGGCAAGACAGACCGTCGTATTTTGCAAAAGTTGGTACCTTGAACTTGGGAGGTATAACAATCCCAGCAATCAATCCCAATTCTTCAAAATCTAGCCCGGGAACCCTTTGCAGCTCCATAGCTGCCAGTCTATCCTCCAGGTTTTTGTATTTGTCGTCCGCTGGCGGGTACTGCTGCTCTGATTAATCTTCATCTTCCTCAACCTCTTCTTCTTCAGCCTCAGACTCAGAGGGTAATGCAGCTCCTTTTCCCTTACCGGTCCCCTTGTCAGATGTGGAGGGGAAATCAAGAACTCTCCTAGCTTCATTCTCAAATCTTCTTCCCAGTGTAGCTACCCCAACTCTTTTCTTTTTCTTTTTTCCTTTTTCTTGCTCTTTATTCCCTAACAGTGCTTTAAGATCCTCCTGACCCTTTGCTAAGGAAACCTGGTGTGAAGACCTGTTTGTGCATATGATGAATGATATGTTTATTCATGTAATGCATTCAAGGGTTTAGAAGTTCAAAGTTGTTGCAAACAAAAAGAACACCCATCATATTAATAAGAAGAAATTTTGTCAGTACATAAATGCCCCATGGGCCAAATATTACAAAAACTTCTTAAGGTAAAAAAGACGTTGCGCATCCTCTTTGGTGCGATGTAAGTGTTGAGGGTATCCTCCTCATGAAGTCGGCGAGTAAGTTCCAAAACCTTCTTCTCACTGGCGTAGATGCTGGCTTCGAAAGTATTTCATTCTTCCTTGAGTTGGATCCAACTCTTCTGCATTTCCTCCCATGATGTTGGCATGTCAGGATGTAGGATGGTGTATGGAACCTCTCCTTCCTTAACAGGCTCTTTGATCAAAGGGAGAATGTGAGGGTAAGGCATCATAAGACTCTGGGCGCGGGTTCGTACCCACTTGAGGTAAGGCTCAAGAGGGATGGAGTTCTTGTGCCCCAGTGTCTTGCTATCTACCTTGTTAGGCATCCTCCAAGCTCTGATGAATCTTTGGCGAAGTCCTTGTGCATCGTTGTCGAAGTCAAAAACTAGGTCAGGAATTAGCATATCATGAGGGCCATCCCTCCGAGCGTATCCAAATTGTCTTAAAGCTAGGCAGGGGTTGTAGGTAATGCCTCCTCTAATTCCAAGTAATGGAACATTAGGGAACTCACCACAGCGATCGATGATGATGACATTTCCTCTGGACCGAGAACACCAATGTACATCAGAATGCGTGAGGGTCATCAATCGTTGTGACCACCTTGAACCCTGCTCGTTCTTCAAAACTGATTGTGGAAGGTGCGAAATAAACCACCTTGCTAGGAGAGGAGTACATCACATGAGAACACCTTTTTTCCTCATTGTTCGTGTGTAAAATGAGTGTAGGATGTCCCCAAGTAATGTAGGTATGGGATTCTTTGACATGAAAATCTTGACAGCATTGACATCTATAAGTTGGTCAGGATTTGGGAACAAGACCAACCCATAAATGAGGAGTGCCATAATTTCTTCAAAGGCTTGCAGATCCAAAGAATTCCAACACTCTTGTGCCTTCTCAAACAAGAATTTTGCCAAGAATCTTTTGACACCACTTCTAGTTTCCCAATTCCCCTTGATGTCAGATGGTTGCAAGTGTAGTGCTTGAGCAACATCTTCAGGCTTTGGCTCTTTTTCCGTACCGTTGTAGGGTAGTTGATTAAGAATAGGAATTCTCAGGAGTTGAGAAAATTCCTCCAAAGTAGGCACCAATTGGTAGTCGGGGAATGTGAAACAGTGGTGAAGGGGGGTCAAAGAATTGGAACAACACTTTCACCATGTCTTCTTCAATGCTAGTGTTGACTAGGATGAGCAGACTACCATGTCTTTCACTGAAGAGAGAATTTTCTGGAATTCTGGATGTAAGCTCCTTGAGTTGAGGAGGGATTCTCACAAGGTTGACTTGGATAGTTTTCCTGCGAAGAGTTTCCATGACCTACAAAACAAGAACAAAGATGAAGATCCAAACCCTTGAAATGGTTAGTGGATGCATATGATGCTTTATGATGTTCATGATGTATGCACAAACACATGTACAAGCAAGTCACACAAAACCCTAGTTTCAGGCTTGCATGAGGTTTCATAGGTAAGTACCCTCTTGAGTGTAGTTGGCTTAAAACCTGTCCTAAATAGTAATCGGGTTCTAAGGAGCTCAATATCATTGGATTGTTTTCTATGTCCATTGTTTTGGTTTAGCCACTTAACTAGCGACCAAAATATTCCAAGAAAACAACCCTCAATGAGTGTAGTATCGAGTATCTACCAACTTCAGACTGCACCAAAGCCGGTCATCTCACTACCCCTAATAGAAGGCCAAGATGGTCAAGTAAGGTTCTAGGTCATTAGTGCTTAGCGACATCACTCAGCGGCCCCGTACTCTCCTTGATTGAACTCAAGGGTTACCGGTACTCACAAATATGTCGCACTAATATAGCTATTGCTTCAACCGTGTCGGTATACCCCACACAGTTTCCACAACGTATTGCTATCTATGAATGTTTCCCAAATCTGGGTGTAGGATTTCAAGCCCAAACAAGAGAACCAAAATGTAAAGCAATCAAAGCAAACAATTAGTCATGCAAAAGGTGATCTAATCCCTAAGGTTACTCCACTTTTAAAGACATGTCCCCAGCAGAGTCGCCAGTTCTGTGATACGGTGGGAGAACTGACTTGGGATTTTGCGTTTGTGTTCGCGAATGTTTCGGTTTAGCAAGAGTCGCCACCGAATTTTTAGTTTTTCCTAAGGAAAGGTAAAAAAGCACAGGAAAGACCTTTGAGATGTTTTCTTGGGTTCGGGGAGTAGATTATAGAAAGGGAAGGTATTAGCACCCTTTCTATCCATGGTTATCCATGGGCTCTTAGTTACTTGCTTAGATCACTTGCTTTGCATTTTCAATTGTTTGAAATGGTGCTTTGTGTGTGGTTTTGAAAGATATTTTGAAAAGAGGCCATTTGTGGCAACCTTTGTAATGATTCTTGTTTGAATGTATACAAAGGTGTATTGTCTTTTGAAAAAGTTTTCAATGTTTTTGAAAGTTGTTTTGAAATTGTGTTGTGATGTGTGTTTTTTTTTTTTGAAAAGTAGCAAGGATGTTTGTTTGCAAGTTTGATCAAGTAACTAAGAGTTGTCTACCCTATTTTACTCAAAGATCTTTCCTTATGTTTTTAACCCTTTTAACAGTGTTACTTCACCATTGTATTTGGTGAACAACCTTGTGTTAGGATGTAAACGGGATAGGCGTGGATCATCGTATAGACCATGAAAGCAATAGTGTCAAGTATTTTGGCGATTTTTTGAGGGACTATGATCATTTTGTTTAGGCAACTATATAGCGTCATCGAGGGACTATGAACATTTTGTTTGTTTTTGTTTTGTTTTGCCGAAATACTTGACATGCAAACATGGCCCATTTTTGAAGGCAACAAGTGGATGTAACCCTAGGGGTGTAAGTGTGCAAGTTTGTTTTGTTGCATATAAGAGTTTATCTTTGAATTAGGATTTTCTATTTCATTGATTTTATCTTGCCATACACATCCTAATTACTAGCATTTATATTTGAAAGCAATAAAAAGCAGAAATATAAAATCCTACGCTATTGCAGCAATTAGGAGGTGGGGATACATATTTGTACATGGGGTGGTTCAATGATAAAAAAAGATAAGAAAAGAAAATAACAAAGGTAAGATAGATAGAAAGAGAGAGAGAGCCAGCGCGCTGCTGAGAGGCCATCAGAAGTTCTGACTCAGGCCTGCTGCCAGATTATCAACCTTTTGGTCAAACTATATGAATCAGAACTTCTGACTCTGGCACCTGCAAAACAGAAACCTGTTAGTGGGAAGATCAGAAGTTCTGACCCCCATGCACTGCAAGACAAAAGTTTGTTAGTGGGGATATCAGAAGTTCTGATCCTGCTGGAAATACAATAATTCTCAGAAGTTCTGATATTATTGACAGCAAAACAGGCTTCAGATGTGCTAACGTCAAAGTCAGCACTTGGCTTCTCCCTGTGCTAGTCAGAACATTTGCAGTTTTGTTATTTTTCCATAAAATAGAAAACATGTTTGGGACAACTTCAGCAAATGTCAAAGCGTTTCAGGAGACAGAACCAACAAGGTCACAGGCAGGTTCTACACTGATTTACTTCCTACTCAAACATTCTGAGGTATGAAAAGCCTCAGAACACAAACAGCAGCAACATGATATTTACATTATGTTTATTTGAGCATGCAAAGCTGATGATGCTTAGCAGCATGATGAAGGTTAGCAGGTGCTTACCTGGATGTTGGAAAAGTTTGTGAGTGAGAGCTAGCTTTTAGCTCTGATGATGTTCTGGACAGGTTCTTTTTTGAAGGGGTGGATGGAGAGTATATGTGGTCAGAAGCTGTAGGGGCGTATTTCTTTAATAAAGAAGCAATCTGGGTACAAATGAGGTTTTGAGACAGGAGATTCAAAGTTATGTTTGAGGCTCTTGAAACACCAAGATTCTTTGATAGAGTTTCAAAGTATTTTCTTGCTAAAAATTTCTGTTTCTCTTCTAGCAATTTTTTTTGGTTTTCTGGACCGCTTCTTAGTGGTCAATGGTGCTCTATTTATAGGCAAAGCTCTTGTGGACTCTTGAACGTTAAAGGCGCCAATAGAGGTTAAATTGTTTTTTTTTAAAGAAGTTCATGGAAAGTTGTGATAATGTACAACTTTTCAGCCTAGGCTGGAACAGCAGGCAAGGATTGAGGAGAAGTGACCTCTATAGGTGGAAGGTGGCGCGTAGACCCATGCCTAAGCCTTCATAAAGGTGTTTACGAAGCCACACGTGAAGAGACCTCTTGGATGAATGTTCAGGAGTGGTTGGGAGCATTAATGAGCATTAAATGGTTATGAGACTTATCAACACTAAAATTCTTGTAATAGGAGAAAACCTGAACCAGCAGTTCTGTTTTACCAAAAACAACATGAACCAAGCTCTGATCTTGGCCTCTTGCTGTCTCAGCAAATTCTGGGGATTCTCCTGACTTTCTAACACGTTCCTTGGATTTGCTTCTGGAAATCCAAGACTTAGAGATTCTGTGTCAGTGTAACACCCACTCTTCTGACCCTTTCATCTTCTGATTCCAGCATGTTCTGAAGGAGCCTTCGGGCTTCTTTGCTTCCTTTGCACTCCTCTAGCAAACTCTGGCTGAACTTGCGTAACTGCTGAAAGAGCCATGTTCTGTTTGAGGCTTACGTGTTGAACCACGTTTGCAACCTCTAACTGAGTGAATGTAGCTGCTGAAGAGCCAACTTCTGACTGCGTTGAGACAAGCTTGCAACTTCTGACCATTTCTGTCTGGAGGTTGGTCCAGAAGTTTTGAAGTGCTATTTTCTTCTTAAACACCCATTTTTAGAGAAAAATTCCAAATGTTTAGAATTTAATTTTTTAAGGTAAAAGCGTTGCCTTTAGAGCTTGTGTGATCATTTTTCTCTTGTAAATGGTTTGCTTGGGAAGAAATGATAATTCAGGACTTGGATTTGTTTCAGAGAGACTCTGAGAATCCAGGATGATTTCTTGAAGAATGAGAGGGCAAATTTTGGGGTACAACATTGTCATACAATCCTATTAACATACATCTTAACAGTTAATATTTGCGAGAATTAAAATGCAAGAAATAAAACCTACTCTATTACAAGGCTTCGGGGTAGGGATTAATTACATAGCCAAAAAACCCGTAAAACGATAAAAGAAAGAAAATCCTAATTAAACTATTACATACCGTGAGCAGTTGCATTAATATTGCAAAAATAATAATAAACGCGCGCAATGAATCGGAAACGAGAGATTTAGGGTTTTGACCCCAACTAAACCTAATTGTTATTTTAAAAGAAAAAATCATTTTTTGTGGTTTTTGTGCTATTTTGAGAAAATAAAGTTTAACTGAATAAATAAATAAAAACCTAATTACTAATTAATTTAAATCAAGAAAACTAATTAAATTAACCTATTTTTGTATTTTTATTTTATTTTGAGAAAGAAATAAAAATTAAATCAAGAGTTAACCCTAATTTTTTCTAATTGATTTTAATTTATAAAAAAAAGTTAGAATTATCTAAATTTGAATTTAAACTAATATTAAATTAAATTTGATAAAATAAAAAACCTAATTCTAAATTTTGTGAAAACTTGATTTTATGATTTTTTTTGTGAAAAAGGAAATTAATTGTGTTTAAAAAATAACTAAACTAATTAAATAAATAAATGAAAGAAATAGAAAAGAAAAAAAAGAATGGGCCTGTGGTAAATAGCAAAGGAGGGTTGTTGTTTGCAATTTTCTGGGCCCAGATGCTGATGGCCCAATTGACTTTTCCAATCCCCTGCACATGCTTGACTGGGGCGTATTGTGGACCTTCAAAGGATGGCCTTGGATCTGGAGTGTTGATGGATGGAATGGTTGGATACTAAGGACGTATGGTGGATGCAAGGGACACTTGTGCACCTGATTATGCAAAGCAAAATAATATGAAACCAAGGTTGGGACCTGGGGATCGAACCCAGTTCCTTAATCATTCCTCCACTGCGCACTTGCCAGCTGAGCTGGTTGTATTAGTTGTACAAATAACAACAAACAAACATTATATGATAAAACAAATGGTTAAACTCAAACAACGCACAAAATTCAAAATTGGCCATTCACCACCTACCACGCCATTGTCTTCTTCGTTGCCTCCGTCATTTTAGATCAACTACTTTTACCTACGGACACTGGGCGTAGGGGTACAACCCTTGTCCACTCCAAAATCATGTCCCTGTATAATAAATCACAACCAATGGTACCAATCAACTCGTTGCAACCTCACGAGCATCATGGTACCATTATTAATGGCCAATTGTTCCTGTATGAAAAATCCCTAAAAACGAACCATGAACCCTAGCCATGGAATCTTGGTATACAGTCAATAAAAATGCAATTAAATACAACCATTAGCTTGCAAACATCTCAAGGATTATGAATATACCAATAAAACATGCTAAATATGCCAGAATTATGATATTCGAATTCAAGAAAAGGGATGAACCGTGTGACTCTTACATTGTGATTCTGAACATGGGGAAGCTTGTTAGCAATTGAATCTTGATCCTTGGGAGTCCAACAATCGATTGGGATGACTAGAATGCCTTTAAGTGATCAGAAATGTGGAAATCAGTTTGCCACTTTTCTTGAATTTTTTGAAACTGGTTTTCTCTCTTGCACGCCTCCAATCCCTTTGTTTTTGGTCTTCACTTGTCCCTTATGTATCCAAGAATGAATTAGCGTTACAATTTTGTATCAAATCTCCCTCCATTATGATTATTGATTCATGATTTGATCCTTGTGCAAAATCTTTCCAAATCAAGCAAATCCAATTTTTTGTGTCCATATGAGTCTTGCATGATTTGATTTTGTCTCCAGCTATGTAATGAACCTAAACATGCACAAAATCTCAAGATTTGATTAGTTTTTGATATTTTTACTATTTTATATTGATTTTATTTGATTTAATTGAAATAAAATCAAAATAAATATTAAAAATAAAATAATGACAAGTGTAAGGGCTCATGGGTCGTGGGTCACATTAAAAACTCAGTGCAAGCATAAAAAGTTGGGCCCATTTGACAAAAAATGCAAATTTGGACACATTCGACTTTTGGCAATTTTACAAAAAGGGTCAACTTTGCCAATGCATAACTCCCTCAATTTTGACCCTAGAGAGGTGTTCTTGGACTTTTTAGAAAGTTTAAGATGTCCTCTAAGAAACCCGTTTGGTCTCATCTCAATTGAGGCTTCCATGTTCATGTATGAAGCTTTGACCTAAAAGGTGTTTTTTGTTGACTTTCCAAAATGACCTATAATGTCCAAATTCATATCTTCTTGTGAGTGCATATTTTGAACTTGGGAGATGAATATGGATTGTATGGAATTACATCCTCTTCAAAATTAGCTTTGTATGGGTCATGTTTGATAAAGTATGAGAAAGTTATGCCTGGTCAAAGTCGAGTTGACTTTTCCTACAAAACCCTAATTTAGCAACTTTTGGGTTTTGATGAATTGTGAGCAATCCTTGAGGAATCATGATCAAACCTTGATCAAATTATGAATAATACTTCAAAATGAGGATGTTGACCAAAAATCTTGAAGTTTGACTGTATGTGAGCCACCGTTGACTTTTGCCCTAGCACAGTCGATTTTTAGGCCTTTGAGCAATTGACTGAGCAAATTTTCTCTGCAAGGCTTGAAACTTGACATGGATGATCTTGAGAACATATTTAGGACAATGGTGAGCATTTGGGACCCTTTGGATCCAAACATCTTGATGCAAACTGAAACCCTAATTTGGGGTAGACTGCCTTAGGAGAGAGTTTGTCTGGTCAACTTTTGGACTTCCTTGAGCAATTTGAGGACCTCACTTGACATGTATTGAGAAATATGGGAGGCAAAATTTTGGGGTACAACAGCTGCCCCTGTTCAATCTTCTTAAACCTGAGGATGTAGATTGGCTTGTCTGCCTTTCGTGATCCGAAGGTGGAAGATGATTGAACACTAGAGTGCCCATAAATTTGCACTCGCATGAAGTGGTACTTGTCTTGCGATATCAGGAATGGGCTTATAGATGCCATTTGGAGAAATGTTGATCGCATAAGAGATTCCTTTGCGAGAGCCCGTACACTTGTTATTGAGGAGGACTACGCTGGGGAATACTATTCTCTGTCTTGGTAGAAATAGAATTTTAGGAGCTTCAGTTGTCCGTTACTCTAATGGGGAATCACCTCTTAGTCGAGGAGGTGAAAATGGATTGTTATCTAGTCGTGCTCCAGGCTTTATAGTGTTTTGCTGAGGAAAATAAGACCGACTGCTATTTGGCCGTGCTCTAGGCTTCACAACGACTTACTGGGGAGATGAGATTAAACTTGCTATCTGGTCATCTTCCAGGCTTTGTAATTTCTCCATTCTTATTTGGTCGTACTCCAGGCTTCAGAATGAATTAAGTGGTTATCCGGTCGCATCCGGGCTTCAACTTGAATTTAGGGCATACTAATATCCGGTCAATTTTCGGGCTTCATAGTAATTGGCCGAGTAAAATGCTATTTGGTCGAATTCCAAGCTTCATAGTACCTCATATTGTTATCTGGTCGTGTCCCAGGCTTTAGTGTCCTTTGCTGCTATCTGGTCGTGCTCTAGTCTTCACAGCGTCTTATACCGTTATCTGGTCGTGCGCCAGGCTTTGCGGTGTCTTATACCTATTATCTGGTCAATCCTAGGCTTCATGGTATCTTGTATTGCTATCTGGTCGATTTCCAGGCTTCACAATAACTTGCTGAGGATTAAGCTGTTTTCCGGTTGATTTCCGGGCTTCAAAGCTTGTATTTAAGACATACCACTATCTGGTAGATTCCAGGCTTCGTAGTATTATGGAGATATCAAGATATTATCTGGTTGATTTCCGGGCTTCATAGCTTGAACTGGAATAGAAATCTTAGTATCGATTTGACTGGACCAGAGAAAACTTGTGAGAACTTGATTGTATCTTTTCCTGAAAAGTAAAGAGTTAGTCGTATGTAATGTCATGATGTATGAAATGTATTGAGTAATGATGTTCTTAAAATAAATGAGATTGAGCTGTATGATGCATATGTGTATGCCACGATGTATGGATATGCAATGTTCTTGTGATATTCTCTGACTGGAGAGAATAAATCTCAGACTGTTGTTGGAGAGTACAAGGAGTTGAGTTCTTGTTCTCGCGTGGAATAATGAACGAAGATGATTAGCCAGAGATTTGCGTCTGTTCTGCTTGAGAACATTCTGACGGGAGAGACTCTGTTTGAGAATAATCCTGTGGGAAGATGACTCTGTGGGGAAGAGAGATACTCTGTTGGACGATCTGCTGATTTAGAGAAATAAACTCAGCTGGTAATGAACTTCTATTGCTGGTGATAGATAAACTTTGCTTGGGGAGAATTTTGCCGACTCATTTGTGATTATAAACCTCGAATGGGGAAAACTAACACCACTGTCTTTGGATACTTCCTATTCTGCGGGGAATATATGAACCCTTAGTTATATTCTCAAGCTGGCTCTATCCCTGTACCTGGTGGGTAGAGCAACTATAAGGTTTGGACACTTCTTGTTTGCCCCTGTTCCTGGAATTACGAATAATTGTCTTTTGTTTCTTATGTAAATATTTATGAGCAACAATTATTTTCAAATGCATATATCAAAAATGAATCATTGGATGTTCTTGCAAAACAAAACAGAAAAAGAAAAAATGATTTGAAATTTCTTGTGAAAATGAATTGTATTGATTTTTGGAGTTGGCCTGTAATAGGCATTTTTGTACAAATAGGTTGACGTCCTAGTAAGAGAATTCCGCCGAGGGAACAAAAATTATACAATTTGTGTAAAAGAAAGAAAAAAAGTTATGTGAATAATCCCATTGGGTTCCAACTCTGCTATTGCCTTTATATCTTCGAGCGTCTCATCACTTTACTACTTGGTCGAAGGTAGATCAGGTTGATTGGCACCCTCTGAGCTTGATAGTCGATACCGAAGTCTGGTTGCAAGATTATCCAATGAGACATAGTGTTACGCTTCAATCCCTAATTTTTGCCTGAACCTCCCTTTCGGGTTTTCAGTCCACCGGGATACCCTTTTTTGCCCAAGCCGCCTTTTCAGGTTTTCGACTTGCCTGGTGTACAGTATTTTTTCATTTTCATCCCTTACTTTTGCCCGAACCCTTTTGGTTCTCCGGGAAGCCCTTATTTTTGCCTAGGCCAGTCGACCTAGCTGGTCTTTGATTATGCATAGTATTTTTTCACTATGTCTGCATTGACGGGGTGAGGAAGGTCGTCACCATCCATGGTGGTTAAAATCATAGCTCCTCCCAAGAAATTTTTTTTAACCATAAATGGCCCTTTGTATGTGGGGGTCCATTTTCCCCTGGGATCACCTTGCGGCAGTATGATGCATTTGATCACCAGATCCCCGACTTGATATTCTTGACGTCTGACTTTCTTGTTAAAAGCCTTAATTATTCGCTTTTGATACGTCTGACCATGATAAATTGCAGTAAGTCTCTTTTTGTCGATTAAATTCAGTTGATCAAGTCAGGTCTGGATCCAATCATCTTCTCTCAAACCTGCATCCTTCATAATCTGGAGAGAGGGTATCTGGACTTCGATGGGTAGGACTGCCTCCATGCCATACACCAGAGAGTAGGGTGTTTCCCCTGTCGAAGTCCGTGCTAAGGTACGGTACCCATGAAGAGTGAATGGTAACATCTCATGCCAGTCTTTGTATGTCCCTGTCATCTTCTGCACGATATTCTTGATGTTATTGTTAGTTGCTTCAACAACCCCATTCATCTTCGGCCGGTAGGGAGAAGAGTTACGATGTTGTATCTTAAACTATTTACAGAGCTCAGTGATCATTGTATTGTTGAGATTTGTACCTGTTATACCCCAAAATTTGCCCTCCCATATTCCTTAAGAAATTGCCAAGCCAAGCTAGAAAATTCCCCAAGGGTTGTGCAGTGCAACAGTCTCTCATACAGTCAAAATTAGGGTTTTGAGTCTGATCAAGAAAATGAAGTTTTCAAAGGCTCAATCAAGTCTCATATGCCTACAAAGATGGTCAAGCATCCTCATATCAAGTTTCAAGGCATTCAGCTCAAGATTGCACAGTCAAAACCCTAGATTGCACTACAGTCAGCTGTAGGGGCAAAATGGTCATTTGGCAGTCAAAAGTTCATATTTTTGGTCAACATATCATTTTGAAGCCACAAACATCATTTGATCAATGCTTGATCATGATTCTCAAAATTGGGCTCAGAAATCATCAAAGATGCAAAAGTTGCTATATTTGGACAGCTGAAAAAGTCAACTGAAATTGACCAGGGCATAACTTTCACATGGATTATCAGAAAAATCCCATCCAAAGCTCATTTTGAAGAGAAAGACATTTCCTACAACTAATTTTCATACTTCAAGTCCAAGAAATGCTCTCACAAAAAGTTATCAATTTCAACATTACAGGTCATTTTCAAAAGTCAACAAAAGGGGACTTTAAGTCAAAGGCCATAACTTGAGATTGGTAAATCAAAATGACATGGGACCAAAGGCATTGGTTAAAGGACTCAAAGACCTTTCCAAAATGTCCAAGAACATGTGAAAAGCTTAAAAATTGAGCAAGTTATGCCTTGTAGAAGTTGGGAAATTTTTGTGAAATGGCAAAAGTCAACTATCTTTGAAAATCCAATTTTTGACAAAAGGGCCCCATTTTTTCCACTTGGTTCATCCTTGTCATGCCACACACGTGTCCCATGATTAATTTCAAGACCAAATATTGATTTTTCTATTTTATTTAATTTTTGATAATTTAATTCATTTTAAATCTTTAAAAATTCAAATAAAATTCAAAAACCAATGGAATAGTGTCATGTGAACTTGGACAATTTCTATGTATCATGAACCAACTCAAGAAATCAGGCTAGGGTTCATTTGCACACTAGGTCTAGGTTTTGGCTAAAAAGGAGGAAAAATGGTTAATGGAAGAAACCCTAAGACCAATTCTCTCACAAGCATGAATTAAGGTCAAAGAGCAAGCCAATTCCATTCCATGATCATCACTGAGTCAAACCCTAGGCCTAACACATCATAAGATGCGCCCAAACAAGCTTTGGCAATTTGAAATTTTTGACATAAAAAGACAATTCTGAAATCACTACTGAAGGAGTTTTAAGCCTCAATTTTTTCCCTAATAGCATCCTGGACAATTTCTGAGCACATCTCAATCACTATCATCAACCAAAACACCTTGAAACGGTAGCTACAAGTCCAACTGTGTCGTGAAAAATTTCAAATCGCATAGCATAATTTACGCGTCCTTGTGCATTTTTGTGGATGAATTCTTATTCCTTACAAAGTTTCTGAGCTAACCATAACTGTTAATTGAATTTTCATGCACTTTTGGCCAAGTTACCATGTTTGGTTTTTAGGGTTTCCAGCTTTTTGAATTAGGGCTTTTAGAACAGAGTAAAATCAAGCCTCAAGATACCTACAGTTGCAATCAGCGTGCTCCAACGAATAAGAAACATGGCTCGCGATGAATTTATGTCCAACAGGATCCTATTCGCTATTTTCTAATATGCCTTCTATAGCAACGGGTTAAAACCGTTGCTTATTGCTTTTGTGTTTCAGAAAAAAAAAGAGGAACGAGGACGATGATGTGCTGGCATGCAGGGATTGGGAGGTTCAAAATTTCGCGCGCGCTCCAAGTGTTGTGTTACTTTTCTTTTATATTATTTGTATTACATTATATATTAAATGAAACACAGGTGGCTCAGTGGCAACGCGTTAGGCACATGACATCAAAGACCTGGGTTCAAGTCCCAGGTCTTGCAAAATTCAATATTATTTTTCAACTTGAATTCACATGCAGCGCTAACATTAAAGCTCACCATGCACACTCCTCATCTATTGCACACGTGTCCTAGGAGACTTATCAAAGGGTTCAGAACAAAGGCATATGGTGGACGCCAGTCAACATGCCACACCTGATTGGAAAAGTCAACAAATTGCCAGCAAATGGGCCAAGCTTTTCAGGCCTGCACCTCACAAATCTGGGGCTACACCCCCCCTGGTTTGCTTTATCATTTTTATTTTTTATTCTTTCTTTAATTTTTTCTTTTTATTACTTTTATTTAATTATGTTTATTTAATTAATTATTTTTTTAACAAAATACAAAAATACATAATAATCAAAAAAAATATAAAAAATATAATATTTATTTTTTTATTCGTCTGTGTAAATGTCCTTTAAAGTTTGGAGAAAATAAAAGACGGTGGCGACTCTTGCTTCCGCGACATTTCGCGAACCAGCGTTAAACAGTCAGTTCCAGATCCACCGATCACAGAACTGGCGACTCTGCTGGGGACAAACTTAAAGTGAGGTGTACCTTAGGGTTAGTTCATAACTGTGTTTTCAATTGTATTGACTTGCTTGCTTTAAATTGTGGGACTGTCTTGGGAGTTCTATAGATCCTAACCCGGATCTGGGGGATACCCTTTTAGAAAGTAGCAACAAGGCTGTGAGGGAACTGTGCGGGGTATACCGACATGGTTGAAACAGTCTGCTACGTTGATGTGGCACTTTGGTGTGTACCGGTAACCCTTGAGTCAGTCAAGGAGAGTACGGGGCCTCCATGTGGTGTCATGAAGCATCAACAGACCTTAGGAACCTTAATTGAACCATCTTGGCCTCTTTAGGGTAGTGAGATAACTGACTTTGGTGCAGTCCGAGGTTGGTTGATACTCGATACTACACTCAATTGAGGGTTGCTTTCCTGGAATATTTCGGTCGCCAGTTCAGTGGCTAAATCGAAACGATGAACAATGAAAGCAATCCCGTGATATTGGGAACCTTAGAACCCGGTTACTTTGATTAGGACAGGATGAACCCACCAACTTCAAGAGGGTACTACCCAGACCCCATGCTGGCCTTAAACCTTAAGGGCCTGTCTTGTGTGCCTTGTGTGCCTTACATGTTTGTCTTTGTAAATATCTGTGGTGTGTTTAATCATAACATCATGACATCATCCAGCATCATATGCATTGACTAACCATTTCAGGGGTTCGAATTTTCATCTTTGTTCTTGTTTTGTAGGACATGGAAACTGTTCGTAGAAAGACAATTCCAATCAGTCTTGTAAGGATCTCTCCTCAGCTTAAGGAGCTTATATCCAGGATTCCCGAGAACTCTTCATTCAGTGAAAGGCATGGAAGCCTCATCAGCTTGGTCAACACCAACATTGAGGAAGATATGATAAAAGTCCTGTTCCAATTCTTTGACCCTCTGCATCACTGTTTCACCTTCTTAGACTATCAGTTGGTACCTACATTGGAGGAGTTCTCCCGACTCCTGAAGATCCCTATTCTTGATCAGCTACCCTTCAACGGTACAGAAAAGGAACCTAAGCTTGAAGAGATTGCTAAAGCCTTACACCTACAGTCATCTGACCTCAAGGGACATTGGGAAGTCAGAAGTGGTATCAAAGGGTTCTTAGCCAGGTTTCTGTTGGAAAAGGCCTATGAATGTTGGAATTCCCTTGACTTACAAGCTTTTGAAGAGGTTGTGGCCCTCCTTGTTTATGGTTTGGTGTTGTTCCCTAACCCAGATCAGCTCATTGATATCAGTGCTGTCCAGATCTTTATGTCCAGGAATCCTATACCTACGTTGCTGGGGGACCTCCTTCACTCATGTTACACTCGAACCATGAGAAAAAGAGGTGTCCTTATGTGTTGCACTCCTCTCCTGGGAAAGTGGTTTATTTCGCACCTTCCACAATCAGTCCTGAAGAACGAGCGGGGTTTGAGATGGTCACAACGGTTGATGACTCTTACACATGCAGATATACATTGGTGCCCTAGGTCCAGAGAAGATGTCACTATCATTGATCGTTGCGGGGAGTATCCTAATGTTCCTTTACTTGGAATCAGAGGGGGTATTACTTATAGTCCATGCCTGGCTTGGAGACAATTTGGTTATGCTCGGAGGGATGGTCCTCATGACATGTTGATTCCTGACATAGTTTTTGACTTCGACAACGATACTCAAGGACTTCGCCAGAGATTTATCAGAGCTTGGAGGATGCCTAGTAGGATAGACAGCAAGACACTGGGGCACAAGAACTCCATCCCTTTGGAGCCTTACCTCAAGTGGGTACGAGCCCGCTCTCAGAAGTTAGTAATGCCTTATCCTCACATGCTTCCAGTAATCAAAGAGCCTGCTTTGGAAGGAGAGGTGTCTCACGTTATTCAGCATCCTGATATGCCCACATCCTGGGAAGAGATGCAGAAGAGCTGGATCCAGCTTAAGGAAGAGCGGAATTCTCTTGAGACTAGTTTGCATGCCAGTGAAAAGAAGGTCCTGGAGCTCACCCGCCTGTTGCACGAGGAAAGGAACCTCAACACTTACATAGCTCCAAAGAAGATGCGCAACATATTTTGGATGTGATTTGATCTTTTTGTACTTTTGCCCATGAGGCTTTGATGTATTAAACAATGATTTTCTTAATAAAAACGTGTGTTCCTTTTGGTCTACAACAAATTTGAATTTTTGAACTCTTGAATGCATTGCATGAACACATATCATTCATCATGTGCATCATAGGTGCTCTTCTTTTCAGGCTGTTTACCGTTCTTCGCTGTTTATTTCAGCATCATGAATCCTGAATCATCAACCGATGCATCCATCAAGGCTCTTCAGGCGCAGAACGTCCAGTTTCAGGCGCAAAACGCCCAATTTCAGGAGCTGATCAAGGGCTTGGCTCAGGGTCAACAAGAGTTGAAGACTATGCTTTTGAAGAAGACTAAGAAGAAAAGGAGGACTGTGCTATTTAACACTGGGCACAGACTCGGGAACACTTTGGTTGAAGCTGAAAGGACTCCTCCATCTGTGACGGAAGGTAGTCACCATGAAAGGGAGGTCACTACTCCTGTGGGCTCTGATACTGAAACAGACTTCAACGACGACCAGTACCCTCCTGCTGAAGACCGGTACAAACAGCTAGAAGACAGATTAAAGGCTGTGGAAGTTCAGCGGTTGCCTGGATTGGATTTCGGAGACTTGGGGCTATCTACTGGGGTGGTGATCCCCCACAAGTTCAAAACACCTGCCTTCGTGAAGTATGACGGGGCTTCCTGTCCCAAGATGCACCTCCGTTCTTATGTAAGGAAGATCCAGCCTTACACAGCAGACAAGAACCTTTGGATCCACTTCTTCCAGGAGAGTCTTTCAGGGACTCACCTCGATTGGTTCTATCAGCTAGATGGAATCAGCATTCGTAACTGGGAGGATCTGGCCACTGCTTTTTACAAGCAGTATCAGTATAATGCCGACCTCGCTCCTACGCGTACCCAACTCCAGGGTATGTCGCTAGGGTCGGGTGAAGGTTTTAAGGAGTACGCTCAGAAATGGAGAGACCTGGCTGGCAGGGTGCAGCCACCATTGACGGATCGAGAGCTGGTAGATATGTTCTTGGGGACCCTATCTGGTCCATTTTTCAATCATCTCATTGGTAATTCCTCTGCTGGGTTTACTGATCTGATCCTGACTGGTGAAAGGATCGAGGCCGGTATAAAATCGGGGAAGATACAGAAAGTTGCCTCCTCCGGTACTGAGAAGAAACCCTTCAAAAAGGAGGCTAGTGCTGTATATGGTTCTCGGAGAACAGAGCGACCTGAACACCGCCAATCTGTCAGTGCGGTAATGATTGCCAAACCTGCTGCCGCTCCTCGGCCAACTAATCCTCAAAAGTTTGAAAGACCCCGGAGGGAGTTTACCCGGTTAAGCATGACCTTATCACAGATCCTGCCACAGTTGCTATCCACCAATTTAGTGACTGTCAAGGAGGCTCCAAAATTTCCCAACACTGCATCTCCCAAGTTCAATCCAAATGCTCGCTGTGCTTACCATTCAGATAGCCCGGGGCACTCTACTGATGACTGTTGGGCACTAAGGAACAAGCTGCAGGACCTTATTGACGCCAAGGAGGTACAGTTTGAGGCATCTGACAAGCCTAATGTGGTGGCGGCTCCCCTACCTGCTCATGGAGTGAATGCTATTGGAGACGAAGACGAAGTGGATGATGCTGAGTTTGATAGCTGGATCTACCCGACGACCGACAGTGGGCCTAACAATTGGAGTGCAAAAGACAATCTCTCTGTTTCTATTGTTCCTCAGTAATGAATTTCTTTGTTTTTGATTTGTAATAAACAATAATTTGAGACTATATGGCCCGGTGTCTTACCCGGGGCACCGTGGTTTTATTTGTGAGGGCTTTTGTTTGTCACTATCATATATCATGAATAAAAGCATTGGACGTTTTTCACATTTCAAAGTTTGCGCTCCTTTTCTTTCCTTTCTTTACATATTACAAAACAGCTGTATTTACACACACACTCACTCATACAGGTTTCAATCCACTCTGGATCTCACTGGTAACGACTCTGCTACTGCCAGTTATGACTTCGAGAATCCGATCAACTTAGCCGCAGACGAAGGTGAAGATGATTGCGAAGTGCCTGGTGAACTTGCAAGACTGTTACAACAGGAGGAGAGGGCAATTCAACCCCATGAAGAGCCAGTGGAAATAATAAACTTGGGTACTGAGGAAGACAAGAAAGAGGTGAAGATTGGTGCCAACCTAGAACTCAGCGTGAAGCAACGGTTGACTCAGATGCTGCATGACTATAAAGAAATCTTTGCCTGGTCCTACGAAGATATGCCCGGATTAGATACCGACATTGTGGTCCATCACTTACCAACTAAAGAAGATTGCCCTCCGGTCAAGCAAAAGGTCCGCCGTATGCGTCCAGAGATGTCTGAGAAGATTAAAGCTGAAGTTATGAAGCAATTTGATGCCGGGTTTCTTGCAGTGACTTCGTACCCTCAGTGGGTTGCTAATGTGGTGCCGGTACCTAAGAAGGACGGCAAGGTCAGGATGTGTGTCGATTACAGGGATCTGAACAGGGCCAGCCCCAAGGATGACTTCCCTCTACCTCACATTGATGTCCTTGTTGATAATACAGCTCAGCATAAAGTGTTCTCTTTCATGGATGGTTTTTCAGGTTACAATCAGATTAAGATGGCACCTGAAGACATGGAAAAGACTACATTTGTTACTCAGTGGGGCACCTTCTGCTACAAAGTCATGCCTTTCGGACTAAAGAATGTTGGGGCAACCTATCAACGTGCCATGGTTGCTTTATTTCATGACATGATCCATCATGAGATAGAAGTGTATGTTGACGACATGATCGCTAGGTCCCAGACTGAGGAAGAACACCTTGATCATCTGCAGAAGTTGTTTGACCGGTTGAAACTGTACAAACTAAGATTGAACCCTAACAAGTGCACCTTCGGGGTAAGATCTGGGAAGTTGCTAGGCTTCGTGGTCAGTGATAAAGGAATTCAAGTGGACCCTGCTAAGGTCAAAGCCATTCAAGAGATGCCAGTTCCTAGGACAGAAAAGGAAGTCAGAGGCTTTCTAGGACGTCTGAATTATATTGCTCGGTTCATCTCACACTTAACTGCTACCTGTGAACCAATCTTCAAGCTGCTGAAGAAAGATCAGGTAGTACGTTGGAATGATGAATGTCAGGCTGCTTTTGACAGAATCAAAGAATATCTCCAAGAACCACCCATCCTTATGCCACCAGTTGAAGGGAGACCTTTGATACTTTACCTGACAGTGCTTGATAATGCAATGGGGTGTGTGCTGGGGCAGCATGACGAGTCTGGCCGAAAAGAGCATGCCATTTATTACCTTAGCAAAAAGTTTACCGACTGTGAGACCCGATACTCACTGCTTGAGAAAACTTGCTGCGCTTTGGTATGGGCTGCTCGCCGGCTGAGACAGTATATGTTGACTCACACTACCTTGTTAATCTCAAAAATGGATCCTATAAAGTACATATTCGAAAAGCCTGCTCTATCTGGGAGAATTGCAAGATGGCAGATGATCTTGACGGAATACGACATTCAGTACACAACCCAAAAAGCCATCAAGGGAAGTGTATTGGCAGACCACTTAGCACATCAAGCTGTGGATGACTATCAATCAATGAACTTCGAGTTTCCAGATGAAAGCATTATGATAGTAACTGACTGTGAAATACCTGGACCGGATGAAGGACCTGAACCAGGATCCCGATGGTCTATGCACTTTGACGGAGCCTCCAATGCTTTGGGAAATGGTATCGGCGCCATAATTGTATCTCCACAAGGTACTCATACTCCACTCACCGCCCGGCTGTGTTTCAACTGTACCAACAACATGGCGGAGTATGAGGCGTGTATTATGGGTCTTCAAGCTGCGATCGACCTGAGGATCAAATTTCTGAGTGTCTTCGGAGATTCCGCTCTCGTGATCAATCAGATCAAAGGAGAGTGGGATACGAAACATCCTAACTTGATTCCTTACAGAGAATGTGTGTTGGCTTTGATCCCCCACTTCACAGGGATAACATTTGAGCACTTTCCAAGAGAAGAGAATCAGTTGGCGGACGCGTTAGCTACAATGTCTTCAATGTTCAAGGTTAAATGGGATAATGAAGCTCCCCGGATCATCATCTGGAAACTGGATGAGCCAGCATACTGTTGTGATCTCGAAACTGAATTAGTAACCGAGAAGCCTTGGTACCACGAAGTAAAGAGATATCTGGAAGCACAGGAATACCCTGAAGGAGCATCTGTCAATGATAAGAAATTCCTGAGGAGGTTTGCAGCCAAGTTCTTTCTTAGCAACGACATCTTGTACAAGCGAAACCAGGATTCAACCCTACTGCGTTGTGTAGATAAGACTGAAGCAGATAGAATCATGGAAGAGCTACATGAAGGGACCTTTGGTACACACTCCAGCGGACATACCATGGCAAAGAAGATCCTACGAGCAGGGTATTACTGGTCCACCATGGAAGCTGATTGCTACCAACATTCTAGGACCTGCCACAAATGCCAGATCTACGCAGACAAGGTGCATGTTCCTCCGGTTCCCCTGAATGTTCTGACTGCGCCTTGGCCATTTGCAATGTGGGGCATAAACATGATCGGTGAAATTAAACCTACGGCATCTAATGGACATCGCTTCATCCTAGTGGCAATTGATTATTTTACGAAATGGGTTGAGGCAGCATCATATGCTACGGTAACGAAGACTGTTGTGGCACGGTTCATTCGGCACAATCTGATCTGTCGGTACGGTGTCCCTGAGCGGATTATTACAGATAACGGTACCAATCTGAACAATAAGATGATCACTGAGCTCTGCGAACAGTTCAGGATACAGCACCACAATTCTTCTCCTTACAGACCGAAGATGAATGGGGCTGTAGAAGCAGCTAATAAAAACATCAAGAAGATTGTGCAGAAGATGACAGTAACTTACAAAGATTGGCACGAGATGTTACCGTTCGCTCTGCATGGGTATCGTACCTCAGCTAGGACGTCAACCGGGGCAACTCCTTTCTCTCTGGTTTATGGCATGGAGGCAGTCTTGCCGATCGAGGTACAAATTCCTTCTCTCCGGATAATGAAGGATGCAAATCTGAACGAAGATGATTGGATCCAGACACGACTTGATCAGCTCAACCTTATTGACGAAAAGAGACTTGCTGCTATCTGTCATGGTCAGACGTATCAGAAACGAATGATCAGGGCATTTAACAAAAAGGTCAGACCACAGGAATATCAAGTCGGGGATCTGGTGATCAAGCGAATCATCCTTCCTCAGAGTGATCCAAGGGGCAAATGGACCCCTACGTACGAAGGGCCATTTGTGGTTAAGCATGTGTTCTCAGGAGGAGCAATGATATTAACCAACATGGATGGTGACGACTTTCCTCACCCCGCCAATGCAGACATAGTTAAAAAATACTACGCATGAAAAAAGACCCGCTAGGCTGACATGTCTAGGCAAAAATTAGGGCTTCCCGTCGAACCAAAAGGGTTCGGGCAAAATGAAGGGATGAAAATGAAAAATCTGTACACCCGGCAAGTCGAAAACCTGAAAAGGCGGCTTGGGCAAAAATGGGTATCCCGGTGGACTGAAAATCCGAAAGGGCAGTCCAGGCAAAAATTAGGGATAAAAGCGTAATACTATGTCTCATTGGATCACTTTGCATCCAGAATCCGGCATCTACATCAAGTTCAGACGGCATCGATCAATCAGCTTCACCTTCAACCAAGGTCATCAAGTGATGAGACGCTCAGAGTTATAAAGGCGATAGCAAAGTGGAAACCCAGTGGATCATTCATCTTTCACACAGCTGTTTTATTTTCTTTTGTACAAAACTTGTAATAAACTCTTTTGCTCGGCGACATTTCTCTTACTGAGATGTCAGCCTCTTGTATACAAAACGCCTATTCACAGGCTATTCAAAATCAATACAAATATACTTTTCAGTTAAACGTGCCAACTGTTTTTCTTTTTCTGTTTTGTTTTGCGAAGAACGTCCAAGGTTCAATTTGTGATATATGCATTGACAATAATTTGCTAGCTCATAAATATTTGTATACGAAACAAAGAATTAATTGCAGGTGACACTAGAAACAGGGGCAATAAAAGTTGTCTGAGCAGTTTAATTGTTCTATCCTCCAAGGTACCAAAGCAGGTTCAGCTAAAGAACCTAACCAGACATCTTAAATTCCCCAGAGAGTGGGACAGCAAGTCAGTGCATTCTTCCCCAAACAAAGTTAACAAGTCTCAAGGAAATTGGGTATCCTCCAGTAGATCCCAATATTCCCCAGCAGCATATATTCTTAACAAGCATCCCCGGCAGTCTTGGTCTAAAGATTGTTCCCCGGCGGCATACATCAACATTCAAAAGAATCACTTCCCCAGCATATCAAAGCTATCAAAATTTCCCCAGGAGAGTCCCATCCAAGTTCCCCAGGAAAGGTGGAATTCATCTCCCCAAGCAGTAAGCTTATCCCCAGTATATTCTGGAAGCTTATCCTCTCGCAGAACACGAACGCGTCGTTCGGCTTGATTTAAAGAGTTATTTCCTCAACAGGATATAACTGGGTTATCCTCAGCCAAAAGCCAAGGGAAGGTCGTCGTCAACGTAGTTCTTTCCTATCCCCAGCGAAGTCTATTCACACTTCCAATACAACAACGGTATCCCCAACAGAGTTACTATCAACATTCAGCAAGGCATCACTCTTCCCACAGAGTATTGCTTTCCAGCATGATCGCTAGAGTATCTTTTCTCCCCGCAGAATCTCCCACTCGCCAAGTTTATTCCGCAACGGAGTCATCATCTCCTACCGGTATCCTTGCAACTATTATCATCCCCAGCGGAAGTAAAATCTATTCCTCGACATCAGCCCAGGATACGACTTCCCGACACCCGTCAAGGATTTACTTTCCTAGACAAAAACATACATAAAACATCACATACACCATTATAGCATGCATAACGCACTGCATCATACAAATCTCATTTATGTTGAGAACATCATTGCTTGATCCATATCATGCATTGTATATGACTGACTTTTATCTTTCAGGAAAGATCCAGTTAAGTTCTCAAGCTACGTTTCAAGACCTAGACCGGTTCAGTTAAGTCATCCCAAGACTTTCCTGATGCTTATCCAGTCAAAGGCCTTCTCTGGTTCAGTTAAATCGTCCCAAGATTTTCCTGATTGCTTATCCAGTTGAAGACATTTCAAGACCTAGACCGGTTCAGTTAAATCGTCCCAAGATTTTCCTGATTGCTTATCCAGTCAAAGGCCTTCTCTGGTTCAGTTAAATCGTCCCAAGATTTTCCTGATGCTTATCCCTTTGAAGACATTTCAAGACCTAGACCGGTTCAGTTAAATCGTCCCAAGATTTTCCTGATTGCTTATCCAGTCAAAGGCCTTCTCTGGTTCAGTTAAATCGTCCCAAGATTTTCCTGATTGCTTATCCAGTTGAAGACATTTCAAGACCTAGACCGGTTCAGTTAAATCGTCCCAAGATTTTCCTGATTGCTTATCCAGTCAAAGGCCTTCTCTGGGTCAGTCAGATCGACCCTAAGATCCCCCTGATTCTTATCCCAGTAGAAGACACCCCAGATTTATCTCAACGAGCGTTGTTGAAGTTAAAGTCACCCAAGACTCTCTTACCATTCATGCTAAGGAAGTAATCATCCCTGGTTCTTTCATCACCGTTTAAAGTTCCAGACTCAGCTCCTGTAACCAGTCAGGACACATCTAAACATCAGTTCCTGCAACGTGTCAGGTACTCATTTTTGTTTTGCAGGTAGGCAGGTTCTAGCGAAGGAATCTCTTACGCAATCAAAACATCCAGACGGCATCTATAAGCCCGTTCCCATCATTGCTAACATGTGAGCGCAAATTTCCGGGCACTCTAGTGTCCAATCATCTTTTACCCTCGGATTACGAAAGGCACGTCAGCCAATCTGCATCCTCAGGTCTAAGAAGATTGAACAGGGGCAACTGTTATACCCCAAAATTTGCCCTCCCATATTCCTTAAGAAATTGCCAAGCCAAGCTAGAAAATTCCCCAAGGGTTGTGCAGTGCAACAGTCTCCCATACAGTCAAAATTAGGGTTTTGAGTCTGATCAAGAAAATGAAGTTTTCAAAGGCTCAATCAAGTCTCATATGCCTACAAAGATGGTCAAGCATCCTCATATCAAGTTTCAAGGCATTCAGCTCAAGATTGCACAGTCAAAACCCTAGATTGCACTACAGTCAGCTGTAGGGGCAAAATGGTCATTTGGCAGTCAAAAGTTCAAATTTTTGGTCAACATATCATTTTGAAGCCACAAACATCATTTGATCAATGCTTGATCATGATTCTCAAAATTGGGCTCAGAAATCATCAAAGATGCAAAAGTTGCTATATTTGGACAGTTGAAAAAGTCAACTGAAATTGACCAGGGCATAACTTTCACATGGATTATCAGAAAAATCCCATCCAAAGCTCATTTTGAAGAGAAAGACATTTCCTACAACTCATTTTCATACTTCAAGTCCAAGAAATGCTCTCACAAAAAGTTATCAATTTCAACATTACAGGTCATTTTCAAAAGTCAACAAAAGGGGACTTTAAGTCAAAGGCCATAACTTGAGATTGGTAAATCAAAATGACATGGGACCAAAGGAATTGGTTAAAGGACTCAAAGACCTTTCCAAAATGTCCAAGAACATGTGAAAAGCTTAAAAATTGAGCAAGTTATGCCTTGTAGAAGTTGGGAAATTTTTGTGAAATGGCAAAAGTCAACTATCTTTGAAAATCCAATTTTTGACAAAAGGGCCCCATTTTTTCCACTTGGTTCATCCTTGTCATGCCACACACGTGTCCCATGATTAATTTCAAGACCAAATATTGATTTTTCTATTTTATTTAATTTTTGATAATTTAATTCATTTTAAATCTTTAAAAATTCAAATAAAATTCAAAAACCAATGGAATAGTGTCATGTGAACTTGGACAATTTCTATGTATCATGAACCAACTCAAGAAATCAGGCTAGGGTTCATTTGCACACTAGGTCTAGGTTTTGGCTAAAAAGGAGGAAAAATGGTTAATGGAAGAAACCCTAAGACCAATTCTCTCACAAGCATGAATTAAGGTCAAAGAGCAAGCCAATTCCATTCCATGATCATCACTGAGTCAAACCCTAGGCCTAACACATCATAAGATGCGCCCAAACAAGCTTTGGCAATTTGAAATTTTTGACATAAAAAGACAATTCTGAAATCACTACTGAAGGAGTTTTAAGCCTCAATTTTTTCCCTAATAGCATCCTGGACAATTTCTGAGCACATCTCAATCACTATCATCAACCAAAACACCTTGAAACGGTAGCTACAAGTCCAACTGTGTCGTGAAAAATTTCAAATCGCATAGCATAATTTACGCGTCCTTGTGCATTTTTGTGGATGAATTCTTATTCCTTACAAAGTTTCTGAGCTAACCATAACTGTTAATTGAATTTTCATGCACTTTTGGCCAAGTTACCATGTTTGGTTTTTAGGGTTTCCAGCTTTTTGAATTAGGGCTTTTAGAACAGAGTAAAATCAAGCCTCAAGATACCTACCGTTGCAATCAGCGTGCTCCAACGAATAAGAAACATGGCTCGCGATGAATTTATGTCCAACAGGATCCTATTCGCTATTTTCTAATATGCCTTCTATAGCAACGGGTTAAAACCGTTGCTTATTGCTTTTGTGTTTCAGAAAAAAAAAGAGGAACGAGGACGATGATGTGCTGGCATGCAGGGATTGGGAGGTTCAAAATTTCGCGCGCGCTCCAAGTGTTGTGTTACTTTTCTTTTATATTATTTGTATTACATTATATATTAAATGAAACACAGGTGGCTCAGTGGCAACGCGTTAGGCACATGACATCAAAGACCTGGGTTCAAGTCCCAGGTCTTGCAAAATTCAATATTATTTTTCAACTTGAATTCACATGCAGCGCTAACATTAAAGCTCACCATGCACACTCCTCATCTATTGCACACGTGTCCTAGGAGACTTATCAAAGGGTTCAGAACAAAGGCATATGGTGGACGCCAGTCAACATGCCACACCTGATTGGAAAAGTCAACAAATTGTCAGCAAATGGGCCAAGCTTTTCAGGCCTGCACCTCACAAATCTGGGGCTACACCCCCCCTGGTTTGCTTTATCATTTTTATTTTTTATTCTTTCTTTAATTTTTTCTTTTTATTACTTTTATTTAATTATGTTTATTTAATTAATTATTTTTTTAACAAAATACAAAAATACATAATAATCAAAAAAAATATAAAAAATATAATATTTATTTTTATTATGATTATTTTCAAATAAACATGTAAATTATTTAGGTTAATTAGGTTTTAATTTTAATTCCTTTTTAATAAAATCAAAAAAATGTAGAATTAGGTTAATTGATAATTTTAATGTCCTTTTTAATTTTTATTCTTGTTCTCACAATACTATTTATTTATTATTTTTATTTTCATAAATTAAAAATTGTGCATAAATAAATTATGGTTTAATTTAGATCATATTTTAATTTTTTTCATAATAAATTTTAAAAAACATTAGAACTAGGGTTTAGCATTTTAATTTTAATTAATTCTTCCTTTTTCTTTTAAATCTAAAAAACACAAAAATACCATTTTTCATTCAATTTTGATTTTAGATAACTTAATTATTTTAATTCCTTTAAAGGGTTCAACGCCCTCGCATTTGATTATTTTCTTTTTTTCGCGCGTTTCATTTATTTCTGTTGTGAATATAATGTACTTGTACCAAAGCCATGTAATAACTATTAGACATTTCTTTTCTGCAATTTATTTTAAAATGGGTCTGGATTAATTTGGCGTTGTAGACCCTCGCCCTTTGTAATAGCGTAGGACTTTTATCTTTTCCGCACTTTAAATTCCCGCACATTTAACTGTTAAATAATAACATGAAAGAATGAATGCCCAAAAATAAAATCGAATCGTTAGATCACCAATGCATGACAAGACAAACAATAAACTGAAAATGACACACAATTCGCACACATCACCCCTAGGGTACGCCTCACTGTTGCCTTTCGAAAGGTGATCATCGAGTAGAGGATATTTTAGTAAGTCCTTGTGTCCATTGATCTAGCTGCCTAAAACAAGTTGCCTCGGAATAGTTGCCTCGGAATAAAAGATCAATAGCATAAGGGTAGCTTCTAAGGTGTCTTCCCATTGCTCCGGTGATCACCATGTCCCTAAAACTCGAATTGACCCGAACACCTCCAACGGTGGTGCTACCTACCTCTCAATGGTGGGATGGCACTACTTTTAAGGACATTTACACAGACGAATTCCTTAGGGTAGGTAGGTTCTCAAAGATACTTGCTCTAATTTCAAACAAATCAAAACATCTTCACACCAACACTTTCAAAAACTTTCAAAACAAACTTTTCAAAACACTCTGACACACGAGTTGAACTGAAACTTTTCAAAGAATATTTTTGAAACCCACAATTGAAAAGCAAACAAACAATTTTGAAAACACATTGAGCAAGTACCTAAGAGCCCATGGATAACCATGGATAGAAAGGGTGCTAACACCTTCCCTTTCTATAACCTACCTCCCGAACCGAGAGCAATCTCTTTAAGGAATTTTTCTGTGCTTTTGTCCTTTCCTATTGGAGAAAATAAAAGACGGTGGCGACTCTTGCTTCCGCGACATTTCGCGAACCAGCTTTAAAACAGTCAGTTCCAGATCCACCGATCACAGTACCATTGTTAGTAATGATCCTCTCTGGTACACCATATCGACAGATCAAGTTGTGTCGGATAAACCGTGCCACAAAGTTCTTGGTTACCGTAGCAAAGGAAGTTGCCTCAACCCACTTCGTGAAATAATCAATAGCTACCAGAATTAAACGATGCTCGTTCGACACAGTAGGTCTGATCTCGCCGATCATGTTGATGCCCCACATTGCGAAAGGCCAAGGTGTTGTCAAAACATTCAGAGGAACTAGACGTACGTGTACCTTATCAGCATAGACTTGGCACTTATGACAGGTTCAAGAGTGCTAATAACAATCGGCTTCCATAGTGGACCAATAATATCCTTCCCGTAGGATCTTCTTTGCCATGGTATGTCCACTGGAATAAGTTCCGAAGGTACCTTCATGTAACTCTGCCATGATCCTTTCTGCCTCGCTCTTGTCCACACATCGCAGTAAGGTCAAATCATGGTTACGCTTATAAAGAATCCCATTATTGATGAAGAACTTCGCAGGGAATCTTCTCAAGAACTTCTTATCATTAACAGATGCACCCTCGGGGTATTCTTGAGCCTCAAGATACCTCTTTACCTCATGAAACCAAGGTTTATCTGCTACCTCTTCAGTCTCGATGTCACATCAATGTACGGGTTCGTCCAACCTATCAATGGTAATTTGGGGAGCTTCATTGTCCCACCGGACCTTGAACATAGAAGACATGGTAGCTAGCGCGTCCGCTAACTGATTCTCCTCTCTTGGGAAGTGTTCAAAGGTTATCTCCTCAAAGTGCGGAAGCAATGTCAAAACATACTCCTTGCAAGGAATAAGATTTGGGTGCTTCGTATCCCACTCGCCTTTGATCTGACTGATCACTAGAGAAGAATCTCCGAATACACTTAAGAACTTAATCCTCAGGTCAATAGCATCTCGAAGACCCAGGATGCATGCTTCATACTCCGCCATATTGTTGGTGCAGTTAAAGCATA
Organism: Vicia faba; assembly: GCA_948472305.1. NCBI lineage: Eukaryota > Viridiplantae > Streptophyta > Magnoliopsida > Fabales > Fabaceae > Vicia > Vicia faba. The sequence goes on along the minus strand of OX451735.1, from coordinate 1,492,929,499 downwards.
ATCGGGCGGTGAACGGAGTATGACAGCCCTCAGGAGATATAATTACAGCACCGATGCCATTACCCAACGTGTTTGAGGCTCCATCAAAATACATAGACCATCGAGATCCTTCCTCATGTCCTTCATCCAGTCCAGGTTCTTTACAGTCGGTCACCAATATGATGTTCTCATCCGGGAACTCGAAATTCATGGATTGGTAGTCATCCACGGCCTGATGCGCCAAATGATCTGCCAATACACTCCCCTTGATTGCTTTTTAGGTTGTGTATTGGATGTCGTACTCGGTTAAGATCATCTGCCATCTTGCTATTCATTCGGACAAGGCAGGCTTTTTGAAGATATACTTGATTGGATCCATCTTTGATATCAATAGGGTAGTGTGAGTCAGCATATACTGTCTCAGCCGACGAGCAGCCCATGCCAAAGCGCAACAAGTTTTCTCGAGCAGTGAGTATCGGGTCTCACAGTCGGTAAAATTTTTGCTAAGGTAGTAAATAGCATGCTCTTTTCGGCCAGACTCGTCATGCTGCCCCAACACGCACCCCATTGAATTATCCAGCACTGTAAAGTATAAGATCAAAGGTTTTCCTTCAACTGGAGGCATCAGAATTGGTGGCTCTTGGAGGTATTCCTTGATCCTTTCGAAAGCGGTCTGGCACTCGTCATTCCACTTTACCACTTGATCTTTCTTCAGCAGCTTAAAGATTGGTTCACAAGTAGCAGTCAGATGTGAAATGAATCGGGCGATATAGTTCAGACGTCCCAAAAAGCCTCTTACTTCCTTTTCTATGTGGGGAGCCGGCATTTCCTGTATGGCTTTTTCCTTGGCAGGGTCCACCTGAATACTCTTATCACTAACGGCGAAACCCAGCAACTTACCAGACCTTACTCCGAAGGTGGACTTGTTCGGGTTTAACCTCAGCTTGTATGTCTTCAACCTGTCAAATAGTTTCTGGAGATGATCTAGGTGATCTTCCTCAGTCTGGGACCTTGCGATCATGTCATCAACGTAAACCTCAATCTCACGGTGAATCATGTCGTGGAACAAAGCGACCATGGCGCGCTGATAAGTTGCCCCAGCATTCTTCAACCCGAAAGGCATGACTTTGTAGTAAAAGGTGCCCCATTGTGTGATGAAGGTTGTCTTCTCCATGTCCTCGGGAGCCATCTTGATCTGGTTGTAGCCAGAAAAACCATCCATGAAGGAGAAGATTTTATGTTGCGCGATGTTGTCGACCAGAACATCGATGTGAGGAAGTGGGAAATCATCCTTGGGGCTTGCCCTGTTCAGATCTCTATAGTCCACAGACATCCGTACCTTACCATCCTTCTTTGGTACCGAAACAACATTGGCAACCCACTGTGGATAAGAGGTGACAGCTAAAAATCCCGCGTCGAACTGTTTCATGACCTCAGCTTTGATTTTCTCAGACATCTCAGGACGCATACAACGAATCTTCTATTTTACCGGAGGGCAGTCTTCTTTAGTTGGCAGGCGATGAACCACAATATCGGTGTCCAAACCAGGCATATCTTCATAGGACCAGGCGAAGATCTCAACATAGTCGCGCAACATCTATATCAACCGTTGCTTGACACTAGGCTCCAGATTCGCACCTATCTTAACTTCTTTCCTGTCTTTATCTGTACCCAAATTCACTGATTCAACTGGCTCTTCATGAGGCTGTATGACCCTCTCTTCCTGTAATAATAGTCTAGCAAGTTCTCCAGGCACCTCACAATCATCCTCACCTTCGTCCTCGGCTTGGTTGATCAGATTTTCAAAGTCATAAATGGCAGTAGCATAGTTGTTATCAATGGGATCCAGAGTGGATATGGATCTGCATTATGATACGTGAGTGTGTGTAAGAGAATAATTATTTTGATAAAGCAAGAGACAGAAAAATAAAAACAAGGAGCGCAAAATTTGTAATGCAAGAAACATCCGATGTTTTATTAATGATATATGAAATGAAAAAAATAAGCCCTCACAAGCAAAGCCAAGGTGCCTCGGGCAAGGCACCAGGCCATAAAGTTTCAAACTGTCTATTACACATCTTAAAACAAAAGTCAATTATTGTGGAATAAAAGAAACAGGTATGAAGTCCCTCGCCATCCAATTGTTCAATCCACCATTGGTTGTTGGGTAGATCCAGCTGTCAACATCTAGGTTCTCATCATCAGCATCTTCCGTGGCAGAGACAACCTCAATAGCATTGATTCCCGAGCCATGCTTGGGCATGGATGCAGTTATGACGTTGGGCTTCTCCGGAGCGTCAAACTCAATCTCTTTGGCTTCGATTAAGTCTTGCACCTTGTTTTTCAAGGCCCAACAATTGTTTGTATCATGACCCAGACTTTCAGAGTGATAGGCGCAGCGGACATTCAGGTTATAGTGGGGAGAAGTGGTGTTGGGGTTCTTCGGGGCTTCCCTCAGAGTTACCAAGTTGGTCTTCAATAATTGTGGTAGAATTTAAGACAAGGTCATATTGAGCCGAGTGTACTGCCTCTGTGTTCTTTCCACCCGTTGTTGATTGTTGCATTGTGGAGAAACGGTGGGTCTTGATATCACTACCGCATTTACTGCTTGACGATGTTCAGGTCTGCTTTGGCCCCTCGGGCCGTAGACTGCACTAGCCTCTTTCTTACAGGTGAAAGGCTTCTTTACTGCACTTGATGAAGTATCCTTCTGTATCTTACCACTTCGGATACCAGCTTCTACTCTCTCTCTAGTCAAGATCAACTCAATAAACCCAGATGACGAACTGCCGATCAGATGATTGAAAAAATGGACCAGATAGCGTCCCTAGAAACATGTCAACAAACTCCCTGTCAAATAAAGGGGGTTGGACTCTTTCAGTGAAGTCTCTCCACTTCTGAGCATAGTCCTTAAAACCATCGCTTGCACCCATTGACATACCCTAGAGCTGATTACGAGTGGGAGCAAGGTCGGTGTTATACTGATACTGCCTATAAAAAGCAACAGTAAGGTCTTCCCAGTTTCGGACATTAGCTCCTTCCAATTGATAAAACCATTAAAGTTGAGTCCCTGACAGACTATCTTGAAAGAAATGCACCCACAAATTTCTATCAGCCGTGTGGGGTTGAATTTTCCTGACATACAAACGAAGATGAAGTTTTGGACAGGATACTCCATCGTATTTGGCAAAAACCGGAGCTTTGAACTTATGAGGGATCACCACTCCCGATACCAGTCATAGCTCTCTGAAATCCAAACCAGGGATCTTCTGAATCTCCATAGCACTCAGATGGTCTTCTAACTGCTTGTACCTATCCTCGGCAGGAGTATATTGCTCCTCATCATAATCAGTATCATTATCAGAGATGGCAGGACTGGGGCCCTTATCTTCTTCTTGGTTCTCCCCTTCCTTGGATGAAGAGGTCAGATCAGCTTGCTGTTTCAACCTATCCCCAAACCTTTTACCCATATTCAGAAGAACAACCCTCTTCTTCTTCTTCTTCTTCTTCTATTTCAGAATGAGGGTCTTCAAATCCTCTTGCCCTTTAGCCAAACTTAAGAACATCTGTTAGAATTGGGCGTTTTGTGCCTGAAGATCTTTGATGGCTTGATCAGAAGACATTTCTACTGAAATAAACAGCGAAGAAGATGAGAAGCCTATAATGGTACCTGTAATGGTGTGATGATAATGGGATGCGTATGTAATGATTTCAAAGACTTTGGGAAATTTAAATTTGCAAACCAAAAAATAAACAAACTTTATTATATTAACTTGTAAAAAGGTTCAACAATGCCTTTGAGGCGTTACAAAGAAATAAATGGAAAACAAATCTAAACTAGAAAAAGCAAAATCAAAAGTCCCATGGACGCTTCCTCTTTGTGATGACGTAGTCATTGATCATTCTTTCTTCCTCGAGCTGCCTGGTGAGCTTCAAGATCTTCCTTTCTTGCTCATGGTACTTTTCCCGGTAAGTATCTCTTTCCTCTTTCAGCTGAATCCAAGACCTCCATAAAGCCCCAGGATCAGTGGGCATGTAAGGATAAAGAACTGTGTAAGGAATGCCTTCTTCATTAGTGGGCTCCACAATTACTGGCAATACGGCTTCATAGGGCATCCCAAGCTTCTGGGCACGAGCTCGGACCCATTGTAAGTAAGGCTGCATAGGAAGGGAAGTCCTTGGTCCTAGCTCTTAAGGTTCAGATCTGTTCACCATACCCCAAGCTCGTATAAACCTCCGGCGATGCTCGTCAACATCTTCCTTGTAGTCAAATGCAATATCCGTAAGAAGTAGCTCATGGGTACCATCTCTCCGAGCACGACCAAATTGTTGCAAAGCTAGACAAGGATTGTAGGTTATTCCCCCTCTGATTCCAAGCAATTGGACATTGGGGTATCCCCCACAACGGTCAATAACAGTAGTGTCCTCCATAGCCCAAGAGCTCCAAAGAATATTTGTATAGGCAAGTGACATTATCCTGTAAGACCATCCTAAACCTTTTTCATTTTTCAGCACGGACTTAGGGAGGTGCGAAATAAACCACCTCGACAGAAATGACATGCAACACATAAGAGTCCCCCTTCTTCGCATAGTACGAGTGTAGAGGGCATGCAAGATATCACCCAATAGAGTAGGCACAAGATTACGAGAAAGGAAAATCTTGACCGCATTCACACCTATAAAGGAATCCGGATTTGGGAAGAGAACCAAACCGTAGATAAGGAGAGCCAAGATGTCTTCAAAAGCCTGAAAGTCCAAATTATCCCAGAATAGCTGAGCCTGATCCATCAGAAATTTGGCTAAGAAACCTTCGACCCCGCTTCGTGTTTCCCAATTGGATACTACATCAGCCCGTTTCAGATGCAGAGCTGAGGCAATGTCTTCTGGTCTAGGAGTCTCTTCCATACCTGTGAAGGGCACCTTCTCAAGGATGGATATTCCACTTAAGTGAGAGAAATCTTCCAAAGTGGGAACCAGCTGGTAATCTGGAAAGGTGAAGCAATGATGCACAGGATCGAAGAATTGGAAAAGTACACTCATCATTTTCTCATCAAACTTTGAGGTGACCAGGCTAAGAAGTTGACCATGTCTCTTAATGAACATAGAAGTCTCAGAAACTCTTGAGGCTAACTCTTTAAGTTGAGCAGGTATTTGCACAAAGTTAACTCGGATGGTATTTCTGCGCATGGAAGCCATAATCTGCAAAAAAGAATAAAGATAAATTCCCTTGGTCTTTGAAATGGGTAGTATAATGAAGTATGAATGCCATGTTATGATGCATGATGTCATGATAAAACAAACAACAGGTATAGCAGATAACATGCATGGCAAAGGAAAATAAGTCACATAAAAGCCCTTAAGTTTAAGGCTTGCATGGGGTCAAAGGTATTACCCTCTTGAAGTGCAGTTGGTTTTAACCTGTCCTAGAAAAAGTAACCGGGTTCTAGAGGTTCTCAATATCACTGACCATCCTCCACCGGTCATGGTTTCAGCTCACGAAATCTTTCCTTGCTGCCGGAACTATCTCGAGAGTATGGTGTCAATGAGTGTAGCACCGAGTATCAACCAGTTCTCAGCTTTACACCGAGGCCGGCTATCTCACTACTTTCTAATGGCCAAGTTGGTCGATTAAAGGTTCTAAGGTCAGTTGATGCTTAATGACACACGTAGCGGCCCCGTATTCTCCTCGTTTCTCCACAAGGGATACCGGTACAAACCAATGTGCCACATCAATGTAGCTACTGCTTCAACCGTATCGGTCTACGCCGTAGAGTTCCCTCACAGTTTATTGCTACTTACCTAAAAGGTGTCCCCAGATCCGGGTTAGGATCTATAGTAACTCCCAAACAAAAACCTTAAAAGTAAAGCAACCAAAACAAACAAGAGAAGCAATTTATGATGAACTTAATCCTAAGGTATACCCCACTTATTAAGTCCCTAGCAGAGTCGCCAGTTCTATGATACGGTGGCAGAACCGACTGTTTTGAAAAATGTTGGTTTACATTTTGCGTTTTGTATTTGCAAAATGTCGCGGTAGGCAAGAGTCGCCACCGACTTTTATTTTATCCAACCGGAAAGGAAAAAAGCATAGAAAAAATCCTTTTTCGAGATTTTGAGTACGGGTGGTAGATTATAGAAAGGGAAGGTTTTAGCACCCTTTCTATCCATGGTTTTCCATGGGCTCTTAGGTACTTGCTCATCTTTAAAATTGCTTGTGTGTTTGTGTTTTTAAAAGTTTTGTTTTACTTTGTTTTAACCCTTGTTTCTGTCCTCAAGAGTGTTATGAAGTTGTTTTTGAAAACTTTGTTTGAAAAGTGTTTGATGTGAAAATGTTTGTTTGTATTGAGCAAGTATCTACTAGCATCTACCTATTCGAAAAATGAATTGTTTCTATTCTTGTTTCCTTTAGACAGCGCTATCCTACTATTGAGAATTAGGTAGCACCGTCGTTGGAGTTGTAAGGGTCAATTCGAAAGGGACGTACGATCACTAAAGCAATGTTAGGACGTCTTAGTAATAACCCTAATGTCTTAAGATCATATTCTAGGCAACATTTCCGAGGCGACGTTTCCGAGGCAACATTTTCGAACGGGACATTTGATCTTTGTTAGACAAGAGGGCAACCATTAAGACACTCTATACTTAATGATCGTTTACCGAAGGCAACCGAAGTGAGAGTATACCCTAAGAGTGCGCATGTGCGAGTGATTTGATTTCAGTTATTATCTTTGCACATTAGGGTTTTCTAGCCATTTTAAATTATCATGCAATCTTGTCATACAATCCTATTAACATACATCTAAACAGTTAATATTTGCGAGAATTAAAATGCGAGAAATAAAACCTACGCTATTACAAGGCTTCGGAGTAGGGATTAATTACATAGCCAAAAAACCCGTAAAACGATAAAAGAAATAAAATCCTAATTAAACTATTACATACCGTGAGCAATTACATTAATATTGCAATAATAATAATAAACACGCGCGATGAATCGGAAACGAGAGATTTAGGGTTTTGACCTCAACTAAACCTAATTGTTATTTTAAAAGAAAAAATCACTTTTTGTGGTTTCTGTGCTATTTTGAGAAAATAAAGTTTAACTGAATAAATAAAAAAAACCTAATTACTAATTAATTTAAATTAAGAAAACTAATTAAATTAACCTATTTTTGTATTTTTTATTTTATTTTGAGAAAGAAATAAAAATTAAATCAAGAGTTACCCTAATTTTTTCTAATTGATTTTAATATATAAAAAAAAGTTAGAATTATCTAAATTTAAATTTAAACTAATATTAAATTAAATTTGATAAAATAAAAAACCTAATTCTAAATTTTGTGAAAACTTGATTTTATGATTTTTTTGTGAAAAAGGAAATTAATTGTGTTTAAAAAATAACTAAACTAATTAAATAAATAAATAAAAGAAATATAAAAGAAAAAAAAGAATGGGCCTGTGGTAAAAGCAAAGGAGGGGTGATGTTTGCAATTTTCTGGGCCCAGATGCGCTTGGCCCCATTGACTTTTCCAATCTCATGCACATGCTTGATTGGGGCGTATTGTGGATCTTCAAGGGATGGCCTTGGATCTGGAGTGTTGATGGATGGAATGGTTGGATACTGAGGACGTATGGTGGATGCAAGGGACACTTGTGCACTTGATTATGCAAAGCAAAATAATATGAAACCAAGATTGGGACCTGGGGATCGAACCCAGGTCCTTAAGCATTCCTCCACTGCGCACTTGCCAGTTGAGTTGGTTGTGTTAGTTGTACAAATAACAACAAACAAACATTATATGATAAAACAAATGGTTAAACTCAAACAACGCACAAAATTCAAAATTGGCCATTCACCACCTACCACGCCATTGTCTTCTTCGTTGCCTCCGTCATTTTAGATCAACTACTTTTACCTACGGACACTGGGCGTAGGGGTACAACCCTTGTCCACTCCAAAATCATGTCCCTGTATAATAAATCACAACCAATGGTACCAATCAACTCGTTGCAACCTCACGAGCATCATGGTACCATTATTAATGGCCAATTGTTCCTGTATGAAAAATCCCTAAAAACGAACCATGAACCCTAGCCATGGAATCTTGGTATACAGTCAATAAAAATGCAATTAAATACAACCATTAGCTTGCAAACATCTCAAGGATTATGAATATACCAATAAAACATGCTAAATATGCCAGAATTATGATATTCGAATTCAAGAAAAGGGATGAACCGTGTGACTCTTACAGTGTGATTCTGAACATGGGGAAGCTTGTTAGCAATTGAATCTTGATCCATGGGAGTCCAACAATCGATTGGGATGACTAGAATGCCTTTAAGTGATCAGAAATGTGGAAATCAGTTTGCCACTTTTCTTGAATTTTTTGAAACTGGTTTTCTCTCTTGCACGCCTCCAATCCCTTTGTTTTTGGTCTGCACTTGTCCCTTATGTATCCAAGAATGAATTAGGGTTACAATTCTGTATCAAATCTCCCTCCATTATGATTATTGATTCATGATTTGATCCTTGTGCAAAATCTTTCCAAATCAAGCAAATCCAATCTTTTTGTGTCCATATGAGTCTTGCACGATTTAATTTTGTCTCCAGCTCTGTAATGAACCTAAACATGCGCAAAATCTCAAGATTTGATTAGTTTTTGATATTTTTACTATTTTATATTGATTTTATTTGATTTAATTGAAATAAAATCAAAATAAATAACAAAAATAAAAGAATGACAAGTGGAAGGGCTCATGGGTCGTGGGTCACATTACAAACTCAGTGCAAGCATAAAAAGTTGGGCCCATTTGACAAAAAATGCAAATTTGGATACATTTGACTTTTGGCAATTTTGTAAAAAGGGTCAACTTTTCCAATGCATAACTCCCTCAATTTTGACCCTAGAGAGGTGTTCTTTGACTTTTTAGAAATCTTAAGATGTCCTCTAAGCAGCCCTTTTGGTCTCATCTTAATTGAGTCTTCCATGTTCATGTATGAAGCTTTGACCCAAAAGGTGTTTTTTGTTGACTTTCCAAAATGACCTCACAAGTTTCAAAGAAGTATTCCTATGTTTCAGAAAACGGTTGCACGAGAGCTTGGAAGTTCCAGTAAAGAGAGTAGTGTTCAAGCTGCTGACGAAAGCCAATTTGGTTGAAAGCCTGTTAAAAAAAGGTGATTTCCCCCTCTCTCACCAGTAAATGAGGAGAAGATGGAAAAGTCCAAAACATACGAAGATGGTGATATGGAGGTAGATAAATTTGACTCATAGTCTGAACCAGAGTTAGATATCATTTGCAATATGATATATGTTTTTCCATTAGAGTATGACACAATCACATAAGTGATTGAAGAAGAAGGTGGGATGAAACGAAGAATTAGACACCAATAAGCCTTCGTGTTACTATGTAATGAATAATGGCTCAGTGAATAAAGACCGCGCCATTTTTGAAAGGCCAGATATGTCCATGCAATAACACCTGAAGCCTTTTTACATTATAGCCAAAGTAAATGGCGTATGGATCAACAAGGTCTTGATTGACTGTGAGGCATGTGTTAATGTCATGCCATTCTCCCTCTTGGTTAAAATAGGAATATGCTCTACAAACCTACCCTGTAACAATATGGTTTTGTCCAACTATGAAGGAAAAACGAGTATGCCCTTAGGGGTTATTCAAGTAGACATGGTCATATAAACCACTAAGAGACCAATGATGTTTCTCATGGTGCCTACCAAGGAAAACTACAACTTATTGTTGGGTAGGAAATGGTTACACAGTGTCAAATTTGTTACTTTATCCATGTATAAGAGGATTACCAATTGGAATCACGACGGCATCGTCGAGAACATATAAACCGATCAGATTTTTTAGAGCGGATGTTAACCACATCGATAGAGTAAAATTTGATTAAAAAAATTGGCAAAAATTTTTCCATGCAAACCTGCAAGAGAAGGATTTAACTTTGAAGGGAATGAGGTGTACTATTTGGTAAATATATATCCTCAACATAGGTTCACCTGAGAGTATGAGACTGTCAGAGGTTGCAACCGATGGTTTGAAGCTGAAGAAGACCAATGATGGAGTCTAGCACCTTTGGCTCGAGTTTCATCCTATGTGGATGAAAACAAAATAATGGCAGACTTAGAGGCTGAATCTAAAAAAATTATGGTTTTCGAAGCTATTAAGTTTGATAAACCTCAAGCAGACTAATCTGGCTACACAGGCCAAACAATAACTTCAGAAAGTCGGAGGCTAGATTTCATCTACGATGATGAGTCTTTAGGGTTAAAAAAATCCAACAATCTCGACCAAGAAAATGAAAGTTCGTGACCCATCGGAATAGGTTGATTTAAAATATGGGACGACAAAGAGGCCAACTTACATTAGCGTCAAACTCGCCCCACGTCTAAAAGAAGAAGTAATCAAAGTATTAAAAGCGTTTAGAGATTGCTTGCTTAGGACTATGATAAAATGTCTAGACTTAGCTATGATTCAGTGGAGCTAAAGCTAACGATCAGACATGACAAGAGGCCACTGAAGCAGACTCCAAAAAGGTTTGTGCTAGGAATCATGTCAATGGTTAAAGCTGAAATTGAGAGATTGCTCCAAAACAAGTTCACTAGACCTATAAGGCACGTCGAATGGTTAGAAATTATTGTTCCAATTATTAAGAAAATGGCACTCTCATAGTCTACATTGACTTTATAGATTTGAATGTTGCCACCCCTAAAGACAAATATCAGATGCCAATGGTTAAGATGTTAGTCGATTCAGCACCTGTGTTTGAGTATCTTAGCCTCCTCGATGGTTATTCTGAGTATAACCAGATTTTCATCACATAATAGGATGTAGAAAAAACGGAATTTTGATGCTCATAGTCCTTAGGAACATACAAGTGGCTAATGATGCCTTTTAGCCCAAAGAATGGTTGTGCCAATTACTAGAGAGCAATGAAATCGATGTTTCAATACTTCATCCGAGAGTGGACACCTAGACCACCTTTGAAGATCGTTCGAGAGGACGAGGAAACATGGGCTTAAAATGAACCTATTAAAGTGTGATTTTTGTGTTCATGCAGGTGATTTTCTTAGCTTTGTAGTCCACAAAAATGCATCAAGATAAATGAAAACAAAATGAAGGCCATATAAAATACTGAACCACCATCTAAAAAAAACAACTCCAACCTTTGTTGGGAAATATCAACTTTCTGAGAAGATTCATCTCAAATCTAAGTGGAAAAACTAGGGTGTTCTCACCATAGCTACGCTTGAAGAAAAAGGAAGGTTTCAGTTGGGAACCAGAACATCAACAAGCTTTCGACGACATTAAAATATACATGTCAAAGCCTCCAACGTTGCTACCTTCTATGAGGAACAAGGAGATAAAGTTGTACATTGTTGCATCTGAATCGACAATTGGGAGCATATTATCCCAAGAAGATTATAATGGTGTCGAGAGAGCCATAAATTATCTAAGTCAAATTATGAATCATGCTGAGACTAAATACTCTATGGTGGAAAAATTATATTTATCATTGTATTTTTCTTGTACCAAACTCAAGCATTTTATAATTTGTTCTGATGTGTTTATTTATTCGCATTTTGACAGTATTAAACAAATGTTGTCGAAATCAATTATACATAGAAGAGTCTGAAAGTGGGCCTTAGCCCTTGCTGAATATTCCCTAACATATGCACCATTAAATGCCATGAAGGGTTAAATTGTTTCTGATTTCATAGTAGATCATGCAGTAACCAAAATTAGGCAGATCTATGTCGAATATTTGAGATGGAAATTATGTCTCGATGGTTCCCCCATTCAAAGGGAACAAGTGTGGGGGTTTTCATCCTATCCCCAGAGGGAATCCCAACCAAATATAAGTTTAAAATCCACATTTGTTATTCCAACGAAGAGGCCGAGTATGAAGCCTTAATAATGGGTGTTACAATTTTATTAGACTTAGGGGCAACTACGGTTGAGATCAAGGTGCACCAAAGAGGCAAAAACATCTTGCATGGCTGTTAAGGGTCGTCCCAAGATGCAGTTGTGAATACTCTTACAAGGAATAACAATAAATTGGGTATTTACCTTTCAAATGTCTCTACCATTACCCACGAAAACCACCAGCTTTATGTACCCCCATAGGCGAGTAATAGTATCATTAAAAGCTTGGAGGTCGGGACCCTTATATGGTAAAAGACTACTTCAGTCAAGCCTCATCTTTTCAAATAACTTTAAATATATGATGTTTGTCGTTGCTAGTAAAAAAACACAGAGTCTCCATCAAACTTTATTTATCCTAAAGGGAAGGAAAAACATCGAGAAAACCCCAAGATGAAGGCAAAAATGGTCAACTCAACCAATAGAAGGGTATGTAAGTCAGTTATGCAAGGGAAAGGTATTAGCACCCCTCACATCCGTTGTACTCAACGGGATCCACTTTGATTATTTGTTTCTAAGGGTGTGTCTATCTAAAAGTATAACTTGCTAAGAATGCATGAATGCTTTATTGGCAAAAAGAAAAGGTATTTATTATTGAGTTCGTGAGGGTTTTGCAACCATGTGCCCACGTATCCCAAGGGAAATTAGAACTCCGTAGTTCTTCTAAAAAATGTTGGTTTATTGGGTGTTTTTTTATAGGTGACGAACCCTTTTTGAAAAGGTTAAAGAGAAAATCCAAAGGGAAAAAAGGATTGAATTGGTTGGCGTAATTTGTTGGGGATTATTGGTAAGTAATCCCCAATATAGGGGGGCACCTAACTACTTCTCCACCTTTGTTCAAGAAATGGTTTGTGATTTGAATTGTACTCAAGTTTAGAGCGGAAGAAGAACAAGGTTGGGAATACACCAACTCATTATTTTCCATTGTTTAAGACTTATGGAGTACATTTCGCCTCGTTATTATTAAGTGTTTTTGAGTTTTGATTAAGAAAAACATTTTTTGTTTTAGATGAAAAGAAAAAGATGAATGCTAAAGAGAAAGAGAAAAGGGAAAAGAAAAAGATGAATGCTAAAGATAAAGAGAAAGGGGAAAGATCTACCCTAATGTTGTCATGCATCATGGACTTAGAGTTGGGGTCAATGGAATTAAACCCTAATGTTTTCATGCTTGGATTAGATCCTAAGGTCTTATTAATTCTATTAGTACCATGGTTTTGGGATTGGAATTTTTTGCCTAAAAATGGTTCTTACTAGATGTCGAATAGGATGTCATGACATCGTGTTCTAGTGTGCAGCAGCCAAGGCGCTGTTGTATTTTTAAATCTTGATAGATTTGATTTGTTTATGTTATATTTATTTCAGATATGTAGAAGATATTTTTGCAGGCCAAGAGATTCATTTTGGAACAAGATTAATCCCCAGATGTACATAAGATATTGATTTGGGCCTTGAGACAAATTAGGAAACTATGTATTAGTTTGTTCCAAGATTGAAGGATATTGTTTGCACTATTGGTGCTTCACTCAGATTATAGATCAAGAAAATCCTGGATTAGAATATTGAAGCCCATGGACTTCAGAGGTGTATAAATAGAGGAATCCTAACCTAATGTATTTTAAGTTTTCAGCAATTGTGAAATTAGGGAAAGCATAAGTCTTAGGTTTTGAGAGTCTATCATGCATATTGTAAGTCACCCATGTATCTTATAATACCATGTGGTAAATATATTTTTACTTGACAGTTTGTCAAGTTATTGTTCTCACTCGAAGCTTTTAAGCAAGAGTGTGAGTTATTGTAATGGAAGTATGATCTTCTAAATAAGGTTGTTTTGGTTGCAATTACTGGGATTGTGACTGTTAGATGTCACTGAGGTGATTTAGGAAGTGAGATGGATATTTCTCATATTTAGGGAGGACCTAGGTAGAAGTTGCACTGGATAGGGATTATGCGAGAAGTTGTATATTGGGGAGTTTAGCTTTGAACTAATACTGTTGATAGTGGAGTTCCTTCCTGGCTTGGTAGCCCCCAGAGTACGTGATGTTGCACCAAACTGGGTTAACAACCCATTGTGTTATTTATCATTATGAAGTTTTATTTTTTGTATCATATTATGCTTGATTGATCTGGTTTGTTACCAAATGTTGTAACATCTGTCTCGACATCATCTATTGTTAAGATAGTTTTGTTTATATGTGTTTCCTTTACTAGAATTTCAATTGGTATCAGAGCAGGCGCATTGGTCTATTGGGTGGTGTGATATGGTGGCAGAACCGACTGTTATACTGGTTTGCGTTTGTATTTGCAAATGTCGCGGTAAGCAAGAGTCACCACCGACTTTTCTTTTATCCAATAAGGAAAGGGTGAAAAGAACAAAAAAAAGACTTTTTTCGAGATTTCTGAGTAAGGGGTTAGATTATGGAAAGGGAAGGTGTTAGCACCCTTTCCATCCGTAGTTATCTACAGGCTCTTAGGTACTTGCTCATTTTAAAAAATTGCTTTCGTGTTTGTGTGAAAAAGTTTTTGTTTGAAAGTGCCTTAGTGCAGAGATTCGCTTTATGATAACCCTTGTATGATTCCTCAAGAGTGTGATAAAGCGTTTTGAAAACTTTGTTTAAAAAGTGTTTGAAAGTGTGGTGTGTAAAAATATTTGTTTGAGCAAGTACCTAACAGTTATCTACCTACTCGAAAAAGACTGTTCTTTTCCTTTTTTCCTTTAGACCATGTTATCCTACTATTAGTGAGTAGGTAACCCTAGTCGTTGGATGTTAAGGGACTATTGAAAGGGACGTAATGGTCATTGAAGTTAACATGTAAGGATACCTTAGCATTTCGAAGGGACTATCATCATAAGATCATTTCTCGTAGGTAACTCGAGGGACATTTAGGGACTATGATCTTTATGATGACTTTAAACCGAGGGTCTTTGCTAAGAGTATCTCTATGTTCGAGGGACGTGACCATTTTCGAAGGCAGCTAAAGTGAGAAATACCCTAGGGGTGAAAGTGTGTGATAGTGTGCTTTTTTAAGATATATTTATCTTGAATTTAGTGGTCTACTGATTGATTGATTAATCATGCACGCCTAGGTTGCTAGAAATTATATATAAGCATATAAAATATAAAAGCGAAAAATAAATGTCCTACTCTATTACAAGGCTTTGGTATAGATACATAAATGATTACTGAAAAAATAAAGTGCGGAAATAAAATCCTAATTAAGCTATTACAAACCAGGCACATTTACATAATTAACAAAAATGCTAAAGTAAATAAACGCGCGCATGAATTGAAAATACGTATACAATCCTAAGTGAAAGGAAATTTTTGTTTGTTTTTCGTTATGAAAAGAAATTGAATTAAAAAAATCCTAAGTCTATTCAATTTTAGTTTTTTAAGAAAATATTAAAATAATTAATTAATTAATTGAAAAAATTAATTTAATATAAAAAGCTAAGCCTGATGTTTTTTGTGGTTTTTTAGTGTTTATTATAGCTTAGAAGAAGTAAGGTCAAACAACCAAAGGAAGGATAAAATCGAAAGATCAAAATAGTAAAGAGAAAAAAGTGAATTCTTGGAAGTAATGTCTGGATCGAAGAAGCTTAGGTTTCCTTTCGATCCAGAGGGTTGATCGAAGGTGCATGCGAGATTGCACGTCCGGGGCGTTCGATCTGGATGTGACATCCTTCGATCTTGAATATTGGATCTGCAAGGAAGTTTGTTAGAAAAACACAAAATATATGACCTGGGTGTCGAACCCAGGTCCTTTTCATTGCAGCACATCTTCCTCACCAACCTGGTCGAAAGATTTCCATTCATTGGTACAAACGAAACAACCATACTACGTTATAAACAAAAACACAATATTAACTTAAATATCGAATATGCACGCTCAGTGGCCCCCTATGGTGTTAACCCATCGAAAACGAACTACAACTGTAAAAATCGAAGGTAAGCTCAGATTGTTCCCCAACAATGGCACGATCTCAATCCTGCATCTTTTCTCACATGTAACACACTCAAACAAACATGAATATTAGCAGCAATATGTATACATGTTCAACATGAATTTAAATCATATTTAACAAGTTTGAGATCAAAGGAAAAATTACCAACAGGGGGATTGTATGAGGGATGCTTCTGTGTGAATCCCAAGAACACGATTCAGGTGTTAGTCTAGACAGAGGCTGCGTGCAAAATCGGCTTTGAGTTTGACAGTCTTTGCAAACTCTGTGCAACTTTATGGAATCTCATGGGGCAGGCTGTGTTTTCTTTTGAGGCAGTCTCCATATGGAAGTCTCCGCGTGTATCCCTTTGTATCCGTCTTTTTTCTCTGAGATTATGAGGTTTATATAGACAAGGGAATTTAGGTCAACATTTGTGTATCAAATCTTGGTCCATTATGATGAAGAGATTTGATTTGATTTCTTCATAAAAACTTGTTATATTTGATTCAATCAAGTGCCAATCTATTTCATGCATTACTGCCAGCCTATCATGAGTTGTTTGGGCCTCCAACATAATGAAAATCGAAAGCTGACCTGCCCCTGCAGATCCACTTCCCTTCGAGTTTACTCTCTTCGAAGGCTCTAAGCTCCAATTTGAATTACTCCAGCTTTGATTGCATATCCCCTTCGATTGATCATCCCTCTGCTTCGATTGTTTGATTCTAAAAGAATCACCCTGGTCGAATCAACTCTTGTGGAGAGGAACACATAAAGCAAGAATCTGGCCTTTAACTCAGAAATTGAATCCACAATCAATCATTGAATTATTTCCATATTTGCAAGGAAGACATGCCATTTTTAACTTTGGATGAACCTGGACAGGTTAGGACAAGTGTTTTTGCTTAGTCATGCCATCCTGTTTCATTCCTTCGAATCTGCCTTCTTTGCCAGCTTCAAAGTCTAATTCGAATCTACTCAGAACATTCCCTATTAGACAACTACGACCAGCCCTTAGCCTTGTGATGAGTCTAAGTTCTGATTCAAAGTGTTCATGACTTCCTTCATCAGAGCATCTTAGATTAAGACAAACCCTGCACTGAAATGCCATTCGAAGTTCATTTCATTCTGATGTTCTGATTGAGGGAAACTCTGAAGTTCCAGTCGAAGGACACTCTGAAGTTCCAGTCAAAGGACCTTTTGGAATGCCAATCGAAGGGCCTTTGTCCATATACCAATTGAAGGATACTTGTTAAAGTGCCAATCAAAATACACTATTACTATGCCAATCGAAAGGTACTTGTTAAACTTCCAATCGAAGGACCTTTGTCCATACCAATCGAAGGGCGCTATGTAGATGCCAATCGAAAGACATTTTGGAGATGCCAATTGAAAGGAATTTTGGAGATGCCAATCGAAAGGAATTTTGGATATGCCAATCGAAAGAAACTTAAAAACATCACTCACAAATTTTCCTTTTCTTTAGGAAAAGGTTTATGACCAACCATGTAGGGGAAGACCTTGGAAAACATGAGAGGACAAATTTTGGGGTACAACAAGTGGGCTTTAGGGAGGTATATTTTTTGTACTATCTGTCTTATGGAAAGATGGAGTGATACCATTCTGGTTATCAATTGACAATAGAACTGTGAAGTTTATCAAGTTTGAAGAATCATGGTGATTGGAAGACACGAGAAAATATCAGTTATCAATGCCATTGTTATACCTCAAGTTTTGCCCCTAAGATTTCTCATCAGCTCATGTCACAATGCATCAAGACACACACATTAGGGTTGTTTCTCTCTTTACCTTATCTTTAAGTTTTGTCTTGAGGTATTACCAAACACCTTGGATTGTGTATCTTGTACATGTGTTCTTTTAACTAACATCAATATATGTATATATGTTCCTTTGAATGTTTATATTGTAGGTGATCACAATTTCATTCATCTCACCATCTAATCTAGGGTTTGATGGGTGATTCTAAATCAAATGGTTCTATAATGGATTTCAAGATCTCAATCTTCATGTTCATGTCTATAGCATCAAAGATTTTTGGTTCAAGGAGTTCCCTCACTTCATTTAAGTCAATATCTCCTCAAAGTTGGTGGTGGCATTCATTAAGAAGATTCATAGGTTCATGTGTTTATTTTCACGCCTTCTTTAACAAGCTTCATTGAGACTTAATATCCATCTTTGAGCATGCTTCAATACAACATCCTCTCAAGGCGTCTTATGATTCATCGGGCTTTATTTTGCAAAGAAAGTTCAAAGAGATTCAAGGTTGGCTCAACAAGTTTGACCTAATTGAGAAAATACTAGATTCAGTGATCACAAGTGCATAACTCTCTCAATTTTCAACATTTTGAGTTGGATATTTTTTATATGGATTCTTACCAACATCAACAACAACCTCTCTTCACATGACAAGATCCAGTTGTGCAAGAAAAATCATCAAAAGTTGAAAGGGGTTTCAAGTCATTTTGACACTCTCTGAGCCAGGGTTTGTTGACTTCTAAGGACAATATCTTGCTCATTGTTTGAGATTTTTGATTGGTTCCAAATCCATTATTCTATTTAAAGGGTCCTTAACCAACTATTTAGGATATCTAAGGATAATTTTGAATGGAAGTTCACTAATGATTGAGAAATATTACAAGTCTCCTTGAAAGGCCTTTGAATTTTAGGGTTTGAATTCAAAGGATCATAACATGGTCAATTTTTATCTCCTTAATCCCATTCTTTTTCCATAATAATCTTTGGTATGTCTACTACAACTTTGTTTTTATGTGAAATACTTGAGAATGCTTGGCAAGTGGTTGAAGAATTGAAAAGATTATAGGTCTTTTGTGATTTTCCCCAAATGTGTTCATCATCTTCCAAAGACCATAACCCTCTCAATTTTTATAATTTTTGAGTGATCTCAATTTCACACTTAATTTTATAGGCCTACTTCATGTCATATTCATAAATAAAGATCAAAATTTAAGTAGAAAGTCATTTAATTTTGAATAAAATTATAGGTCATTTTGAAGTTCAACACTTAGAATTTTTCGAAGTACAAAACATCCCTGTGTTTTTCACAAATTTAATTAGACATAACTTTTTTCTCAAGCATCCAAATGATGTCTTTCTTGGAACATTGTAAAGGTTGTTACCTTGTATTTCAAATTCTTCAAGAATCATCCCGTAAAGGTCCATGGGTAATGAGCTATGCATTACTGAAGTTGGCTCCATGGAATCTGTTTTTGCTTCAAGTTAGAATTTTTTTACCACGAGTAAACTTGGATTACAGGTCAAAGTACTCAAGGTTTAGTTGCTAAACATGTTTATCTAATTGTCTCGGTGCATTTTAACAATAATTACACTTGATATGAGGTCATTTTGAGGCATTTCAAGTCACACGTTTGGCATGATCACATATGGCTTGCTTTCATGATTTGCCCATAATTCCTCTCGTTTCTCATTATCATTCACTTCCATATAAATAGAGGATGATATACCACTCATTTGACAAGCCTTATAGAGCCAAAGAACCTTTGTTAAACTTCCTCCATACCTCTCAATTCTGCAACTTCGAATTTGGTTATAAAGCATCATTTAATCCAATTTCTTTGCTAGTTTTTCATCCTTAAAATTCACTAAAGCTAACAGAAGAAGAACCAAGCCTTGAGGTGCCTTGAATCTTGCTAGCCAAGTCAAGTTTCAGAGCTCTAAATTTAAACTTCAACGGGAAGATTCCTCCATCAATTCTCTCAAAACTTGTTGCTACAATGTAGCTCTCATCACTCTGATATTGATCCATCATTAGTTTTTAACACGAAGTGAGTTTTGCTCATGAATTTTCAAAATACTTTTCAACTTTTTTCTTGTTTTTCTCAAATCGACTGAGCTAAAATTTATATAATTTTTTTGCGGGGGTACCATTGAAATCCTCTTGAAGAGACGAAGCGAATGACACCGGTCTGAGCTTCTAATTTTATAGTTTGTGTAACCTGTAATTCGCACGTGGCTAGAGGTTGAAGACGATGCCATGTATTTCCTTCAACCAATCATATCGCGCTATACTTTTTTTAAAAATTTGTTATAAATAAATGATTCGGTGGTTTATTCACTAATGACCATGATATGCACAGCGCGCCAGATCCCTTGGATTTGATTACTAATGCATTTTGACATTGATCCAATAGTCTACATCTTTTTGGTTTTATTTTTAGTTTCTGATTTTATATTTTAATTGTTTTAAACTTCAAAAATCATTAAAAAATTTCATTTCAACTTCAAAAATTCTGAAAAAAATTGTCAAAAATACTTTTGATTTTTCTCTTTCTGATTTCTATTTTGTTACAATTTTATTTCGTGATTTGATTTTTTTAATGATTTTTAAATTTATTTAACTTGTTTTAATTGTTTAAAAATACTTTTCTTGATTTTTAAATTCTGGAAAAATTATGGAAGGATCCAATGATCTCTTGACAAATATTGTTGACCTCATTTTATTTTTATTTCTGATTTTACTATTTTTCACAAATTTTGGTTTGTTTTGCTTATTTCTTTAAATTAAAAAAAATAGTTTCTGACTTTAAAAAATCCTTAAAATTTTTGTCAACACTTATTGACTAATGTTTGACCTCTGACTTTTTTTAGGGTTTTTATTTGGTGTTTTAATATACTTTGTGTATTTTACCAATTATTTCCCTTTTATTAATCATTTTAAATTTTGTTTTATTAAGTATTATTTTATTATTTTTGTTTGGTCCTGATTTGAGTGTTATTTTGGGACAAGTTCCTCAAACTCATTGGATCTTGGGTGTTGATAGGTTGAAAAACCAAATCCACCGAAATGGATGAATAATGTTGATGATATTTGAAACCTTAACTTCATCTGATACATCCCCTTCTTCATCTTATCCCTTTCTTACTTGTGCTACGTGTTGTTGGAGAATAATCTTCATATTATTTCTCTAACATGTGGTACATAGATTGTTATTGACCAGCCTCAAAATAGGTGTGACTTCTACATAAGTCCACTTACGATTGCTTAATATAGCGCTAAATTTGTTCCGATTCAAAAAATGATCATCTGTGACCCAAACCTATGTTTGCAAGCCCAAGCATGTTTATTTTGAAACCTTTGGTCCAATAGCCTTAAGGTTCATTGTTAGAAGGCTTTGATCTCATTAATCCTCTAATGAACTTTCATGAATTTTGGTCTAAGTGAGTCATTTAAACATCGTTGATCATATATGCTTTCCTTGAGTACTTGAAATAAATGATATACTTGGCAAAAAGCAAATGAAACTTGTTGTTGAGAAGCTTTGATTTTATCAATCTTCCAATGAGTTCTCAAATGCAAGTTTCAAGATGGTCATTCAACTAACCTCTAACTTTAATTCACTAACAATTGACTTTACTTTGTGCTTTTATTCTATGCCTCTTTATTTTATGCCTTTACTTTTATGCACCATTTACTTTGTGCCTTTACATTTCATGCTATTTTTGTCTTTGCTCACTTGAGAATTTATTTTTATGTCATTTTATCTTTTCTCATTTTAGCATTTATCTTTATGTCCTTTTTATTTTGCTCACTTGAGCTTTATTTTCTTTTTAAAGACACTTAATAACCAACTTGAACATTAAAAAACTTTAAGGTTACTCGGACTATTTGGTTTCTATCCTTGGCATAATGAATTTATGGACCTCTTGGACTTAGGATTAGAAGCCTTGATTACTCTTAGGACCTTGTGACTCTATTGTTATTTTGTCTGAAGTTATTGGGGTTTACTCCAAGATATTGGATTGATTTTCTTTGTGTGCAGGTTATTATAATTATATGATTTGTCTGTGATTTAGAATTCCTCTGTATACAGTTGTTACTCTGCTCAATTTTTGTGAAGACTTTATTCATCTGAAGTTTGATATTCCTAAGAGGTTTAGTATTTTTGCTTGATTGGTTTCAATCTAAAGGATGGGAATTCTACATTGACTCTTTATATCAAGTTTTGGCTTCTTATTGGTTAGATCATTCTTTTCCCTAGCTTTTACCTTATGCTTTAGGATAACCCCTTCATCTCCTCCCATCTTCTTAAATTTCAAAAATCTTCTCCTTCCTTTTCAAAACTCTTCTTGTTTTCTAACTTGAACCGCTTTCATAACAAACTTGGACATAGGTCCATGTATTTTCAAAATCTTTTTTTAATCAAGTTTTAATCCATATTAACCATACTTTGACTTTTTGTGAGAATACTAAAAGAAAATCAAATTCATTCAAACCATTTTTTCACTTTGGCTTTTCACTTAAAAAAAACCTTTTTCTCAAAAAGATTAGACTCTTGTCGATTCTTATAGTGATGTGAGCTACTATAATTTTATGATATATAGTGAAGTGAGATATTTTCTACTTGGGTGTTGAGTGAGGCTTTGTTGATTTTAAAATTCAAGCTATATCCTCCACTTTGAGATGACCCAAATTCTCCTTTCTCATAATCGTGGGTAGTAAGTATGTTCTTCCACTCGGATATGAGGATGATGTCTCATCTCTTAATATTAACCAACACAAATGTGTTTTAAATTTTTTTAGGTGAACTACGAGTACCCTAATCCTCTATTGCACGAAAGATGGTATGCAGGCACTAAAGGTTCGCAATCGTGGCAGGTGCAAAATTGTAAAAAATACTTCTTTTCTCATCTCCACCATATATTTTTGTATACACCATTTATAGCCAAAATACACAAATTTTAAAAGAGGTTCCTACAAAGTACCGTAGATTTTTAGAGTGCTAATACCTTACCTTTGCATAACCAACCCCCATACCTAGATTCTCTCCCCCTTCTTTTTTGGGTTTATTCACTCTTTTACCATTTCCTTTGGAAACAATAAGGCGCAGTGGCGATTTTTATTTGATCTGTGTGGGTCAAGTCAATCCAATGGCTTAGTCTCAACATTTCTATCGCTACAGAAAACTGACGACTTCATTGGGGAAAGATCGACCAAATGTTGGTCCATCTCTAACTGGGTTAAGCTTATCTTTGTTTATATTGTATATGTGCTATTATTTGTTGTATATTATGTGTTATATATATCTTTGTCTGGATTTTCCTGGTTTTCAGGGTGCTTGGTGATTTCTCATAAGTCCTCTACCCGGACACGAGAAAACTTAAGATAAGACGGGTGGTATAGTCATATTAACTTTGAAGGAGGAATCCCAAAAAAGGAGACATGAGATTCCCCACTCAGTTGGGGCCTCTTTGACTGTAGTATTCGTTTACTGAGCAATGGGGAAGATGTGCTGCTTTCGACCTGGGAGCCTACTGAAGCTGAGGATCATATAACCCTTAACCCATCTTGGCCTTTTAGGTGTAGTGCAGAAACCATGACGGAGCAATCCGGAAGTGGTTGTCACACAATGCTACACTTAGATGAGTTTTTCCTGAGAATATTATTTATTAACGGGTTAATCGGGACGTCGGTGTAGCGGTAGAAATGTTTAAGACTAAGCTATTGGATTGACTAGACTTTATACAAATCAAAATCAAAATCGCCACCGCGCTTTATTGTTTCCAAAGGAATGGGAAAAGAGCGAATAAACCAAAAAAATGGGGAAAGATTCAAGGTAAAGGGGTTGGTTATGTAAAGGGAATGTATTAGCACCCTAAACATCTACGGTACTCCGTAGGAGCCTCTTTGTAAAATCTGTATATTTTGGCTATAAAAACTGTTGTATATAAAAAGTGGATGGTGGGGGTAAGGAAAGAAGCGTATTTATTTTATAATTTTTGCACCCTCCGCGGTTGCGAACATTTAGTGCCTATGTACCACCTTTCATGCAATAGGGGATCAGGGTACACGTAGTTCCTCTTTTAAAATTTGAAACACAAATGTGTTGGTTAATTTTATAAGATAAAATATCATCATCATTGTCCGTGTGGAAAACACACATACTACCCACAATCATGAGAAAGGAGAATTTGCATCATCTCAAAGTGGAGGATATGGCTTGGATACTTCACTCAACACCCAAGTGGAAAATATCTATCTTCACTACATATTGTAGAAGTATAGTCGTTTGCATCACTACAAGGATTGACAAGAGTTTAATCTTTTAAGAAAGGTTTCAAAGGTAAAAAACCAAAGTGGCAAAATGGTTTGAAATGAGATTGATTGACATTTAGTATTCTCACAAAAAATGTCAAGGTATTATTAAGTTGATTGGAGGTTTATTTATGAAAATGTTTTGAAAATGCATAGACATAAGTCCAAGTTTATTATGAAAATAGTTCAAGTTTCAAAACAAGAAGAGTTTTCAAAAGGAGGAAGAAGATTTTGAAATTAAAGAAGATGGGAGGAGAAGAAGAGACTATCCTAAAGCATAGGGTAAAAGCTAGGGATAAGAACTATCTGACCAACAAGAAGCCAAAAATTGACATTGTGAGCCAAGATAGAATTCCCATTCCTTGGATTGAAACCAAGCAAGCAAAAATACTAGACCTCTTGAGAGAACCAAACTTCAAGTGTATTAAGTCTTCACAAAAATTGGGCAGAGTAACGGCTGTATACGGGTGAATTCCAGATTACAAACAGAGGATGTAATCACAAAAAACTGCACACAAAAACAAACAAGCAACCCAATGTCTTGAGGTAAACCTCAAGAACTCCAGACAAAATAATCAGATAAGATCTCCAAGATAGGCCAAGGTTTCTAATCCTAAGTCCAAGAAAAAGTCCCATGCTCCATAATGCCAAGGATAGTAACAAAATAGTCCAAGTACCATTAAAGATTTTTATGGTTTATGTTGATTATTAAGTATCTTAAGAAAGGAAAAGAAAAGCTCAAGTGAGAAAAGTAAAAATGACAAGAAAATAAATGCTCAAATGAGCAAAGATGAAAATGGCATGAAATATAAATGCTAAATGTAAATGGTACATAAAGCATAAAAAGAATAAAAGCATAAGGTAAAACAAGTCAATAATTAGTGGTTAGTTGGATGACCATCTTGAAACTTGCATTTGGAACTCATTAAAGGATTGGTAGAACCAAAGCCTCCATACAACAAGTTGCATTTGCTTTTTGTCAAGTATATCATCCATTTGGAATTCTCATAAGTATCATTTAATGATCAACGATGTTTAAGTGATCCGCGATGACCAAAGGTATTGTAGATCCATTAGAGGATTGGTAGAACCAAAGCCTCCACACAATGAATCTCAAGGTTATTGGATCAAAGAGATCAAATTAACATACTTGGGCTTGCAATCTAAGTTTGGGCCACGAATGATCATTTATTCGAATTGAGACAAAATTTAGCGCTATGTTAAGCAATCGTAAGTGGACTTATATAGAAGTCGCACCTATTTTGAGGCCGGTCAATAGCAATTTATGCACCATTTGTTTTGAGACATGATATAGAGATCATGCTCTAACAACATCTAGTGCAATAAGAAGGGGATGAGATGAAGAGGGATGGGAAAAATAAATAAACTACTTTTGAATCAACAATTTAATCAAACTATTATTAAAATCCTTCATCCATTTTGGTGGAGTTGAACTCAACATCCAAGATCCAATGATGTTAATAAAGTCATGATCAAAAAATCAACTCAAGACAGCCAGAAAATAATCACAAAATAATATTATATTTAATATATACATTAAAAGGGTTTAAAAAAATGTTTAAAAATCAAAATAGAGGAGAAAAATATCAACTATGTTCAAATTAATCAAGAAAGAAAAAGTAAGGCCATAGAAAAATCAGAAATGGATCCAAATATTTTTGTAAAATTTTTGGTAATTTTTAAAAGTCAGAAACTATTTTTTTAACTATTTAAAATTGCTCAAACAAACAGGAAATAGGTCAAAAATAGTAAACCTTAATATAAAATTCTATAAAATTTTCAGAAAGTCAAAAATATGCAAAATAATATTTATGAATTTTTTCAGAATTAAAAAATAAAGTATTTTTTAAGTAATTAAAAGAAAGCAAATAATTCAAAAAAATACAAAAAAATATCAAATTTCAAAATAAAAATGTGAAAAAATAGTCATGAGATCAGAAATAATTCGAAGTATTTTTGTGAATTTTTTCATAATTTTTGGATAAAAAATAAAAGAGTTATGAATTTTTGAAAATTTAATCAATAAAAATATAAAATCAGAAAATAAAATAAAACCAAAAAGATGTGAGCCATCAGATCATAGTCAAAACGCGTTAGTAAGCTGATCCAATGGACCAGACGCGTTGTGCTTGATATGGACCTTAGTGAGATACGCATAGGGTCAGAAAAAAGGCAACCAATGAAATTAAAACGTTTGGCACGCTATCATTGGCTGAGATGAGACATGGCATCGTCTTCAACCTCCAGACACCCTGCAATTAGGATCCCAGCCTAGTATCATTGAACTCGTCTCTTCAAGACGATTCTAACACCACCATCGCGCCAAATTTATATAAGGTATCGAGAGAGATATGAATCAAAAACCCAGAAAATAGCGAGCACCTTCAATTTGAGATTTCACTCTTAATTTTCAATGGATTTAAAAATTGTAAGCAGCATTGGAATCAGGAGAAGGAGTAGAATAGATTAGTGCTTGATTTGGATCCAAATGGTGGAGAATTCTACCTTTTCGAAGTTCAAGGAAGAAGCTTTGAAACTGGACTTCTGTAGCTTCAATTATGGCTCGTTTTGATTGGTTTAAGTGCTGGAGAGTTTATATGATGCTTAAGGATGATGAATGCGCAAAGAATTTTAGAAAAGGGAGCTTAAATCTCAATAACTGAATTAAAAAAAGATGGGTTCGTGTGAAGTTTTGGTAGGGTGTTTTTGGCTCTCAAAGCTTGAAGAAATGAATGGGGGATAACCCTCTATTTATAGGGAAGTGAATTGGAATGAAAATTGGAAGAAACAAGGAAGTTTGGAGGGAAATTGAGTGAAGGCCGAGCACGAGTGAAGTGTGACTTCATTTCCATCAAAACTCAACCAAATCATGCGTTTTGGGGTGCTAATCACTTATGGAAAGTTTTCTAATCAAGTTTAAATCAAAAATGCGCATAAATCTTGTGTTTAGAAGTCACATTATGGATTTCAAAATTCTGACTTTTTGGAAAATTCAATTTCAAGTTACCAAATTCAAATCCATGGCATTTCCAACTCAAGGGGTCTTAGGGCATGATTCTTGATGCTTTAGAAAGATGAGGTTACAAGCTTTGCAATAGAAAAATAATGGAGTTAAATGGCTACTTGAGATGAAAGTTGCATTGAGTCAAAGTTGAAGAAAAAGGGTTGACTTTCCATACTTAGAAATATTTCAAATTCTTCTTCAAAAATGACCTATAATCTTTTGCATCAAAACATGGCCTTCCACTTGGAATTTGCTCTTGACCAAAAAATATGGAATTAAGTAGATCTCTTGAATGACATTTTGAAACTTGAACCACTCAAAATCTCCAAAAATTGAGCAAGTTAAGACTTGTTGAAGTTGGCCAAAAATCATGAAATGACCTATAATCTTTTGCATATTTAAGGCAACTTCCATCCATTTTCCCACTTTGAACATAAAAGAAGGCATAAAGTTCACATCCTAAAGATCATTTTGAAAAAGGAATAGGCTACAGGTGATAAAAATTTACCAAGTTATGATAATTTGAAGTCACACATGAAAAATTGGGGATTCATCTGGAGGACTTGTAATCTTTCTTCTTCACCAAGTTTCTTCCACATGAAAACTCTTTGGAACTTTTGAAGTGATTTATTAATAACCCTGTAAAGAGAATTATGTCTTTGGAATCTCTCAAAAATACCAAAATATGAGCAAGATATACTCCTTTGAAGTCCAAAACCCTAGCTCCTAGATTAAGAAACATGCCTTGAGGAACTTTGACAATTTTGAACAAACTTCTTGTACCAAAACAAATGCTTTATAAACATAAGTTGTTGATGATGATAATGAATATTCATAGCTGCCAAAACCACTTCCATATCTTGAATTTTGAGAGAAATATGCTCTTGTGACCAATAGGAACAAGGCCTTGTCCAAACATGACAACTTCTCCAATCAACCCCTTGTACTTTTAAGTCAAATCTAATAACCTTAAAATGTGATGAACCAAAGAAACCTTGCCATGCCAATCCTTCCAAAACCAATCCAATGGTGAGGTTTGAACTTCTCAAGCTATATTGACTAGGGCATGGAAATAAACTCATGAACCCATGGAGTAACTTGTTAAGTCTCATTGCTCTTACCTACATGGATAACAAGCAAGACAAGCCAACATTGTATTTTTATTAGTTAAATGAAGAAATCAAAACAATATTCATGATCACAAAAGGAACATAAGTCAAGGTGCTTGGTAATCCCTCAAAAGGAGCAAAACTCAAAGTAGGGAGGGGAACCAAGAATCCTAGTGTGATCTTGTTATGAGTGAATCAACATGGTATGATGAAGGGATATTAGGGGCAAAAATTGGGGTACAAAAGCTGCCCTTATTTAAGTTTCTTCTATCTGTAGATACAAAGGTTAAAAATCTACATGTCGACACGATCGAAGATACTTAAATATAAAACAAACCCTATTTTTGGCCCTAAGATACCATGCAAATGCTTATGATCATGAATGCATATGAACAGGACCAAAGAGACGCAAAAATAACACTGGGGATGTAACAATATTAAAGAAACAAAGGAGCACCCCCCACCAAGAAAATAAATCATTGGTGGACCCAGAGAACTGAATCAGAGAGGACAGTAGGATGGTCAAAGAACACATCAACTTCTACTGAAGGCGAAGCTACAAACATTTAATTAAGGCACAAAGAAAGATAACAAACATCGACGTTCACTGCCGATGGTCTACCAACTTTTACTGAAGGTAGAAGGAGAATATATCATATCACCGTCGTTCACTGACGATGAACTATCAACATTCACTGAAGATAGAAAAAAGATAACAAACACCGACGTTCACTGCCGATGGTCTACCAACTTTCACTGAAGGTAGAAAGAGAATATATCATATCACCTCCGTTCACTGACGATGAACTACCAACGTTCACTGAAGGTAGAAAAAAGATAACAAACACCGACATTCACTACCGATGGTCTACCAACTTTCATTGAAGGTAGAAAGAGAAATATCATATCACCGCCATTCACTGACGATGAACTATCCACGTTTACTGAAGATAGCAAAAAGATAATAAACATCGATGTTCACTGCCGATGGCCTACCAACTTTCACTAAAGGTAGAAAGAGAATATAAAACATCGACGCTCACTGCCGATGGTCTACCAACTTTCACTGAAGGTAGAAAGAGAAAATATCATAGCATCACCGTTCACTGACGATGAACTATCAACGTTTACTGAAGATAGCAAAAATATAATAAACATCGACGTTCACTGTCGATGGTCTACCAACTTTCACTGAAGGTAGAAAGAGAATATCACAGCACCACCGTTCATGACGATGAACTATCAACATTCACTGAAGATAGAAAAAAGATAACAAGTTTCCCCAAGATTCTGGTGTTTCACCTAGAACGGGTCTCAACTTCTTCTTTAACCAAGGCACTCCGCCTGGAAAGGATAATACATAAGCTGTCTCAAATAAAGAGAACTTGCTATTTATGGTCATGGAGGATTGTAAAAGAAATGGCTTTTTGGGAAGGAGGTATGACTTCTTGGGGAGATACCATGATATTCTTGCTGAGGGGATGAAGTCTTCTCGTACAAAATAAATACACCAACCAAAATCTGGATTTTTTTAGGATTTCAAAGTGAATAGCATTGCCAGGGAACCACGGATCCAAACCAGAAATAAACTAGAATGAAACAGTCAACTTTAATTCATCCTTTGAGAAATAAACTCAAGAGGGAAAACCAAATTTATCCAAACAAGGAGCTGTATCGGAAGGTTTAAAGCAAAAATCTTCTATAAGGGATAACTCAGTAGGGAAATTAAAAGAATGTACGTTTTCTGCTTAAGTCCAACATTCTGCTGAAGAGAGGACAACGTAAATCTGCAAAACAGGGTAATATGTCAAAAAATATTAACAAATGTCAACGAACAATGACTTGCCAATTTTAGCTATGCATGATTTATGTATGAATGTATGAGTGCTATCGTGCGTATGCTAACAAAACAGATACACAATCACTGGGAACAAACAAGCAAAACCGCCTCAGGCACTAACAACACTCGGGTAAACTTCATCCAAGATAATCATTCCAAGAAAGGTAAAGGTCAACTGCGGAAACCAGACCTACTACCGACTTTTAACTTTAGTGAGGAGAAACATAATCCGGAAGTAGCCAAATCAAACAGATACCGGGATAGAACATCCTTCTTCAGGCTTCATCAGGGAAACCAGTGTTTTTTTCAAAAGTAACATGCCTACTGGATATTGCAAGACCAGTCTCAAATAAAGCAGATTGGCACCGAAACAATCAAACTTCGCTGGGGAATTCAAGCCTACTTCATTGGAGAAAAATGCGGATTGAAACTTCACATCATGAAAACTCAGAAAAGAGGAGAAATGAATCCAAACTTGACCGAGGATACCGGAACCATAAACCCAATACGGAAAAAACAACCCGAGTAGACCTTCCCGAGGGGAATAAAACTTCTCAAAACAACCGGAGTTTGTCCATTTCTGGGATCACCATTTTTGTTGTCATTGTTTCATCACAAATCTCAAAGTAAAATTAAATTGTAAACATCTTTTTTTTTTGGAAAATCAATTTTGTTTTTTTTTAATCTCTTTTCTTTGAAAGTTATTATCAGTAATAAATGGAGTCTTTGCAAGCTAAATAAAATAAGAAACACAAAGAATCGGGTAAAAGCTCAAATTTCATTAATAGAATGGTAGTCTGCGAATGGCGAGACTCCATAGATGATTACAAAGTTTGGGAAATCGTAATACATAATGGAAAAGATACATTGAGATACAATGACCACTATCCCCCCTAACAACTTTTGAAATCCTGAGCAGCAGCTTTTGTTGAAGTATGGTGAGGATCCGAGAAGATTGTTGCTTCAACGATCAAGTCTTGTCTGACGTAGTTACTTGCCAAGAAAATCCCTAACTTTTGCCTAAGCTTCCCTTGCGGGTTTTCAACTTAGCGGGAAATTTATTCTGTTTATGTCTCTAATTTTTTCCTAGACCGCCCTTTCGGGTTTTCGGCCTACCGAGACGCTCCTTTTTTGCCTAAGTCGCCCTTTCGAGTTTTCAACTTAGCAAGTTGTTCTTTTATTTCTTTAGGCAAAGTATTTCTTGACAGCGCCAGCATTCATGGGACGTGGGAACTTCTCGCCATCCATAGTTTCAAGAATTAATGCACCACCAGAGAAGGCTTTCTTGACAACATACGGGCCTTC
This sequence comes from Vicia faba, assembly GCA_948472305.1. Lineage (NCBI taxonomy): Eukaryota > Viridiplantae > Streptophyta > Magnoliopsida > Fabales > Fabaceae > Vicia > Vicia faba. The sequence goes on along the minus strand of OX451735.1, from coordinate 1,492,898,263 downwards.
AAAATTAGGAGTCCACTTGCCCCTAGAATCAGTGTTGAAAGACATGATCTTCCTAAGCACGAGGTCTCCTTCTACAAATTCACAAGGTTTGACCTTTTTATCAAAAACTTTCTTCATTCTTTTTTGATATAAATGGCCATGACACAAGGCTGTCATCCTCTTCTCCTCAATCAAATTCAATTGGTCAAACCTGTTTTGAACCCATTCAGCCTCCGTCAGCTTGGTTTCTATTATCACACGCAACGAGGGAATCTCTGCCTCAACTGGGAGTACAGCTTCCATTCCATACACTAAGGAGAACGGGGTTCAAAAGGGACATATGTTCGATATCCATGAAAAGCAAAAGGGAGCATTTCATGCCAATCCTAATAAGTAACAACCATTTTCTGGATAATTCTCTTGATATTCTTATTAGCAGCTTCAACAACCCCAGTCATCTTTGGCCTGTATGGAGATGAATTGTGATGGACAATCTTGAATTCTTCACACAGTTGTGTCATCATCTTGTTGTTCAAATTTGAGCCATTGTCAGTGATGATTCTGCTCGGCACACCATACCGGCATATAAGATTATTCTTAATGAAGCGCACAACCACCTGCTTAGTAACATTGGCATATGAAGCAGCCTCCACCCATTTGGTGAAGTAATCAATTGCTACCAAGATAAAACGGTGCCCAATCGAAGCTTTGGGTTCTATCATCCCAATCATGTCAATGCCCCACATAGAGAAAGGCCACGGGGAGGAAATCACATTGAGGAGTGTCGGAGGCACATGGACCTTGTCTGCGTAAATTTGGCATTTATAGCACTTCTTTGCAAGTTTGTAACAGTCAGATTCCATTGTCAGCCAATAATAACCTGCCCTTAGCATCTTCTTAGCCATCGAATGTCCATTGGCATGAGTGCCAAATGAACCTTCATGAATCCCATGCATCAACATGTCTGCTTCGTGTCTATCCACGCATCTGAGCAAGACCATGTCATAATTTCTCTTGTATAACACATTTTCACTGAGGAGGAAACTGCCTGCCAATCTTCTCAATGTTTTTCTATCTTTCTTCGACGCGTCAATCGGGTATTCCTGAGTCTAAAGAAAATGCTTGATATCATAATACCAAGGTTTTTCATCTGCTACCTCTTCTGTTGTAAACACATGAGCGGGCCTATCTAACCGTCGAACTGTAATTCGGGGTATATCATTCCAAGTATTCACTTGGTACATAGAAGTCAGAGTTGCCAGAGCATCTGCCATTTCATTTTCATCTCTAGGGATGTGATGGAATTCAACTTTATTGAAGAATGGTAATAATCTTCTAGTATAATCTTTGTAAGGGATCAAGCCAGGGTGACGAGTATCCCATTCTCCTTTAATCTGATTTATTACCAAAGATGAATCACCATACACATCTAGAATTTTGATTCTGAGATCAATAGCTTCCTCGAGACCCATGATGCAAGCCTCATATTCTGCCATATTATTAGTGCAATCAAATGTTAACCTTGCCGTAAAAGGAATGTGCGATCCATGAGGAGTGACAATCACAACACCAATTCCTTTACCATAAGCATTCACAGCTCCATAAAATATCATACTCCAACGAGATTCAGGGTCAGGACCTTCCTCAGGTAATGGTTCGTCACAATCTTTCACTTTCAGGAACATCACATCCTCATCCGGGAATTCATATTCTGCAGACTGGTGATCCTCCACTGGTTGGTGAGCAAGATAATCTGCCAACACACTACTTTTAATAGCTTTTTGAGTGCGGTATTCGATATCATATTCAGATAACAACATCTTCCACCAGGCAATTCTCCCAGTAAGAGAAGGTTTTTCAAAAATGTACTTGATTGGATCCATTTTGGAGATCAACCAAGTGGTGTGATTCAACATATACTTTCGCAAACGCTTTGCCGCCCAGGCCAAAGCACAACATGTTCTTTCCAGCATGGAATACCGCGAATCACAATTAGTTAATTTTTTAATGAGATAATAAATGGCGAACTCCTTCTTCCCTGTTTCATCCTGTTGTCTCAGAATACAACCCATGGATTTATCTAACATTGTCAGATACATAATCAACCGTCTTCCTTCTACGGGAGGGAGCAAGATAGGAGGTTCAAGCAGATATTCCTTAATACTCTCGAATGCCCTTTGGCAGTCATCCGTCCACACATAACCTTGATCTTTCTTTAACAACTTAAAGATCGGTTCGCATGTTGCAGTCATGTGGGAAATGAATCTAGAAATATAATTCAAACGCCCGAGGAAACCTCTGACTTAATTTTCAGTTCTTGGTGTTGGCATTTCATGAATTTCTTTGACTTTATCAGGGTCAACCTCAATTCCTTTCTGGCTAACAATGAAACCCAACAACTTCCCCGATCAAACACCGAAGGTGAATTTATTTGGATTCAAGCAGAGATGATACTTCCTCAAGCGCTGAAACAACTTAAAGAAATCTTCTATATGCCCTTCTTCAGTCTGGGATTTGGAAATCATATCATTAACATATACTTCAATTTCCTTGTGCATCAGATCATGGAATAGGGTTGTCATAGCCCTCTGGTACGTTGCACCAGCGTTCTTCAACCCGAAGGGCATCACTCTGTAACAGAATGTTCCCTAGGGTGTGACAAACGTTGTTTTTTCCATGTCCTCTGGAGCCATTCTTATTTGATTATACCCGGAAAATCCGTCCATGAATGAGAATACTTTGAATTTTGTTGTGCTACCCACTAAGATGTCGATATGTGGCAATGGAAAATCATCTTTTGGACTAGCTTTATTTAGATCTCTGTAACCTATGCCCATGCGGACTTTTCCGTATTTTTTTGGTACTGGGACAATATTGGAAATCCATTGAGGATACACTTACGTCACAAGAAAACCAGCATTAATCTGCTTTAGAACCTCCTCTTTGATCTTTACTGCCATATTTGGGTGAGTTCTTCTCAACTTTTGTTTAATTGGCGGACACTTTGGCTTCAACGGCAAACGGTGCTCGAAAATATTTGTATCTAGATCAGGCATATCTTGGTAAGACCAAGAAAAAATATCCACATACTCTTTCAACAACTCAATCAACCTTCTCTTCACATCGGGATGCAACGATGCTCCAATCTTGACTTCCTTCGGATCTTCTTCTGAACCCAAATTGATCACTTCCAAAGGCTCTTTATATGGCTGGATGGTATTTCCCTCGTGCTCAAGCAACCGTGAGAACTCTTCTGGAATCTCATCATAATCTTCTTCTTCAGCCCCAAACACAGGACATTCAAAGTTGGGAGAGGGTGCAGGGTCATTGTATTCAACGAGTTTTTTAGTTAATCTGCATATATGATTTATGATTGCTTTTAGAAACTGACACATATAAAAAGTGATTATGCATATTGAATTTCAGTTATTATTTATTTTGAAAGTTTTTTTTTACCATTTTCCGAAGAAAAGCTGAAAAATAAAGACATAATTTGGGACACAAAGACAACTTTTATTACTGATCTTAACAATCACAGCAAACAGATAAGTCATACAACATTAATACTTCCACCTTGGGCAGAGTGAAAGCTTTTCAAGAAAAAAAAGATTAACAAATAAAATCACTTTGAAACATGTATGCAAGAGGGAACATCAATGGTGACCCAGTTCTGAACCCTGACTCCATGCGTCACATAATTCGGCATTTCCTGCTCTGCTTCATCCTCCTCAACAGCATTAATTCCAGAATCAGTTGGATGGAGGTAACCTCCGCTGCGGAAAATGTCTTGATACCTTCCTGCAACAGACTTCGGCTCCATGCCCTTACCTTTGTCATTCTTCGAAGAGAACCCTAATCCAGTTTTGTTCTTGTTCACGGGTGGATCCACAATTCGTCCCCAAACTGCATTAGGACCATTGCGCACAACTTGTTGCGCGTCCTTCAGCGAGACCATGGAATTCTCATTTCCTCTTATGTTGTCAATGGATAAGGCTTGGAACTGGGTTCCAACAGCATCTTCATTTGCTTCTACAATACTGAAGGAGGACAAATGAGATATCAACAATGTCTGCTCCCCATTATGATCACTACCTTCCCTTCACGCACAAACTTTAGCTTCTGATGTAAAGTTGAAGTGACAACCCCTGCTTCATGTATCCATGGTCGTCCTAGCAAACAACTATATACGGGAATAATGTCCATGACCTGGAAGGTTATCTGGAACAAATGTGGTCCTATATGGATAGGTAAGTCCACTTCACCGATGACAGGTTTCCTCGACCCATCAAATGCTTTCACAATGATGCCACTCGGGCGCATATGTGTTCCTCGATATTTTAACTTCATGAGATTACTCCTTGGTATAACATTCAATGTGGATCCATTATCAATTAGCGCATTGGATAGCGAATCATTCCTGCAGTTCATAGATATGTAGAGGGCCAGGTTGTGATTCCTCCCTTCATCTGGTAATTCATCATCGCAGAAAATCAAGTTATTACATGACGTAATGTTTCCAATTATGCTGCTAAATTGATTTATTGGCATGTCACTCTCCATAAAAGCTTGGTCTAGTACCCTCATCAAGGATTCTCTATGAGCAGAGGAGTTCATCAATAAAGCTAAGATGGATATTTTTGAAGAAGTCTGTAGTAGCTGATCTACAATTCTATAGTCGCTCATCTTAATTATCTTCAAAATATCATCCACTTCTTTCTCTAGCGTAGCTCTGCTAGTCTCTCCTGTAGTATTCTTAGGTTCATCATTCTCAACAACTTTCTTTCCAACATCAACATCTCTCCGAATAATCGGTGCAAACACACGACCACTACGGGTCACCCTGCTATTTTCAGCTATATTTCCAACATCGGGTATTGGCTGGATGGGAACTTCCACCCTACCTTCTAAGATTGTAGCGTTGTATTTGTAAGGCACAACCTTATCTAATTTGTAGAGGATAGGACTGGCAAACTAATTACCAATGGGGTAAGAGCTGGCTTGCTATGATACTCCACTTCAAAATTGGTTGGTGCACCGAAACAAGGCACAATGATGTTTACCCCTTCTTCAACACAACCAGTCATCAATAAGTCATTTCTGGAAAAAAAATCTTCGTCTGAAGAGAAATACTCATCCGCAGAGGCATACTTTTCCTCTGAATCTTCTTTAATTAAACAAACCTCAACCATACCAACCTCATGATAATCATCCCTCTGACCCGTGATCTTGATAGTTCCATTGTCTAACAATAACTGAACACCCTTCTTCACGATTGAACACCCTCGGGGATCTCGACAGCAAACTAGGCAAGATCTATATTGGTGTTCCACCTGACCATCCGTATGGCAGAAGGTAGCATGCAACTGCACGAGATCCTCATTCATATACTCCACATCAAAAATTCTGAATTCACCAGGACATCCAGAAACCTCCACTTCCTCTTCATACTCTGCCCTAGGCCTGATTATATGGATTAGGCCCTCATCCATCATCTCCTGTAAATCAACCTTTATCTTATCACAACCCTGTATATTTGTAATGCAAGTAGCACAACCGGTATGGCCATGTGTATAGTAGCTAAATTCACAGAGGTTTGCATGCATTTTCACCAAATCTCCTCTAACCAGATTAATGTCAAAAATCTGAAAGTCCCCTGGACAACCGGCCATCATATTTACATCATTTACTCCCCCATGCTTGGGTAAAGGATTATCTTTCACATTAGGTCTCATGTCCTTGAAAGATAGAACACCAGACTTTACCAATTTCTGCACCTCATTCTTCAAAGGATAACAATTCTCAACATTATGCCCTGGTGCTCCCTGATGAAAAGCACATGTTTGGTCTGCCTTGTAATACCAAGGAAATGGTGATGGTACGGCGGGAGGTGGTCGTGTCTGGACCAACTTTTTCTGAATCAATGCCGGTAGTAAATCTGTATAGCTCATGGGAATAGGGTCATAACTCTCCCTTCTCTGATTATACCCTTGATTCCCCTACTGGGATGGTCTCTGATAAGCAACGTTAGTCGGAGCGGCATTCATAACAGGAGTAACTGAGGCGACTTGCTGATGACGCTGATAATTCCTTCTAGGAGCGTTTACCCTCCTCTCTTTTATAACAACATTTGCATCCCCTTCTTTCTTTTTGGTAAACCCATAAGATGGCTTCTTCGCACCTCTAGATCCTTCACTCTTTGTCAAACGGTCTTCTCTTACAGCCTCTTCCAAGCGGATACCCATTCCTACCATCTCAGTAAAGTCACTTGGCGCGCTTGCTATCATCCTCTCGTAGTAGAAAGCACCCAGCGTCTTGAAGAAAATCTTAGTCATCTCCTTCTCTTCCATGGGAGAAACCACTTGGGCGGATACCTTGCGCCATCTCTGCGTATACTCTTTGAACGATTCCCTGTATTTCTGAACCATTGCCCTAAGTTGATCACGGTTAGGCGCCATTTCCACGTTGTACTTGTATTGTTTGATGAATGCTTCTCCCAAATCATTAAAAGTATGGATATTGGCGCTATCCAAACTCATATACCACTTCAACGCAGCACCAGTCAAACTATCCTGAAAAAGTGAATCAGCAGACGCTGATCATCAGTATGGGTAGACATTCTCCTCACGTACATCACTAGATGAGCACGAGGGTAAGTGTTGCCCTTATACTTCTCAAAATCAGGGACTTTAAACTTAGCAGGTATCTTAACATTCATTACCAAGTATAACTCATTCACATTCTGCCCAAATAGCTCTTTTCCCCTGAGGTCCTTCATCTCTCTTTGCATCTTGTCAAACTACTCTTGAAAATCATCCATTCTGTCATAAAGATCCAAGTCTTCACTTGGTGGAGGGAAAGGACGACACATATCATCATTAACAAATGAAACCATATTCACCGAAGGAGGCGCAGCAGGAACAACATGCACCACAGGAGGTGTCGGAGTAACAATAGTCTGAACCACTGGAGTATCTTGAGGACTAAGATTGAAACCTTCAGGTGCGAAATTCTCTGGCATTCCCCATGGATAACCTTGAGGCATGCGATTCTGAACAACAGCTGAAGTAGCAGATACGGGAACAGTCGGAACTTCACTATTTGCCCTTGTTGGTTGAGGTTGAACACTCGGTGGCTGATTCTGAGCAGCCACCAGAGCTTCCATTACAGTAGTCAAATTGGCCATGCCGGCCTTCAAAGCAGAAACTTCCTCGCGCAGCTCGCGATTCTCTTGTTCTAAGTTGTCCATCTTCTTTTTGAAATTAGCCCGTGTTATAGTGATGAGTCAGCTTGCTGAATGAAGTAAAGAAGCTTGGTAAGACACCTGGATATGCATAACAAATGCAAGAAATATGTGCAATATGATGCATGATATGCAATGCACATGATTATTTTTACTTTGTTATTTAATACTTCAAGGGATTTAAGTTTATAGACATATTGCAAACATCAAAGTAATATCGCTTTTGAAATACTGAAAATTTTATTATAATAACTCCAAAATGGATAACAAGTTTCAATGATCCCAAGTACAAGATGAAAACAAAATCTAAAACCCTAAGTAAAACTGATGGAGATCACTTTATACGCTGGCGCTTCCCTGTGAGCCTGGCAATCTGAGCCTTCAACCTCTGGTTTTCTTCCGTATATCTGATGGCAATCTCCTTCCAATCATCTGAATCAGGAAGTGACTGATCAGCACCTGATTGAGGCTTAAGAGAAAATAAATCCCCTTGCCTCTCCATAGACTCTACCGCTCGACTCTCAAGGATCTTAATCAAGTTGTCTTTCTCTTTTAGGTCTGCTCTGTAGGAACTCTCTAAAGTCTGGAACTTGTTCTTCCAAGCATCCCTTTCCTGTTGCATCCTAAACAAAGAAAGTTGCAGCTCTTCCAGATCATCTAATAAGGGAGGTGTGGTCTTCACAAATAGATCAAACATGGGTGTCTCACGGTTATACGACATCTTTAACTGAATGACTCTCGACCAGACCCACTGAAGATATGGCTCCAAAGAAACAGCACCCATAGGTCCCAAATCCTTCCTACCCTTATTATTAATGTGACGCCAGGCCTTCGCAATCTGCTCCCTAGCTTTCCTATGGTCTTCCCCTTCCTGCAGAAAGAAACTACTCAAATGAATACTATTTGGTTTATCCCTCATCGGATAACTAAGTTGTGTCGTGCAAAAACATGGTTATAGTTAATTCCTCCCTTTGTACCAAGAAGAGGTACATTGAGGAAACTACCACAACTGTCAATAATCTCTATATCCTGGTAAGCTCGATGATACCAGTCAATATCCGAGTGAGTAAGTGCCATGATTTTAGGAGCCCAACGGGGTTCCTTCTTGACATCCCAAAAAGCATCAGACTGTGGCATATGAGAGATAAACCAACGGTATAACATAGGCGTACAACAGATAATCATCCCCCGTGATAAGGATTCTGAAGATGGATAGAGTAATAATTATCACCCAACAGTGTAAGAACTAGGTTTCCAATCATGAAGATCCTGATAGCATTAATGTCGACAAACTTGTCCACATTAGGAAATAAGAACAACCCGTAAGCAAGTAGGGCAAAGATGGCCTCAAAAGCAATTGTACTCTTCATTCTGGAAAAGTAACGAGCTTTCTCCAATAAGAACTGAGCTGGTAATCCTATAATCCCTCCTTTAGTAGTCATATGGGCTTCCACCTCAGATTTCCCCAGATGAATCAAAGCAGCAATCTCATGTGGTTTTGGCTCACCCTCCAAACTAGTAAAAGGAACATGATCGGTAATAGGTAAATCCAATAGATAAGAATACTCCTCCAGTGTAGACATCAACTGATAGTCGGGAAAAGTAAAGCAATGATACATCGGATATTAGAACTGGACCAAGGTCGAGAGAATACCCTCCTTCATCTTCAATTTCATGAGAGGAATAATGGATCCATACTTCTTCCAAAAGTCTGCAGAACACTCGATCTCGGGAATTAGACTGATCAATTCATCTATCTTGGGATCCTTGAAACTATATTTTTCAGTCTTTCTCTTTCTAGAATCCATGGTTAAAAAGTACCTGAGATATTCACAAATAGTCAACCTTTAAATCCCTTGAAATATGGTTTCTTCAAAAGATGCTTATGAGTGCATGGATGCATGATGCAACAATCACACACAAGATCACACATATAGGGTTCATAGGTCTAACGTCACGGGAATGAGGTCTAAGGTACTACCTATAAGGTGTTGGTCTAAATTTATCACCTTCCAAACAAGGTGCTAGAGGTTCCCAGAGTCTACATCCTTCCTTCAGATATTACCAACTTCCTGATTAACTCGGTAATTAGTAATATTCTCAAGAAAGACTTGTTCGAGCGTAGTATCGCGTGACAACTATTTCCGGATTACTCCGTCATAGCTTCCGCACTACACCTAAAAAGCCAAGATAGGTTTGGTATTCTACGGTCCTCAGTTTCACCAGGCTCCCGGGTCGAAAGCAGTACGTCTTCCCGATTACTCGGTAAACGACACTATAGTCAAAGGGGCCTCCACTGAGTGGGGGATTTCATGCCTCCTTTTTTGGGATTACTCCCTCAAAGTTAACATGACTATACCGCCCGTCCTATCTTAAAGTTTTCCCAAGTCCGGGTATAGGACTTATGAGTAATCACCAAGCATCCTGAAAACCAGGAAAATCCAGAAAAACATATATACAACATATAACACAAAAAACAGCAATATCACAGATACAAATATAAATAAAGATAGACTTAACCCACTTAGGGATAGACCAGTAAGAGGTCAATCTGTCCCCAGTGAAGTCGCCATTTTTCTGTAGCGGTAGAAATGTTTAAGACTAAGCCATTGGATTGGCTAGACTTTATATAAATCAAAATAAAAATCACCACCGCACTTTATTGTTTCCAAAGGAATGGGAAAAGAGCGAATAATCCAAAAAAAGGGGAAAGATTCAAGGTAAGGGGGTTGGTTATGCAAAGGGAAGGTATTAGCACCCTAAACATCTACGGTATTCCGCATGAGCCTCTTTGTAAAATCTATACATTTTGGCTATAAAAATTGTTGTATATAAAAAATGGATGGTTGAGGTGAGGAAAGAAGCGTATTTATTTTATACTTTTTGCACCCGCCGCGGTTGTGAACCTTTAGTGCCTACGTACCACCTTTCGCGCAATAGGGGATTAGGGTACACGTAGTTCCTCTTTTAAAAAATTGAAACACAAATGTGTTGGTTAATTTTATAAGATAAAACATCATCGTCATTGTCTGTGTGGAAAACACACCTATACCCACAATCATGAGAAAGGAGAATTTGCATCATCTCAAAGTGGAGGATATGGCTTGGATTTCAAAATCAACTATACCTCACTCAACACCCAAGTGGAAAATATCTCTCTTCACTACATATTATAGAAGTATAGTCGTTTGCATCACTACAAGGATTGACAAGAGTTTAATCTTTTAAGAAAAGTTTCAAAGGTAAAAAGCCAAAGTGGCAAAATGGTTTGAAATGAGATTGATTGACTTTTAGTCTTCTCACAAAAAATGTCAAGGTATTATTAAGTTGATTGGAGGTTTATTTATGAAAATGTTTTGAAAATGCATGGACATAAGTCCAAGTTTATTATGAAAATAGTTCAAGTTTCAAAACAAGAAGAGTTTTCAAAAGGAGGAAGAATATTTTGAAATTAAAGAAGATGGGAGGAGAAGAAGAGACTATCCTAAAGCATAGGGTAAAAGCTAAGGATAATAACTATCTAACCAACAAGAAGCTAAAACTTGATATTGTGAGCCAAGATATAATTCCCATTCCTTGGATTGAAACCAAGCAAGCAAAAATACTAGACCTCTTGAGAGAACCAAACTTCAAGTGTATTAAGTCTTCACAAAAATTGGGCAGAGTAACGGCTGTATACAAGTGAATTCCATATTACAAACAGAGGATGTAATCACAAAAACCTGCACACAAAAACAAACAAGCAACTCAATTTCTTGAGGTAAACCTCAAGAACTCTAGACAAAATAATCAGATAAGATCTCCAAGATAGGCCAAGGTTTCTAATCCTGAGTCCAAGAAAAAGTCCCATGCTCCATAATGCCAAGGATAGTAACCAAATAGTCCAAGTACCATTAAAGATTTTTATGGTTTATGTTGATTATTAAGTATCTTAAGAAAGGAATAGAAAAGCTCAAGTGAGCAAAGTAAAAATGACAAGAAAATAAATGCTCAAATGAGCAAAGATGAAAATGGCATGAAATGTAAATGCTAAAAGTAAATGGTACAAAAAGCATAAAAAAGAATAAAAGTATAAGGTAAAACAAGTCAATAATTAGTGGTTAGTTGGATGACCATCTTGAAACTTGCATTTGGAACCCATTGTAGGATTGGTAGAACCAGAGCCTCCACACAACAAGTTGCATTTGCTTTTTGTCAAGTATATCATCCATTTGGAATTCTCATAAGTACCATTTAATGATCAACAATGTTTAAGTGATCTGCGTTGACCAAAGGTGTTGTAGATCCATTAGAGGATTGGTAGAACCAAAGCCTCCACACAATGAATCTCAAGGTTATTTGATCAAAGATATCAAATTAGCATACTCGGGCTTGTAATCATAAGCTTGGGCCATGAATGATCATGTATTCGAACCGGAACAAAATTTAGCGCCATGTTAAGCAATCGTAAGTGAACTTATATAGAAGTCGCACCTATTTTGAGGCCGGACAATAGAAATTTATGCACCATTTGTTTTGAGACATGATATAGAGATCATGCTCCAACAACATTTAGTGCAATAAGAAGGGGATGAGATGAAGAGGGATGGGAAAAATAAATAAACTACTTTTGAATAAAAAATTTAATCAAACTATTATTAAAATCATTCATCCATTTTGGTGGAGTTGAACTCAACACCCAAGATCCAATGATGTTAATAAAGTCATGATCAAAAAATCAACTCAAGACAGCCAGAAAATAATCACAAAATAATATTATATTTAATATATACATTAAAAGGGTTTAAAAAAATGTTTAAAAATCAAAATAGAGAAGAAAAATATCAACTATGTTCAAATTAATCAAGAAAGAAAAAGTAAGGCTATAGAAAAATCAGAAATGAATCCAAATATTTTTATAAAATTTTTGGTAATTTTTAAATGTCAGAAACTATTTTTTAAACTATTTAAAATTTCTCAAACAAATAGAAAATAGGTCAAAAATAGTAAACCTCAATATAAAATTCCATAAAATTTTCAGAAAGTCAAAAATATGCAAAATAATATTTATGAATTTTTTCAGAATTAAAAAATGTCAGAAAGTATTTTTTAAGTAATTAAAAGAAAGCAAATAATTCAAAAAATTCAAAAAATATCAAATGTCAAAATAAAAATGTGAAAAAATAGTCATGAGATCAGAAATAATTCAAAGTATTTTTGTGAATTTTTTCATAATTTTTGGATAAAAAATAAAAGAGTTGTGAATTTTTGAAAATTTAATCAATAAAAATATAAAATCAGAAAATAAAATAAAACCAAAAAGATGTGGACCATCAGATCATAGTCAAAACGCGTTAGTAAGCTGATCCAGTGGACCATACGCGTTGTGCTTGATATGGACCTTAGTGAGATACGCATAGGATCAGAAAAAGGGCAACCAATGAAATTAAAATGTTTGGCACGCTATCATTGGCTGAGACGAGACATGTGATCGTCTTTAACCTCCAGACACCCTGCAATGGGGATTTTGTGAGATCCTTCAAATGGAAAAATTAGGATCCCATGCCAGTATCAGTGAACTCCTCTCTTCAAGACGATTCTAACACCACCACCGCGCCAAATTTATATAAGGTATGGAGAGAGATATGAATCAAAAACCCAGAAAATAACGAGCACCTTCAATTTGAGATTTCTCTCTCAATTCTCAATGGATTTAAAAATTGTAAGCAGCATTGGAATTAGGAGAATGAGTAGAATAAATTAGTGCTTGATTTGGATCCAAATGGTGGAGAATTCTACCTTTTCGAAGTTCAAGGAAGAAGCTCTAAAACTGGACTTCTGTAGCTTGAATTATGGCTCTTTTTGATTGGTTTAAGTGCTGGAGAGTTTATATGATGCTTAAGGATGATGAATGCGCAAAGAATTTTGGAAAAGGGAGCTTAAATCTCAGAAACTGAATTCAAAAAAGATGGGTTCGTGTGAAGTTTTGGCAGGGTGTTTTTGGCTCTCAATGCTTGAAGAAATGAATGGGGGATGACCCTCTATTTATAGGGAAGTGAATGGGAATGAAAATTGGAATAAACAAGGAAGTTTGGAGGGAAATTGAGTGAAGGTCGAGCACGAGTGAAGTGTGACTTCATTTCCATCAAAACTCAACCAAATCTTGCGTTTTGGGGTGCTAATCACTTCTGGCAAGTTTTCTAATCAAGTTTAAATAAAAAATGCGCATAAATATTGTGTTTAGAAGTCACATTATGGATTTCAAAATTCCGACTTTGTGGAAAATTCAGTTTCAAGTTACCAAATTCAAATCCATGACATTTCCAACTCAAGGGGTCTTAGGGCATGATTATTGATGCTTTAGAAAGATGGGGTTACAAGCTTTACAATGGAAAAAGAATGGAGTTAAATGGCTACTTGAGATGAAAGTTTCATTGAGTCAAAGTTGAAGAAAAAGGGTTGACTTTCCATACTTAGAAATATTTCAAATTCTTCTTCAAAAATGACCTATAATCTTTTACATCCAAACATGGCCTTCCACTTGGAATTTTCTCTTGACCAAAACATATGGTATAAAGTAGATCTCTTGAATGACATTTTAAAACTTGAACCACTCAAAATATCCAAAAATTGAGCAAGTTATGACTTGTTGAATTTGGCAAAAAATCATGAAATGACCTATAATCTTTTGCATATTTAAGGCAACTTCCATCCATTTTCCCACTTTGAACATAAAAGAAGGCATAAAGTTCACATCCTAAAGATCATTTTGAAAAAGGAATGGGCTACAGGTGATAAAAATTTACCAAGTTATGATAATTTGAAGTCACACATGAAAAATTGGGGATTCATCTGGAGGACTTGTAATCTTTCTTCTTCACCAAGTTTCTTCCACATGAAAACTCTTTGGAACTTTTGAAGTGATTTGTTAATAACCCTGTAAAGAGAATTATGTCTTTGGAATCTCTCAAAAATACCAAAATATGAGCAAGATATACTCCTTTGAAGTCCAAAACCCTAGCTCCTAGATTAAGAAACATGCCTTGAGGAACTTTGACAATTTTGAACAAACTTCTTGTACCAAAACAAATGCTTTATAAACATAAGTTGTTGATGATGATAATGAATATTCATAGCTGCCAAAACCACTTCCATATCTTGAATTTTGAGAGAAATATGCTCTTGTGACCAATAGGAACAAGGCCTTGTCCAAACATGACAACTTCTCCAAATTAACCCCTTGTACTTTTGAGTCAAATCTAATAACCTTGAAATGTGATGAACCAAAGCAACCTTGCCATGCCAATCCTTCCAAAACCAATCCAATGGTGAGGTTTTAACTTCTCAAGCTATATTGACTGAGGCATGGAAATAAACTCATGAACCCATGAAGTAACTTGTTAAGTCGCATTGCCCTTACCTATATGGATAACAAGCAAGACAAGCCAACATTGTATTTTATTAGTTAAATGAAGAAATCAAAACAATATTCATGATCACAAAAGGAACATAAGTCAAGGTTCTTGGTAATCCCTCAAAAGGAGCAAAAATAAAAATAGGGAGGGGAACCAAGAATCCTAGTGTGATCTTGTTGTGAGTGAATCAACATGGTATGATGAAGGGATCTTAGGGGCAAAAATTGGGGTACAACAGCTGGCAATATCTGAAGGAAGGATGTATACTTTAGGAACCTTTTAGAACCTTGTTCAGAAGGTGATAAACTATTAGTCTATACTTTGTGGATAATACCTTTGACTTCATGCTCGTGACGTCGAACCTATGAACCCCCCATGTTTGTGATCTTGTGTGTGATTGTTACATCATGTGTTTATGCACCCATGAGCATTCTTTAAAATAGTTGCTTCAAGGAACTTAAGGTTTGACTTTTGCAAATATCTCAGGTACTTTTTTACCACAGATTTTGGAAAAAGAAAGACTCGTAAGTACAATTTCAAAGATCCTAAGATAAAGGAACTGATGAGTTTGATTCTTGAGATTGAGAGCTCTACATATTTTCAGAAGAAGTATGGATCCGTTATGCCTCTAATGAAGCTCAATATGAATGAGAGTATTATTTCTACATTGGTAGAGTTCTATGATCCGTTGTGCCGGTGTTTTACTTTCCCTGATTATCAGCTGATGCCCATATTGAAGGAGTATTCTTACTTACTTGGTTTACCTATCATTGATCGTGTTCCTTTCACCGACTTAGAAGGAGATTCCAAGTCTCATGAGATTGCCACCATGACTCATTTGAAGAAGTCTGAGATTGAGGCTAACATGACTGCCAAAGGGGGAATCATGGGTTTACCTGCTCAATTTTTATTTGGGAAAGATTGTTATTTTGGCAAAATGAAAAGTACAAATGCTTTCGAAGCCATCTTGGCTTTGCTTGCCTATGGGTTGTTCTTGTTTCCTAACATCGATAAATTTGTGGATGTTAATTCCATGCGGATATTTTGGATTGGGAATCCAGTCCCTACATTGCTAGGAGATACTTATTATTCCATCCATCTTAGGAATTTTTATCAGGGAGGGATGATTATTTGTTGCACATCATTGTTATATCAGTGGTTTATTTCTCACTTACCTCGGACTGTTGCTTTTGGGGATATAAAGAAGGAACCTCATTGGGCCCAGAAGATTAAGGCTATCACTCATTCTTACATTGATTGGTATCATCAAGCTTATTATGATGAAAAGATTATTGATAGTTATGGTAGTTTCCCCAATGTGCCTCTTCTTGGTACAAAGGGAGGAATTAACTACAATCCTGTTCTTGTGCATCGTCAACTTGGATATCCAATGAGAGACAAGCCAAATAACATCGATCTAAGTGGTTTATTTATAAAAGAAGAAGAAGATCATAAGGAAGCCAAAAAAGAGATTGAGAAGGATTCGCGCCATATTCATAGAAAAGGTAGAAAAGATTTGGGACCAAGAGGAGCTTTTTCCTTAGTGCTTCATCTCTGTTGGGTACAACCAAGGGAAATTCAGTTGAAGATGCCTTATTCTCGTGAAGAACCTTCATCTGATATGTTTATGAGGACTACTTCTCCTTTATTAGATGATATGGAAGAACTTCAACTTGCCTTGGTTAGGATGCAACAAGAAAAGGAAGCATGGAAGAATAAGTAACAAACATTGGAGGTGTCCTACTCAACAAAATTGAAAGAGAAGGATGGCTTGATTCAGATTCTTGAGAGTCGTGTTATGGAGATGAGGGAGAAGCAAGGGGATTTGTTTTCCTCTAGAGTTTAGCTAGGTCTCGATAACTCATTTTTTGATTCTGGTAATTGGAAGGAAGTTGCCGACAAATATGCTGAAGAGAATAAGCAGTTGAAGGCTCAGATTGCAAGACTCATGGGAAAACGTCAGTGTGTGGAGAGATCTTCATTAACTTTAGCTCCTTGGGATTTTTAAATTCTATCTTTATTCTCTTGTACTTAGGATCATTGAAACTTGTACTAAAAGTTGTAATCCAGTCCAAAGTTATTATTAAAAATGAAATTTTCAGTATTTCCAAATGTGTTAGTACTTTAATATTTGCAATTGTCTATAATTCTTTGAGTTCCTTGAATAAACACAATAAATCATATGCATTGCATATCATGCATCATTTTTGCACATATTTTTTGCATTCTTGTTCATGCCTAGGTGTCTTACTCTGTTTCTCTACTTCGTTTGGTCGGCAAGCTATCTCATCACTACAATACTCGGGCTAATTCTAGGAAGAAGATAGAAAATCTTGAACAAGAGAATCATGATCTGCGCGAAGAAGTTACTGCTTTGAAGGCTGGTATGGACAATCTGAATGCTTTGGTGGAATCGTTGGTGGTTGCTCAGAATCAGCCAGAACCTGCTCCACCATCTTCTCATGCTACTCAGCCACAACATACGATTGTTGCTTCAGAAGTTCTGCCAGTTCCCATCTCTATTACTCTGGTTATTGTTGCTCAATACCGTATGCCTCACGGTTATCCATGGGGAATGAATTAGAATTTCATGCCAGAAGGTTACAATCTTGTTGCTCAAGTTGCTCCACTTGCTCAAACTACTACTGCTTCTACATCTCCTATGGTGCATGCTACTCATGTTTCCAATAATGAGATTCAACATGTTGCGCCCCTACAATGAATGTTATACCTATTATTAATGATAGATTTTATCATCCTGATCCTCCACCAAGTGAAAGTTTGGGCTTTTATGACCATTGGATGATTTTCCATATCAATTCAATGAAATTCATAAAGAAGTGAAGGCTCTCTGAGGGAAAGAGTTATTCAGACAGAATGTCAGTGACCTCTGCTTAGTTCTTAATGTGAAGGTGCCAGCAAAGTTTAAGGTGCCAGAATTTGAAAAGTACAAGGGAAACTCTTGCCCCCAAGACCACCTGATGATGTATATCAGAAGGATGTCCACTCATACTGATGACCAACATTTTCTTATTCATTTCTTTCAGGATATTTTAACCAGTGCTGCTTTGAAATGGTATATGGGATTAGACAGTAGCAACATCCACACCTTCAATGACTTGGATGAAGCTTTCATCAAGCAGTATAAGTATAACATGTTTATGGCACCTGAGCATGACCAATTGAGAGCGATGGCTCAGAAAGATAAAGAGTCATTCAAAGAGTATGTGCAGTGTTGGTGTGAAGTTGCTTCCAAAGTGGTACCCCCGATGAGAGAGAAAGAAATGACCAAGGTCTTCCTAAAAACCCTTGGATCATTTAACTATGAAAGGATGGTTACAAGTGCACCAAGTGATTTCACTAAGATGGTAAGTATGGTGTGGAAATTCATATCCAACCTTTGTCCCATGTTGAGAATATTGTTGATGCTAGTCGGGTAACTCATAGTGGTCATGTCTTCGCCCCTACCTTTCGAGGAGATGCTAATCCTAGCAAAAAGATTGTTGAGACTTATGCTGAGCCTAAAAAATTAGTAGGAGGATCTAGTGGTGCCGCTCTGGAAAAAGATGTTGATGATCTGTTAAAAATCATTAAGATGATTGATTATAAGATTGTGGATCAGTTGTTGCAGACTCCCTCTAAGATTTCCATTTTAACCTTTACGTTAGGAACTAAACAGAGTTCACGAACATTCTGTCCAAACATTTCTTTTCCCCGAAGGGCATTTACTTCCTTTTGTATCTCATTGAACTGGTCTTGAAAATCATCCAAACGGTCATAGAAACCCATACTTTCACTCGGTGGAGGAACAAGATGATAAACTTCATTATTAACAAACGGCATAGCATTCACCGAAGGAGGTGCAGTATAATGGATCTCATTTCTAGCAGCAAGAGTAACATGCACCACAGGAGGTGCGGGAGTAGCAGCAGCTTGAACTATCAGAGCAACTTGAGCATCAATATTGTAACCTTCCGGAATAAAATTTTCTAGAATTCCCCACAGATAACCCTGAGGCATACGATTATGATCAACAATAACTAGAGTAACAGAAATTAGAATTGATGGACCTTCAGAAGCAATTGTCGTCTGTTGAGGCTGAGCAAGTGGTGGCTGGTTTTGAGCAGCCACCAATGATTCCATCAAAGCAGTCGGATTGGCCATACTAGCCTTCAAAGCAGTAACTTCTTCGTGCAGTTCACGATTTCCTTGTTCAAGATTCTCCATTTTCTTCCTGGAATTAGCCTGAGTATTATACTGGTGAAAAAGCTTGCTGAACAAAGTAGAGAAACACAGTAAGTCACCTGGATATGATTAGAAATGCATGAAATATATACAAGATGATGCATGACATACAATGCACATGATTTATTTTATTATTATTAATACTTCAAGGGACTTAAAGAGTTATAGACAATTTTCAAATATTAAAGTACTAACACATTTTAAAATACTGAAAATATCATTATAATAACTTCAAAATGGATTATAACTTTTAGTACAAGTTTCAACAATCCCAAGTACAAAAGAAGATAAAATTTAAAATCCTAAGAAAGTAAAGTTGATGAAGATCTCTCCACACACTGACACTTTTCCATGAGTCTTGTAATCTTAGTCTTCAACTGCTTGTTCTCTTCTGCACACCTGTCGGCAACCTCTTTCCAATAACCAGAGTCAGGAAGCGGATGACTGAGTACTGATCAAGCTCTAGAGGAAAATAAATCCCCTTGCTTCTCCATCATCTCTACAACATGACTCTCAAGAATCTCAATCAAGTCATCCTTCTCCTTCAAGTCTGCTCAGTAGGACATATCTAAAGTCTAACACTTATTTTTCCAAGCCTCTTTCTCCTGCTGCATCCTAACTAGGGCAAGATGAAGCTCTTCCACATCATCTAAAAGGGGAGGAGTGGTCTTCACAAACATATCAAGTAAAGGTTCCTCACGGGAATATGGAATCTTCAATTGAATTACCATTGCATGTACCCACCGGAGATAAGGCTCCAAAGAGACGGCTCCTCTAGGTCCCAAGTCCTTCCTACTCTTCCTGTGAATATGGTGCCACGCCTTTGCAATTTCCTCCTTATCTTTCTTATGATCCTCTCCCTCTTTAAGAAAGAAACTACTCAAATGAATACTATTTGGCTTATCTTTCATCGGATATCCAAGTTGTCCTCGTGAAAGAACAAGATTGTAGTTAATTCCTTCCTTTGTACCAAGAAGAGGTACATTGGGGAAACTACCACAACTATCGACAATCTCCATATCATAGTAAGCCTGATGGTACCAAACAATATCTGAATGAGTGAGAGCCATAATATTCAGTGCACAACGAGGTTCCTTCTTGATATCCCAGAAAGCATTGAACCGAGGTAAGTGAGAAATAAACCACTAATACAACAAAGGCGTGCAACCGATGATCATCCCTCCATGATAAGAATCCCGAAGATGAATAGAGTAATAAGCATATCCTAATAATGTAGGGACTGGATTTCCAATCAAAAAGATCCTGATGGCATTGATATCCACAAAGTTGTCGATGTTAGGAAATAAGAACAACCCGTAAGCAAGTAGAGCAAAGATGGCCTCAAAAGCAACTATACTCTTCATCCTAGCAAAATAGCGAGCTTTCTCCAATAAAAATTGAGCGGGTAATCCTCTAATTCATCCTTTGGTAGTCATATGGGCCTTAATCTCATACTTCCCCAAATGAAACATAGCAACAATCTCATGAGACTTTGGCTCCCCCTCCAAATCGGTGAAAAGAACATGATCGGTAATAGGTAAACCCAGTAGATAAGAATACTTCTCCAATGTAAGCATCAACTGATAATCAGGGAAAGTGGAACATCGATACATCAGATGATAGTACTTGACCAAAGTCAAGAGAATACCCTCATTCATCCTGAGCTTTATAAGTGACACGATGGATCCATACTTCTTCCGAAAATTTGTAGAACTACCAATCTCGAGAATTAGACTCATCAAATCATCTATCTTAGGATTATTGAAACTATACTTCCGAGTCTTTCTTTTTCTAGAATCCATGGTCAAAAGTAACTGAGATATTCGCAAAAAATCAACTTTAAGTCCCTTGAACCAAAATGTTATAAAGGATTCTCATGGGTGCATGAATGCATGATGCAAAAATCACACACAAGATCATAGACACAGGGTTCATAAGTTAGACGTCACGAGCATGATGTCAAAGGTACTACCCACAAGATATGGACTAAAAGTTTATCACCTATCGAACAAGGTTCTAAGAGGCTCCCAGAGTCTACATCCTTCCTTCGGATATTACCAACACCCCGATTGACTCGATAATAAGTAATATTCTCAAGAAAAACTCGTCTGAGTGTAGTATCACGTGACAACCAGCAGGCTCCCAGGTCAAAAGCAGCACGTCTTCCCGATTACTCGGTAAACGACACTACATTCAAAGGGGCCTCCACTGAGTAGGGGATCTCATGTCTCCTTTTTTGGGATTAATCCTTCAAAGTTAATATGACTATACCGCCTATCCTATCCTAAGTTTGCCCAAGTCTGGGTATAGGACTTATGAGAAATCACCAAGCACTCTGAAAACCAGGAAAATCCAAACAAACATATACAACACATATTATACAACAAATAATATCACATACACAAATAGACAAAGATATGCTCAATCCACTTAGGGATGGACCATTATTTGGTCGATCTGTCCCTAGTGAAGTCACCATTTTTTCTATAGCGGTAGAAATGTTGATACTAAGCCATTGGATTGACTTAACTCGCACAGATTAAAATAAATATCTCCACCGCGCTTTATTGTTTCCAAAGGAAAGGGAAAAGAGCGAATAACCCAAAAAGAGGGGGAGAGAATCTAAGTTCGGGGGTTGGTTATGCAAAGGGAAGGTATTAGCACCCTAAACATCTACGGTACTCCACATGAACCTCTTTGAAAATTTGTGTATTTTGGCTATAAAAGTTTTATACAAGAATAGATTGTAGAGATGAGAAAAGAAGTATTTTTTTATAATTTTTGCACCCGCCGCGGTTGCGAACCTTTAGTGCCTATCTACCACCTTCCGTGCGATAGGGGATCAGGGTACTCGTAGTTCACCTTTAAAAATTTTAAAATACAAGTGTGTTAGTTAATTTTAAGAGACAAGACATCATCGTCTTATCCGAGTGGAAAACATACTTACTACCCAAGATTATGAGAAAGGAGAATTTGCTCCATTTCAAAGTGGAGGATATGGCTTGGATTTTAAAATCAACAAACCCTCGCTCAACACCCAAGTGGAAAATATCTCACTTCACTACATATCGCAGAAGTATAGTAGTTCACATTACTACAAAGATTTACAAGAGTCTAATATTTTGAGAAAATTTAAAAGTAAAAAGCCAAAGTGGCAAAATGGTTTGAATGAGATTAATTTACTTTTAGTCTTCTCACAAAAAATTTCAAAGTATGATTAATTTTTTTAAAGTTTGATTAAGAAGAGTGTTTTTGAAAATGCATGGACCTAAGTCCAAGTTTATTGTGAAAGCGGTTCAAGTTTAAAAAACATGGAGAGTTTCCAAAAGGAAGGAGAAGATTTTTGAAATTAAAGAAGATGGGAGAAGATGAAGGGACTATCCTAAAGCAATAAGATAAAAGCTAGGGAAAAGAATCGTCTAACCAACAAGAAGCCAACACTTGACACAATGAGTCAATGTATAATTCCCATCCTTTGGATTTGAAACCAAACAAGCAAATATAATAAACCTCTTAAGAAAACCAAGCTTCAAATGCATTAAGTCTTTACAAAAATTAGGCAGAGTAACAACTGTATACAAATGAATTCCCAATCACAGACAAAACAAATAATCAGAATAATCTGCACACAAAGAAAACAAACAACCCAATGTCCTGGGGTAAACCCCAAGAACTCTAGACAAAACAACAATATAAGTCACAAGGTCCCAAGGTAGGAGAAGGTCTCTACTCATAATTCCAAGAAGTCCATAACTCCAAAATTCCAAGGATAATAACCAAATAGTCCAAGCAACCTTAAAGCTTTTTAGTGTTCAAGTTGGTTATTAAATATCTTCAAAAAGAAAATGAAAAGCTCAAGTGAGCAAAATAAAATGACATAAAAATAAATTCTTAAGTGAGCAAATATGAAAATAGCATGAAATGAAGATGCTAAGATAAATGGTGGTTAAAGTAAAATCATAAAGTAAGGGCATAAAAATAAAAGTCAATTGTTAATGAATTAGAAATTAGAGGTTAATTGAATGATTATCTTGAAACTTGCATTTGAAAACTCATTAGAAGATTGATAAAATCAAAGTCTCTTAACAACAAGTTTCATTTTATTTTTGTCAAGTATATCATTCATTTCAAATTCATAAAGCAAAAATAAATGATCAACGATGTTTAAATGATTCACTTAGTCCAAAATTTATGATGATTCATTAGAGGATTGATAAGACCAAAGCCTCCTAACAATGAACCTCAAGGTTATTAGATCAAAGGTTTCAAATTAAACATACTTGGGCTTGCAAACATATGTTTGTGCCACGAATGATCATTTCTCAAATTGGGACAAAATTTAGCGCTATGTTAAGCAATCGTAAGTGGACTTATATAGAAGTCGCACCTATTTTGAGGTCATTCAATAGCAATCTATGTGCCATATGTTTGGAGTGATGATATATAGATCATCCTCTAACAACATGTAACACAAAAGAGAAGGGGATAAGATGAAGAGGGAGGGGACATATTTGAATAAAAAATTTAATCAAAACTATCATTAAAATCATCCATCCATTTTAGTGGAGTTAAACTCAACACTCAAGATCCAATGATATTAATGAAGTTTATGATCAACAATCACATAGCCAGAATATCTAAAATAAATAAATTGAATTTAATGAATAAAATAAAAGAAGAAAAATGACTTTTAAATTGTTTTTAAAATGAGAATAAAAGGCAAATGACAAACTATATTCAAAGTATCAAAGAAAATTTAAAAAGACAATAGAAAAATCAGAAATGACCTCAAATATTTTTATAAAAATTTTCGTAATTTTTTAACATAGAAAAGCATTTTTACATTAATTAAAATCAATCAAATAAGTGAAAAAAAGACAAAAAATAGTAGAAGTAAAAAAAAAATCTACAAAAATTTCCGAGAGTCAGAAATAAGAAAAATGATTTTTACAAAAAAATTTAGAATTTAAAAATATCAAAATGTATTTTTAAATAATTGGAAACAACTCAAAGTAAAGGAAAAAAATATAAAAAATATCAAACCTGAAAATACAATCATGAAAAATTAAAAATCAGAAAGAGAATATTAAAAAATATTTTTGTGAATTATTTCATGCTTTTTGAGTCAGGAATCAATTTTCTATGATTTTTTAAAGTTTAAAACAATTAAAACAAAAAAAAACAGAAAATAAAATAACAAACCAAAAAAATGTGGACCATCTGATCATTGTGAAAACACGTTAGTAAACAGATCCAGTGGATCTGGCGTGCTGTGCATGTCATGGACTTTATTGAATATCACACCTAATCAATTTTTATAAAATAAAAATAACTTAAAATGTGACATGTTGGATGAAGATTGACTCACTAAAGTAATCAGATCCTAGGGCTCACAACACACGTGCAATCTAAAGTGAAACACCAAATATTTTTCAAAAAAATAACGTGGCTAAACGTCATTGGTTGAAGACGGACATGTCATCGTCTTCAACCTCCAGCCAACCTCAAATCGAATTCCACAAACTGTAAAATTAGTAATACAGACCGGTACCATTAACTTCGTCTCTTAAAGAATAATAACAAGCATGAAATTCATAAATAAATAATAGCGAGCACGAAATTCCGGAATATCTCACTCAAATCTCAATGGAATTGCAAATTATAAAAAACATGAGAATCAGAAGGATGCAGAGAGTAAATTAGTCTTTTATTTGGATTAATTTGACCAAGAAATCTACCTGAACGAAGTAGAAAAATGTGGCTCTAAAACTGGACTTTTGTAGATCAATATAGGTTACAATTCTTGAAGGTGAGAGTATGGTTAGCTTCAGAGAAGTTCAATGAAGCTAACTGAATGGAGCTTTTTGTGTTTTGGAGTGAGAAAGCAAAAAATCATAAATTCAAATTCAGAGTTCGTGTGAGATCTGAACAGGGGTTAATTGGCTATCAAAGTCTTGAGAGAATGAGTGAAATATAACCCTCTATTTATAGGTAAGCAAATGAGATGCTCAAGCGTGCGGAATGATAAAGTTTGGAGGGAATTCATGTGAAGTTGCAAGCATGGAAAGTGTGACTCGAATTTTGTTCAAAACTCAGCCAAAACTTGCGTTACAAGGTTCTAATCACTTCTGAAGATTTTTAAACATGATTACAAGTAAAAATGCGCAACAATTTAGTGATTAGAAGCTGAATTGTGCATTTCAAATTCTGACTTGGAGGAAAAATCAGTTTCAAGTGGTTGTCTTTGAACTCATGGGGTGCACGATTTAGGGAACCTTAGGACCTTATTCTTGATGCATTAGAAAAATGAGGTAACATAATTTACAATGTGAAAAGAGTGATATCAATTGGATGCTTGAGCTAAAAGTTGTGATGAGTCAAAGTTGAGAAAAAGATGCTGACTTTTCGTACTTACAAAAATTCTAAGTTTTTCTTCAAAAGTGACCTATAATGTTGTGTTCAACTAAGGCTTTCCTCAAAAATTGAGATTTCATCAATGATGCTAGCTTGAAGTAGACTTCCTAAAGAGAATTTTGAAACTTGAATCACTCAAAAGTACCAAGTATTGAAAAGGTTATGGCCTTGTGAAATTAGTGAAAATCCATGAGGTGACCTATAATCTTTTGAGTTCTTAGGGCATCCTCCACCCATTTTCAAGTCTTGCACATAAAAGAAGAGTTGAAGTCCATATTCTTAAGATCATTATGGAAAAAGAATGGGCTCAAGGAGGTAAATTAACCAAGTTATGATCTTTTGAAGTCACATAAGGGAATTTGATGGCATATATATAGGATATGTAATCTTTCTTCATCATTAGGCATCTTCCACATAAAATTTTCTTGAAACTTTTGAAGTGATTTGTTAATAACCCTTTAAAGAGAAGAATGTCTTTAGAATCACTCAAAAATACCAAAATATGAACAAGATATAACCTTTAGAAGTTCAAAACCCTAGCTCATATAACAACTAAATTCCTTGGAAACCCCTTTCAATTTTGACAAACTTTCTTGCACAAATACTTTTGTCATGTGAATAGAAGTTGTTGAAGATGATAATGAGAAACCATAGCAACCATAACCACTTCCAAATGTTAAGACTTGAGGGAATTATGCATTTGTGATCAATGAATCAAGACTTATTCAATTAGGTCAAACCTCTTCAATCAACTTTTGTATCCTTTGATTTTATTTGACAAATTGAGGTATGATGAATCATAGTAGACCTTATCATGATGTTTCTTTGAATTGCTCTCAATGATGAAGCTTGAATATCAATGAAGCTTTGTTGAAGCTGGCATGGAAATAAACTCATGCACCTATAAATCACATGATGAGATGTGTTGTGCCTTCACCTATAGAATCATCAATTAGAGCAAACTTTCATTGTATTTTTTAGTTAAAATTTAAAACAAAACATATATGATCACATTATACCAATCAAGGTGCTTGGTGATTCCTCATAAGAAAACCTAGAGATAGGGAGAAGAACCAAACCCTAGTGTGATCTTGTTGTGATTGGGTTGATATGAGATGATAGAAGAATCTTAGGGGGGAAAATTGGGGGTACATTACAGAGGTGTATAAATACATGAATGCTAATCTAATGTATTTTAAGTTTCCAACAATTGTAAAATTAAGGGAAGCATAAGTCTTTGAGTTTGAGAGTCTCTCGTGTATATTGTAAGTCACCCATGTAACTTATGATACTATGTGGTAGGGAGATTATTACTTAACAGTTTCTTAAGTTATTGTTCTCACTCGAAGCTTTTAAGCAAGAGTTTGAGTTATTGTAATGGAAGTATGGTCTTCTAAATTGGGTTGTTTTTGTTGCAGTTACTGGGATTATGACTATTAGATATCACTAAGGTGATTTAGGAAGTGAGATGACAATTTCTCATAGTTATGGAGGATCTAGGTGGAAGTTGCATTGAGTAGGGCTGGGGCGAGAAGTTGTAAATGAGAGAGTTTGGATTTGAACTAATACTTCTGATAGTGGACTTCCTTTCTGGCTTGGTAGCCCCCAGAGTAGGTGATGTTGCACCTAACTGGGTTAATAACTCATTGTGCTATTTATCATTACGCAGTTTTATTTTTCGTATCATATTCAATTTGATTGATCTGGTTTGTTACCAAATATTGTAACATTTGTCTCAACATCACCTGTTGTTAAGACAATTTTGTTTGTATGTATTGCATGTACCAGAATTTCAAATTCAATTTAAAGAGATTAAAATTTAATTAATACTCCTAGGGAGCATGTGAATCACACAAGCATAATAAGCAAATGATCAAGCAACCAATCAAGGTAAAGCAATCATCAAGAGATCATCACTAAAAAATTCATCAAGAAATTCAAGGAGAATGGTCAAGGACAAAGCATATTTTTGAATTAAAACATCATCAAAATATAGGGAAACTAATAACATAATACTCAAAGTAAAATGCTAAAATAAATTCCCTAAACATATCATGACATTTCTATTTTTATTATTTTTGGAAAGATTAAAATCAGAAAAGAAAATAAAAGCAAAATTCAAATAAAAGAAAATCATAATTAAAATCAAAACAAAGGAGCAGGGAGGTGCAGGCTTGGGCCAGGGGTGTGCTGAAGCAATGTGGCGCAAAGGCCCAACCAGAAAGGTCCATGGTCAGTTTTTTTGTATCAAGGCAAAGTTGTACCACAAATGATAACAGGTCAGTCAAGGGATGTGCAGGTAGCAAAAGCCCAAGCGCTATGGATTCAGCCCACCACTTCTCAATTCACATTATTAAGTTTTTTATTCAATTTATGGATTATTATAAAATTAAAACAAAACTAAAACAATTAAAAGAAAAAAAGATGAAAATGGTGTCGCTTAGGTGTGGTTAGGGTTATTTGTGATTGTCTATCTTCTTTCAAACGCGAACTCTCTCCCCTGTCTTCTCATATCTTCTTCGTTCAAACAATTGAAAATTCACCACCACTGCACTGGCGGCGCCTGCGGTGGTGCAGTTTAGAAATGTCTGTAAATCACATAGTCTTGTTCGTCTTCCTACGATAAGTCCATATCTCTGGTCCTTTTCTTTCGATTGTTCATGTGTCAACCTAAATCTAGCATAAAAACTCGAAACCCTAGGTGTCATCAAGTTAAATTAAATGATTGTGGTGAAGCTTAAGATGGTGCTAGGTTAGGAGTTTTATTCCTCTCATCTCACTCTACAGATTGATAACAAGAAGCTGATGAGAGAGTTGAAGAAATCATACCTATGAAGAAGCTTGATTTAGGTGACATCGTACTCTTCTTTTGCCTTCGTTTGCTTCTGTTCTTCACTCTTTATTATCAGCAACGATCTTCTACACCTTCTTCTTTCTGTATGCGTCTGTATGTGCTGGTTGTTGTTGTTATTTGAGGTGCTAAGCTTTTGGTGTGAGTGTTGTTATAGAGTGTGTAGAGAGATCATAGAATGATGAATATGATGATGTTGTTGAAGCAGTTGCAGAGAGGTTTGAAGAGGAGTGATAATAGTGATGGAGGATTCAGTGAGAGAGAGAGGTTGTTGAAGGTGAAGGATTCAGAGAGAGAGAATGAAATTGAGAGAATGATGACAATGATAAATTCTACTGGAGATGAATGAAATGGTGCGTGTGTGAGAAATTAGAGGGAGACTGATTTATATAGGTTGCGTTGAAGAGGAAAACGGTTAGAGCGGAATGATTGTGAGCCCTTGGATTGTATGGATTCAGTTAAAGAATGGAGGGTGAAGATGGAGTTATGAGAAAGTTTGTTATGGTTTGAAATTTTGTTGTTGCTGAGCTGTCATTGTGAATTCGTCTTTTTAGTTCCAAATTATTTGCATTTTTGTTTTGTTTTAGCATTGATGTTGGTTTCTTATATATATACACAGGGGTAATGGATTAAAGTTTCTGTTTCTGCTTGTTTTAATCTTTTATTTTGGTGCATTTTGGATAAAGTCTTGGAGTTATTTGGCTTAGGCTTGGTTGATCTTCTTTTGTGATGAACTGATCTGATTCAGTTTAAATGGTTTAGCAGCTCGTATTGGATAACTGTTCGGATGTGGATATGGCTTTAATCTATTTTGGGGATTGTGCAGGGCTGCCTTCATGATTTGCTTGTTCAGATTTTGTAATGTACACGTGCATCTGTTTTAATATGCAGGTTGTTGGTGTAGCTTGATTTTTCCTTTTTTAACTTTGATATTTTATTCTCATTCATAACTTTTATGCGTCGAACATTGAGAGATTTTTCTTTGTTGTGAGAGAAAATGTAAGGCTATCATGGCTGGAAGTGAGAGGAGATTTTTCTTTGTTGTGAGAGAAAATGTAAGGCTATCATGGCTGGAAGTGAGAGGAGATTTTTCTTTGTTGTGAGAGAAAATGTAAGGCTATCATGGCTGGAAGTGAGAGGGGTTCTCATATCTAGGAGGTGTCTAGGTAGAAGTTGTATTGAGTATTCCTGGCTTGGTAGGCTCCTAGAGTAGGTGAATTGCACCGAACAGAGTTAACAATTTTGTGTGTTCTTTACGTTTTTGTATTTTATGTTCCTACACAATCTTTCTGTTTTTTAGTAAGTCTGTTTGCTGTCAGCAGATGTCATAACTAAAGGGTAAGAACAACACAAGTCAGCAGCTGTCATAACTAAAGGGTAAGAAAAACACAAGATAGGGGGGTTGAATTGGGTACTCCGCATGAACCTCTTTGAAAATTTGTGTATTTTGACTATATTTGTTGTATACAAATAGATTGTAGGGATAAGAAAAAAAGTATTTTTTCATATAATTTTTGCACCATCCGCGATTGCGAATCTTTAGTGCCTACTTATCACCTTCTGTGCAATAGGGGATCAGCGTACTCGTATTTCACCTTTTAAAAATTTTAAAACACAAGTGTGTTGGTTAATTTTAAGAGACGAGACGTCATTGTCGTATTCGAGTGGAAGAATATACTATTCACGATTATGAGAAAGGAGAATTTGTGTCATTTCAAAGTGGAGGATATGGATTGGATTTTAAAATCAACAAAATCTCGCTCAACACCCAAGTGGAGAATATCTCACTTCACTACATATCATAGAAGTATAATAATTTGCATCACTACAAGGATTTGACAAGAGTCTAATCTTTTGAGAAATTTTTAAGGTAAAAAGTCAAAATGACAAAAATGGTTTCAATGAGATTGATTGACTTTTAGTCTTCTCACAAAAAATGTAAAAGTATTATTAATTTGATTAAAGTTTAATTAAGAAAATAATTTTGAAAATGCATGGACCTAAGTCCAAGTTTATTATGAAAGCGATTTCAGTTTAGAAAACAAGAATAGTTTTGAAAATGAGGGAGAAGATTTTTGAAATTAAAGAAAATGGGAGGTAAAAGCTAGGGAAAAGAACCATCTAACCAACAAGAAGCCGACACTTGACACAATGAGTCAATGTAGAATTCTCATCATTTGATTTGAAATCAAATAAGCAAAGAAGATAAAACCTCTTAAGAAAACCAAGCTTCAAAGGCATTAAGTCTTCACAAAAATTGGGCGGAGTAATGGTTGTATACAGATGAATTCTCAGTCACAGACAAATCACATAATCAGAATAACCTGCACACAAAGAAAACAAACAACCCAATGTCTTGGGGTAAACCCCAAGAACTCCAAACAAAATTGCAATAGAAGTCACAGGGTCTCAAGGTAGGTCAAGGCCTCTAATCCTAAGTCTAAAAAGTCCATAACTCCAAAATGCCAAGGATAGTAATCAAATAGTCCAAGTAACATTAAAGCTTTTTATGGTTCAAGCTGATTATTAGGTATCTTCAAAAAGAAATGAAAAGCTCAAATGAGCAAAATAAAAATGACATAAAGATAAATGTTCAAATGAGCAAAGATGAAAATAACATGAAATGAAAATGTTAAAATAAACGTGCTTAAAGTAAAAAATATAAAGTAAAAGCATAAAATAAAGTCAATTGTTAATAATTAGAGGTCAGTTGAATGACCATCTTGAAACTTGCATTTGAAAACTCATTAGAAGATTGATAAAATCAAAGCCTCTCAACAATAAGTTTTATTTTCTTTTTGTCAAGTATATCATTCATTTCAAAAATCTCAAGGCAACAATAAATGATCAACGATGTTTAAATGATTCACTTAGTTCCAAAATTTATGAAGATTCATTAGAGGATTGATAAGACCAAAGTCTCTTAACAATGAATCTCAAGGTTATTGGATCAAAGGTTTCAAATTAAACATGCTTGGGCTTGCAAACATAAGTTTGAGCTACGAATGATGATTTCTCGAATCAGGACAAAATTTAGCCATATGTTAAGCAATCGTAAGTGGACTTATATAGAAGTCGCACCTATTTTGAGGCCGGTCAATAGCAATCTATGTGCCATATGTTTGGAGTGATGATATATAGATCATCCTCTAACAACATGTAGCACAAAGAGAAGAGGATGAGATGAAGAGAGATGAGATACATTCTAATTAAAGATTTTAATCAAACTATCATTAAAATCATTCATCCATTTTGATGGAGTTAAACTCAACACCCAAGATCCAATTATGTTAATGAAGTTCATGATCAAAAAACACATGGCCAGAATATATAAAAAAATAAATAGCATTTAATGAATAAAAGAAAAAGAAAAATGACTTTTAAATTGTTTTTAAAATGAAAATAAAAGATAAAATAGAAAACCATATTCAAAGTATCAAAGAAAATTTTAAAAAGACCATAGAAAAATCAGAAATGGCCTCAAATATTTTTCTAATTTTTTTGGTAATTTTTTAAAACAGAAAAATATTTTTAAACTAATTAAAATCACTCAAATAAGTGAAAAAATGATCAAAAATAGTAGAAGTCAAAATAAAATTCTAGAAAAAATTTCAGAAAGTCAGAAATAAAGAAATGATTTTGATGAGTTTTTTAAGAATTTTAAAATGCCAAGAAGTATTTTTAAAACAATTAAAATAGGGCAAACAATACAAAAAACTATGAAAAATATCAAACATTAAAATAAAAATATGAAAAAACATGAAAAAAGTCAGAAATAATTCATAGTATTTTTAAGAATTTTTTTAGATTTTTTTAGTCAGAAATTAATTTTTTATGAATTTTTGAAGTTTAAATCAATTAAAATATAAAAATCAGAAAATAAAAATAAACCAAAAAAATATAGACCATTGGATCAATGTCAAAATACGTTAGTAATCAGATCCAAGAGATCTGACATGTTGTGTATATCATGGTCATTAGTGAATAAACCACTGGATTAAATATTTAAAACTGATTTGAAAAATGCGTGGCAAATCCTCATTGGTTGAAGACGCCAGCATGGTCGTCTTCAACCTCCAACCAACCTCAAAACCAGGTTCTTCAAACTGTAAAATTAGAGGTTCAAACTAAAGCCATTCTCTTCGTCTCATCAAGACGAAGAGAACTGTACCCTCGCGAAAAATTTATATAAGTTGTAGCTCAATCGATTTGAAGAAAACCAGAAGAAAAAAGTTGAATAGGGATTTGAAAATTCATGATCAAAACTCACTTCCAGTTGAAAACAAATGATGTGACTATTATCAGAATGATGAGAGCTTCAATTGTGGTAACAAATTTTGAGAGAATTGATGAAAGAATCTACCTATTGAAGTTCAAATTCAGAGATCTGAAACTTGACTTGGCTAGCACGATTTAGGATGCTTTAGGGCTTGGTTCTTCTTCTATTAGCTTCAGTGAAGTTTAAGGATGAAGAATTGACAAAGAAAATGGATTGAGGAAGGTTGTATAACCAAATTCGAAGTTACAGACATATGGGTTAAGGAAAGAGTTAGATAGAGTGATTCTGGTTGTCTAAGCTTGAGGAAATGAATGCAATATGTCCCTCTATTTATAGAAGAGTGAATGGTGAAAATAATTGGGAGAAATAGTGAGGTTTGGATGGAAAATGAGTGAAGCCCGAAAATGAAAAACATGTGACTTAAACTTGCTTAAAACTAAGCTAATTCTTGCATTTTGATCCTTAATTTAACTTTGGGAACTTTATTAAACATGTTTAAATAAAAAAGTGTGCTAATTTGGTGTTTAGAAGCTGGATTATGGATTTCAAATTCTGAATTTGGAGAAAATTTCATTTTCAAGGTACCAAGATCCATGGTGTTCATAACTCAAGGGGTCTTAGGGCATGATTATTGAAGCATTTGAATGATAAGGTTACAATCTTTACAATGTGAAAAGAATGGAATCAAATGGATGCTTGAGCTTAAAATTGTGATGAGTCAAAGTTGAGAAAAAGATGATGACTTTTTGTACTTAGAAAAATGCTAAGTTTTTCTTAAAAAAAGTCCTATAATGTTTTGACTTCAAATAAGGCCTTTCTTCAAAATTGAGCTTTTATCATTGATGATATCTTGAAGTGGACTCCTTAAAGAGTATTGTGAAACTTGAATCACTCAAAAATAACAAGCATTGAAAAATTTATGGCCTTGTGAAGTTGGTGAAAATTCATGAGATGACCTATAATCTTTTGCATTCTTAGGGAATCTTTCATCCATTTTCAAGCTTTGTACATAAAAGAAGAGTTGAAGTTCACATCCTTAATATCATTGTGGAAAAACAATGGGCTCAAGAAGATAAAAATTGACCAAGTTATGATCTTTTGAAGTCACATAAGGGAATTTGATGGCCTATCTAGGGGACTTGTAATCTTTCTTCATGATTAGGCATCTTCCACATAAATTTTTCTTGAAACTTTTGAAGTGATTGGTTGATAAATCTTTAAAGAGAATCATGTATTTGGAATCATTCAAAAATACAAAATGATGAGCAAGATATAGCCCTTAGAAGTTCAAAACCCTAGCTCCTAGAGAACCAAAATGACTTGGAAAACCCTTTCAATTTTGACAATCTTCCTTGCATAATAACTATTTCCATGTGAATAGAAGTTGTTGTGGATGCTAATAAGAACCCATAACAACAAAAACCAACCCCAAATATTAATAATTGAGAGAGTTATACACTTGTGACTAAGAAATCAAGAACTTGTCCAAATAGGTAAACTTCTTCAATCAACTCTTGCATCTTTTGATTTTCTTTGACAAATTGAGGCATGATAAATTATAGTAGACCTTTTCATGATATTACTTCAAAGTATCTTAAACGATGAAGCTTGAATCTAAATGAAACTTTATTGAAGAAGGCATGAAAATAAACTCATGAACCTATAAATCAAATTGATGAAATGTGTTGTGCCCTTACATATAATATCATCAATTAGAGAAAACATTCATTGTATTTATTAGTTAAAAGTTAATCAATACAAAGCATAGGTGATCATAATATATAAATCAAGGTGCTTGGTGATTCCTCATAAGAAAACCTAGAGATAGGGAGAAGAACCAAACTCTAGTGTGATCTTGTTGTGACTGAGTTGATATGAGATGATAGAGGAATCTTAGGGGGGGAAATTAGGGTACAACACTTAGAGTGGCGCTTTCTTGAGAACATACTTGATTCCCTTTCTGATGAACATTCAATATTCCTTAGAATTGCTGATGTTTCTTGAGAATCAGTCACAATAGTTCTTCTGTTGAGTAGATTTGCTTGAGATGATATCATCCTTTGATCTTGTCTTCTGATGGACTTTGTGATGTTAATTAAAAGTGAGTCCAAAAGATCTTTCTTTATTTCATCCTTTCTTCTGATAGAATACTTTTGATGTTGAATTGATGTGCATATTCCATGAATTATCTTAGTCTTTAGAAACTTGACTTTGTCTTCAGAAATGTGAGCACCAACTCTTCTGATGAACAAGTCTTGACTTCTGATCTTTGCGTTGGAAGCTTGTTTCTTGAACAATCTTGATTTATAATTCTTTTTGGCGAAAATCTAACATTCTTCCGAACTACTGATGTTTCTTCATAAGCAAACAATCTTTATGATGTGCTTGGTGTTGCGACTGGTTTTTAAATGAGAGTCACCACTACTAGTTTTTATCCTAAGGAAGGGAATCTAATAGGAAACCCTAATTTCGCATACAGAGATTCTATGTTTAGGACTTAATTAGACGAAAAGAAGGTGTTAGGCACCTTTCATCTACCTTATTCTTAAGGATATTAGGTTTAGGTTTAGATTTCGGGTTAAACAGGGTTTTAAGTTTTAATAGGAGAACTCGCCATGATTTTAGTCGTATGCCTACGTATCCTCTTATGAGGAATCAGAGTCCTAATTCGTAGTTCGTATGGGGTTTGTGTTTTTTATGGGTTGCAAATGTATTTTGAATTGCCTCGCATTTGACCGGGTGTAGTGATTGCAGAATTGTGGACTAAATGCGCGATTAGTCAAAATATATTCGAAACCCTTTTGCAAAAATTGATTGTTTAGATTAGTTTATTACGAAAAATAGTTTGACGTTTATTGAATATATTTTAACAATATTAATTGCGAAATTATAATTAACGCATGATTAAAAAAATATTTTTAATGCAAATAATGTAGAAAATAATATGTACATGAGTTTTTTCAATAAAACTAATTTGTTAATGATAATATAATTAATATTTATATGTGATATTAAATAATAATATAATAATTAAAATTAATATTAATAATGATAATAATAATTATAAAAAAACAATAAATAATATAAAAAGAAAATAGAATTAACAATATAAGAATTATAAAAAATATAGAAAACAATTAGTTTCAGGCAGGGTGTAGTTTTAGGTTAAGCAGTAAAATAGGGGGTGTTAAAAGTTAAGATGGGCTAAGTCCAAATGCAGTTCTGCGAAGGGGGTCTATTGTTGTTGGGCGTTTTAGTAAAACAAGGAATGGGGGTGTTAAAAATACTGGGCTAGGCCCAATAGAGATTTAGAGAGGGGTCTGGTTGATTGCGTGAGGCAAGGGTGTATGGGGCTTAGGATGGAGACTTGGCCTATGGCCGTATGATGGTAATCTGATGGATGGAATTGAGGGAGCATGATTATTCTTATGTACGCACGTGCATGTGATCCTAACATAATACATAATTCTGTTTAACATTTCATCTTCATTTATTTTACAGTAAAGCTTTCATCTCTCTCTCTCTCTCTCTCTCTCTCTCTCTCTCTCTCTCGCGCGCGCGCGCGACACCCAAACCCTTTTCCTCTCTTTACCCCTTTCAAACCCTAAACCCAAACCCCCCGCAGTCGCGTTCACTATTAGCCCTTCCATGATTGCGAATCCGAACCCCAAATACCCCAAATCACGACGGCAAACAAATAGAAGCAACAAAGCTAAGTTACAGTATACCTCTAATCGTCGTTATCCAACACGTCGCATTTCTGCTTATTGACCTCTGTCTCTCTTTTTTGATCCACAGGCCAGTAGAGATGATAACAACGAAGGAAGATTGATGACAGAGGAAATGCAACGACGATTAGGGTTTCAGATGTTGAAACCCTAATCGTCATCCCTTTGGATTCTTCTACAAACTTGGTTCGTCGTTTCTCCTTGATTCTGCACTCAAGCCCTTCTCTGTTCTTCTTAATTGTTCTTCTTGGTTCTTCCTCCCAATTTAGTAATCTCCCCCCCTCCGTATATTTCCGTCCGGATGCCCTTTTCTACTGTATTTTCAATTAGTATTTATAGGTTTTTAGATTAGGATTTTACGAATTTGTAGTTGCAAATTTTCATATATTTAGGAACATAAATTAGGGATTCATTTTATATAATTGATTGTAATTGATTTTAGTTTTTTCTGTAATTTTATTGATTTGTGAGATTTGATTTGTAATACACAATTTCCTGTAATATGGAGATTGTATTATTTCTGAGTTGTAATATCCGATTTTGTTAGTGAAAGATTTGATCTAATATTATTGATTGAAATTGATTTGGGTTCTGCAATGTAATTGTATCTCTGCGATTTGATTTAATGTAGTTCTTTTGATTTCTATAGTACTGGTTTATGGAGTAAAACGTGCGTAAATCTTGGCCTTGATTGGAACAATAAGTGTTTATTTAATATTTGGGCCAGCGCCTTACTCTTTCAGCCCAACAGCATTATATTTTTTGGTTACAGCAAAAGATTTTTTTTAATACAGCCAGGCCCAATTGGCCTTTTTGCTGTAGCCCAACATTAGTTGTTTTAAACAAACTTTCAATAAATAAATACAAATCTCTTAAATAATAAAACATAAATATACTACAAAACAATTTTTTACAAACCAATATTTAGATTTTTGAAAAATCTTTTATAAATATTTATTGAAAGAAAAATTAATATTTTTAAAACCAAAACAATTTTTTTCAAAATAACCAAATGGGCTAGCTTAAGGTTTCTAATGGGCCTGTCATTTTATAATTGTACCCCCCCTTCTTCACTATTCCTGAAATAAAAATGGGCCAACATGAAATGGGCTCGTATTTTGCAAATTAAACCTCTCCTTGTTATGTAAAAACAGAAATGAAAATGGGCCAAACGAAATGGGCCTTAGATTTGAAGTTTTCACCTCCTCTTACTAACGACAATAAACTTAAAGTGGGCTTTATAATAACTAAGAACTTAATAATTATTTGAATTAATTTTTTATTTTTGAATCGCATGGGCCATTTGCCAAGATGCTTCATAAATGGGCCTACGGATACATGAGTCTTTCTGATTTAGAAAGCCCCACTCTCCTGAATTAAAATACACCCCTAGTTGACTTAAATTTAAGAATGGGCCATCAGATATTGGTGTACCATCCTTAATTAAACATTTCTCTTCAATTTTAAATATAATCATCGAGGTAGGGAAAATTTGGGGTACGACAATTGCCCCTATTCAATTATCTTCCAATCGAATAGCGTGAGAATACATAAGTCTTGCGCATTCTGATTGGGAGTTTATTGAATACTTGGAATACCCAAAAATTTGTCTGACAAACATAAGGTTACACTGATATAGCATACCCTTACGAGTCTTGAGGAAATAGGCGAAGCTGATGATATAACGCTTACAAGAATTTGACGACGAGGCAGATGGTCTTGAGCTTAAGAGAGCAATCTTGTATGTCTTGGTTTTACTTAGCTTATTCATCCATTTGGGGGGATGAATAAGACAACACTGGATAACACATGGCTGCTTGGAGACGGAGGCAATGGGTTATGTTCGCGAATCGCTCTGTGGAGTCTTAGGCGACGAGCTAAGTTTGGATTTCGAGCATCGTTGCATGGAGTCTTAGGCAATGGTCGGTATTACGAAATAAGGAACGCACTACTGCATAGAGTCTTAGGCAATGGGTTATGTTTGAGAATCGCTGCATGGAGTCTTAGGTGATGAGCTAAATTTGGGTTTCGAACATTGCTGCATGGAGTCTTAGGAAATGATCTATATTGGGGAGTATCGCACATTACTGCGTAGAGTCTTAGGTAATGGGTTAAGAGAGGGGAACACATTGGTGCGTGGAGTCTTATACAATGGGTCATGTTACACTGTTGCATGGAGTCTTAGGCAATGAACTATATTTCACGCATTACGGCCTGGGGCCTTAGGTAATGGGTAAGGAGAGAGAAATACATTGCTGCATGGAGTCTTAGGAAATATACCGAGCTTCGTACATTACTGCATGGAGTCTGAGGTAATGAACTACATTGTAGAGGGAAAACATCACTGCGTGGAGTATTAGGTGGAGGGTCCTATTTGGCTTTCGAACATTGCGGTATGGAGTCTTAGGCAATGTATTGGGTTTTGCACATTACTGCATGGAGAATTAGGTAATGTACTGGCTTTTACACATTACTGCATGGAGACTTAGGTAATGCTACGTTGTAAGGAACACATCACTGTATGGAGTCTTAGGTGATGGGCTAAACACATCACTACATGGAGTCTTAGGTGATGGGTTGGATTGTAGAAGAAGTGTGCTTTGCTGACTGACCCTTAGATGGCTAAATCAAGGGTGAGATTGTTTGTTTGCTGTATGACGCATGCGTATGCCATATGATATTGATATGGAACCCTGAGTGTAAGTGTGTTGAACGTCTGATATTGATATGGAACCCTGAGTGTATGTGTATCGAATGTTTGATATTGATATGGAACCCTGAGTGTATGTGTATTAAATGTTTGTATATGCAAAATGAGCACAAAGTGTGTGTATGCTTTAGAATGTTATGAAGATGCTTCCGAAATTCTCTCCTTTAAACTATTGGTTTTGAATTACCAATTCCTCGGTGTTGTATGTTACGTTGTCATAGTATCTTTGAATTGATTTGAACGCGGTGACAAGTATTATCAAGGATTTTGATTGATTTTATGTTGCAGGTGCAGGCGTAGGTGGAGAAGTGTGTAGACTTTTATGTTGTAAGTGAGGGCGTAGGTGTAGACGTATGTATTTGGCACATGTGTAGACTCTTGTGTTGTAAGTGTAGGCGTAGGTGTGGATATCAATCCTAGGTAAGCTGCCTAATAAGATTTTGATAGCGGTACCTCTGACGATTGTGTACGTCGTCAACTGAGGTAGCTATAGCAAGGTGAATGGATAATGCTGAGCATGAATTGGAATTTGAGTTTGTCTTAGTTGGTGGTCATGCCTTGATATTTTTCCACAGTTTTCTATGGGTATGCATGATTGAATGTAATACATGTATGCATGTTTTATATGATTATGCTTGATGTATGCATGATCTATGGTATGTATGTTTGATGTTATGAATTGAAATGATGTGATGATTTAAAAATGCAATGCCCCTATTATTTGAAATGTGGAACCAATGCTTAAGGCAGACTATCAACCAAGACTTATTTTTTTGAGAAGCCATGCCAATTAGGGGCTGGGCTTTTGAAAAGATGTGCCAGACGGGAACTGATATTTTGAAAAGATGTGCCAAACGGGAACTGGGATTTTGAAAAGATGGGCCAGACGGGAACTGGGCTTTGCACCAATATCCATAGGGTTGCCTGAATAGTATCAACTTGGTGGCTCGGAAAGGTGAAACAGGAAAGAAGGTTGCCAGCATTGGTAAGGTCACCGTGAGGTGTCGATTGGAAAGTGTGAGGATGCTCATAACTTTTATGTAAGGCTGCTTACGTAGGATGGCTGATGAATGCATGAGGTTGCTCATGCCTTATGTGGCTGCCTATGAATGAATAATGGATGAGGTTGTGTGAGGCTGCTCACATCTTGGACGGTGGTACGTAAGGCCGCTTATGACTTAGTTTAACGAAGAATGCTTGTATGACAGACTCACTAGGAGGGATAGGTAAAAAGAGGTTGGAGATTGTAATAGTGACTCCCCTAGAAATTGACTCTGGATTTTTACAGGGGTCCTAAGTCTCGGGCTATGATATGTTATGCATGCATGTAGATGCAGGTGTTAATGCGTAGAATGATTGACCAATGCATGTAATGGTTGACTTAGATATGCGTCAATGGATGTTGGATTTTTGATGCACCAATGAGAATTGGGCTTAAGGGTAGATACCAAGTGGGATTAAGCTCTTTGTCAGACCCATCTGTCAGAATTCGTCAGCCGGATGAAATGATAGATATAGCTTGATTTCGGATTGCAATATCCTAATGAATGCATGCTAATGATTTATGTAGACTTATGCTTTATGATTATGACTCACATGATTTGTTGAATGGTGCCCCTGTGATGGGTAGTTGATGATTAAGCGTAGAGGTTTGACTATGTAACAAGGTTGCTTGTCACATGATGATTGAATGTTGTGCTTTCATGATTTCCTGATACTCATTTTGAACTCGAAAGATTGCTGATGTAGAAGAAAGATCCATTGGAGATTATGAAAGTACGCAAGGAGCTTGCCTCTATGTGGACTGTCTTTCCCTAATTTTTGGTAGGGTCTTGGAGGAGATTCTCATTGATATAAGCTTGGAAATAGTTTGATCGTAATGTAAATGGCCCCACTACTTTTCATTATTCCCTTGATCAAACGACTCTTGAAAATGTTTGGCTTTGATGAACCATTTTGAATCAACTCCTTTTGATCGAGCCTTGCAGTAGTTTGCCCCACCCTTCGATTTTTTTAAAAAAAAGTTCCCCTCAATCTTCTGGATCTGGAGGAAATACCCTCAGGAAGAACCTAGACCTCACCATGAACTTGGCATGGATTTCCCCATATATTTGAAGCTTGAAAAGTTTGTACTTGACGTCGCTTGAAGAGGAACCTAGACCCAGTAGAATGAATCTGATATGCATTGCCCCAACATTTGAATCTTGGAAGATTTCCCCTTGAATCAAAGCCTTGAGAGATTTATTAAAACGAGGCAACCAAGTCATACCCTATTATGATATGACTTGATTAAGGAATGTTCCTTCGAAAGGTATGCCCCTAATTGAACAATGCTTTGAAATTTGATCCGGATTGATTGAATCTCGGAATGCTCACCCCCTGTCAATAGTATCTTCATGTGATATGCCCC
Source organism: Vicia faba (assembly GCA_948472305.1). Classification (NCBI taxonomy): domain Eukaryota; kingdom Viridiplantae; phylum Streptophyta; class Magnoliopsida; order Fabales; family Fabaceae; genus Vicia; species Vicia faba. The sequence continues at coordinate 1,492,857,013 of OX451735.1, read as the reverse complement.
TATGATCATTAGTATTTGCCCCTGTTTATAGGGATCCTCTTAGATGCTTTTCCCCTAGTTAGAAGCTTCTTGGGAATGTTGCCTTTGATCAGACCTTTTTGAAATATCCTTGAGGCTAAGTATTAATTCGTAGATAAAATTGTATATTTTGAAAAATAATTCTTAGTGATGTACATGCAAGTTTTGAAATCGAATTTTGAATAGAAATGGATGATTAGAGATGGAGATTCGAAGCAACAAAGTGAGTAGTAATAAATTTAACAAACATAGGAGTCAGTTAACACAAATTTTGCTTAGTATGCTTTCATAGTTAACCTTGCTTCAATTAGGACTTTTGAAGGTTGTAACGTGGCCATGGTTCGTGGTTTAAGAAAAAAGGATATAAGGCTTGAAATTTATTTAGCCCACCCCATTCTCCTTGATGTTCTTCAATCCTAAGTTCAATTAATCCAAAAAATGCATTCAATCCCCAAGAGAAGTTTCATAGTCGTGTAGATGATGAGAAGCGTTAATAAGATCCAAGCATCGATAAGATCCAAGCATTGATGAGAAGCCTTAGGTGGCAGTCACAATATTTTTCTCCCATTTTGTTTTCAATCCCTTACTTTTGCATGGACCGATTTTTTGTTGAATTTTCCGGTCCATCGGGATGCCTTAACTTTTGCCTATGTCAAAATTTTTTGCTTTTTGTTTTTGACTTAGCGGGCTCTCTTTTTTTTTTTTTGAAATCTTTTCTTTTGAGATTCTTTTTGTTTTTCGATTTTGAAAATTCGTGATTTCCATGCCGGTTTTTGTAAGCTCCATCTTCATTGTTTACCTCGATTTTGAATGATGTATTGAGGAGGAAGATATTGAGAGCTTTGTCTTCATTGATTGCTTCCTCAATCTTTATTGATGTGAACGAGGAAGACGATACTTGAACCTTTTCTTAGATTGTTCCCTCAATGATGTATTGAGGAAGGAGATAGGATTGGGCCTTTTATCTAGATAAATTACTTCTCTTGAGAATAGAGCACACCATTGAATTAATTGAAAGACTACTCTACCCCTGGTTGAAATTAAGGATTTTTTTAAAGAAAATAGAAACAACTCCAACTTCTGACTCGAGGGGATTGACTATGGATTATCTCCTTATATCTCCCTTGTTTAGGAATTGAAACAATGCCTTACATCGTCAACTCGGTCTTACCATTGAAAGCATACATTATGAAATTCTTGTTATTTAATTTTCATCATTCTCCTTCGAAGTTTGTTAAAGTTGTGAAATGGAAGATGGAAGTGAATAATTGATATTTATGGAAAGTGATAGAAGATTGAATACGAATAGATCGATTTCAAAACATGCATGCTTATCTTATTAGAATTACTAATCAAAAGATACAAAGTTACACCAAATACAACTTAGCAACTTGGGAATTACAAATTGAAATTATAAAGGTCTATTGATCCTAGAGAAGAGCTTCTTTGTTGATCCCCTTGACTTTTGGAGAGCTTATTTATTTTGGACTTGTCATAGCATGGCGATGACCCTTGGCTTTTCTTGGGCATACTTATTTCGTTGGTAGGGCAGTTGCTCTTGATGTAGAGGAATCACCAATGGTAGTGGCATTGGAGGCACTGTGTAGGCCTGTTATTGTCATGTGAAGGGCTGCCTTCTCTCTCCAATAGAACCTGTAGTACCAAGCTCCATTGAGTCTTTAGTAGATAATCTCCTTCTTCCACAATTTTAGACTTTATTAAGTTCATTGGCGAGTATCAAGAAATCAAATAGCAGTTGGATAAGGGCGAAGGTGGAAATGCATGAGATGCAAATGTATGAATGTATGTGAATGCATGGGTATGCAAAAATGTTTTTGGCTTTTGGGTATGATGCAAAAAGGTCTCATGGATATGCAATGTGATGCAAACGTAATATGAGGGTAGACACAGGGGTACCCTATGCAGGTTTGATGGTAGATATGAAAATGATAATATCCTACACTGTCTCATAGATTGAAACAGATAGGAATTCCTTAAGGACGAAAATAATTTGATGTGGATTTGGAGGTACCCTACACTGACTCAGATATTGAGACAAATAGGAATTCCTTAAGGGCGAAGATAATGATAGACATGGAAATAGGGATACCCTACAATAACTCAGATATTGAGTCAGATAAGAACTTCCTAGGGATTAGGGACCATAGAAGACGAAGGGGAATCCCTACAAGCTAGAGATGGTAATTGAGGGACGAGAATTCCTACAAGCTAGGGATTGTAATAGGCTAATGAACAATTGAAGAATCCCTACATGCTATGGTTTGTGACTTATAAAAACCCAAAATAAAACCTAATACCTAAGGTTGAGTCCCCAGCAGAGTCGCCAGCTGTTGCGACTGGTTTTTAAATGAGAATTGCCACTACTAGTTTTTATCCTAAGGAAGGGAATCTAATAGGAAACCCTAATTTCGCAGACAGAGATTCTAGGTTTCAGACTTCATTAGACGAAAGGAAGGTGTTAGGCACCTTTCATCTACCTTATTCTTAAGGATATTAGGTTTAGGTTTAGATTTCAGGTTAAATAGGGTTTTAAGTTTTAATAGGGGAACTCGCCACGATTTTAGTCGTATGCCTATGTATCCTCTTATGAGGAATCAGAGTCCCAATTCGTAGTTTGTATGGGGTTTGTGTTTTTTAGGGGTTGCAAATGTATTTTGAATCGCCCCGCATTTGACCGAGTGTAGTGATTACGGAATTGTGGACTAAATGCGCGATTAGTCATAATATATTCGAAACCCTTTTGCAAAAATTGGTTGTTTAGATTAGTATATTGCAAAAAATAGTTTGACATTTGTTGAATATATTTTAACAATATTAATTGCAAAATTATAATTAATGCATGATTAAAAAAATATTTTTAATGCAAATAATTTAGAAAATAATATGTACATGAGTTTTTTAAATAAAAATAATTTGTTCATGATAATATAATTAATATTTATATGTGATATTAAATAATAATATAATAATAAAAATTAATATTAATAATAATTATTAATATTGTAAAAAAGAAATAAATAATATAAAAAGAAAATAGAATTAATAATATAAGAATTATAAAAAATATAGAAAATAATTAGTTTCAGGCGGGGTGTAGTTTTAGGTTAAGCAGTAAAACATGGGGTGTTAAAAGTTAAGATGGGCTAGGCCCAAATGCAGTTTTGCGAAGGGGGTGTATTGTTGTTTGACGTTTTAGTAAAACAAGGAATAGGGGTGTTAAAAATACTGGGCTAGGCCCAATACAAATTTAGAGAGGGGTCCGATTGATTGCGTGAGGCGAGGGTGTATGGGGCTTAGGGTGGAGACTTGGCCTATGGTCGTCTGATGGTAATAAGATGGATGGAATTGAGGGAGCATGATTATTATTATGTATGCGCGTGCATGTGATCCTAACGGAATACAAAAATTTTGTTTAACATTTCATCTTTATTTGTTTTATAGTAAAGATTTCATCTCTCTCTCTCACTCACTCTCTCTCTCTCTCTCTCTCTCTCTCTCTCTCTCTCTCTCTCTCTCTCTCTCTCTCTCTCTCTCTCTCTCTCTCTCTCTCGCGTGCGACACCCAAACCCTTTTTCTCTCTTTACCCCTTTCTAACCCTAAACCCAAACCCCTCGCGACGGCGTTCACTATTAGCCCTTCCCCGATCGCGAATTCGAACCCTAAATACCCCAAATCGTGACGGTAAACAAATAAAAGCAACAAAGCTAAGTTACAGTATACCTCTAATCGTTGTTATCCGGCACATCGTGTTTCTGATTATTGACCTCCGTCTGTCTTTTTTGATCCGCAGGCCAGTAGAGATGATAATGGAGAAGGAAGATTGATGACGGTGGCGACACAACAATGATTAGGGTTTCAGATGTTGAAACCCTAATCGTCCTCCCTTTGGATTCTTCTACAAACTTGGTTCGTCGTTTCTCATTGATTCTGCACTCAAGCCCTTCTCTATTCTTCTTAATTGTTCTTCTTGGTTCTTCCTCCCAATTTAATAATCTCTCCCCCTTTGTATATTTCCGTCCGAATGCCCTTTTCTACTGTATTTTCAATTAGTATTTATAGATTTTTAGATTAGGGTTTTACAAATTTGTAGTTACAAATTATCATAGATTTAGGAACATAAATTAGGGATTCGTTTTGTATAATTGATTGTGATTGATTTTAGTTTTTTCTGTAATTTTATTGATCTGTGAGATTTGATTTGTAATACGCAATTGCCTGTAATATGGAGATTGTATTATTTATGGGCTGTAATATCCGATTTTGTTAGTGAAAGATTTGATCTAATATTATTGATTGGAACTGATTTGGGTTTTGCACTGTAATTTTATCTTCTGCGATTTGATTTAATGTAGTTCTTTTGATTTCTATAGTATTGGTTTATGGAGTAAAACATGCGCAAATCTTGGCCTTGATTGGAACAGTAAGTGTTTATTTAATATTTGGGCCAGCGCCTTACTCTATCAGCCCAACAACATTATAGTTTTTGGTTACAACAAAACATTTTTTTAATACAGCCAGGCCCAATTGGCCTTTTTCCCGTAGCTCAACATTAGTTGTTTAAACTTTTAATAAATAAATACAAATCTCTTAAATAATAAAACATAAATATACTACAAAATAATTTTTTACAAACCAATATTTAGATTTTTGAAAAGATCTTTTATAAAATATTTATTGAAAGCAAAAATTAATATTTTTAAAACTAAAATAGTTTTTTTCAAAATAACCAAATGGGCTAGCTTAAGGTTTCTAATGGGCCTGTAATTTTATAATTACACCCCCCTTCTTCGCTATTCCTAAAATAAAAATGGGCCAACATGAAATGGGCTCATATTTTGCAAATTCAACCTCTCCTTGTTATGTAAAAACAAAAATGAAAATGGGCCAAACGAAATGGGCATATGATTTGATTTTTTCACCTCCTCTTTTACTAACGACAATAAGCTTAAAGTGGGATTTATAATAACTAAGAACTTAATAATTATTTGAAGTAATTTTCCATTTTCGAATCGCATGGGCCATTAGCCAACATGCTTCGTAAATGGGCCTACAAATACATGGGTCTTTCTGATTTAAAAAGCCCCACTCTCCTGAATTAAATACACCCCTAGTCGTATTAAATTTAAGAATGGAACATCAGATATTGCTGTACCATCCTTAATTAAACACTTCTCTTCTATTTTAAATATAATCGTCGAGGTAGGGAAAATTTGGGGTACGACACTTGGTGTATTTCTGATTCTCCAGACAACAGTCATGAATCAATTAGAATTTCTTATCTGCACATTCAAGAAACTTATTAGAACTATAATTGTTTCTCATCAAATATATGTGTTGTTATCATCAAAATATCGAGATTATATTGTAAACACAAATCTTATTCTAAGAATCTCCCCCTTTTTTATGCTGGCAAAACCATGAATTTTGATAGAACAATTTTACAGGGTTAAATCATAAACATATCAATATAAGAGTTTTAGAAAACTCCCACTGGGATAAACAATCTCCCCCTGAATCATAAACAATCTCCTTTCTTAGAATTATGATTCAAACACGTGGAAGCGATTTATCAGAGTTTGCTTTATCAGTAAATCTTACTTCATTAGAACCTTCTAATGATAAGATTGGTTCATTATAATAGCTTAATCTATTATACCCATCTGTATGTTTTAAGTTTGCGATCAACACTCGATCTCTTAGAACATGCTATATCCTAGAATTTCTTTTATCAGAGTTTGATCAACCGACCCTTCCGAACATTAGAAGTTCTTAATTCATTTACCTTGTACCTGAAACACATTTCAAAAAGTTTCAGCATATATATATATATATATATATATATATATATATATATATATATATATATATATATATATATATATATATATATATATATATATATAGAAATAGAAATATGGGCAATGAGATTTTAGAGATATAGATATGTATCAAAATCATCACTACTTTCTCCCCTTTTTGTCATAATAAAAAAGATATGAAACTTTATGAATTTTTTAAGCAAAGATGAGACAACTTTTATGAAAATAGAACATAGCATAAGTGGTTCCAAAAATAGGTTTTTAATAGGTTTTTAAATGAATTATCTAGAGAAAGAAGGATTTTAATAAAATAGGTTTTTACATATACAAAAATAGGGATGAAACGTGAAGGATTTTAACCTATTCTTAAGAAAATTCTTTTGTTTCTCAAAGTATTTTCAACAGTTTTAGTTAAGACTTGAATTGACAAGTGTCTTTTCAAATTTTAACTGGTTGTTGAAAACCAATCTTAATGATCTCAAACAGATTGTGCTAAATTTGAGATATTTTTGACACAAACATCTTCTAACTCGTAGAAGTATTGGTGAAAGAAATTTTTAATCAAGTTAAGTAGTAGAAATTATTCACTCTAGACAAAATACCAAGTTTAAGTTCTTCATAATGAATAGAAATCTATCTTCAACTAAGGGTTTTGAAAATATATCATCCCATCAATGGTCAGTATCTATGAATTTCAAAATAAGAGTCCCTTTCTGAACATAGTCTCTAATAAAATGATGTTTAATTTCTACGTGTTTAGCTCTGGAGTGTAGGATATAATTCTTACTAAGACAAATAGCAGCAATGTAATCACTATAGATGGGAATGTCATCTTCATAGGTTTGAAAATCGTCTAGTTGATTCTTCATCCAAAGCATCTAAGTGCTGCAAAGTGATGCTGACATATATTTTGCTTCTCATGTGGATAGAGAAATCATTGATTGCCTTTTGCTAGACCAGGAGATGAGGTTATTACCCAGAAATTGATAGTTACCAGAAGGGCTTTTTATATTCTATCTTGTCACCAGTATAATCTGCATCACAAAATCCTGATAGCTTGTATTGTGATGTTTTCTTATACATCAATCCAGGTTAGGAGTTCCATTCAGATATTTTAGGATTCTCTTAATAACAGTTAAATGAGTTTCCCTTGGATCTAATTGAAAACGAGCATAAAGACAAACACTGAATAGAATATCTGGATGAGAGGCAGTTAGAGATGATATAGCCTATCATACCATGATATAGCTTTTGACAAACCTTTGAACTTACATCCTCTTTCTATAGAATACATGTGGGATACATAGGAGTCTTAGCAGGTTTACATTCTGACATGTTAAATTTCTTCAGAAGTTCTTTTGTATATTTGTTCTGATGAATATAGGTAGCTTCTGAGGTTTGATGAATTTGAATTCCTAGAAAATACTTTAATTCTTGCATTAAGCTCATTTCGAATTTTGCCAGCATTAGATCAGAAAATTCTTTGCAAATAGAAGGATTAGTTAAACAAAAAATTATATCGTCTACATAGATTTGATGTATCAAAAGATCATTTCCAAATTTTTCACAGGAGAGAGTAGTGTCCACTTGCCCTCTTGAGAAACCATTTTCCACCATAAAGGAGTTAAGTCTTTCATACCAAGCTCTAGGAGTCTGTTTAAGACCGTACAAGGGTTTTTTAAGTTTAAAAACATATTACGGTAGTTCACTGTTCTCAAAACCAGAAGGTTGACGTACACATACTTCTTCAGAAATATATCCATTTAGAAACCCACTTTTAACATCCATTTGATATGGAATTATATTGTTATGAACAACAAAATAGATTAGAAGATGAATAGATTTTAACCTGGTGGCTGGGGAAAAGGTTTCGTTATAGTCAATACCTTCTTGTTGGCTGTAACCTTATGCAACCAGTCGAATCTTTTTTCTGACGACTTCTCCTTTTTCATTGAGCTTGTTTATGAATACCCACTTGGTTCCAATCACATGAATGCTTTGGTACCAAGTCCCATACATCATTTTTGGAAAATTGATCCAATTATTCTTGCATTTCCATAATCCATTCATTTTTCTAAAGCGCTTCATCACATGATGTTGGCTATACTAGAGACACTAATCCTAGAAGTGATTCATTTGTCTTCTTAAATGTAGGTCTTATTCTAACAGGTTCACTCTTATCTCCCAGAATCAATTCTTCAGAAACTATTAATCTATGATTTTTCCTTTTATGAACAAGTGTGATTTCTGGTGCTCGTGTTTTTGATATTTTATCATCTTGGTTCTTTTTGCTTGTATTTTCATCTTCAGAGTTCTTTGCATTTTCATCAGAACCTGCAACGATTATTTCTAGATCTGTGAAACTTTCAAACAACTTTGACTTTTCTGAGTCAAGCTTATCATCAAACCTAACATGAATTGATTCTTCCACAATCTTTTTTTTGTGTATTGTATACTTTGTATCCTTTTGGGTGTTTTGAGTATCCCAACATAATACATTTTTGTTCTTTGGAATCAAACTTGTTCAAATTCTCGTTAGTGTTTAGATTAAAACAGATGCACCCAAAATGATGAAATTAAGAGATATTTGGTGTTCTATTCTGAATATAATATTTTGTGTTTACAGCTTCTGCCCAGAAGTGCTTAGCAACATTTTCTTGTAACATCCTGTTCTTCCTTACTACAACTCCATTTTGTTGTGGAGTCCTACGATAGGAGAAATGATGGGATATGCCATTTGAGTCAAATAATTTTTCAAAAATATTTCTTTTCAAATTCTCCTCCATGGTCACTTCTGAATTTAACAATTTTAGAATTAAATTCACTTTGAACTTGTGAAGAAAAATAGTGAACACCGAATGAGGCTCAACCTTGTGCCTTAGAAATTTTACCCATGTCCAACGACTATAATTGTCTATGATGACAAGTCCATACTTCTTACCATTGAATGATGTTGTCTTAACATGACCAAACAAGTCAATATGTAGAAGCTCTAAAGGTATGTAGGTAGAAACAACATTTTTAGTTTTGAAATAAGTTTTGAAAGAAGTTTTAGAAAACTTGTATTTCTGACATGCTTCACAAAGAACATATGAAGTAAACATCAGCCTAGGTAGGCCTCTGACAAACTCAAGTTTATTTAGTTGAGATATCCTTGTTAACCTAATGTGACCCAAGCGTCTATGTCATACCCATTTCTCATCGTTAACTAACATTAAACATTTTACATCTTGGTTTTTAAGATCAGATAGTTTTATTTTGTAAATGTTGTTTTTCCTCTTTCTAGTTAAGAGAATAGATCCATCTTTCTGATTGACAGCTTTACAAGACTTCTGATTAAAAATAATGTCATAATCGTTATCACTTAATTGACTTATTGTTAGCATATTATGCATTAGACCTTCAATGTAAAGTACATCAGAAATAGAGGGGAGAGTTCTGTGATCGGTGGAAATAGAACTGACTGTTTAAAGCTGGTTTCGCGAAATGTCGCGGAAGCAAGAGTCGCCACCGTCTTTTATTTTCTCCAACATGGATAGGACAAAAGCACAACAAAATTCCTTATGAGAACGTTTCTCGGTTCGGGAGGTAGATTTATAGAAAGGGAAGGTGTTAGCACCCTTTCTATCCATGGTTATCCATGGGCTCTTAGATACTTGCTCTTATGTTTTCAAAATGTTTGCTTTTCAAAATGTGAGTGGGTTTGAAAAAGTTTCATTGAAATATTTCTAAGTAACTCTTGTATCTGTCCTCAAGAGTGTTTGAAAAATTTGTTTTGAAAGTGTCGGTGTGAAAAGATTTTTGATTTGTTTTTGAAGAGAGCAAGTATCCATGAGTCATCTACCTACCCTAAGGAATTAGGCTGTGTAAAAGTCCTTAAGGTAGTGCCATCCCACCATTGAGAGGTAGGTAGCACCACCGTTGGAGGTGTTCGGGTCAATTCGATTGTAGGGACAATGTGGTCACCGAAGCAACAGTAGGATACCTTAGAGGCTACCTTTACATCCTAGATCCTTTTTTTTAATCCGAGGCAACTGTTTCGAGGCAACTGTTTCGAGGCAACTGGATCATGGACATAAGAGCGACCGCTAAAACGTCCTATACTTGCCGACCACGTTTCGAAGGCAACGAGTGAGGCGTACCTTAGAAGTGGTGTGTGTATTTGTGTGTTGTTTTCAGTTTAACAGTTATCTTTGATCATGGCATTGTGAGCTACGAGTTGTTTTTAATTATCATACATTTTTTCATGCGAGTTTAGCAGTTAGGAGTGCAGAAATTAAAATGCAGAAAGATAAAAGCTAAGCTATTACAAGGCGCGGGTCTATACATCGCCAAAATACAAAGACCCGTTTTTGATAAAAGATGCGGAAAGTAAAAGAAAAGCAATAAACCTAATTACTATTACATCTTTGAACAGTTACATAATAATCAATAAGAAAAATAAGGCGCGAAAAGAATTAAACGGACGTCCGAGGGTGTTGGACCCTTTTGAGAAATTAAATTAAATTAAAGCCTAATTATTTAATTAAAGAAAAGAAAGTGTTTTTTTATGTTTTTTGTATTTAATATGGAAATAAAGAAAAGAATTTAAAAGGAAACCCTAATTCTAAATTATTTTTAGTTATTAAAGAAAATATTAAAGTTAACCTAATTTAAGCTAATTAATTAATTTACATATTTATGTACAAAAATAATAATAATAAATAATGATGAAAATAATTAATTAAGAAAAGATATAAAATGTCAAAAACCTAATTCTATGTATTTTTTATTTATTAAGAAAAGTATTAGAATTAAAACCTAATTTAAACTAGATTAGTTATTAGAATTTATTTACAAAAATAGGTTAGTGGTGAAATTAAGAAATTAAAATATTTTACAATTTGATTTTCTGATTTTACTATGAAAAGTTGATTAATGGTGAATTAATAAAAACAATAAAAACAATAAAAAAGAATTAGAAAGAAAAGAAAATTAAATTAAAAAAAAGCATGCAAACCAAGGGGGGTGTCTGGCCCATGTGGAGGTTTGTTTGAGGAATTCTGGCCCATTAAGACAAGGCTCGTTTGACTTTCCATGATTGTGTACACGCTCATTGACTGGAGTGCACCATGGATTCCATCTCCTGGCCTTCAGATTGCTCATCAAAGCCACTTGGCAAGCCAACGCGTGAGGACGTATGGTGGACCATTGAGTCATTGCTGCATTGGAATGGATTAAGAAAAATAACAACAATTATATGGGGGACCTGGGAATCGAACCCAGGTCCCTATACCTGCCAGCCACGTTCCCAACCAACTGAGCTACCAAGCGCATTTGTTAAATATATATATATATATATATATATATATATATATATATATATATATATATATATATATATATATATATATATATATATATATATATATATATATATATATATATATATATATATAACAAATATAATATATGGAACATGCCAATTATGCTGAAACATAAAAACGCGCTAAGATTTGAATGCTCCAATCACATCATGCCACGTTATCTCCTTCTTCGTTTATACCTGCAACATGAAATAAGTAGCGGGGGTTTTAAACCCCCACAAACCGAAACTGTGAAAAATAGCGAATAGAAGAGGAATCATCATAAAAAGGGCGCGATAGGTTGGTTGAATTCGTCTGGCCTTGACGAATTCAACCATGGTCATGGCATGATCCAATTTTTCCTGATGTCTAAAGCCCTAATTTGAAGCTTCAGAAACCCTAGGTTTCGTCCATGGTGAATCTTGATTCAGGCAACGTTAATTCAATTGAACTGTACCAATCGCTTCAGAAGGTCACTATTAGTGTAAATCAAACAAGAAAAATGGTTAAAAGCGCATGAATGATGATATGTCAAATTGGAAAACAAAGCAAACCGTGTGACTTCGTGGGGATGATTCTGATAGTGTTAAGCCTCGTTCTTGATTGTAATGGCTTCCTGGCAATGTCAGCAAGGTATTGGAAAAGATTTTAGGCCTTGAATTGCATTGCAAATAGGATTTCAGTTTTCAAGTTTCTCTTGAAAATTTGCAAAGTGATTATGGAGTTTCAACAGCTTTCACGTGTGTCTTGGAATAGGGTTAGCTCTTGCATATGTATGTGATGTGAATTAGGTCAAGAATGAGCCCAAAAGTCCATGGCATTATGACTTGAATATTTGATTGCCTAATCATATCTTTTCCAATCTTTTCTTTCCTGAAACCTTGCCAATCATGGATTTCTTTGCCTTGTTGATTGAGAAACGAGTTGCCAGCTTGCCCTAGTCACATTTGCTGCACAAAAAGATCTAAAAAAGCATATCTTTGAATTTTGTTATAATTAAAACCAATTAAATGAATTAATATAAATATAAATCTAATTAATTAATCAAAAATAAGAAAATAAATTATTTTGAGCTCAATGGGTCGTTCATAGGCTTTGGGTAATGATTCAAGGAAGAATTTGAGGCCCATTAGCAAATTTGAAGTGTTTTAGGCAAAGTTGACTTTTGAAAGTTCCCAAAAATTTCCCAACTTCTCCAATGCATATCTTGCTCAATTTTGAATCTATGAACATGTTCTTGGACATTTTGGAAAGGTCTTGAAGTCCTCTAACCAATGCCTTTGGTCCCATGTCATTTGTATTTACCAATCTCAAGTTATGGTCTTTGACTTAAAGTGCCTTTTTGTTGACTTTTGAAAATGACCTATAATGTTGAAATTGATAACTTTTTGTGAGAGCATTTCTTGGACTTGGAGTGTGAAGATGAGTTGTAGGAAATGTCATCCCCTTCAAAATGAGCTTTGTATGGGATTTTGATGATAATCCATGAGGAAGTTATGCCTTGGTCAATTTGCAGTTGACTTTTCAACTGTCCAAAAATAGAAACTTTTGCATCTTGAGACTTTTTGAGCCATGCTTGTGGAATCATGATCAAGAATTGATCAAATGATGATTGTGGCTTCAAAATAAGATGTTGGGCAAAATTTTTGACTTTTGACTGTCAAATGACCATTTTGCCCCTGCAGTTGACTGTGAAGCAATTAGGGTTTTTGACTGTGCAACTTGATGCTGTGAGTCTTGAAACTTGACATATGGATGCTTGACAATGTATATAGGCATATAGGACTTGATTGGGCCTTTGAAAACCTCAACTTCCTTGTAAGAACCAAAAACCCTAATTTGACTGGCTTAGGAGGATGGTTGACTGTGTAGCCTTTGAGAGATTTTGAACCATGATCTTGCCAAATCTTGAAGAATATGGGAGGGAAAATTTTGGGGTACAACAAGTTCCATTACCGATAATTCCATAACCTTTTATTTTTCCTTTCTGATCACTTCTAAACCCTTTGTAACCAGCATCTTTAAGTTCCAGGATTTGGAACATATGTTTACTTCCTTTCAAGTGTCGCGAGCATCCAGAGTCCAGATACCATGACTGATTTCTGTGCTCTGTTGTGTAACATATATGCAACATACACTATTTTATCTTTTGGTACCCAGAAACTTTTGGGTTCTCTAGAATTAGTTTTCCTAGAGTATTTAACAACTTTGGGTTTCTATCTATTCCTAGCAATTTATGTTTATGCATGTGGATATAGACAAGAAAATGGAGAGAAGCGTTTTTCTTGAGGTGAATTCTTGTCCTCATAAGGATCATAACCAATTCCTCTTTTGCCACTGTAACCAATACCATAGATCATGGAAGCCATTATACTTCTATCCAGGATATGATCTAAAAATATTTGAAAAGCTTTATTATTCTTGTGTAAAATAGTATAAGAGGAAGGTGGAGCTTTTGAAAGAGTTTCTTCTAGTGCTAATCATTTTTTACTTTGAAAATCATTTACTCTTCCTAAGATAAAATGATCATCTTTCTGTTCAGAAAATTCTTCTTTCAACTTTTCATATTTCTTAACTTCAAACTCATGAACTTTTTCAAGACTCTTGAGTTTTTGTTTCAGCTTCTGATACTTAGTCAGATATTTAGATAAAACTAATTCAAGATTATCATGAGAGATGTCATAAAATACCTCTTCAGAGTTACACTCAGTTTTTGATGCACTTTCTTCTGACATGATAGTTGTGAATGCTACATTTGCATGCTCTTTGTGAGAGTCACAATCTGATGCTTCAGAATCATCCCGTGTTGCCATAAGACTTTTATTTTTACCTTTTAATTTGTCTTTATTTAAACTTTCATTTTCGAAACTTTCTTTCTCCCGCTTTGGACAATCCTTTTTATAATGACCTGGTTCATTACATTCATAGCATGCAACTTCTTTATTGCCCCTTGAATATGAGTCTGAGAGATCCCTTCAAAGCCTTCTGAAGTTGTTTTGTCTTCTCCGGAGTTGCTTGACTCTTCTGATAATAAGTGATAATTCTCCTTCATCATTATATGCATCTTCATCAGAGTCATCTTCTTCTTCAGATTTGAGAGCTTTATATTCATGTGATTTACTCTCTTCTGTTCTTGATCTTAGAGCAACAAATTTAACCTTTTTCTAAGGTTCGTCTTCTTCCAACTCAATCTCGTGACCCCTGAGAGAGCTTACTAACTCATCAAGATTAATGTTGTTCAAATATTTGGAGAGCTTTAGTGCAGTTACCATTGGTCTCCATTTCTTTGGAAGACTTCTAATAATCTTCTTTGAATGATCTGCAGTTGTATAACTTTTATCCAGAACCTTGAGTCGTGCTACTAACGTTTGAAATCTTGAGAACATAGTTTCAATAGTTTCGTCTTCTTCCATTTTGAAGGCTTCGTGTTTCTGTACTAAAGCTAATGCTTTAGTTTCTTTTACTTGAGAATTTCCTTCATGTGTCATTCTTAAGGAGTCAAAAATCCCTTTAGCCGATTCTCTGTTGGTGATTTTCTCGTATTCATTATATGAGATAGAACCAATGAGAATTGTTCTAGACTTATGATGATTTTTGCTTTGACGTTTCTGATCTTCACTCATTCTGCTTCTGGGAATGGGCATACCAATCACAAATATAGGTTCCTCATAACCTTCTATAATCAGATCTCAGAGATATGCATGATAACCCAGAAAGAAACTCTCTAGTCTATCTTTCAAGTATTCAAATCTTTCTCCATAAAAAATAGAAGCTTAGAAAAATAGTTACCTCTTTCTTTGTTGTTTGTAGGCGCAACCATAGAAAGTTTTTCTCAACTGGATCTCTCTACACAGTTAAGTGTTTGATTTGCAAATCAATGAAGAGTCGGAGCTTCTGATACCAATTAAAGGGTGAGAAAAACATAATAAAGGGGAGGTTTGAATTGAGTTTTCTAATAAAATTTTTCTCTAAAAATATTTTGCAAACTAACTAGAAATAATAAAGCTAAGAAAAGAATAAAATGACTCTTTTGGTTTATACAAGTTCACCTTCAACAAGGCTACTCTTGTCCACCCGCCAAGGTGATTTTGCCTTCTACAAGGACTTAATCCACTAATCTCAAGCACAGGCTACCCGCTGGTGACTAACCACAACTGTCTAAGAGTCCAAACTGGCACCTTATCCCTCTCAAGTCTCAGACTAACAACCTAGTCACTTGAGGCAATTATCAATTCTTAATAGAATTGCAATTAGTTGTGTTTAAAATGTTTTCTTGTAAAAAGCATATTAACAGAACATTGAAAAACAAAGTCTCTAAAACAAATAATGAGCAACAACTATTTGTATTGAGAACTCTAAGATAAAACACAAATAATGAGAAACAACTCTTTGTGTTTAATCCCTAATATCTTAACACAATAATGAGAAACAAATATTGTGTTCTTGATATTTCTCCAGATGAATATTTATGGGTGTATATGAATAGTGATTCTTCTCTTCTCTTGATGTTTCATAGCATTTCAACAATTTGATTCAAGCTTGATAATGTAGCGTTTTTTGTCAATCTTCAAATGCTGATGAGGTTTCTTTATATATACTTTGAGAAAATAGACTGTTGGTAGTACAATGATGTCACTTTCACTTTCCAGCTAAAGTAACGGTAGCACTTCATCATGGGAGACAACAAAGTACAATATGTAAGCATCTAGTGGAATTTTAAACGTATTGATTGTAGTATATTCTTTGTGGCTAAGTTTCTTAAGACCTTATCTTCTAATGGTTTACTTCTGGCTTGAAGTAGTAAGCTTGGAAGATATCTCTTGATCTTGTCTTTGTCTTCTTTTCTTCTTGCTGGATTGATTATGATATGATGATGAAAATGATCCAGAAGATGTTTCATTGTTGTAAAGTTAGAGTCTTTCAAATAGTTGAATATTGTCTTCAGATATATAAGCAACAACTTATCCGATGAACAATGTCTTCTTAGAGCACAAGCTTTTCTGATCTTGAATTCTTGAATTAATCCTTGATTCTTGATAATCAGCTTTTCTGAGCTGCATATATGATATCTGATTTCTGAAGAAGAAGCTTATATCAATACATCTGATTTTGATGTTGAATTCTTTCCTTTCTAATCTATGGAATTCTAGTCTTTGTATTGAGCTGGAAGTAACAACTTATGTCAGCTATATCTTGGTGTTTGATCATGAATTCTTTCCCTTGATATCTAAGAGTGGTGCTTTCCTGAGAACATACTCAATTCCCTTTCTAATGAACATTCAACATTCCTTAGGACTGTTGATGTTTCTTTAGAATCGGTCACAATAGTTCTTCTGTTGAGTAGATTTGCTTGAGAGGATATCATCCTTTGATCTTGTCTTCTGATGGACTTTGTGATGTTTATTAAAAGTGAGTCCAGAAGATCTTTCTTTCTTTCATAGTTTCTTCTGATGGAATACTTCTGATGTTGAATTGAAGTGCGTATTCCATGAACTATCCTAGTCTTCAAAAACTTGACTTTGTGTTCAGAAATGTGAGCATCAACTCTTCTGATGAACAAGTCTTGACTTCTGATCTTTGCGTTGGAAGCTTGTTTCTTGAACAATCTTTATTTCTGATTCTTTCTAGCGGACATTCAACATTCTTCCAAACTACTAATGTTTCTTTAAAAGCGAACCGTCTTTCTGATATGTGTGATACGGTGGAAGAACTGACTGTTAATACTGATTTTGCATTTGTGTTCACAAATGTTGTGGTAAGCAAGAGTCGTCACCGAATTTTCTTTTATCTAATAAAGGAAAGGGTGAAAAGAACAGAAAAAGACCTTTCGGGTGTTTTTTGAGTAAGGGGGGTAGATTATGGAAAGGGAAGGTATTAGAACC
The DNA here is from genome assembly GCA_948472305.1 of Vicia faba. Classification (NCBI taxonomy): domain Eukaryota; kingdom Viridiplantae; phylum Streptophyta; class Magnoliopsida; order Fabales; family Fabaceae; genus Vicia; species Vicia faba. The sequence goes on along the minus strand of OX451735.1, from coordinate 1,492,839,928 downwards.
CTTTCCATCTGTATTTTTCTACGGCCTCTTAGTTGCTTGCTAGATCACTTTCTTTTGTTTGAAAATGTGCTTGTGGTGTGGGTTTGAAAATATTTTGAAAACGTCGTTGTAATGATTCTCGTCTCTATAAGAATGCGTACAAAGTGTTGGTTTTGAAAATAGTTTAAAGGAGTGTTTGTTTATGGAAGATGTTTTTGAAAAGTGCCTTTGTAATGATTCTCGTCTCTATAAGAGTGCGTATAAAGGGCTTTGACTTTTGAAAATGTTTCAATTGAAAGTGTTGGTGTGTTAATGTTTTTTTGTTGTGAGAAAGCGAGCAACTATGAGCATCCTACCTACTCAAAAGGTCTAATGTTCTTTTCCTCCTTCTTTAGATGTTGATATCTTACCATTGATTGATAAGAAGCCCCATCGTTGGATGTATGAGGGACATTCAGAGGGACGTACAATCATAAAGGCAATAGATGGAGACGCTTTAGCAATTTTGTTTAGGGACTAGATCATTTACCGAAAGGCAACTATAGGGTCATCGATGGACTATGATCTTTAGTTTTATGGCTCTTTGCTAAAACGTCCCCGTTTCAAGGGACATGACTATTTTTCCGGAGGCAACCAAAGTAGGGTGCCCTAGAGGTGTATATGTGCAATGTGTGTTATGTTCAGTTATTTTTTCCTTTTTTGTTAGGTTTGCTAGCATTTTTGTTATTAGTCTTTGCCATACAATCCTATTAATCATACATCTAGCAGTTAATATGAAAAGCAGTAAAAATGCAGAAGGTAAGGGTCCTATGCTATTACAACCAAATCGAAAGGCAAAAAAATGTAAAAAAAACAAAGAACAAAATAAAGAAGAGAAAATGAATTCTTAGATATAGAACATGGACTCCTTCGATTCACCCTTATTTTTCCTTCTTTCGATTGGGCTTAAGGATTTATGTGAGCAAGATTCGATTTGCACACTTTCCTGCCTCCTTCGACTGAGTTTGGAAATGATATGGGCAACCTTCGATTGATGCCTTCTCTACTTCCCTCGATTGAGTCAGGGAGTGGGCATGAGCAACCTTCGACTGCAAACTCCTCTGCTTCTTTCAATTTAGATTATGAAGTAACATGGACCTATAGAGAAACATGAGTATATATCCTTCGTTCACACTCCTTTGTCTTTCGTTTGAATCTGTACAGGTTAGTTCTAACAAGAAAATCAAACAAACCAAAAGGGAAGAAACAAAGAACATAACTAAGAGGCTATCTACATATTATGCTGAAACGAAAAGTAAGTAAAAGGCTATTTACATGTCATGCTGAAACGAAAGATGCAAGGTCAAGGGGACTTACCTTGCTTAAAACTGGAACCTGTGTGGGGGACTAGAGTTGCTGGATGCTCTTGGATTCGAAAAGAGAGAGGAAAATATGGTGTGATCTGGTTAAGTTTTGAGAGTTTTTGGTGTGCTTCTCTTAGGCTGTGTATGCGTATAAGGCAATATATGCGTATGGTTCCTGGGCTTGTGCGTGTGTATGTATGTGGTCTCCCCTCTCCTTTACTTTTTTTTTTTTTTTTATCTTGCTAGTGTGCTCCTTATATAGAGGGGATGGAGGGGACAAGAGGGCAAGGGAATAAACAACCATTAATTTGGTGTTTTAAGGCCATAAATATCATTTTGAAACTTTGCCAAAGACATGGTTTCTTGTCCCTTTTTGAATTTTCTATGAACCTGGACACATTTGACTTTTGAATGCTCTCCTTCAAATGACTCTGATTACCTCTTTCAAATGGCTCTGATTGCCTCCTTCGAATGGCCTAGAGTCTTGATTCAAAGTGTTCAAAAACCTTCTTATTAGAGCTTCTTCGATTGAATCCATCTACTTGCGCTAGCTGCTTAATTCAAACAACTCAAATGAAAACTTCATTCTGGACAATCGAAAACCTCCTTGGTCAACACCTTCGAATTCCATTGCACAAGAGGTCGGGGCCTGGCCACATTTAGGACCAAGACCCATCATAAGACAAGCTTGTGTTCAGTAACCATGTGTCCTTCGAATGGACCAATGCAAGATCCTTCGAAGGGAACTCATGAGTGCTCCTTCGAAGGGACTAACATGCGTGCCGAAGTATAAAAAACTGTTTCAAAGGGGTCCATTACCCAGTCGAAGCTGGCACAAAGGCAGCCAATGCCTTGTGGGCGCTAGCATGAGGCAGATCAAAGCAAGTGTAAAAGAGGCCATTGCCTAGTGAATCGAATCAGGAATGAAGGAGGTATTTGCCTTGTGGGTTGAAGGAAGCTTTTTGCCTAGTGGATTGAAGGAAAATCTGACGAAGTCTTGGCCTTGTGTGCTAAAGGCAAGATGAAAAGGAGCCTTTGCCTTGTGAATCGAAGCATGTCTGAGGCAACCCTTTGTCTTGTGAATCGAAGACCAGTAAAAGGAGCCTTTTTCCTTGTAGATCAAAGGCAAGCTGATGGGTTTTTGCCTTGTGAAACCAAGGCAAGCATGAGGAAGCTTTTGCCTAGTAGACCAAAGACAAGAATGAAGAGGCATACGTGTGCTGATGACAAGTTGAAGGGGCCTTTTGCCCAGTGGAAACTTTTGTGAACTAATCTTGATCGAAGGAGATTCAGCGCCCAATCGAAGCTTATGGGCCAATGCTTGGTCGAAGGGTTTTGGGAGCCCAGTCGAAGCTTGCTGTTATGCAAATCGAAGGACACTATTTAAATACCACTCAAAGGACATTGTTGAACTGCCAATCGAAAGACACTTTTCTAACATTCAAAAATTTTCATTTTTCTTTTGGCAAGTGTTTGTAACCACCCATGTAAAAGAAAACCTTGGAAAACATGAGAGGGAAAATTTTGGGGTACAACAGCTGCCCCTGTTCAATCTTCTTAAACCTGAAGATGTAGATTGGCTTGTCTGTCTTTCGTGATCTGAAGGGGGAAGATGATTGAACACTAGAGTTCCCAAAAATTTGGACTCGGTGATGTGTCAGTTGATTGTGTAGGGAATGGGCTTAAAGATGCCATCCAAAGTAGATGCTGACTTCTAAAGAGTTCCCTTTATGGGGAATTCCTGTTCCTGTTGTTTGAGGAGGAGTCCGCTGGGGAAGGTTGATTTCTGTTGTTCTCCTACTTGAGGAAAATCTGTGGGAAATAGATTCTAGGAACATCAGTTGTCTAAGGCTCTCCTAAAGAGTTATATATGGAGAGATGAAAGTTTGTTGTTTTCTGGTTGAAATCCAGGCTTCACAGTAACTTGCTGGGGATAAGGGAATTAACCGTTACCTAAAAATGTATTAGAAAGAGCCTTTGTAGGGCTGTTTCAGGATGAGTCCGTGTTGGACAACCTCTAGAGGGTTATACGAAGTAATATTTGACGATTGCTACGTCAATAGATAACAAAGGAATCTTTGACGATTGCTACCTCAATAGATAATGAAGGAATCTTTGACGATTGCTACCTCAACAGATAATGAAGGAATCTTTGACAATTACTACCTCAACAGATAATGAAGGAATCTTTGATGATTTCTACCTCAATGGATAATGAAGGAATCTTGGACGTTTGCTACCTCAACAGATAATGAAGGAATCTTTGACTATTTCTACCTCAATAGATAATAAAGGAATCTTTGAGGATTGCTACCTCAACAAATAATGAAGGAATCTTTGATGATTTCTACCTCAACAGATAATGAAGGAATCTTGGACGATTTCTACCTCAATAGATAATGAAGGAATCTTTAACAATTTCTACCTCAACAGGTAATGAAGGAATCTTTGACGATTTCTACCTCAACAGATAATGAAGGAATCTTTGACGATTGCTACCTCAATGGATAATGAAGGAATATTTGACGATTTCTACCTCAATGGATAATGAAGGAGTCTTTGACGATTTCTACCTCAACAGATAATGAAGGAATCTTTGACGATTTCTACCTCAAAAGATAATGAAGGAATCTTTGACGATTGATACCTTAATAGATAATGAAGGAATCTTTGACGATTTCTACCTCAATGGATAGTGAATGAATCTTTGATGATTTCTACCTTAATGGATAATGAAGGAATCTTTGACGATTGCTACCTCAATGGATAATGAAGGAATCTTTGACGATTGCTACCTTAATAGATAATGAAGGAATCTTTGACGATTGCTACCTCAAAAGATAATGAAGGAATCTTTGACGATTGCTACCTCAATAGATAATGAAGGAATCTTTGACGATTGCTACCTCAACAAATAATGAAGGAATCTTTGACGATTGCTACCTCAATGGATAATGAAGGAACCTTTGACGATTGCTACCTCAATGGATAATGAAGGAATCTTTGACGATTTTTACCTCAATGGATAATGAAGGAATATTTGACGATTTCTACCTCAACAGATAATGAAGGAATCTTTGGTGATTTCTACCTCAATAGATAATGAAGGAATCTTTGATGATTGCTACCTCAACAGATAATGAAGGAATCTTAGACGATTGCTAGCTCAACAGATAATGAAGGAATCTTTGATGATTGCTACTTCACCAGATAACGAAGGAATCTTTGAGATTGATACCTCAACAGATAATGAAGGAATCTTTAAAGATTTCTACCTCAACAATTAATTAAGGAATGTTGGATGATTGCTACCTCAACAGATAATGAAGGAATCTTTGACGATTGCTACCTCAACAGATAATGAAGGAATCTTTGATGATTGCTACCTCAATGGATAATGAAGGAATCTTGGATGATTGCTACATCAACAAATAATGAAGGAATCTTTGACAATTGCTACCTCAACAGATAATGAAGGAATCTTTTATGATTACTACCTCAACAGATAATGAAGGAATCTTTGATGATTGCTACCTCAACAGATAATGAAGGAATCTTGGACGATTTCTACCTCAACAGATAATAAAGGAAACTTTGACGATTGCTACCTCAACAAATAATGAAGGAATCTTTGACGATTATTGCCTCAACAGAATACAAGAAATTCGTCTAGTCGTATGAAAATTCGTCTGTGTACAGATTTAACCTGGAAAGGTAAAGGTTTAGCAACATGCAATGTCATGATGCATGAAATGCAAATGGTGTTCTCAAAAAACGAGATTGTGATATATGCATTCGTACTGCATATGCTATGATGTTTGTAAATGATGTATGAATGCAATGTATGAACGTGTCAGTCATTCTATTGCGGCATTGTTGAACTAGGGAGAATAAATTCCTAATTGCTATTGGGAATGAAGAAATGTAGGTCTTCAAATTCTATGGAAGTTGAGATGCTGAGAGACGAATTTACGTTGTTAGGGAAATAAACTCTGTTGGGTAAGGAAACTCCATAACCCGCTTGGTGATCTTTATGGAATCCTGTTGGGGAAACCAAAAAGTTTGACAACTTCACTAGGGAATTTTCTAGATGTTAGAGCAGTAGTTGGAGATTCTTGCTCCACCGGGGATATGAGAACACCTGACCTCATGAGGCTGTAAGCCGAGGATATGACAATGACCTTTTTTAAGAGGATGCCCCTGCTTCTGTACCCGCTGGGATTTTGTAGACGGTTTGACTGTTATCCCAACATCTGGAGTCCTTGGTGCATGTTGATTAGGGTAATAAACCTTCTACTGATAGACAAGTGACGAGATGATGGGACATAGTCGTACGCTTTAATCCCTAACTTTTTCCTAGACTATCCCTTCAGATTTTCAGTCCATCGGGATACCCTTTTTTGCCCAAACCGCCTTTTTAGGTTTTCGACTTGTCGGGTGTATAGTTTTTTTCATATGTATATCCCTAATTTTTTCCCAAACCCTTTTGGTTCGCCGGGATGCCCTTATTTTTTCCTAGGCCAGTCAACCTAGCATGTATTTGTTCATGCGTAGTATTTTCTGACTATGTCCATGTTCACCGGGTACAGAGAATTGTCACTGTCCATAGTAGTAAGTGATATCACACTGCCAGAAGATGTTTGTTTGATCGTACAAGATTCGTTGCTGGAATCCATGTCCAATGCCCCAAGTGATTCAGATGGAGACCTGCCTCTGGCTATTTGGCATTTTTGAGAGATTCCTTGAACCTTGACTTGACTGCGCCAGTTCAGCTGGACACCATGTTATGCCCCTTGATTATGAAAGGCCTATCACTGGAATGTCTTTCCATCTGAGGTGACTCTGTCCATTGAGAGGATTTCTGTTCATTGAATATTCGTTTGCAAATTTCTCTGCTGTTTGAACAACTAGTCATATGCAAGCAATGGTATTTTTAAAAATGCAAAGCTTATGTCTGTCTTGAAGTTTGAAAATTTATTTTTAGTAAAACAAACAAATTTTGTATGAGTGTGATATCAACTCAGGATTTATAGCTAACCCTACAGGAGTCAGGATACCTTTTGTAATAGTATGCTTTCGGACTAACCCATGCTTCAGTTAGGACTTTTGAGGGTTATAACGTGGCCTGGTTCACAGTTTAAGAAACAAAGGATAAAGGCTCAAAATTTATTTGTACCCAACCCTTTCTTCGTGATGTTCTTCAGTCCTATGCTCAGTTAATTATGCGTTTAAATCCCGATTGAGTCTGGAATCTTTACCTTGATATTCTAGTGATGGTTCAGAAATTGAACGTTTGTTTGAGAAGGCATTCATTTTTGTAACCTTTTATTTTTTTTGTTGTAGGGCCTCTTTTTTGATTTTGTTATCCCTACTTTTTCCTGAACTGTTTCTTTTGTGATTACAATCAACGAGATGCCCCAATTTTTTTCTTAAGTCCCCTTTGTAGGCTTTTAACTTAACGAGCTTTTATTTTGAGAGATAATGACTGCCTGTCTTGATGATTATGTGGACCCATCACCATCTTTTGGAGAGCATCTTCTACACTATTTGTCGTGCATGAAGGGGAAAGTTTGTGATTGAATGCACATATGAATTAACTGGGAAAACTACCCTGCCCCAGGTTATGATTAAGGGTTTTAATTTGTGTGAAAAGAAAAACTCCTACTTCTCAAGCTCAAAGGGGTTGACTAGGGATCATCTTCCTTACATTTCCACTGTTTAGGATTTGAAACAACGCATGTACATAGTCAGCAGGGTCTGTTCAAAAGCATACTGTAGAGACTGTGGTATCGTTCTCGTCATCCTCCCTCTAAAGGCTTAGAGCTTTTTAATCAGGAGTTGAATATCACAAAAAAAGGAAGTAAAAATATGGTTTGAATATAATGAATGCGAATGAAATAATTCAAGACAGACATATGCAATGTATTAATATGAATAACCAAAGTTTGACATAAAGATAAATGTTTTAAATAACAACGAAATTACAAACTGATAATTCAAATGAAATAAACACTCTCAATTTTGACCATGATTTTGGCACGGGAGCAGTGATCACACTAGGGTCTTAGGAGAGTCAAATTTTATCTCCTTGCTGTCGATCAAATCCTGAATCTTGTTCTTCAAAGTCCAACAGTTGTCGGTGTTGTGCCCAGGACTATCAGAATGGTAAGCACATTTTACATTAGGATTGTACTTAGGAGAAGAGGTATCAGGTTTTTGAGGAGGATCCTTTAGTGTAATCAGATTCGCTTTTAGAAATTATTGTAACGCTTGAGACAAAGGCATGTTAATATTAGTGTACTGCCTCTCTTAATACTTTATACTATGCCTATTGCCCCGTTGATGTTGAACAGGTGTAGGATTAGACATTAATACCGCTCCCGCAGACTAATGGTGGTTATTTTTACTATGGCTCTTTTGGCCATAGACAACATTAATTTCTTTCATGACACCAAATGGCTTCTTCTCAGCAATATAAGATGTAGCCATCAGGATCTTCCCACTCTTGATACCGACTTCTACTCTTTCACCTGTCAGTATCAGCTCTACGAACACAGTCGAAGAACTTACGATCAAGTGGTTGAAGAATGGACCAGACAAAGTGCCCAAGAACATGTCTACCAGCTCTCTATCAGACAGAGGAGGCTGGACTCTCCCTGCAAGATCTCTCCATTTATGCGCATATTCCTTGAACCCTTCTCTTGAGCCCATGGACATATTCTGCAATTGCACTCGAGTTGGCGCCTGGTCAACATTGTATTGGTACTGCTTGTAGAAAGCAGCAACCAAGTCTTCCTAGGTATGGATTTCAGTTCCTTCTAGCTGATAGAACCACTCCAGTTGAGTGCCAGCCAAACTTTCTTGGAAGGAATGGACCCATAACTTCCAGTCAGCAGTGTGAGGCTGGATCTTCCTGACATATGATCTCAAGTGAAGTTTGGGACAAGAAATCCCGTCATATTTGGCAAATGTGGGAACCTTGAATTTTGGTGGGATGATCATGCCAGAAAGCAGCCCTAATTCTTCAAAGTCTAAGCCATGTATCTGCTGAATCTCCATAGCATTGAGACGATCCTCCAACTGGTTGTACTTATCATCAATAGGAGGGTATTGTTCCTTGGTGTAATCAACTTGATCTTCTTCAGACTCCCTTGTACTATGATCTTCTTCTCTTGGCTCTCCTTCCTGATTGTCTCTCTCTTTTGACGGAGTTGCGAGCTCTGAAACTTGCCTCACTGGTCCTTTGAACCTTCTTCCCATATTCAGAACACCCACTGGCCTCTTTTTTTCTTCTTGTCCTTGAGAATCAGAGCTTTCAAATCTTCTTATCCCTTAGCCAGATTCAGGAACATTTCTTGGAATTGAGCATTCTGTGCCCGAAGCTCCTTAACTATTTGTTCAAGAGCCACTGCTGAAATAAACATCGAAGAAGATAAGAAGCCTGTCCAGAGAATACCTGTTATGCAATAACATGTACGATATGTGAATGTTTTTAAGGATCTCGCAGGTTAAATAAGAAAATGTCAGAAGTTGAATTTTGCAGATTTGATTGAAGAACTTCGTATCGTTGAAGGTCCTTCTATGAGAGTCAAGCTCACCATGTCGAGTGGGTCATATCCCCTGACTCAAGTTGTCGTGTTTTGGTCTTTTGAAGGCATTTGGTTAGAGGAAAATAAATCCCCTTTCCCCTTGCTAGACGTCTGCTTTATCATAACCTGTATCACAAGCCCTTGAGATCCTTGAAATGGTTAAGGAAATGCTATGGTATGATGGTATGATGTGTATGTTATGCATCAAGCAAAAGTGTAAGGTGGCGTAAGAAAGTAAACCATGCGAGAAATCTAGGTTATTGGATAATGACTGTAAATAAATCCTGCAAGGAAATCATGTTGTTATATAATAAAACCCTGCAAGTAGTTAAAGTTGAAAGCAAACAAGTCATAAAAGCAGAATTATGTTTAGGCTTGCATGGGGTTTTTAAAGGTAAGTACCCTCTTGAAGTTTCAGTTGGCTCAACCTATCCTATTAATAGTAACTGGGTTCTAAGGAGTCTCATATCACAAACCTTTCTTTTAGGCATTGTTCTAGCTCAAGCACCAAAGTATTGCAGCCAAAATATCCCAAAAGTCTAGTCTCAATGAGTGTAGTATCGAGTATCAACCAATCTTCGGGCGGAACTAAAGTTGGTCATCTCACTACTTTCTAATGGCTTAGGATGAGTCAATTAAAGGTTCTAAAGGTCAGTTAGCGCTTAATGACACTAAGGAAGCCTAATGTTATCCTTGACTGACTCAAGGAAAATTAGTACAAACCAAAGTATCACGCTAACGTAGCTATCACTTCGTCCATATCAGTCTACGCCGTATATCTTCCATGATTTATTGCTACTTACCTAATAAGGTGCCCCAAATCCGGGTGTAGGATCTTTAAAAGAATACCCCAACAAACACTCAAAGGTAAATCATACAAAACACACAATGTAAAGCAATAAATAACGAACTAAACTTTAAGGTAACCCCACTTTTTTTTATATTAAATTCCCAGTAGAATCACCAGTTCTGTGATACGGTGGCACAACCGACTGTTAATACTGGTTTTACATTTTTGTTCGCAAATGTTGTGGTAAGTAAGAGTCGCCATTGACTTTTCTTTTATCCAACAAAGGAAAGGGTGAAAAGAACAGAAAAAGACCTTTCGAGAGTTTTCTGAGTAATGGGGGTAGATTATGGAAAGGGAAGGTATTAACACCCTTTCTATCCGTAGGTTTCTACGGGCTCTTAGTGGCTTGCTAGATCACTTTCTTTTGTTTGAAAATGTGCTTGTGGTGTGGGTTTGAAAATATTTTGAAAACGCCTTGGTAATGATTCTTGTCTCTATAAGAATGCGTACAAAGTGTTGGTTTTGAAAATAGTTTAAAGGAGTGTTTGTTTATGGAAGATGTTTTTGAAAGTGATTTTGAAAAGTGCCTTTGTAATGATTCTCGTCTCTATAAGAATGCGTACAAAGGGCTTTGACTTTTGAAAATGTTTCAATTGAAAGTGTTGGTGTGTAAATGTTTTTTTTGTTGTGAGAAAGCGAGCAACTATGAGCATCCTACCTACTCAAAAGGTCTAATGTTCTTCCCCCCCCCCCCCCCCTTTAGATGTTGCTATATTACCATTGATTGATAAGAAGCCCCATCGTTGGATGTATGAGGGACATTCGGAGGGACGTACAATCATAAAGGCAACAAATGGAGACACTTTAACAATTTTGTTTAGGGACTAGATCATTTATCTAAAGGCAACTGTAAGGTCATCGAGGGACTATGATCTTTAGTTTTACGGGTCTTTGCTAAAGCGTCCCCGTTTCGAGGGACATGACTGTTTTACCGGAGGCAACCAAAGTGGGGTACCCTAGAGGTGTATATGTGCAACGTGTGTTATGTTTAGTTATTTTTGTCTTATTTGTTAGGTTTGCAAGCATTTTTGTTATTAGTCTTTGCCATACAATCCTATTAATCATACATCTAACAGCTAATATGAAAAGCAGTAAAAATGCAGAAGGTAAGGGTCCTACGCTATTACAACCAAATCGAAAGACAAAAAAAATGTAAAAAAAAACAAAGAACAAAATAAAGAAGAGAAAGTGAATTCTTCGATCTAGGCCATGGACTCCTTCGATTCACCCTTATTTTGCCTTCTTTCGATTGGGCTTAAGGGTTGATGTGAGCAAGCTTCGATTTGCACCCTTTCCTGTCTCCTTCGACTGAGTTTGAGAATGATATGGGAAACCTTTGATTGTAGCCTTCTCTACTTCCCTCGATTGAGTCAGGGAGTGGGCATGAGCAACCTTCGATTGGAAACTCCTCTGCTTCTTTCAATTTAGATTATGAAGTAACATGGACCTATAGAGCAACATGAGTATACATCCTTCGTTCACACTCCTTTGTCTTTCGTTTGAATCTGTACAGGTTAGTTCTAACAAGAAAAGAAAACAAACCAAAATGGCAGAAACGAAGAACATAAATAATAGGCTATCTACATATTATGCTGAAAGGAAAAGTAAGTAAAAGGCTATTTACATGTCATGCTGAAACAAAAGATGCAAGGTCAAGGGGACTTACCTTGCTTAAAACTTGAACCTGCGTGGGGGACTAGAGTTGCTGGATGCTCTTGGATTCGAAAAGAGAGAGGCAAATATGGTGTGATCTAGTTGAGTTTTGAGAGTTTTTGGTGTGCTTCTCTTATGCTGTGTATGCGTGTAAGGCAATATATGCGCATGGTTCCCGGGCTTGTGCGTGTGTATGTATGTGGTCTCCCCTCTCCTTTTTTGTCCTCCTTTTCTTTTTTTATCTTGCTAGTGTGGTCCTTATATAGAGGGGATGGAGGGGACAAGAGGGCAAAGGAATAAACAACCATTAAGTTGGTTTTTTAAGGCCATAAATATCATTTTGAAACGTTGCCAAAGACATGGTTTCTTGTCCCTTTTTGAATTTTCTATGAACCTGGACACATTTTACTTTCGAATGCTCTCCTTCGAATGACTCTGATTGCCTCCTTTGAATGGCTCTGATTTCCTCCTTTGAATGGCCTAGAGTCTTGATTCGAAGTGTTCAGAAACCTTCTTATTAGAGCTTCTTCAATTGAATCCATATACTTGCCTTAGCTGCTTGATTCAAACAAATCAAACGAAAACTTCATTCTAGCCAATCGAAAACCTCCTTATTCAACACCTTCGAATGCCATTGCATAAGAGGGCTGGGCCTGGCCACATGTAGGACCAAGACCCATCATAAGACAAGCTTGTGTTCATTAACCATGTGTCCTTCGAATGGACCAATGAAAGCTCCTTCGAAGGGAACTCATGAGTGCACCATCGAAGGGACTAACATGCGTGTTGAAGTATAAAATATTGTTTCAAAGGGGACCATTGCCCAGTCGAAGCTGGCACAAATGTAGCCAATGCCTTGTGGGCGCTAGCATGTGGCAGGTCAAAGCAAGCGTAAAAGAGGCCATTTCCTAGTGAATCGAATCAGGAATGGAGGAGGTATTTTCCTTGTGGGTCAAAGGAATCTTTTTGCCTAGTAGGTTGAAGGAAAATCTGAAGAAGTCTTGACCTTGGTGCTGAAGGCAAGCTGAAAAGGAGCCTTTGCCTTGTGAATCGAAGCATGTCTGAGGCAACCCTTTGTCTTGTGAATCAAAGACCAGTAAAAGGGGCCTTTTTTCCTTGTAGATCAAAGGCAAGTTGACGGGTCTTTGCCTTGTGAAACCAAGGAAAGCATGAGGAAGCTTTTGCCTAGTAGACCAAAGACAAGCATGAAGAGGCATACATGTGCTGATGACAAGCTGAAGGGGCCTTTTTCCCAGTGGAAGCTTTATGAACTAAGCTTGATCTAAGGAGATTCAGCGCCCAATCGAAGTTTGTGGGCCAATGCTTGGTCGAAGGGTTTTGGGAGCCCAATCGAAGCTTGTTGTTATGCCAATTGAAGGACACTATTTAAATACCAATTGAAGGACATTGTTGAATTGCCAATCGAAAAACACTTTGCTAACATTCAAAATTTTTCATTTTTCTTTTGGCAAGTGATTGTAACCACCCATGTAAAAGAAAACCTTGGAAAACATGAGAGGGAAAATTTTGGGGTACAACAACGTGCTTTGTGTGTTTTTGATTCTCCAGACAACAATCCCGAATCAATTAGAATTTCTTATCTGCACACTCAAGAAACTTATTAGAACTACAAATGTTTCTTATCAAATATATGTTTTGTTATCATCAAAACGTTGAGATTATATTGTAGACACAAATCATGTTCTAACAATAACATTTATTGTGACATTGTGTGTTATTGAGACATCAGTCTTGACATCTGATATTGTGTATGCCAAAATTTCAATAGGAATCACGAACAGGCACCCTATCCGATTCACTAGGTGAGATTCTAAGGATATATTTTCTGGCACTATGGACAATGAAGAAGGATATAATAATAGACCACCTATATTGGATGGTTCAAACTATGACTGGTGGAAGGTCAAAATGGTAGCTTTTCTGAAATCTATGGACATCAAAGCATGAAAGGCTGTTTTGAAAGGATGAAAGCATCTTATTGTGAAGGAAATTGACAAGATGGGAAAGAGAATTAAAACTGAAACTTTTAAACTTGAAGAAGACTGGGATGATAACGATGATAAAGAAGCTATTGGAAATTCCAAGTCTTTAAATTCTCTATTCAACAGAGTAGACTAAAATGTTTTCAGGATGATTAATACATGTACCATAGCCAAGGAAGCTTGGGAAATTCTTAAGACAACTTATGAAGGTACCTCTAAAGTTAATATTTCAAGACTTCAACTTCTCACTTCCAAATTTGAGAACTTAAAGATGAATGATGATGAGACAATTCAAGAATATCAAATGAAGATTCTTGAAATTGCTAGTACATCAAGTGCATTGGGAGGGAAGATTTCATAAGCCAAACTGTTCAAAAAGATCCTTAGGTCTTTGCCTAGGAGATTTGACATGAAGGTCACAACAATTGAAGAAGATCCAGACATCAACAACATGAGAGTTGATGAACTTATTGGGTCACTTCAAACATTTGAATTGGCTATTGGTGACAAGGCTGAGAAAAAGAACAAAAACATAACTTTTTTGTATCCAATGTTGAAGATGATAAAAGTCAAGATGAGCTGGACACTGATGAAGACATGTCTAATATCATTGTTCTACTTGGGAAGAAATTAAATAGAGTATTAAAAATATTAGACAAGAGAGGGAGACCAGATGTCAAGAACATCTCATATTACATCAGTAATAATCTTAATTCTTAGAAGAAAACAAGAACCGAAGAGAACACAAGTCAAAGTGTAGGCACTCAATGCTTTGAATGTGAAGGATATGGTCATATTAGGCCTGAACATTCCAACTTCCTCAAGAAACAACATAAGGGTTTCACTGCATCTTGGAGATGTCAATTAGAGATGTCACTACTATGGTGAGTCTTGTCATATAAAGCCTTTATGTTTCAAATTATATGTAGATCAAAGAATTCCAATTTGTTCCAAGGCTAATATTGTGAGCAAAAAGAGAAGTGTTAAAAATAGGGATGTTAACCTTATAGCACATACTTCTTTGAGAGACTCAACTAGTGAGAGACTCAAATAATTACTTACTCTTCCACATGGTCTGAAAATAATAAGGATGAAGTAAGGCTATGGCACCAGAAACTTGAACATCTTAATTTTAAAAGAATGAAGGAACTACTATCTAAAGGAGCCATGAGAGATATGCCAGAGCTCAAGACTGAATAATGAAAATTCTATGATGAGTGTGAAAATAAAAATCAAATTATGATGTTACACCCAATGTTGCAACATCAGACTACTTCCAAAGTGTTGGAACTTCTTCATATGAATATAATGGGACTATTACAAATAGACAGCCTAGAAGGAAAAAGGTATGTATTTATGGTTATAAATGACTTTTCTGGACACACTTTGATGAATTTTCTTAGAGAAAAATCAGATAATTTTGAAGTCTTCAAAGATCCGTGTCAAATAATTCAAGAGGAGAAGAAGATTATGATTGTCAAGGTCAGAAGTGAAAATGACATAAAGTTTAAGAATACAAAATTTTCTGAATTTTGTGATTCCGAAGGAATAAGTCATGGGTTATCTTATTCCTGGAAAAATCAGGGAGATGGAATTGTTAAGCAAAAGACTAGGGCTATACAAGAATCAATAAGAGTCATGCTTAGTGCTAAGCAATTGCCATTTGAATTTTGGGTTGAAGCTAAGAATACTGCTTGCTATATTCATAATAGAGTCACTTTGAGAGAAGCTACACCTACTACTCTATATGAGGTTTGGAAAGGAAGGAAAATTAAAGTTAAATACTTTCACATCTTTGGAAGTAAATGCCATATCTTTGTTGACAAAGATCAAGTGGACAATAAGAACCCCACAGGGGATGAAGGGATATTTCTAGGTTACTCTTCAATCAGAAGAGCTTATATAGTTTATAACTCCAGAACTAGAATGAAAATGTAATCTATCAATGTGAAAATTGGTGATTAAATTACTGAAGAGAAAATTGATGTCATAGACGATGTTAAAATATCATATGTGCAAACTGATGAGGCACTAAGAAACAAGAGTTATGAATTTACAAACATTGAGTCAGTGAAGTCTCAATCCAGCACAAGACAATATATTGAAGGGAAAATAGGATAATCCAGGGAACTAACTACAAGTCACCTTGATAAAGGTAACATCCCTGAATTTAAATAGATGATATCAAATATAGATGGATTTGTTTCCTTGAGGGGAACAAGAGGAAGTTTCTATGAATAATTATTGAAGAGATATGATGTCAAGGAAGATGTCATGACATTTTATTTTTAAGATCTGAATTCTTTTAGATATCTCATTCAACATAATTGGAACAAGGACCTTGGTAGTTGTAAGCAACTGATCAGGAATATTGTTGAAGGAAAAGATGATATTCTGGAGCATATGGACAACAAGGAACAACTTGTTGTTATCAAAAATAGTGGGATTGGAACTTGTACTATTAAGGAGTTATAACAATTACAGAAATGGAGGAATACAACTAATGTTAAATCTTTCCTCTATACTTTGAGGCATGACATGTCTGGACAAATTGCTACTGAGAAGGGACACAAGGAAGGTATTCTACAAAATAGTGGGACTGGCTACAACACCAAGTAATGCAACAGGCTCTTTGATAGGGGCAAGAGGTTCTTTGACAAAGGCAAGAGGTGGAAGACCACCTGAAGCTGGTCAAGAAGTTGTGTTTCCATCTGTTTGTTTCCACCTGGTGCTCATGATTGGATGCTCTGATATATTCTTCCATTTGTAGTATTGTTGGTTTACAATATGTGTGGTTTTATCTGTTGTATTGACCTGGGTGCAATGTGTTTTAATGTGCTATGTGTTTCAACTATGTACATTTACTATATTTCTTTTTATCAATATTTTGGCTAAAAAGGGGGAGTAAAGTGTTGTGTTCTGATGTTACATCACATGTCTTGACATGTTAATATAACATTATGATTGGATTGTATGCTACTGCTTGTGTGAAAGTAGTTATTTGTGATTGCTTATGCAATCATTCAAGGGGGGCATGATTGGACATTCTTGTTTGTGTTAAAGTTGTTATTGCTGCTGCTTCCGCTGCATGTGTTGTGTTGTGTATGTTCTTTCCTTGAGGGGGGGGGGGGGGACTGATTATGTGTGACAGGGGGAGTAATAAACTTCTATGACTGTATACGCTTTTGAGTTGTGTTATGTTTATAGAGTTTACATGGTTTAATGTAACTTGTGTTTGTGGTTTTATTTCTCTCTTCAGATTATTTGGTCTTTGGTTGTTTTAGCCAAAATTTGTCAAAGTGGGAGATTGTTAGGTCTGTGATTTTATGGTTGACAATAATTTTGGTAAAACAAGGTGTTGACAAGAATTATATCAAAACATGTTTCATTGGGAAAACATGTATTGCAGCCTAATGTTAAACAAGATGTCATAACATCTTAACCAGCTGGTACAACAATGTATAGTGGTACTTATTTGACATATGTTCTATCAGATGTTGTAACATGTTGTAACAGAACATCCTATCAGTACAGCTGGATATTTATCCTTGAAGTTTTGATTGATAAATATGAGATTCTAGAGTTTCTAGCACTCATAATAGACACAAGCAATCAAGTATTATTAGGAATAATTGCAGATTTGACTTATTTCATAAAAAGGATACTTTAGAGTTTTTAGGAAATATTTGAAATATTTGTTTTTGTTTCTATTTTCATGGAGAATATTCTGCAGGGATTTAGAGCTGAAGATTATATCTGATTGAAGAGTCCAAGACCAACAACAGAAGTCTATATAAGGAGCCCGACATGGCGTATGAGCTGAAATGGAAAATTAGATTATGTTATGATTTAACTGATGCAAATTATTTTGGGAATATTATACTATCCTATGTGGCATTGAATTACAGGTCAAGAAGAATCAAGTCAGAATTTTGAAGATTATGTAGTTTCTAATTATGGAGATAAATTAGGAAATTAATGATTGAAGACCTTGTTTGTAGTAGAAGTTTTTGCTAATTTGTAACAGTTGATATACTGTGATTGAAGGCCTAAATCTAGTTAAGATATAGATTATAAATAGAAGCTTTGTAACCTAGGATTAGTACCAACCAAAATTAGAAAAAGATGTAATCATTAGGGCTGATTCTGTATCACTCTCATGGAGAGTTGGTTGTGTAATCCACTCGGGTTGTGAGTAGGATTTGTTATAGAGTTGTAAGTCTCTATTATTATTATTATCCTCGAAGCTTTAAACCAAGAGGGAGTATTGTTGTTTGAGGAAGCTGCTAAGCAACTCTAAGTATTGTTCTTGATCAAAGCTCTGAATCAAGATCAAGTATGTTGTTCTTAATTAAGGGGTTTCTTGATTAAGGTGTTTTTTTTTTGAAGTGTGATCTTCATGTAGGTGAAAGGACGTCAATACAATAACTGGGACTGGTATTGTTAAACATCATTGCGGTGATTAGAAGTGAGTGGGCATACTCATATTTAGGAGTTCCTAGGTTGAGGTTGCATTTGGTAGGGATTAAGTGATAAGTTATAAATTAGGGAGTTTAGCTTTGAATTAGTACTAATGATAGTGGATTTCCTTCCTGGCTTGGTAGCTTATAGAGTAGGTGTTGTTGTCACCGAAATTGGTTAAGAATTCTTGTGTTATTTATACTTTTCAGTATTGTTTTATATTGTTTATACCTTGCCATGTTTGTGAATGTTGGATCAGATGCCTCGACATGTCATATGACATCTGAGTTCTATCATACTAGAATTTCAATTGGTATCAGATCAGGCATCTTGTCAGTTTCTAGATGAGATCCAAGGGGGATACTTTCCGGTTATGAGCAAGGTAGATGTTTTCTAGTGAAAAGCTATTTAAACTTGGATAGTTCATAATTTTTTGAATGGTCCCTAGAAGTGGAGGATGGACTATTCATGACAGGATTGGACTTGTCTGTTGTGTTCAGGTGTGCAGTTGTGATGGACAATTGCTATTTTTTTTGGTTTAATTTGTTTTCAAACCTATGTTAACCTATTGCATCGAGAGTATGGTATGTTTGTGCAAGGGTTCATATTTGTGTCTGAAGAATATTGATGAGATGTTGTTTGTTCCGCTGCATGGTATCTGTTGTAACCCTGGTTGACATGACATTATGGTTTGGTCTCCTCAGCAGGTGTATCCTATGGTGATAGGATATGTGCAAGACTGTTTCAACCATTTGTCTAATATGGCCAGTAATACTTGAGTTTTATTTTTCAAGTCCACTCATAAAGTTTATTTAGTGTGTGGTTGATGTATCTTTCAAGAAACTTGTCATTTCTTAGATATATTATTACAGAAAAGATAGAGCCAATTATTTTGGTTTCCAAAAGAGTCTTCCTAATTCTTGACCTAATTAGGAAAGTGAATATGAGTCTTACTTTTGTTGGTATAGATAGAGCTTGGATTATTTTTGAAGACCTTGAAGGTGATCAATGGATGTTTTGTCTTTCTGGAAGCAGTAATGGCTTCAGAACCAAAGTCAGTTTTGTGTTCCAGAAAAATAAAACGGATGTCCTACTAGACCCTGGGACATCATGTCAATAGGTGTGCAGCCTCCTCTTGAATGGTAGATTCTTGGGGGATAAAAAAATGTGTTTTGATCACATGTGTTTGGAACATACTCCTGATCTGGAAGAGGAGGCATTTGGATTTTGTATCTAAAATGGTGTTGTACCCCAAAATTTTCCCTCTCTTTTCTCAAGACATTTCTCACAACGATTTTCAAAAAAGCTCAAGTTTGTACAAGTATAGTTGGACTTTTAATGCCCCATAAAGTTTCCATGGATCATATTGGACTTTCAAGCATCAGGTCGAAGGTGGAGCTTTTGAATCTTCAAAAGGAGGGAGAGGAAACTGTCAAAAGGGGAAAAGTAGATAAAAAAAGGGGTGTGCAATTGCAGATAACCACGTCGAATTCAAAATCTGGTTCAGGCTGTTCGAACCACATGACTGATCGAAAGGAGTGGTTGGCAGATTTTGACAAGTCAAAGAAGAGCAAGCTTGCTTCGATCCACAAGCTTTGATTGGGCAATGGCTTCCTTCGAGCAACCTGCTTAGATCCACCTCTAAACCCTTCAACACACATAGTTTCGACACTATGAATTACAATTTAACACACCACCTAATTTATTGTGTCTAAACAATCTATGTTCATCATGGTTCTTATTGTTCGGAATACTTTGACCTGAACTCCCTTCATCATGATGTATGCAATCTGATTCTCAGTTCTTAATGTTCCAAATTCATCTTCCCATCTGCTACCTTCTCTCAGAGATAATGGAACCTCATTTCGATTGTGTTTGCTTCGACCATATACTATTGGGTTCTTCGCTAGATTGATAACTGACATGTTATCTCTTCATGCTTTCTTCGATCCACAAGCTTCGACTGGACAATGGCTTCCTTCGAGCAACTTGCTTCGATCCACCTCAAAACCCTTTGACACACACAGTTCCGACACTATGAATTACAATTTGAGGTTTAGAGATTTGAACTTTCGACCACTTAATCAACTGATTACTCAAGATATGGTTACTGGTAGGAAAGCAATCCATAAATTCTTTCATTTCGACTATGCCAATGAGATCATCTTGCATACTCAAAGTGGTACATTCAGATGAATATGGTCCATTATAAGAACATACAATTGGTGGAAATAAATATTGTTTTGTCTATTGATGAGTTTGGTCGAAGGTTGTGAATCTATGTGATCAAAACGAAAGGACGAAGTAAATGGTACATTCAGGTGAATATGGTCCATTCGAAGAACATAAAATTGGTGGAAACAAATATTGTTTTGTCTCTTGATGAGTTTGGTCGAAGGTTGTGTATCTATGTGATCAAAACGAAAGGACGAAGTAAGTGGTACATTCAGATGAATGTGGTCCATTCGAAGAACATACAATTGGTGGAAACAAATATTATTTGTCTGTTGATGAGTTTGGTCGAAGGTTGTGGATCTATGTGATCAAAATGAAAGGACGAAGTAAGTGGTACATTCAGATGAATGTGGTCCATTCGAAGAACATATAATTGGTGGAAACAAATATTGTTTTGTAAGTTGATGAGTTTGGTCGAAGGTTGTGGATTTATGTGATCAAAATAAAAGGATGAAGTATTCGACATCTTTTAGAGATTCAAGATACTGCTGAACAAAGTTCTATATGCTTCCAAACCCAAGCTTGCTGCAAAAAAACACCTAAAACCATGTCAAAAAAACAGTCTGTTGTACTTCTATGAAACAGCCTTGCACCAAGATGCCACAAAACTCCAAAACTGCTGCAAAATATTCCTACTATGCTACTCCTAAACCAGTCCAAGCCTGTATTGTCTCAGTCCCATATTTACACCAAATTAGCATATAAGAGCTGCACCTCAAAAGCTATGAAAAGAGCATACCCAAACAGTTCAAATTTTATTTTCCCCCCAAAACCCCAACAAGACTCTTCTATAAATAAGCTATTTCACAACACATAAAGGGTGGGCTTTTTGCAAGGAAAAAGGAGAAGAAGAAAAAAAAGAGAGAGGAGAGAACACGAATGCTGAAGCCTTAAAACACATTTAAACCCAGAAAAAAAAAACAACACCTTTGTTTTTTTTCCAAACTCAAGAACATTTAAGGCAGCAACTCAGGTTCGAAACACAAATTCCAGCTTCAAGGTAAGTCTTCTTGACTTTACACCCTTCATTTCAAGCATTATTGATGATTCATCTACGAAGATAACATGCAATAACCATTGCCTTTGAAGCTAACCTTTTGTTTTTCTTCCTTTCTTGTCAATTATATGTTAAGAACTAATCTGTACAGACCACAAAACAATGTTGGAATGAAAAATTACAGCATGATTTGACGTAGAGCTTAGGCTTTGACAAATACTGCTTTACAGGCCCAAACAAAAGGGAAAATGGGTGTGTGATTCGACACATAACAGGTTCGAAAGAAGGATATGTTCGATGCATATAAGCATTGCTTCAACACATGCTTCGACACATGATGTCGAAAGATTTGTTTTTTTATCTCTCTTTTACGCTGTTTTTTACATATTTCATATATTTTCTTCATAGCTATTCAATATGGTTTGTAATAGATAATTAGGTTTAATTTCTTGCAATCCCCATCTGTACATTCGTATCCCCATCCCCCAAATGATGTAATAGCGTAGAACATTTATTTTCCACAATTTTACCGCTTTCATAAGTGTTAGTAATTAGGGTGTGTATGGCAATATAAAAAATCAACCTTAGAAAATCCTAATCCAAGACAAGACAATGCATAAAAAATAAACACTTGCACACTTACACCTCTAGGGTTAACTCCACTTGTTGCCTTGAGAAAAATAGTCATGATGTGCATGTGAGCCATGTTAGCAAAAATAATCAAAATACAAGATCATAGTCCCTCGATAATGCTACGAATGTTGCCTTACAAATGATC
Source organism: Vicia faba (assembly GCA_948472305.1). Classification (NCBI taxonomy): domain Eukaryota; kingdom Viridiplantae; phylum Streptophyta; class Magnoliopsida; order Fabales; family Fabaceae; genus Vicia; species Vicia faba. Next base: position 1,492,818,040 of record OX451735.1, on the reverse strand, counting down.
TTAGTCCCTTAAGAGAAATGCTAAGATATCTCACAATATTTCCATTCATGACTATACAATGACCCACGCCTGTCCCTTCACATCCAATGATGGGGATTCTTACCAAATCAATGGTAAGATAGCAACATCTAAAGGAGGAGGAAAAGAACAAATACCTTTTGAGTAGGTAGGACACTCGTAGTTGCTTGCTAACAAACTAAAACCATTTCCACACTTACACTTTCCAAAACATCTTCAAAAACAAACATCTTTTTGAACTATTTTCAAAACCAACACTTTGTATACATTCTTATAGAGATGAGAATCATTACAAAGTTTTCCGAAACAAAGGCGTTTTCAAAATATTTTCAAACTTGCACCCATCACAAAACTCATTTTCAAACAAATTATTTTCAAGTGATCTAGCAAGCAACTAAGAGCCCGTAGATAACTATAGATGAAAAGGGTGCTAACACCTTCCCTTTTCATAACCTACCCCCCGAACTCAAGAAAATATCTCAAAGGTCTTTCCTGTTCTTTTCACCCTTTCATTTATTGGATAAAAGAAAAGCCGGTGGCGGCTCTTGCTATCCACAACAATTGCGATAAAACACAAAACACCCGTGTTAGTTCTCCCGCTGTATCACAGAACTGAAGACTCTACTGGGGAAAATACTTAAAAGAGGGGTTACCTTAGAGCTAGATCACCTTTAAATTTCTTTCATTGTTTGATTTGTTTGCTTTACATTTATGGGTCCTTGTTTGGGTTTGTATTGATCCTCTACCCAGATCTGGGAACACCATTAGGTAAGTAGAAATAGATTGTGGAAATTGTACGACATAGACCGATATGGTTAAAGCAATGGCTACATTAGTGTGACGCATTTGTTGGTACCGGTATCCCTTGTGTTGAATCGAGGAGAATACAGGGCCGCTGAGCAGCGTCATAAAGCACTAACTGACCGTAGAACCTTTAATTGAATAACTTGGCCATTAGGAAGTATTGAGATAGTCGACTTTGGTGTAAAGTTGAAGATTGGTTGAGACTCGGTACTACACTCATTGAGATTGGACTTTTGGGATATTTCGGCCGCAAGAAAAGATTGATTATGCTGAGACAATTCCCAATGAAGAAATATCAATGATATTGAGATCCCCTAGAACCCGATTACTTTCTAGGACAGGTTGAACCAACTAAACTCCAAGAGGGTACTTACCTATTGAAACCCATGCAAGCGTAAACCTAAGATCTTGGTGTGATTTGTTTGCGATTATTATTCATGACATCATAAGTATCATGACATCATAAGCATTCTCACTAACCATTTCAAGGATTTAGGGATTTATCTTTGTTCCGTTATGTAGGTCACGACTTCTATTCGTAGGAATACCATCCGAGTCAACTTCGTGAAAGTGCATCATCAACTTCAAGAATTAGCATCAAGGGTGCCTGGAGATTCTTCCTTCACCAAGAAATATGGTCAACTTCTCAACTTAGCTACCTCAAACTTCTAAGAAGAAATAATGTGTGTGATTTTCCAATTCTTTGATCATATGCATCATTGCTTCACCTTTCCTGACTACCAATTGTTGCCTACATTAGAAGAGTTCTCTCAATTGCTTGGAGTGCATGTGCTTGATCAAGTACCATTCATCGGTTTAGAGGAGACTCCAAAGCCTGAAGTTATTGCTGAAGCCTTTAATTTTAAGAGATCTGACATCATGATAAATTGGGAGACAAGAAGTGGAGTTAAGGGTTTCTTAGCCATGTTTCTATTGGAGAAGGCTCGTTCATTCTGGCAGGATATGGATTTTCAAGATTTTGAAGATGTCTTAGCTCTTCTGATCTATGGCTTGGTTCTATTTCCCAATCCGTACCAACTCATAGATGTGAATGTGTTGTACACCAAAATTTTCCCTCCCATTTTTACTCAAAATATACTCCTAGAGGTCCTCAATTGCTCAAGGTTAACTAAGGATTGACCAGACAAATCCTCCTCCTAAGACAATGAGCCTAAAACTATGGTTCCACTCCTCATCAATATGTTTGAGTTCCAAGTGTCCTAAATGGTTTCCATTGCCCTAATATGTTCTCAAGATCATCCATGCCAATTTTCATGCCTTACACAAGAAGTTTGCTCAATCAACTGCTCAAATGCCTGAAAGTCAACTGTACTAGGTCAAAAGTCAACTGTGACCCACATACAGTCAAACTTCAAGCTTTTTGGTCAACATAAACATTTTAAGGTAATATCCATCATTTGATCAAGGGTTGACCATGATTCCTTAATGAATGCTCCTAATTCATCAAAACTCAAAAGTTGCTAAATTAGGGTTTCTATAGGAAAAGTCAACCAAACTTTGACCAGGCATAACTTTCCCATACTTTATAAGAAATTTATCATCCAAGGCTCATTTTGAAGAGAATCCAGTTCCCTACAACTCATCTTCAGCCCTAAAGTTAAAAAAAATGCACTCATGAAAAGATATAAATTCAGACATTATAGGTCATTTCAAAAAGTCAACAAAAACACCTTTTGGGTCAAAGCTCCTTACTTTAACATGGAAGATACAATTGAGATGAAACCAAAAGGGTTGTTTAGAGGACATCCTAAGATTTCTACAAAGTCCAAGAACACCCTCTTAGGGTCAAAATTGAGAGATATGAATTGTCAAAGTTGGCCATTTTTGGAAATTTACACAAAGTCAACAATGCCCAAAATTGCATTTTTTCCCACATGGGCCCATCTTTTCAAAATTGCCTTATTCACTTATTTATTTAATTTATTTTGATTTTATTTATTTAAAATTCAAATAAAATCAAGTTAAATTTGTGGAATGAGATTTGTTTTGCATTGAATTATAGATCTCATATGCTGTCAATAGCCAAAACAAATCGTGCAAACTCCAACACAAGAGGAAATCTTCAATTTTGGAAAGATTTGAACCAAAATTCAAGACCATTACATCTTTGGATTTTTTCTAATTCTATTGACCTAATCTGATTCACTACTTATCGCAATGAATTGCAACCCTAGAGAACAAGAATTCATGCACAACCTGCCTCGCTAAGAGCAAGAAAAAAGACTCAAATTTTGGAAAAAAAGTGCAGATTGCATTCCTTTCTACATGCTGTTTCAAGCCATTCCAAGGATCAAATCACATCCCTGGACACTCACTGAAGCTTTTGCAAGCATTCCCACAACCTGAAGCATCAAGAATCAAGCGCAAGAACAGTTACGGTCTGCCCTTTTTTCCAAAACTCGATTACAATGATTCTGACATCATAAACATATTTTGATTACATATCTATGCTTGTTATCATATTTAAAATGTACTTGAATGCTTTGATTGGAGTTTGAGTGCAGGTATGGGCATCTGACATGGCTAGGGTTCAGGAGCTCCAATTTGGGGAACCCTAGTTAGAGGCAAAATTAGGCCAAATTAAAGACCTCTTCGTGTTCAGGGGTTGATTTTGAATCGATCCATGGCTTTGGATGGAATTTATTCTACTCGTATTGCATTTTGGATGTTTACAAGTTTGTAGCCACACACAAGAAATGTCACTATAGCCTATAGTGACGAATTGGACCGTAGGTAAAAGCCCTTTCTAAAACAACAGTCCCTGGAGAAGAATATGAGGGCGTGACAGCATACCACTGGCCCGTTTGAAATTTGCGCATTTTTCTGGGCGCACTACTTTGTTTAGATTATATTTTATTTTATTTATTATGTTAACAACTAAGCCTTCCAGCATAGATGGTCCAGGAACAAACGCGTGAGGCAAACGTCCTGGGTTCCATCCCAGGCGTATGCATATTATTTTTCTTACAACTTCTTTGCAGATCCAGCGCATCTCACAACCTGGCGTCCATCATACGCCTCCAGATCCAGCCATTGGATCTTCCCAAGATCAGACCCAGCGCCCAATCAACCAATCCCCATGGTGAAATCTCCAAAGGTGATCCTCACTGGATCACGCGCCAAGCCTTGGGCCAACTGTTCTGGGCCTGGAAAATTTCAACCATGCACCTCCCAGTGTGCTATTCCATACCAGGCCCATTTTATTCTTTTTTTAATTTCTTATTTTAATTATTGGTTTTTAATTATTTATAAAAAATCATTGTTTTTTAATTAAATCAAAAAATCATAAAAACACAAAACATTAGAATTAGATTTTTTTAATATTTAATTTCATTAATTAATTAAGTTAATTAGGATAACTTAAATTCTTCTTTTTATAATTAAAATTAATTAAAAATTAGGTTAATTTGCAAAACTAATTATTTTTTCTCAAAAATCCAAAAAAATATTTTTCTTTATTTATTAAATTAAATGTCGTTGAATTTAACTTTAATTCTTCGTATTTAATTTCATCGCGCGTATTTATTTCATTATTTTTCCAATTAATGTAATTGCTTCGAGTTTGTAATAGTCTTAACTTAGGTTTACTATTTTCATTTACTGTTTTCCCCAAAGTTTTTGATTATGTAATCCCCCTCCCCAAAGCCTTGTAATAGTTAGGTTTAAATTTCTCGCACTTTTCTTTTCCGTCATTATAAACTGTTAGATGATTGATAATAGGATTGTATGCAAAATATCATAATTTAAAACAGTAGAAAACCCTAAATGTGGAAAGATAATAACTAAAAAACAAACACTTGCACATGCTCACTCCTAGGGTTTACTCCACTTCGGTTGCCTTCGGTAAACGGTCATGAAGTATAGGGAGTTTTAGTGGTTTCCCTCTAGTCCCAAAAGATCAAAAAGGACCCATTCGAATGTTGCCTTGGAAAGATCTTTAGGACTCTAGGGTAACTACTAAGGTTTCCAAATCATTGCTTTAGTGATCGTACTCGTCCCTTTAGATTTCCCCTTAAACTCCAACGATGGAGCTACCTACTCCTTAATAGTAGGATAACGCTGTCTAAAGGAAATAAGAAAACGAACAGTCTTTTTTCGAGAAGGTAGAAACTCCTAAGTACTTGCTCAAACAAATTTTACACCATACACTTTCAAACAAACTTTTCAAACTAAAGTTTTCAAAAACACTTTATCACATTCTTGAGGACTGATATAAGGGTTACCATAAAGTGAAACGCTGCACTAAGGCAATTTCAAAACATTTTCAAACACACAAAAGCAATTTAAGAACGAGCTAGTACCTAAGAGCCCATGGAAAACCATGGATAGAAAGGGTGCTAGAACTTTCCCTTTCTATAATCTACCCCCCGTACTCAGAAACATCTCGAAAAAGGTTTTTTCTTTTCTTTTTCCCCTTTCCTTTTTTGGATAAAATAAAAGACAGTGGTGACTCTTACTTACCGTACATTTGCAAACAAAAAATGCAAAACCAGTAGTAACGAAAAACAGTCAGTTCTGCCACCGGATCACATAACTGATGACTCTGTTGGGGAGAAAGAATAATCTGGGGTTTACCTTAGGATCTTGGTCATTTTAAAATTGCTTTCTTGTTTGTTTTGCCTGCTTTACCTTTAAGGGTTTTTGCTTGGGTATTGTTGAAGATCCTACACCCGGATCTGGGGACACTTTTTAGGTAAACAACAATAGATCGTGGAGACTGTATGGTGTAGACCAATATGGTTTAAGTGATGGCTGTGTTGGTGTGACACTTTGATTGGTATCGATATCCTTCATGTGGAAACGAGGAGAATACGGGGCCGCCACGTGGTGTCGTGAAGCACTAAAGGACCTTAGAACCTTAGTTGAACAAACTTAGCCATTAGAAAGTAGTGAGATAGACGACCTCGGTATAAAGCTGAGGATTGGTTGATACTTGATGCTACACTCATTGAGATCAGACTTTCGGGATATTTCAGCTGCAAGAAAAGATTTCCTGAGCTGAAACAATGCCCGATAAAGGATGATCAGTGATATTGAGAATCCTTAGAACTCAGTTACTTTTCTAAGACAGGTTTGAATCCAACTAAACTTAAAGAGGGTATTTACCTTTAACCTCATGCAAGCCTTTGAACATAAGGTCTATTGCGTGCTTTGCTTGTGTGTTATTTACTCTGTTTGAATATAACATCATGCATCATAACATATCATCCATTCTTATTACACTAACCATTTCAAGGACTAATGTAATTTATCTTTGTTCTGTTTTGTAGATCATGGCTTCCGCTCGTAGAAACACTATCCGAATTAGCTTTGTGAGAATACCTCTCCCACTCAAGAAGCTAGTATCAAGGGTTCCTGAAACTTCTTAGTTCACTAAGAGATATGGTCGACTTCTCAACTTGGTTACTTCGAGATTTGATGAAAAGATGATGGGTGTACTCTTTCAGTTCTTTGATCCTAAGCACCACTGCTTTAACTTTCCAGACTATCAGTTGGTGCCTACCATGGAAGAGTTCTCTCAGTTATTGGATCTACCTATTCTTGACCAGGTGCCTTTCACATGTTTAGAAGAGGTTCCTAAGCCAGAAGTCATTGCCTCAGCTTTGCATCTGAAATGGGCTGACGTGGTATCCAATTGGGAAACAAGAAGCGGAGTCAAGGGTTTTCTAGCCAAGTTCCTAATAGAGAAGGCCTAGCTGTTTTGGGATGATTTGGACTTTCAGGCTTTTGAGGAGGTTTTGGCTCTTCTAATTTATGGGTTAGTACTGTTCCCTAATCCAGACTTACTCATAGATGTGAATTCTATCAAGATCTTCCTCTCTCGCAACCCTGTGCCTACTTTGCTCGGAGATATCTTGTATGCTCTCCACACTCGTACTATGAAGAGAAGAGGGGTTCTTATGTGCTGCATGACATTACCGTCGAGGTGGTTTATTTCTCACCTCCCTAAGTCAGTACTGAATAATGAAGAAGGTTTGGATTGGTCGCAAAGGATAATGTCACTTTCTCACGCGGATATTCTATGGTATTCCTGATCTATGGGAGATATTTCTATTATTGACCGCTGCGGGGAGTTCCCTAATGTCCCACTACTTGGAATTAGGGGAGGCATAACTTATAATCCTTCTTTGGCTCTGCAACAATTTGGTTACGCTCGAAGAGATGGTCCTCATGAGATGCTTATCCAGGGCATTGTGTTTAACTACGAGGATGATGTTCAAGGGTATCGCCAGAGGTTCATACGAGCTTAGGGCATGGTAAACAGATCCGACGTCAAGACTTTAGGGCTGAAGACTTCCATTCCCATGGAACCTTATCTCCAATGGGTACGAGCTCGTGCTCAGAACTTATGATGCCATACATAGCCATCTTACTAGTGATTGTGGAGCCCATTACCGAAAGGGATATTCCCTACACAGTTCTTCATCCTGATATGCCCACGAATCTTGAAGAATTACAGAGGTCCTAGATTCAGTTGAAGAAGGAGTGGGATACTTATAGGGATCAGTTCTATGCCCCGAAGAAGAAAGTTTTAGATGTCACAAAGCAGCTTCATGAGGAAAGAAGCCTTAATGTATATCTCGGCATGAAGAGGAAGCATCCATGGGAAACTTGATTTCTTTTAGTTTTTAGAATTTTCAATTGAAACGCCTAAAAGACAATTGTATTTTGAATTCTACTAATAAAATCTTTATTTCATTTTGGGTTCGCAAATTTAAATTTCCCAAAGTCCTTGAAATCATTGCATACGCATATCATCCATGACATTGCATAAACAAGTTTCATAACAGGTTTCTCATCGTCTTCGTTGTTTATTTCAACAATAATGACTTCTGAACAAAGTATCAAGGATCTCCAGGCACAAAATGCCCAATTTCAGCAAATGTTCGTAGCTTTGGCTAAAGGGAAGGAAGATCTGAAGGCCCTCATCCTGAAAGATAGAAAGAAGAAGACAAAGAAGACTGCTGGTGTCCTGAATCTAGGCAGAAGATTCAAGGGACCGTTGAAGCAACCGGTTGATCTAACCTCTTCATCCAAAGAAGGGGAGAACCAGGAGGATGAGACAGGGGAGGAGGACCCTATCCCAAGAGTTTCTGAGGATGAATCTGATTATAATGATGAACAGTATCCTCCCGTTGAGGATTGATACAAACAGTTAGAGGATCTTCTGAGTGTAATGGAGATCCAAAGAGTACCAAGGCTGGATTTTGAAGAGCTGGGTTTGGTATCTAGGGTTGTCATCCCACTAAAGTTCAAGGCTCCGGTATTTGCAAAGTATGATGGGGTTTCTTGTCCCAAGCTTCATCTCCATTCTTATGTGAGGAAGATTCAGCCTCACACTACTGATAGGAGCTTGTGGGTCCATTTCTTTCAAGACAGTCTGTCCGGGACTCAGCTCGACTGGTTCTATCAACTGGAGGGAACCAATGTACGCAACTGGGAAGATCTGGCTGCTAATTTTTATAAGCAGTATCAATATAACGCTGACCTTGCTCCTACCCGTACTCAACTCCAGAGTATGTCCATGGGTGCAAGTGAAGGTTTTAAGGACTATGCGCATAAGTGGAGAGATCTTGCAAGGAGACTCAAACCCCCTTTGTCTGATAGGGAGTTGGTGGACATATTTCTTCGTACGCTGTCTGGTCCATTCTTCAATCACTTGATTGGTAGCTCCTCAGCTGGTTTCATCGAGCTGATATTGATTGGAGAAAGGGTAGAAGCTGAGATCCGAAGTGGAAAGATCCAGAAAGACACCTCTTCAAGTACAGTGAAGAAGCCATTCACGGGTAAGAAGGAGGTCAATGCTATTTATAATCCAAGAGGTTAGAGTAGAACTGAGTGTCATCCAACGGTAGGGGTTGTGATGATACCTAGGCCTGTGGCTACTCAACAACAAAATAATCAACCAAGGGTAGAAAGACCTCAAAGGCAGTTCACCCGGGTCAATATGATGTTGACTGAGGTTTTATCCCATCAGTTAAAATCTAACTTGGCAACCTTAAAGGAGGCTCCCAAGAATCCTAACATCACATCTCCTCGTTATAATCCAAACGCTCGGTGTGCTTACCATTCTGAGAGTCCAGGCCACGATACAAACGACTGTTGGGCTCTGAGGAATAAGATACATGATCTGATCGAAGCAAAGGAGATTGAGTTTGATGCTCTTGAGATGCCTAATGTCATAACTGCTCCCATGCCCAAGCACAACCGTGGTGTTAATACCGTTGATACTGATCTATTTGTTACTTATGTTGACAAAGTTTCTACGCCTCTCATGACTGTCAAGAAGAATTTGTTGCTAGCCGATTTATTTTCGGGCTGTGGTGAAGGTTGCCACATATGTTTATCTCTGCCTTCTGGTTGTTATTTGCTGAAAGCAAGTGTTCAACACCTGATGGATAACAGAGAGATTTTTTTTTGAAAAGACTCCGATTCCGACTGTCCTACATGAAGATGTTGCTATCATAACCATTTCCGCCAATCCTTCCAAGGTCTCCTCCAAAAGACCTATTGAGATTACACCTACTCCAAGAATTGCTCCATTGATAATCACTTTTCCTGGTCCTGTACCGTACTCCTCGGACAAAGCTGTTCCTTGGAATTATGGTGCTGGCGTTTACTACCATGGCATCAAGCAGGATTTGAAGACTGGAGAGGATGATCCCGATGTCAGTAACATTGTCGGGACCAGCAAAATTACTCAAAGTGGAAGGGTTTTCTCTCCCGAGATCTCCCCGAAGACTGTTGCTAAGCCTGTTATTATTCCATCTGTTGTTCCTGCTAGTACTTCTTCTACTACTCCCATCCTTACTCCAGTTGTTATCCCTGCCGATGAGTCATCTGGGACTCGGGGAAAATAAGTTGTAGGTGAGCTTTCTCAGACAGAGGTACCTAGAAAAGTTGTTTTGGAATCCTCTAAATAAGAAATGGAGGAGATTTTAAAAATAATCAAGAAGAGCGACTACAATGTAGTCGAACAGCTGGGGCAGACCCCTTCAAAGATATCAATGTTGTCTTTGCTATTGTGTTCCGAGGCCCATGCGAAGGCTTTGATTACATTTCTCAAGATTGCACATGTGCCGCAAGAAACCTCCGCTGACCAATTCAAGGACTGTGTGGCCAGTTTCACTGCTGATAATGGGTTGGGTTTTTCAGATGCTGATTTGACACCAAAGGGGATAAAGCATAATGATGCTCTGCATGTCTCGATCGAATGCAGGGGCACTACTATGGCCCATGTGCTAGTGGACACTGGATCGTCACTGAATGTTCTGCCCAAGAAGGCTCTTGATCAGATAGATTGTGAAGGTTTGACCTTAAAGCCCAGTAACATTGTGGTGAGGGCTTTCGATGGTTCAAAAAGAATGGTGCACGGGGAGGTGGACATCCATGTCAAAGTGGGTTTCCAGACCTTTGAATCCACCTTCTACGTGATAGACATCAGGCCATCTTATTCTTGTTTGTTGGGTCATCCTTGGATCCATGAAGTTGGAGCCGTTACTTCTACGCTGCACCAAATGCTGAAGTATCCAGTAAAAGGGAAAATTGTCACCGTGCATGGTGAAGAGGAGTACATGGTAAGCCACCTGAACTCTTTCAGGTATGTGGAGATGGATGGGAAATTTATAGAGACCCCTTGTCAATATTTTGAAGAGGTTCCCTAGATTATGGCATCAACCGAGACTATGACCAGTGGGCCGAAGATCACCAGACCTCCTCTGAAGATGGCTTCTCTCAAGGACGCCAGGGCAGTGGTTGAAGAAGGAGCTCAAAGGTATGTTCGATGCGCTCGGGCTGGAGGACCTCCCCTTCGCATTAACAATCGTGGGTCAATGCTATAGAAGATGAGGATGAGGATTCTGATATTGACAGCTGGATCTACCCTACTATCAACGGTGGACCTAGTAACTGGATGGCCAAAGATTTTGTGCCAATTACTTTTGTTTAGAAGTAATTGTCTTACTTGTTTTTCGGTTTTGTAATAAACAATATAAACTCTATGGCCTTATGTCTTACCCGAGGCACAATGGTTTATTTGTGAGGGTTATTATATGTCATTATCATATGTCATCAATAAAACATTGGATGTTCTTGCATACAAATTTTGTGCTCTCTGTTTTTCTTTTCGGCCTTTTACTTTATCAATACAGCTATGCTCTTACACACACTCACATATCAAACTGCAGATCCATATCCACTATGGATCCCATTGATAACAGTTCTGCTATTACCAGTTATAACTTCAAAAATCCGATCAACCAAGTCGAGGACGAAGGTGAGGAAGATAGCGAGGTGCCTGGAGAACTTGCTAGACTGTTACAGAAGGAAGAGAGGGCTATACAGCCTCAGTAAGAGCCGGTTGAGACAATAAACTTTGGCACATAAGTAGACAGAAAAGAAGTCAAGATCGGTGCAAATATGGAGACTAATGTTAAACAGCGGTTGGTACAGATGTTGCATAATTATGTTGAGATCTTCGTATGGTCATATGAAGACATGCCAGGACTAGACACTGATATTGTGGTACATCGTCTGCTGACTAAAGAAGATTGTCCTCCGGTTAAGCAAAAGGTCCGCCGTATACACCCTGATATGTCAGAGAAGAGGTTATGAAACAGTTCAACACTGGTTTCTTAGTTGTCACCTCATATTTGCAGTGGGTTGCTAACGTCGTTCCGGTACCTAAGAAGGATGGTAAGGTACAAATGTGTGTGGACTACAGAGACCTGAATTGGGAAATCCCCAAGGATGACTTCCCGCTTCCCCATATCGATGTTTTGGTTGACAACACCGCGCAGCACAAAATCTTCTCCTTCATGGACGGTTTCTCTGGCTACAACCAGATCAAGATGGCACCCGAAGACATGAAGACAACCTTCATCACACAGTTGGGCACTTTCTGTTACAAGGTGATGCCTTTCGGATTAAAGAATGCTGGGGCAACTTATCAGCGAGCCATGGTAGATTTGTTCCACGATATGATTCACCATGAGATAGAGGTTTATGTTGATGACATGATAGCCAAGTCTCAAACCGAGGAAGAACACCTGGACTACCTACAAAATATGTTTGACAGGTTGAAGAAGTACAAGTTGAGACTGAATCTGAACAAGTGCACCTTCGGGGTAAGATCTGGTAAACTTCTGGGGTTCATTGTCAGTGACAAAGGTATTCAGGTAGACCCTGCAAAGGTGAAGGCCATACAAGAGATGCCGACTCCCCGTACTGAGAAGGAAGTTAGAGGTTTCTTGGGATGCCTAAATTATATCTCTATGTTCATTTCACATCTGACTGCTACTTGTGAGCCGATCTTCAAACTCCTGAAGAAAGATCAAGTAGTAAAGTGGAATGATGAATGCCAAACCGCTTTCAAAAGAATCAAGGAATACCTTCAAGAACCACCAATTCTGATGCCTCCGATTGAAGGAAGACCTTTGATAATGTACTTAACAATATTAGACAATTCAATGGGATGTGTGCTGGGGCAGCATGACGAGTCTGGTCGAAAAGAGCAAGCAATATACTACCTTAGCAAAAAGTTTACCAACTGTGAAACACGATACTAACTGCTCGAGAAAAATTTTTGCGCTTTGGAATGGGCTTCTTGCCGACTAAGACAATATATGTTGACCCACACTACTCTGTTGATATCTAATATGGATCCAATCAAGTACATCTTTGAGAATCCCGCTCTCTCCGGAAGAATAACAAGATGGCAAATGATCTTAACCGAATACGATATCCACTATACAACCCAAAAAGCAATCAAGGGAAGTGTATTGGCTTATCATTTGGCTCATCAGGCCGTGGATGACTACCAGTCCATGAATTTTGAGTTCCCGGATGAGAATATTATGCTGGTAACTGACTATGAAGAACCTGGACCGGATGAAGGACCTGAAGAAGGATCCCGATGGACTATGGTTTTTGACGGAGCTTCGAATGCACTCGGTAATGGCATTGGCGCTGTAATCATATCTCCTGAAGGCTTTCATACTCCTTTTACTGCCCGATTATGCTTCAACTGTACCAACAACATGGCAGAGTATGAAGCATGCATCATGTGTCTCAAAGCTACCATCGACCTAAAGATCAAATTCTTGAGCGTCTTCAGGGATTCAGCCTTGGTGGTAAGTCAGATCAAAGGAGAGTGGGACACGAAGCATCCGAATATCATCCCTTACAAAGAGCAAGTGCTGACATTGCTCCCACACTTTGAGGAGGTAACCTTTGAACATTTCCCACGAAAGGAGAATCAGTTAGTGGACGTGCTAGCTACCATGTCTTCTATGTTCAAGGTCAGGTGGAACAACGAAGCTCCCCGAATCACCATTGAGAGGTTGGATGAACCAGTGTACTGCTGTGAGATTGATACTGAAGAGGTAGCAGACAAACCTTGGTTTCACGAAGTAAAAAGGTATCTTGAGACTCAAGAGTATCCCGAGGGGGCATCTGTCAATGATAAGAAGTTTCTGAGAAGGTTCTCCGTGAAGTTCCTCCTCAGTAATGGAATCCTCTACAAGCGTAACCATGACTCTACCTTACCACGGTGTGTAGACAAGAGCGAAGAAGAGAGGATTATGACAGATCTACATGAAGGTACCTTTGGAACCCATTCCAGTGGACATACCATGGCTAAGAAGATCCTACATGCAGGATACTATTGGTCTGCTATGGAAGCAGATTGTTATTAGCACTCCCGAACTTGTCATAAATTCCAGATCTATGCTGATAAGGTGCATGTGCCTCTAGTTCCTTTGAATGTCTTGACGGATCCTTGGCCCTTTGCAATGTGGGGCATTGACATGATTAGAGAGATTAGACCTATCGCTTCCAATGGGCATCGCTTCATCCTGGTGGCCATTGATTACTTCATGTAGTGGGTTGAAGCTGGCTCTTTTGCCACTGTTACCAAGAACATTGTGGCGCGGTTTATCAAGCATAACCTAATATGTCGGTATGGTACACCAGAGAGAATCATCACTGACAATGGTACGAACCTTAACAACACGATGATCACCAAACTCTGTAAACAGTTCAAGATCCAGCACCATAATTCTTCCCCCTACCGGCCAAAGATGAATGGCGTTGTCGAAGCTGCTAATAAGAACATCAAAAAGATCATATAGAAGATGACGGTGACATACAAAGACTGGCATGAGATGTTACCATTTACTCTTCATGGGTACTGCACCTCCGCGCGAACATCGACAGGGGTAACACCCTACTCTCTGGTATTCGGCATGGAGGTTGTCCTACCTATTGAGGCCCAAATACCTTCTCTCGGGATTATGAAGGATGCGGGTTTGAACGAAAACCACTGGATCCAGAATCGACTTGATCAACTGAATCTGATCGATGAGAAGAGACTTACTAATGTCTATCATGGTCAAATGTATCAAAAACGGATGATCAAGGCTTTCAACAAAAAGGTCAGACGCCAAGAATATCAAGTCAGGGATCTAGTGATCAAGCGCATCATACTGCCGTAAGGTGATCCCATGGGCAAATGGACTCCCACATATGAAGGGCCGTTTGTGATCAAAAATATTTTCTTGGGTGGGGCCATGATTCTGACCACCATGGACGGTGACGACCTTCCTCACCCTGTCAATGCAGACATAGTGAAAAGATACTACGCATGATTAAATACCCTCTAGGTTGACTGGCCTAGGAAAAAATAAGGGCTTCCCGGTGAACCAAAAGGGTTCGGGAAAAAATTAGGGATGAAAACCTAAAAATCTGTACACCTGGCAAGTCGAAAACACAAAAAGGCAGCTTGGGAAAAAAAGGGTATCCCGGTGGACTGAAAACCCGAAAGGGCGGTCCAGGAAAAAGTTAGGGATTTAAAGCGTATCATTATGTCCAATTGGATCACCTTGTGATCAGACCTCAATATCATTTATCAAGTTCAAACAACACCAATCAATCCAGTCAGCTTCGGAGAAGCAGCAAAGTGATGAGACGCTCGAAGACATAGCAGCAATAGCAGAATTGAAACTCAATGGGATTATTGCACATATCTGTTTTATTTTCTTTGTACACAATATTGTATAACTTTCATTTTCACAGCGGCGTTCTCTTACTAGAGCAGCAGCTTCCTTGTACAAAAATGCCTGTTATAGGCCAACTTCAAGAAATTAATACAAGTCATTTTCACAAAACCATTTGTTTTTCTTTATCTGTTTTGTCTTGAGGAAAACGTCCAATGATTTATTCTTGACATATGCATTTGAATATGATTTCTATTCACAAATATTCACATAATAAATGAAAATACAATTGCTCGTAACTTAAGAAACAGGGGCAAATACTAAAACTAAAAAAATCATGTCAAGCCCGACAGTTACTCTGTTCAGCAGGTACGGGGGCAGAGACAATTTTGAAATAAAGTCACCATTACATGCGATCCCGTGACATCTACACTCCCCAAAAAGTAGAGGCAATCAAGCTTTGACACCGGCTTCCCCAAACAGGAATTACTTTCCCCAGCAAAGTTCCTTCAGAGAGCCGACGTCTATATTCCCCAGCCGAAGTTTGGGATTGCAAGCGGTTCATAAAGTTGTCTCCCAAGCATAGTTTATTTCTATGAATACAAAAGCTCAACCCCCAACATAGCTTATTCCTCCAGCTACGGAAGTTCATCCTCCAATAGAGTTATTTCCCCACAGAGTTATTCTTAAGCAGAGTCTCTTCCCGGCCGGATATTCACAGACAGAAAGGAGTGAATCTACGGCATAGTCATCTCCGATTCAAGCTTTTTCTACAACAATCAGGAATTCAATTTCCAGTACTCTCCAGCAGAAGAGAGGGATTTATTTTCCCACTCGGATATGTCACAATAGCATTTCATGGTCATACGTCACGACGTGCTCATACATATTGCATAATCTCATTTATTTTGAGAACATCATCACGCAATTCATTTCATGCACCGCATATAATTAATCCTGTATCTTTTCAAGAAAGATGGTTATCATCAACAATTCCAACAATTCAAGATTAAATCCTTGAAGATATATATGTCACATATGCAGACAACTAATGGAAAATCAGTTTTCGAAACCAAACGGGTCAACTAATCTGCATGATCAAATGAGGCTCTCATTTCGAAGTAACACTACTATCCAGGTTCCTTCTTATAGACCTACTATCCAGGCTTTCATTTCGAAGTAACCCTACTATCCAGGTTCCTTCTCATAGCCCTACTATTCAAGCTTTTATTTCGAAGTAACTCTACTATCTAGGTTCCTTATCATAGCCCTACTATACAGGCTTTCATTTCTAAGTAACCCTACTATCTAGGTTCCTTCTCACAACTCTACTATCTAGGCTTTCATTCCAAAGTAACCCTACTATCCAGGTTCCTTCTGATAGCCGTACTATCCAGGATTTTATTTCGAAGTAACCCTACTATCCAGGTTCCTTCTCACAACCATACTATCCAGGTTCCTTCTCACAACCCTACTATCTCGGCTTTCATTTCGAAGTAACCCTACTATCCATGTTCCTTCTCACCATCCTACTATCCAGGATTTCATTTCGAAGTAACCCTACTATCCATGTTCCTTCTCATAGCCCTACTATCCCGACTTTCATTTCGAAGTAACCCTACTATCAAGGTTCCTTCTTATAGCCCTACTATCCAGGCTTTCAATTTAAAGTAACCCTACTATCCAGGTTCCTTCTCTTTTATCTCCGGACAACATATACAATCGATTTCGTATTTCTGAGTAAGTCACCGCGAAGCCTGGGATACGACCAGATAATAGCTCATTTTTGTCTCATCAATCAAGAGTTAATTCCCCATTAGAGTAATGGCCAACTGAAGCTCCTAGACTCTCTTTCCCAGGACATCAATCAACATTCCCCGATGAAGTCCTCCTCAACGGCAGGTACAGGAATCCTCGCAAAGGAATCTCTTATGCAACCAATATCTTTTTTGAATGGCATCTTTAAGCCCATCTCTGATGATGTTCCGTCTCCTTCTAAATGGCATCTGTAAGTCCATTCCCGATATTATCGATCGACATTCACTTCATGCGAGTGCAAATTTCTGGGCACTCTAGTGTTCAATCATCTTCCACCTTCAGATCATGAAAGCCAGACCAGCCAATCTACATCCTCAGGTTTAAGAAGATTGAACAGGGGCAGCTGTTATACCCCAAAATTTTCCCTCCCGTTTTGACTCAAAACATACTCCTAGAGGTCCTCAATTGCTCAAGGTTGACTAAGGATTGACCAGACAAATCCTCCTCCTAAGACAATGAGCCTCAAATTAGGGTTCCACTCCTCATTAAGAATTTTGAGTTCCAAGGGTCCTAAATGGTTTCCATTTCCCTAACATGTTCTAAAGATCATCCATGCCAAGTTTTATGCCTTGAACAAGAAGTATGCTCAGTCAACTGCTCAAATGCCTAAAAGTCAACTGTACTAGGTCAAAAGTCAACTGTGTCCCACATACAGTCAAACTTCAATATATTTTTGGTCAACATCAACATTTTGAGGTAAATTACATCATTTGATCAAGGGTTGACCATGATTCCTCAAGGAATGCTCCTAATTTGTCAAAACTCAAAAGTTGCTAAATTAGGGTTTCTATAGGAAAAGTCAACCAAACTTTGACCAGGCATAACTTTCTCATACTTTATCAGAAATTTCTCATCCAAGGCTCATTTTGAATAGAATCTAGTTCCCTACAACTCATCTTCAACCCTCAAGTTAAAAAAATGCACTCATGAAAAGATATAAATTCAGACATTATAGGTCATTTCAAAAAGTCAACAAACACACCTTTTGGGTCAAAGCTCCTTTCTTGAACATGGAAGATACAATTGAGATGAAACCAAAAGGGTTGTTTAGAGGACATCCTAAGATTTCTACAAAGTCCAAGAACACCCTTATAGAGTCAAAATTGAGAGAGATATGCATTGTCAAAGTTGGCCATTTTTGAAAATTTGCACAAAGTCAACAATGCCCAAAATTGCATTTATTTTTCAGATGGGCCCATATTTTCAAGATTGAATCTCAGTCCTAGCATGGTCCACGACCTAGTGAGGAATATCAAGTTGGAGACCTAGTAATCAAGCGTATTATCCTGCCAAAAAGTGATCCCAAGGGAAAATGGACTCCCACATACGAAGGACCATTTGTGATCAAGAACATATTTTCCGGTGGAGCCATGATATTAACCACTATGGACGGTGACGACCTTCCGCTTCCTGTAAACACGGACATAGTTAAAAGATACTACGCATAAACAGAGACCCACTAGGTTGACTGGCCTAGGCAAAAATAAGGGTATCCCGGCGAACTAAAAGGGTTTGAGCAAAAGTTAGGGATATATATGGAAAATATGTACACCCGACAACTCGAAAACCTGAAAAGGCGACTTGGGCAAAAAAGGGTATTTTGATGGACTGAAAACCCGAAAGGGCGGTCTAGACAAAATTTAGGGATTAAAAGCGTACAACTATGTCCTGTTGGATCACCTCACAGACAGATTTCAGTATCAAATTCAAATGGTACTAATCAATCCAGTCAGCTTCGGTCAAGCAGCAAAGTGATGAGACGCTCAAATATATAAAGGCAATAGCAGAACAGGAATCCAATGGGATCATTTCACATAGATGTTTTTATACTGCTTTGTATAGTTTTCATTCTTACGACGACATTCTCTTACTAGGATGTCTGTCTCCTTGTACAAAAACGCCTGTCATAGGCAGACTTCTTCAGATTAATACAAAAACTATCTCTTTTAAAGTGCATAAACTATTTGTTTTACTTTTCTGTTTTGTGTTGTTGTCTAGCATTTATTTTTAACATATGAATTTGAATATAATCACCGTTTACGAATACACGCATAAAAACAGAAGGATAGTTACTAATGGCTTTAATAAATGGGACAATGTCTAAAAATCCATATGCAAATCCCTGCAGATACATCCCACAATAGATACAGAGACAGAGGCATCCTCCTACGAAGTCACTGCCATCTCCTCAGCATACAACCTATTGATTTCAAAGGTTCAGACATCCCATGCAGAGCAAGAGTCTCCAATCATCTCCCCAGCATCTTGAAAAATTCCACAACATGGTTCATAAACTTCTTGGGTTCCCCCAGCAGGGCTTCATAAAAATCCCCAAGCAGTTCATGGAGTTTTCTTTCCCTAGTAGAGTTTTATTTCTCTAACCACGAAAATCCATCTCCCAGTAATTCAACTTCAATAAAATAATGAAGAATCACAGTTTTTCATCCCCAGTAGCAGTCATGGATTTATTTTCCCTTAATTCAACGGCGCTACAAAGAACAACTGATCAGTTCGTATATTGCATTCATATATTATTTTAAAAACATCATAGCATATGCATATAAAATACATATAACACAATCTCATTTATTTTGAGAACATCATGCATTATGATGTTGCATACATCTAAAATATTTACCTTTTCAGGAAAGATCAACAAACAAATATCATCATCAATTTTCAACAAGTTCCAGATTAATACATGAAACAAGATAGGACATCTATCTGCGAACAACTGATTGTAGATTAATACCTGAAACAAGACAAGACAATTATCTACATAAGCATATTGAAGATTAACTCCCGAAACAAGACGGGGAAACTATATTTCTTCCTTTAAGGTTAGAGATTAATTCCTGAAACAAGCCAAGTCAACTATCTCTACGACCACCAAAAAGAAGGTTCTTGATTAATACTTGAAACAAGACAGGACAAATATCTGTGAACAACTGATTGTAGATTAATACCTGAAACAAGACAAGACAACTATCTACATGAGCAGATTGAAGATTAACTCCCGAAACAAGAAGGGGAGACTATCTTTCTTTCACTAAGGTCAGAGATTAATTCCTGAAACAAGCCAGGGCAACTATCTCTACAACCAACAAAAAAACAAGTTCCAGATTAATACCTGAAATAAGACAGGACAACTATCTGTGAACAACTGATTATAGATTAATACCTAAAACAAGACAAGACAACTATCTACCTGAGAAGATTGACGATTAACTCCCGAAACCGGACAAGGAAACTATCTTTCTTTCTTTTTGGTTAGGTAAATATCAATTCCCGAAACAGGACGGGGAGACTATCTTTATCACCAATGGTATTAACTCCCGAAATAGATTGGGTTAACCAACAAATTAATTGTAGATCATTTCCCGAAACAAGACGGGGCGACTATCTGCATGACAAACACTTCCTTCAAGACATCTATTGTTTTAGTATAAATTGACCAAATATTTATTTTGATACTTCTTCCAATTTCTACCAACAGTCACTCTGGACGGCATCTGTAAGCCCTTCTACGACAGACTTTCTATCACCTCTCCGAATGGCATCTTTAAGCCCATTCCCGACACAATCAACCACCACATCATCGAGTGAAAATTTCTGGGCACTCTAGTGTTCAATCATCTTCCACCTTCAAGTCACGAATGGCAGACTCGCCAATCTAGCTCTTCAGGTTTAAGAAGATTGAATAGGGGTAGCTGTTGTACCCCAAAATTTTTCCTCTATTTTCTCAAGACATTTCTCACAAAGATTTTCAAAAATTCTCAACTTTGTACAAGTATAGTTGGACTTCTAATGCCCCATATAGTTTCCATGGATCATATTGAACTTTCTAGCATCAGGTCAAAGATGGAGCTTCTGAATCTTCGAAAGGAGGGAGAGGAAACTGTCGAAAGGGGAAAAACAAATAAAAAAAGGGGTGTGCAGTTGCAGATAACCACGTCGAATACAAAATTTGGTTCAGGCTATTCGAACCACATGACTGATTGAAAGGAGTGGTTGGCAGATTTTGACAAGTCAAAGAAGAGCAAGCTTGCTTCGATCCAAAAGCTTCGACTGGGTAATGGCTTCCTTCACGCAACCTGCTTCGATCCACCTCTAAACCATTCGACACACATAGTTTCAACACTATGAATTACAATTTAACACACCACCTAATACATTGTGTCTAAACAATCTATATTATTCATGGTTCTTAGTCTTCTGAATACTTCGACCTGCACTCCCTTCATTATGATGTCTGCAATGTAATTCTCAATTCTGCAGTGTTCCAAATTCATCTTCCCATCTGTTACCTTCTCTCGGAGATAATGGAACCTCGTTTAGATTGTGTTATCTTCGACAATATACTATTGGGTTCTTTGGTAGATTGATAGCTGACATGTTGTCTATCTTCATGCTTGCTTCAATCCACAAGCTTCGACTTGGAAATGGCTTCCTTCAAGCAACTTGCTTTGATCCACCTATAAACCCTTCGACACGCACAATTTCAACACTATGAATTACAATTTGAGGTTTGGACATTTGAACTTTAAACCACTTAATCAACTGATTATTCGTGATATGGTTACTAGTAGGAAAGAAATCCAAAAATTCTTCCGTTTCGACTATGCCATTGAGATCATCTTTCATACTCAAAGTGGTACATTCAGATGAATGAGATCCATTATAAGAACATACATTTGGTGGAAATAAATATTTTTTGTCTGTTGATGAGTTTGGTCGAAGGTTGTGGATCTATGTGATCAAAACGAAAGGACGAAGTAAGTGATACATTCAGATGAATGTGGTCCATTCGAAGAACATACAATTGGGGGAAACAAAAATTGTTTTGTCTGTTGATGAGTTTGGTCGAAGGTTGTGGATCTATGTGATCAAAATGAAAGGACGAAGCAAGTGGTACATTCAGATGAATGTGGTCCATTCGAAGAACATACAATTGGTGGAAATAAATATTGTTTTGTATGTTAATGAGTTTGGTCTAAGGTTGTGGATCTATGTGATAAAAAAAAAGGATGGAGTAAGTGGTACATTCAGATGAATGTGGTCCATTCGAAGAACATACAATTGGTGGAAACACATATTGTTTTGTCTGTTGATGAGTTTGGTCGAAAGTTGTGGATCTATGTTGTTAGAACAAAGTTTGAATCTACTACCCTATGTTTGAGTTTTGATGATAACAAAGTGAAAAGATATATTATTTATATGATTCATGTATAAACTATCTGCTGCCTAAATTATTATGTTCTGATTTGCAGATACTCTGATTGGTATAAGCAAGATCACACCTAATCAGCATCAGAAATTTGGTTCTTGACATCAGCATCAGAAGTTGCCATATCAGAATGTCAAAATCAGAAGATTAACTCACGTATATGCTGAAGCCTGATGAACAGAACTGCGCTCAACACTCTGATAAAGAAACACAACAGTTCATCAGCAGCTAAGCAGAATCAGAATGAGCCAAGCCAGAACTTGCATTAAGTAAGCAACGGTACTGTGCATTGAAAGCAAATTAATACCAACGGCCTCATTCCAGACAAGATCTGCTCGATAAGGATAGTTTGTTATTAGCATTGAATCAAGAATATTGCTCCAACGTTCAACATCTCAGTGCTATATAAACAAGACTTTGAAGATTGAGTTGGCTAATGCTCTCCAAATCTGTACACGCCTAAAAGCTGATCATAATCTTCCTTCTCTCAGTTTGCTAAACACTACACATTCTCTTATTCAATCATTGTTTAGCAATCTAGTCTCTAAGCTTAAAGTTGTGTATACATCACAGTTGTGATACAGTTTTGTAGAAAACATTCACACACTTAGATTTATCTTCTTTGTAAGAAAGTGTTTCCTTGACAAACCGGGTTGTGGTTTGCTTCAAGAAGGCTTTAGCAGTTGTTAAAGCAGTCTGTAATATTCAGTTGAATATAGTGGATTAAGACCTCGTTGGAGAGAGGCGAAATCACCTTGACGGGTGGACTGGAGTAGTTTGAGATCAAACGAACCAGGATAAAAATATCTTGTTTATTGCATTGATTTTCAGTTTTACAATTCAACCCCCCCTTCTTGTGTTTTTCACTACTTCAATTGGCATCAGAGCGCCTGGTTCTGAGCTAAAACACTTAACCGTGTCAGTACAAGATCCAGCGTCAGAAAAACACAATGGCAGGAAACTATTCTCACACCAGCAATGACAACAATGAGGACAGAGACAGATTCAGCGGCAAACCTCCAGTCTTTGATGGAGAAAACTTTGATTACTGGAAAGACAGAATTGAAAGCTTCTTTCTGGCACATGATGCTGATCTGTGGGATATGGTGACAGATGGATACACGCACCCTGTGAATGCAAGCGGTCAGAAGATTGATAGAAAAACAATGTCTGACCAATAAAAGCGTGACTTCAAGAATCACCACAAGGCCAGAACCATCCTCCTCAGCGCCATCTCCTATACTGAATATGAAAAGATCTCCAACAGAGACGCAACAAAGAACATTTTTGACTCACTCAGAATGACGCATGAGGGCAACGTTCAGGTCAAAGAAACTAAAGCTCTGGCGCTCATTCAGAAGTATGAGGCGTTCAAAATGGAAGAATCTGAATCCATTGAAACAATGTTCTCAAGATTCCAGATTCTGGTAGCTGGTCTCAAGGTTCTGGACAAAGGATACTCTACTGCTGACCATGTCAAGAAAATCATCAGAAGTTTACCCAAGCAGTGGAGACCAATGGTTACAGCTCTGAAGCTAGCTAAAGATCTCAACAAAATCACTCTGGAGGAACTTATCAGCTCCCTCAGAAGTCATGAGATAGAGCTAGAAGCTGACGAGCCTCAGAAGCAAGGTAAGCCTTTAGCATTAAAATCTAACAAAAAATCTGAGTCTAAAGTTTTGCAGGCAGTTGAAGAAACATCTGATGGATCCTCATCAGAAGAAGACGAACTCTACCTCCTCTCCAGAAGAGTAAATCAACTGTGGAAGCAAAGACAAAGGAAGTTCAGGAATCCCAGAAGATCTGATCAGAACGAGTCTTCTTCCAGATACAGAAGGACATATTCTTCCTCTGGATACAGAAGATTTGAAGGCTCCTCTAGTAGCAAAAAGCCAAACACCAAGGACATCATCTGCTATGAGTGCAATGAGCAAGGACACTATAAGAGTGACTGCCCAAAGCTTCAGAGGGAAAAGCCCAAAAAGAAGTTTGGAAGAGAGAAGAAGAAAAGTCTCATGGCTACATGGGATGACTCTGACTCGTCTGAAGCTGACTCAGAATCAGATGATGAGAGGGAAAACATAGCTCTCATGGCTAACATCTCAGAAGATAGTGAAGCTTCTGAATCAGACTCAGAATCAGATACTGAAGAGGTATTTCCTAACTTTGCTGTTAAATTTACCAAGGCTGAACTTGCTGAAAGCCTTAATGAGATTCTGGAACGGTATCAGCAAATTAGAGTTAAATTCATAGACCTGAAAAGGAATCTTGAATCTGACTCTAATAAGACTGAGAGTCTCAAATTGGAGAATTCTGAGCTGAGAAATAAGATTTCAAAATTAGAAAATACTTTACAAAACTCTCAGAAGGAACCAATTTCTGAAACTCCCAGCAACGCTGATGAGATCATCAAGGAGTATGATCACAGTTTCCAGAAGTTCCTCGCTAAAAGCATAGATAGAAGCAAAATGGCTTCAATGATCTATGGAGTTAGCAGAAACGGCAGGAAAGGAATAGGATACCAAGGTAAGGTTCCTACACCAAAGAATGTTATGGACTTAACCATTAAACACACTCCTCTGAATTCACATTTTGTGTATGGTCACACACATGATATTAAATACACTAGCAGTAAGCACTCAGTGAAACCAAAATTCAACCAGAGTTTTGGTAAAACTAACAAATCAGGACCTAAGAAAATCTGGGTACCTAAGGATAAAATAATACATGTTGCAGATATCTTTAGCAGCAAGTCAGAAACACCAGTCATGGTACCTGGACTCTGGCTGCTCGCGACACATGATGGGAAGAAGGCATATGTTCCAAAGCCTGGAACTTAAGCCTGGAGGCCATGTTGGTTTTGGAGGCAATCAGAGGGGAAAGATAATTGGCTCTGGAACTGTAGGTAATGGAAATCTTCCCTCTATTAATAATGTTCTGCTAGTAGATGGATTGATGCATAATCTGTTATCCATAAGTCAATTAAGTGATAACGGTTATGATATAATCTTTAATCAAAAATCATGTAAAGCTGTTAGTCAGAAAGATGGGACTATCGTGTTTAATGGTAAGAGGAAAAACAACATTTACAAAATCAAACTTTCTGAACTAAAGAGTCAGAATGTAAAATGCCTTCTGTCTGTTAACAACGAGCAGTGGATCTGGCACAGAAGATTGGGGCATGTTAGTATGAAAAGAATATCTCAGATTAACAAACTCAATCTGGTCAGAGGACTTCCTAATTTGAAGTTCAATTCAGATGCTCTGTGTGAAGCATGTCAGAAAGGCAAGTTTGCAAAACCTTCTTTTAAATCCAAAAATGTTGTTTCTACCTCTAAGCCATTAGAACTTCTGCACATTGACTTATTTGGACCAGTTAAAACTGCTTCAGTCAGTGGCAAGAAGTATGGGTTAGTAATCGTAGATGACTATAGCAGATGGACATGGGTAAAGTTCTTAAGACAAAAGGACGAGTCACACTCTGTGTTTGTTACCTTCTGTAACCAAGTTCAGAATGAAAAGGATCTTAGAATCGTTAAAGTCAGAAGTGATCATGGTGGAGAATTTGAAAACAAAGATTTTGAGTCATTCTTTAATGACAGAGGCATTCTGCATGATTTCTCTTGTCCTAGAACTCCCTAACAAAATGGAGTTGTAGAACGAAAGAACAGAACATTGCAAGAAATGGCCAGAACCATGATCAATGAGACAAACGTTGCTAAGACCTTCTGGGCAGAGGCAATAAACACAGCGTGCTACATTCAGAATAGAATCTCAATAAGACCTATTCTGGAAAAGACTCCATATGAATTGTGGAAGAACAGAAAGCCCAACATTTCATATTTTCATCCATTTGGATGTACTTGCTTTATATTAAATACAAAGAATTATTTGAACAAGTTTGACTCTAAAGCACAGAAGTGTATTATGTTAGGATACTCTGAACGCTCAAGAGGGTACAGAGTATACAATACAGAAACACAGATTGTGGAAGAATCAATCAGTGTTCGTTTTGATGATAAGCTTGACTCTGAAAAGTCAAAGCAGAATGAAGTTTTTGCAGGTATGGAAATTGAATTTACAGGTTCTGAAGACAAGTCATCAGAAGCTCTCAACACAGACACTCCGTCAACGTCTGAAAGGAGCACTGCTAGCAATCCTACAACAGCTGCTGATCAACCTCAGAAGAGATTACCCAGAAGCAACTTGGATCACCCAGAAGAGACTATCTTAGGAAGAAAGGAAGATCCAATCAGAACAAGAGCAAGCTTCAGAAACTCTGAAGAAACTCTCATGGGGCTTGTGTCTCTGATTGAACCTTCTTCTATTGATGAAGCACTTCTGGATAATGACTGGATTCTGGCAATGCAAGAAGAGCTGAATCAATTCACCAGAAATGATGTATGGGATCTCGTTCCCAGACCAAAAGGATTCAACGTCATTGGAACAAGATGGGTGTTCAGAAACAAGCTAAATGAACAAGGTGAAGTCATCAGAAACAAGGCACGACTGGTTGCACAAGGTTATAGTCAGCAAGAAGGGATAAACTATACAGAAACCTTTGCCCCAGTCGCCAGGTTAGAATCTATCAGACTTTTAATTTCATTTGCTGTTAATAGAGGCATCACTCTGTATCAGATGGATGTCAAAAGTGCATTCTTAAATGGTTATATAGAAGAAGAAGTTTATGTACACCAACCCCCTGGTTTTGAAAATACAAAACATCCAGAACATGTTTTCAAACTAAAGAAGTCACTATATGGTCTGAAACAAGCTCCCAGAGCTTGGTATGAAAGGCTAAGTAACTTTCTATTAGAAAATGAATTCACCAGAGGGAAAGTGGACACTACTCTATTCTGTAAATCAGTTAAGAATGACATCTTAGTCTGTCAAATTTATGTTGATGATATTATTTTTGGTTCTACTAATCCTTCTCTTGGAAGAAAATTTGCTAAGTGTATACAGGCAGAATTTGAGATGAGCCTCATGGGGGAACTGAAATTCTTTCTAGGAATTCAGATCAATCAAACTCCAGAGGGAACTTACATTCATCAGAGCAAATACATCAGAGATCTTCTGAAGAAATTTGACCTCTCAGAATGTAAGCCATCAAAGATTCCAATGCATCCCACGTGCATTCTGGAAAGAGAAGAGGTAAGCAAAAATGTAGAACAGAAAGTCTACAGAGGTATGATTGGTTCTCTCCTCTATCTGACTGCTTCAAGACCTGACATATTATTCAGTGTTTGTATATATGCTAGATTCCAATCAGATCCTAGAGAATCTCACTTAACAGCTGTTAAGCGAATTTTCAAGTATCTGAAAGGTACTACTAATCTGGGTTTGTTTTATAGAAAATCTAGTGATTACAGCTTAGTAGGCTACTGCGATGCTGATTTTGCTGGAGACAGAGTGGAGCGTAAAAGTACTTCTGGAAGCTGCCAGTTTCTGGGAGAAAATCTGATCTCTTGGTCCAGAAAAAGGCAATCAACAATTGCGCTATCAACAGCAGAAGCTGAGTACATAGCAGCAGCAGGATGTAGCACACAAATGCTCTGGATGAAAAGTCAGCTTGAAGACTTCCAGATTTTTGAGAGTAACATTCCTATACTCTGTGATAATACTTCTGCTATTTGCTTAAGTAAGAATCCCATTTTACATTCTAGAGCTAAGCATATAGAAATAAAACATCACTTCATTAGGGACTATATTCAGAAAGGAATTTTGAATTTAAAATTTATAGATACAGACCATCAATGGGCTGATATCTTTACTAAACCCCTTTCATAAGATAGGTTTAATTTCATTCTGAAACATCTCAGCATGAAAGTCTGCCCAGAGTGAAAATGTTTTAATTCCATATATTTATCTTCAGAATGTAATTGTTTTACTGTGAACTTCTGATCAATCTTCTTTCAGAAAGATAGAACATGCAGGTTGTATCAGATGCAAGTCTAAAGATCTGAGAGTATAAGCTCAAAGACAGACGTGCTGATCACTACATCAAACAAGTGTCATCCAATCATCAGCAAATCTCTGAAGCAGAACGCGTGCACGCTTCTGAGAAGGAAAAACGCTGATTGGGTGCATTGAGACACATGTCTGGTAACCGTTTTTAAGTATCTTTCTAAAATCCCCCAAAATCAGCAAGCATTTAATAAAAGTAATCATGCTTTTAAAACGCAATCATGATTTTTCTCTTTCTTAAAAACGTTTATTTTTTTCAAAATATTATGAACTCTATTTAAACACATTAACCTCTCATTCTAATTCTTTACAGTTTCTCACTAATTCTCAAGCATTCTCTGCATTTTTCTGTGTTCATCTCTTGCAAAACCCTTTTTCTCAGTTTCTTCTCAAAATCTTTTAGTGTGAACATGGCAACCTCCAGCAGTGCTTCTGCAGGTCCTCAGAAGAAAGCATCATCTGAACAGTATCAAGTGCCATTCAGAACACTCCTCACTCCTGTGAAGAATCTTGAAGTGTTATCTGAATTGATCATTGATTTTGGAAGCTTGAAGGAGAACGGTTTTGACCTAACAGAAGAAGTTAGGGCACAAAAATGGGAAAGGTATTTTGACAGGTTGGTTGGACCAACATTCCCTATGTTAGTCAAGGAGTTCTGGATTCATGCGAAGGCTTCATTGCATCTAGTCACCTCCTTCGTTATGGGGAAGAATATTGTGATCACTGAGGATCACATAGCAAGGTTAATCGGTTACAGTGGCGGTGGCGTCCGCTGTATTAATATGGCTGAGAGATGTGCTGACGTGGGCGTTATAGCTGAAAGGATTTTCACCCATGGGGTGCCCAGCAGCAAGATCAAAGATCTGAAGGATCATCACAGAGTTTGGGCAAAGATAATTCTGGGGTGCTTCAACCATAGGAAGCCAACTAGTTCACCTGATTACATAAATGTGGATCAGTAGTTTCTGATCTACTTTATTGATCAGAAGGTAAAAATCAACTTGGCTCATATTCTGTTCAACCACCTCAAAACAAGCGTGAAGGAAACCAGGGAAGAAGAAAGAACAAAGAGGGATTGGATACCCTTTGGAAGGTTGATATCAGATATTCTGACAGAGAATAGGCTGATAGAGCATCTGATAGAAGCTCAAGAGTTAAGCACCATTGAACCAACAGTTGGGAAGCCTCTGAACGCGAAGAACTTGAAGAAAATGAAGTTGATAGAGAATATCAAAAAGGAACCCAAAGCTACTCCTATTGCTGATATCACCAGCAGAAGAGTTCCACTGAGTGACTTTCCTTTATTTTCTGAGATAGAATCTAAACCAGAGGTGGTTCTCAGATACTTAGACGCGTGCAAGGCAGATGGTACAGATCCAAATCTGATTATCAAAGATCTGCATCAACCTCAACCAGAAGTGACTCTGAAGAAGACGAAGAAGAGGAAGGCACCTTCAGAAGGATCATCCCAGCAGACACCCAAGAAAAGAGGTAATTTATCTGCTGCTTCTGTTTTAAATTCTTCTACTATTCCAGCATCTATTCCACCTCCAACCTCTCATAGAATCTCAATCCCCATCCCAACAATAGATGAAACTGAACCAGAAGATGACCCTTCTGAGGCATTAAAACTCAGAAGACCCAGAACCAAACATCCCAAACCAACAATCTCAACAACATCAGCAATTGACAAAGTGCTGTCTGACATTGATCAACACACTTCTGATCACTCCGCCAATCCAAACTCTGAACCACAAATTGTCCCTCCTCCACAACCAGAACAACATCAATCTGCTGAAGAACCAGAACAACAACAACCTCTCTCATCAATTCCAGAAGAACCCGTTATCCCTGAACAACCAGAAATTCCAACAACTTCTCCTCAACCAGCAATTCCGTCTCCCTCTCCTCAACCAGAAATTCATCCACCATCACCTCAACCTGAGTTTCATCACTCTGAAACTCAAACTCCTCCACCTTCTGAACCTCATTCACCTCAATCATCTGAACCACAACCTCTGGCAATCCAGCTGCCATGTGGAACAACAGTCACCATGGCCCAGTTGCCATCCTCACCAGAATCTACACCACCCAATACTCCCAAAACACCAAACAGTCCAATCATAATTTCTGATTCTCCCACTCCATCTCCAAAACAAACAGCTGCCAAGCAAACCACCGAAAACCCCAGCAGGACCTTCATAGACTTAACCAGCCTTGACCGTCTTGCTGATCTGAAACACAAAATAGCCATCCCAAAACCAAAACAACCAGATGTTGGCTCTGGTATTATGAATTTTGAAACAGGTTTGCAGCAATGGATTGCTTCTCTGAAGCAAGTCTGTCCTGGAATGATTGACCCAACTGCCTCTGACCAGCTCTGGTTACAATTCAGACTTTGGGTACGTGCTGAAGCCCTCAAGTTGCAGGATATCAACTATGAGAAGGCACAACAGAACTTCAGCAAGCTGCTGAAGGAAGTTGAAAGTCAGCTGCCTCAGGAAGCTGTGCTCCCTCTGGATAGTGAACCTTGGTCTGAGAAACAGCTAGCTTCAAAGGTGCAACCAGAAGAAGACAAGACCATTCAAGCTGAAGCAAGTCAAGCAGAAGATGTTGCAGAAAGCTCTTAGAAGCTTCCTGCTTCTGATGTTTCTCAAGCTGCCTTGGACAGGCAGACTCTGGAAGAGATGAAGCTGAATGACATGCGTCTGCAACAGAGGATGGATGAAAACGACCAGAAGATGAAAGAAAGAATGAATGTGCAGGATAGCAAGATTGACACTGTTGTCAGCATGGTGCACAAGCAGAATGAGACTGCTGATCAGATCAAAGCCATGCTGGAGAACCTGTTCACACGCTTTCCTCCCCAACCCTAGTTTTTTCATTCATGTCTTTTTCATGTTTTCTTTGATTATCTGATGTACTATTTGAATATGTTTTGTTTGATTCTGAACCTTTTTAATATGACAAGTTTTTCTGATCTTAATTGTTTTAGCACATCACCTACACTTTTTGATTGCTGACAAAAAGGGGGAGAACAAGAATGATATTTTAAACAATAACGGTTAACTAAGACAGAAATTCTCGAACATTCTAACTCTATTATACTTAAAAATGTTTTCTGTTTTGCTTAAAGTCTACAGGTACAAGGAAGCTCCTGGACACTCTGAAGACTAAAAACTCTGAAGCTCTGATCCGCTCTGATACTCTGATACAAAGCAAAGCTCTGACAAGAAAAGCTCTGATACGCTGATCTGAAGCTCTGCTCTGACAAGAAAAGCTCTGATCCGCTCTGATACTCTGATCCAAAGCAAAGCTCTGACAAGAAAAGCTCTGATACGCTGATCTGAAGCTCTGCTCTGATATGCTGATCTAAAGCTTCCGATAGTCAAAGACTCTGATACTCTGATGTTCAAAGAAAGGCAAAAAGATCTGATCCTGAAGAACACTTGTAATCAAAAAGGGAAGTAATAAACTCAGGGGGAGTATCTCTCAACTCTAATATCTTTTTATCCCTTATCTTTGATAACCTCTTACTCTGATGCATCTCTCTGATACCTTTTCACGTTATTTTCATTTAAAAAATATCTAGTTTTTGTCATCATCAAAAAGGGGGAGATTGTTAGAACAAAGTTTGAATCTACTACCCTATGTTTGAGTTTTGATGATAACAAAGTGAAAAGATATATTATTTATATGATTCATGTATAAACTATCTGCTGCCTAAATTATTACGTTCTGATTTGCAGATACTCTGATTGGTATAAGCAAGATCACACCTAATCAGCATCAGAAATTTGGTTCTTGACATCAGCATCAGAAGTTGCCATATCAAAATGTCAGAATCAGAAGATTAACTCACGTATATGCTGAAGCCTGATGAACAGAACTGCGCTCAACACTCTGATAAAGAAACACAACAGTTCATCAGCAGCTAAGCAGAATCAGAATGAGCCAAGCCAGAACTTGCATTAAGTAAGCAACGGTACTGTGCATTGAAAGCAAATTAATACCAACGGCCTAATTCCAGACAAGATCTGCTCGATAAGGAAAGTTTGTTATTAGCATTGAATCAAGAATATTGCTCCAACGTTCAACATCTCAGTGCTATATAAACAAGACTTTGAAGATTGAGTTGGCTAATGCTCTCCAAATCTTTACACGCCTAAAAGCTGATCATAATCTTCCTTCTCTCAGTTTTCTAAACACTACACATTCTCTTATTCAATCATTGTTTAGCAATCTAGTCTCTAAGCTTAAATTTGTGTATACATCACAGTTATGATACAGTTTTGTAGAAAACATTCACACACTTAAATTTATCTTCTTTGTAAGAAAGTGTTTCCTTGACAAACCGGGTTGTGGTTTGCTTCAAGAAGGCTTTAGCAGTTGTTAAAGCAGTCTGTAACATTCAGTTGAACATAGTGGATTAAGACCTCGTTGGAGAGAGGCGAAATCACCTTGACGGGTGGACTGGAGTAGTTTGAGATCAAACGAACCAGGATAAAGATATCTTGTTCATTGCATTGATTTTCAGTTTTACAATTCAACCCCCCCTTCTTGTGTTTTTCACTACTTCAATTGGCATCAGAGCGCCTGGTTCTGAGCTAAAACACTTAACCGCATCAGTACAAGATCCAGCGTCAGAAAAACATAATGGCAGGAAACTATTCTCACACCAACAATGACAACAATGAGGACAGAGACAGATTCAGCGGCAAACCTCCAGTCTTTGATGGAGAAAACTTTGATTACTGGAAAGACAGAATTGAAAGCTTCTTTCTGGAACATGATGCTGATCTGTGGGATATGGTGACAGATGGATACACGCACCCTGTGAATGCAAGCGGTCAGAAGATTGATAGAAAAACAATGTCTGACCAACAAAAGCGTGACTTCAAGAATCACCACAAGGCCAGAACCATCCTCCTCAGCGCCATCTCCTATACTGAATATGAAAAGATCTCCAACAGAGACACAGCAAAGAACATTTTTGACTCACTCAGAATGACGCATGAGGGCAACGTTCAGGTCAAAGAAACTAAAGCTCTGGTGCTCATTCAGAAGTATGAGGCGTTCAAAATGGAAGAATCTGAATCCATTGAAACAATGTTCTCAAGATTCCAGATTCTGGTAGCTGGTCTCAAGGTTCTGGACAAAGGATACTCTACTGCTGACCATGTCAAGAAAATCATCAGAAGTTTACCCAAGCAGTGGAGACCAATGGTTACAGCTCTGAAGCTAGCTAAAGATCTCAACAAAATCACTCTGGAGGAACTTATCAGCTCCCTCAGAAGTCATGAGATAGAGCTAGAAGCTGACGAGCCTCAGAAGCAAGGTAAGCCTTTAGCATTAAAATCTAACAAAAAATCTGAGTCTAAAGTTTTGCAGGCAGTTGAAGAAACATCTGATGGATCCTCATCAGAAGAAGACGAACTCTACCTCCTCTCCAGAAGAGTAAATCAACTGTGGAAGCAAAGACAAAGGAAGTTCAGGAATCCCAGAAGATCTCATCAGAACGAGTCTTCTTCCAGATACAGAAGGACATATTCTTCCTCTGGATACAGAAGATTTGAAGGCTCCTCTAGTAGCAAAAAGCCAAACACCAAGGACATCATCTGCTATGAGTGCAATGAGCAAGGACACTATAAGAGTGACTGCCCAAAGCTTCAGAGGGAAAAGCCCAAAAAGAAGTTTGGAAGAGAGAAGAAGAAAAGTCTCATGGCTACATGGGATGACTCTGACTCGTCTGAAGCTGACTCAGAATCAGATGATGAGAGGGAAAACATAGCTCTCATGGCTAACATCTCAGAAGATAGTGAAGCTTCTGAATCAGACTCAGAATCAGATACTGAAGAGGTATTTCCTAACTTTGCTGTTAAATTTACCAAGGCTGAACTTGCTGAAAGCCTTAATGAGATTCTGGAACGGTATCAGCAAATTAGAGTTAAATTCAGAGACCTGAAAAGGAATCTTGAATATGACTCTAATAAGACTGAGAGTCTCAAATAGGAGAATTCTGAGCTGAGAAATAAGATTTCAAAATTAGAAAATACTTTACAAAACTCTCAGAAGGAACCAATTTCTGAAACTCCCAGCAACGCTGATGAGATCATCAAGGAGTATGATCACAGTTTCCAGAAGTTCCTCACTAAAAGCATAGATAGAAGCAAAATGGCTTCAATGATCTATGGAGTTAGCAGAAACGGCAGGAAAGGAATAGGATACCAAGGTAAGGTTCCTACACCAAAGAATGTTATGGACTTAACCATTAAACACACTCCTCTGAATTCACATTTTGTGTATGGTCACACACATGATATTAAATACACTAGCAGTAAGCACTCAGTGAAACCAAAATTCAACCAGAGTTTTGGTAAAACTAACAAATCAGGACCCAAGAAAATCTGGGTACCTAAGGATAAAATAATACATGTTGCAGATATCTTTAGCAGCAAGTCAGAAACACCAGTCATGGTACCTGGACTCTGGCTGCTCGCGACACATGACGGGAAGAAGGCATATGTTCCAAAGCCTGGAACTTAAGCCTGGAGGCCATGTTGGTTTTGGAGGCAATCAGAGGGGAAAGATAATTGGCTCTGGAACTGTAGGTAATGGAAATCTTCCCTCTATTAATAATGTTCTGCTAGTAGATGGATTGATGCATAATCTGTTATCCATAAGTCAATTAAGTGATAACGGTTATGATATAATCTTTAATCAAAAATCATGTAAAGCTGTTAGTCAGAAAGATGGGACTATCGTGTTTAATGGTAAGAGGAAAAACAACATTTACAAAATCAAACTTTCTGAACTAAAGAGTCAGAATGTAAAATTCCTTCTGTCTGTTAACAACGAGCAGTGGATCTGGCACAGAAGATTGGGGCATGTTAGTATGAAAAGAATATCTCAGATTAACAAACTCAATCTGGTCAGAGGACTTCCTAATTTGAAGTTCAATTCAGATGCTCTGTGTGAAGCATGTCAGAAAGGCAAGTTTGCAAAACCTTCTTTTAAATCCAAAAATGTTGTTTCTACCTCTAAGCCATTAGAACTTCTGCACATTGACTTATTTGGACCAGTTAAAACTGCTTCAGTCAGTGGCAAGAAGTATGGGTTAGTAATCGTAGATGACTATAGCAGATGGACATGGGTAAAGTTCTTAAGACAAAAGGACGAGTCACACTCTGTGTTTGTTACCTTCTGTAACCAAGTTCAGAATGAAAAGGATCTTAGAATCGTTAAAGTCAGAAGTGATCATGGTGGAGAATTTGAAAACAAAGATTTTGAGTCATTCTTTAATGACAGAGGCATTCTGCATGATTTCTCTTGTCCTAGAACTCCCCAAGAAAATGGAGTTGTAGAACGAAAGAACAGAACATTGCAAGAAATGGCCAGAACCATGATCAATGAGACAAACGTTGCTAAGACCTTCTGGGCAGAGGCAATAAACACAGCGTGCTACATTCAGAATAGAATCTCAATAAGACCTATTCTGGAAAAGACTCCATATGAATTGTGGAAGAACAGAAAGCCCAACATTTCATATTTTCATCCATTTGGATGTACTTGCTTTATATTAAATACAAAGAATTATTTGAACAAGTTTGACTCTAAAGCACAAAAGTGTATTATGTTAGGATACTCTGAACGCTCAAGAGGGTACAGAGTATACAATACAGAAACACAGATTGTGGAAGAATCAATCAGTGTTCGTTTTGATGATAAGCTTGACTCTGAAAAGTCAAAGCAGAATGAAGTTTTTGCAGGTATGGAAATTGAATTTACAGGTTCTGAAGACATGTCATCAGAGGCTCTCAACACAGACACTCCGTCAACGTCTGAAAGGAGCACTGCTAGCAATCCTACAACAGCTGCTGATCAACCTCAGAAGAGATTACCCAGAAGCAGCTTGGATCACCCAGAAGAGACTATCTTAGGAAGAAAGGAAGATCCAATCAGAACAAGAGCAAGCTTCAGAAACTCTGAAGAAACTCTCATGGGGCTTGTGTCTCTGATTGAACCTTCTTCTATTGATGAAGCACTTCTGGATAATGACTGGATTCTGGCAATGCAAGAAGAGCTGAATCAATTCACCAGAAATGACGTATGGGATCTCGTTCCCAGACCAAAAGGATTCAACGTCATTGGAACAAGATGGGTGTTCAGAAACAAGCTAAATGAACAAGGTGAAGTCATCAGAAACAAGGCACGACTGGTTGCACAAGGTTATAGTCAGCAAGAGGGGATAAACTATACAGAAACCTTTGCCCCAGTCGCCAGGTTAGAATCTATCAGACTTTTAATTTCATTTGCTGTTAATAGAGGCATCACTCTGTATCGGATGGATGTCAAAAGTGCATTCTTAAATGGTTATATAGAAGAAGAAGTTTATGTACACCAACCCCCTGGTTTTGAAAATACAAAACATCCAGAACATGTTTTCAAACTAAAGAAGTCACTATATGGTCTGAAACAAGCTCCCAGAGCTTGGTATGAAAGGCTAAGTAACTTTCTATTAGAAAATGAATTCACCAGAGGGAAAGGGGACACTACTCTATTCTGTAAATCAGTTAAGAATGACATCTTAGTCTGTCAAATTTATGTTGATGATATTATTTTTGGTTCTACTAATCCTTCTCTTGGAAGAAAATTTGCTAAGTGTATGCAGGCAGAATTTGAGATGAGCCTCATGGGGGAACTGAAATTCTTTCTAGGAATTCAGATCAATCAAACTCCAGAGGGAACTTACATTCATCAGAGCAAATACATCAGAGATCTTCTGAAGAAATTTGACCTCTCAGAATGTAAGCCATCAAAGATTCCAATGCATCCCACGTGCATTCTGGAAAGAGAAGAGGTAAGCAAAAATGTAGAACAGAAAGTCTACAGAGGTATGATTGGTTCTCTCCTCTATCTGACTGCTTCAAGACCTGACATATTATTCAGTGTTTGTATTTGTGCTAGATTCCAATCAGATCCTAGAGAATCTCACTTAACAGCTGTTAAGCGAATTTTCAAGTATCTGAAAGGTACTACTAATCTGGGTTTGTTTTATAGAAAATCTAGTGATTACAGCTTAGTAGGCTACTGCGATGCTGATTTTGCTGGAGACAGAGTGGAGCGTAAAAGTACTTCTGGAAGCTGCCAGTTTCTGGGAGAAAATCTGATCTCTTGGTCCAGAAAAAGGCAATCAACAATTGTGCTATCAACAGCAGAAGCTGAGTACATAGCAGCAGCAGGATGTAGCACACAAATGCTCTGGATGAAAAGTCAGCTTGAAGACTTCCAGATTTTTGAGAGTAACATTCCTATACTCTGTGATAATACTTCTGCTATTTGCTTAAGTAAGAATCCCATTTTACATTCTAGAGCTAAGCATATAGAAATAAAACATCACTTCATTAGGGACTATATTCAGAAAGGAATTTTGAATTTAAAATTTATAGATACAGACCATCAATGGGCTGATATCTTTACTAAACCCCTCTCAGAAGATAGGTTTAATTTCATTCTGAAACATCTCAGCATGAAAGTCTGCCCAGAGTGAAAATGTTTTAATTCCATATATTTATCTTCAGAATGTAATTGTTTTACTGTGAACTTCTGATTAATCTTCTTTCAGAAAGATAGAACATGCAGGTTGTATCAGATGCAAGTCTAAAGATCTGAGAGTATAAGCTCAAAGACAGACATGCTGATCACTACATCAAACAAGTGTCATCCAATCATCAGCAAATCTCTGAAGCAGAACGCGTGCACGCTTCTGAGAAGGCAAAACGCTGATTGGGTGCATTGAGACACATGTCTGGTAACCGTTTTTAAGTATCTTTCTAAAATCCCCCAAAATCAGCAAGCATTTAATAAAAGTAATCATGCTTCTAAAACGCAATCATGATTTTTCTCTTTCTTAAAAACGTTTATTTTTTTCAAAATATTCTGAACTCTATTTAAACACATTAACCTCTCATTCTAATTCTTTACAGTTTCTCACTAATTCTCAAGCATTCTCTGCATTTTTCTGTGTTCATCTCTTGCAAAACCCTTTTTCTCAGTTTCTTCTGAAAATCTTTTAGTGTGAACATGGCAACCTCCAGCAGTGCTTCTGCAGGTCCTCAGAAGAAAGCATCATCTGAACAGTATCAAGTGCCATTCAGAACACTCCTCACTCCTGTGAAGAATCTTGAAGTGTTATCTGAATTGATCATTGATTTTGGAAGCTTGAAGGAGAACGATTTTGACCTAACAGAAGAAGTTAGGGCATAAAAATGGGAAAGGTATTTTGACAGGTTGGTTGGACCAACATTCCCTATGTTAGTCAAGGAGTTCTGGATTCATGCGAAGGCTTCATT
Organism: Vicia faba; assembly: GCA_948472305.1. Classification (NCBI taxonomy): domain Eukaryota; kingdom Viridiplantae; phylum Streptophyta; class Magnoliopsida; order Fabales; family Fabaceae; genus Vicia; species Vicia faba. The sequence continues at coordinate 1,492,779,839 of OX451735.1, read as the reverse complement.
GCATCTAGTCACCTCCTTCGTTATGGGGAAGAATATTGTGATCACTGAGGATCACATAGCAAGGTTAATCGGTTACAGTGGCGGTGGCGTCCGCTGTATTGATATGGCTGAGAGATGTGCTGACGTGGGCGTGATAGCTGAAAGGATTTTCACCCATGGGGTGCCCAGCAGCAAGATCAAAGATCTGAAGGATCATCACAGAGTTTGGGCAAAGATAATTCTGGGGTGCTTCAACCATAGGAAGCCAACTAGTTCACCTGATTACATAAATGTGGATCAGCAGTTTCTGATCTACTTTATTGATCAGAAGGTAAAAATCAACTTGGCTCATCTTCTGTTCAACCACCTCAAAACAAGCGTGAAGGAAACCTGGGAAGAAGAAAGAACAAAGAGGGATTGGATACCCTTTGGAAGGTTGATATCAGATATTCTGACAGAGAATAGGCTGATAGAGCATCTGATAGAAGCTCAAGAGTTAAGCACCATTGAACCAACAGTTGGGAAGCCTCTGAACGCGAAGAACTTGAAGAAAATGAAGTTGATAGAGAATATCAAAAAGGAACCCAGAGCTACTCCTATTGCTGATATCACCAGCAGAAGAGTTCCACTGAGTGACTTTCCTTTATTTTCTGAGATAGAATCTAAACTAGAGGTGGTTCTCAGATACTTAGACGCGTGCAAGGCAGATGGTACAGATCCAAATCTGATTATCAAAGATCTGCATCAACCTCAACCAGAAGTGACTCTGAAGAAGACGAAGAAGAGGAAGGCACCTTCAGAAGGATCATCCCAGCAGACACCCAAGAAAAGAGGTAATTTATCTGCTGCTTCTGTTTTAAATTCTTCTACTATTCCAGCATCTATTCCACCTCCAACCTCTCATAGAATCTCAATCCCCATCCCAACAATAGATGAAACTGAACCAGAAGATGACCCTTCTGAGGCATTAAAACTCAGAAGACCCAGAACCAAACATCCCAAACCAACAATCTCAACAACATCAGCAATTGACAAAGTGCTGTCTGACATTGATCAACACACTTCTGATCACTCCGCCAATCCAAACTCTGAACCACAAATTGTCCCTCCTCCACAACCAGAACAACAGCAATCTGCTGAAGAACCAGAATAACAACAACCTCTCTCATCAATTCCAGAAGAACCCGTTATCCCTGAACAACCAGAAATTCCAACAACTTCTCCTCAACCAGCAATTCCGTCTCCCTCTCCTCAACCAGAAATTCATCCACCATCACCTCAACCTGAGTTTCATCACTCTGAAACTCAAACTCCTCCACCTTCTGAACCTCATTCACCTCAATCATCTGAACCACAACCTCTGGCAATCCAGCTGCCATGTGGAACAACAGTCACCATGGCCCAGTTGCCATCCTCACCAGAATCTACACCACCCAATACTCCCAAAACACCAAACAGTCCAATCATAATTTCTGATTCTCCCACTCCATCTCCAAAACAAACAGCTGCCAAGCAAACCACCGAAAACCCCAGCAGGACCTTCATAGACTTAACCAGCCTTGACCGTCTTGCTGATCTGAAACACAAAATAGCCATCCCAAAACCAAAACAACCAGATGTTGGCTCTGGTATTATGAATTTTGAAACAGGTTTGCAGCAATGGATTGCTTCTCTGAAGCAAGTCTGTCCTGGAATGATTGACCCAGCTGCCTCTGACCAGCTCTGGTCACAATTCAGACTTTGGGTATGTGCTGAAGCCCTCAAGTAGCAGGATATCAACTATGAGCAGGCACAACAGAACTTCAGTAAGTTGCTGAAGGAAGTTGAAAGTCAGCTGCCTCAGGAAGATGTGCTCCCTCTGGATAGTGAACCTTGGTATGAGAAACAGCTAGCTTCAAAGGTGCAACCAGAAGAAGACAAGACCATTCAAGCTGAAGCAAGTCAAGCAGAAGATGTTGCAGAAAGCTCTTAGAAGCTTCCTGCTTCTGATGTTTCTCAAGCTGCCTTGGACAGGCAGACTCTGGAAGAGCTGAAGCTGAATGACATGCGTCTGCAGCAGAGGATGGATGAAAACGACCAGAAGATGAAAGAAAGAATGGATGTGCAGGATAGCAAGATTGACACTGTTGTCAGCATGGTGCACAAGCAGAATGAGACTGCTGATCAGATCAAAGCCATGCTGGAGAACCTGTTCACACGCTTTCCTCCCCAACCTTAGTTTTTTCATTCATGTCTTTTTCATGTTTTCTTTGATTATCTGATGTACAGTTTGAATATGTTTTGTTTGATTCTGAACCTTTTTAATATGACAAGTTTTTCTGATCTTAATTGTTTTAGCACATCACCTACACTTTTTGATTGCAGACAAAAAAGGGGAGAACAAGAATGATATTTTAAACAATAACGGTTAACTAAGACAGAAATTCTCGAACATTCTAACTCTATTATACTTGAAAATGTTTTCTGTTTTGCTTAAAGTCTACAGGTACAAGGAAGCTCCTGGACACTTTGAAGACTAAAAACTCTGAAGCTCTGATCCGCTCTGATACTCTGATACAAAGCAAAGCTCTGACAAGAAAAGCTCTGATACGCTGATCTTAAGCTCTGCTCTGACAAGAAAAGCTCTGATCCGCTCTGATACTCTGATCCAAAGCAAAGCTCTGACAAGAAAAGCTCTGATATGCTGATCTAAAGCTTCCGATAGTCAAAGACTCTGATACTCTGATGTTCAAAGAAAGGAAAAAAGATCTGATCCTGAAGAACACTTATAATCAAAAAGGGAAGTAATAAACTCAGGGGGAGTATCTCTCAACTCTGATATCTTTTTATCCCTTATCTTTGATAACCTCTTACTCTGATGCATCTCTCTGATACCTTTTCACGTTATTTTCATTTAAAAAATATCTAGTTTTTGTCATCATCAAAAAGGGGGAGATTGTTAGAACAAAGTTTGAATCTACTACCCTATGTTTGAGTTTTGATGATAACAAAGTGAAAAGATATATTATTTATATGATTCATGTATAAACTATCTGCTGCCTAAATTATTACGTTCTGATTTGCAGATACTCTGATTGGTATAAGCAAGATCACACCTAATTAGCATCAGAAATTTGGTTCTTGACATCAGCATCAGAAGTTGCCATATCAGAATGTCAGAATCAGAAGATTAACTCACGTATATGCTGAAGCCTGATGAACAGAACTGCGCTCAACACTCTGATAAAGAAACACAACAGTTCATCAGCAGCTAAGCAGAATCAGAATGAGCCAAGCCAGAACTTGCATTAAGTAAGCAACGGTACTGTGCATTGAAAGCAAATTAATACCAACGGCCTCATTCCAGACAAGATCTGCTCGATAAGGAAAGTTTGTTATTAGCATTGAATCAAGAATATTGCTCTAACGTTCAACATCTCAGTGCTATATAAACAAGACTTTGAAGATTGAATTGGCTAATGCTCTCCAAATCTTTACACGCCTAAAAGCTGATCATAATCTTCCTTCTCTCAGTTTGCTAAACACTACACATTCTCTTATTCAATCATTGTTTAGCAATCTAGTCTTTAAGCTTAAAGTTGTGTATACATCACAGTTGTGATACAGTTTTGTAGAAAACATTCACACACTTAGATTTATCTTCTTTGTAAGAAAGTGTTTCCTTGACAAACCGGGTTGTGGTTTGCTTCAAGAAGGCTTTAGCAGTTGTTAAAGCAGTCTGTAATATTCAGTTGAATATAGTGGATTAAGACCTCGTTGGAGAGAGGCGAAATCACCTTGACGGGTGGACTGGAGTAGTTTGAGATCAAACGAACCAGGATAAAAATATCTTGTTCATTGCATTGATTTTCAGTTTTACAATTCAACCCCCCCTTCTTGTGTTTTTCACTACTTCATATGTGATCAAAACAAAAGGACAAAGTAAGTGGTGCATTCAGATGAATGTGGTCCATTCGAAGAACATACAATTGGTGGAAATAAATATTGTTTTGTCTGTAGATGATTTTGGTCGAAGGTTGTGGATCTATGTGATCAAAACGAAAGGATGAAGTATTCAACATCTTTTAGAGATTCAAGATACTGCTGAACAAAGTCCTATATGCTGCTAAACCCAAGCTTGTTATACTGGCCACATAACAACCTAAAACCATGTCAAAAAAACAGTCTGCTGTACTGCTATGAAATAGCCTTGCACCAAGCTTCCATAACACTCCAAAACTACTACAAAACAGTCCTACTATGCTACTCCTAAACCAGTCCAATCCTGTATTATCTCAGTCCCATATTTGCACCAAATTAGCATATAAGAGCTGCACCTCAAAAGCTATGAAAAGAGCATACCCAAACAGTTCAAATTTTATTTGTTCCCCCCCCCCCAAAACCCCAACAAGACTCTTCCATAAATAAGTTGTTTCACAACACACAAAGGGTGGGCTTTTTGAAGGGAAAAAGGAGAAGAAAAAAAAAGAGAGAGGAGATAACATGAATGCTGAAGCCTTAAAACACTCTTAAACCCATAAACAAAAAAAACAACACCTTTGTTTTTTTTCGAACTTAAGAACATTCAAGGCAGCAACTCAAGTTCGAAACACAAATTCCATCTTCAAGGTAAGTCTTCTTGACTTTACACCCTTCATTTCAAGCATCATTGATGATTCATCTACAAAGATAACATGTAATAACCATTGCCTTAGAAGCTAACCTTTTGTTTGTCTTCCTTTCTTGTCAATTATATGTTAAGAACTAACCTGTACAGACCATAAAACAATGTTGGAATGAAAAATTACAACATGATTCGACACAGAGCCTTAGGCCTCAACACATACTACTTTACAGGCCCAAACAGAAGGGAAAAGGGTGTGTGATTTGACACATAACATTATGCTTTGACTCATACTGTGTTCGATTTGGGATTACACGGTCGAAAGAAGGATATGTTTGGTGCATATAAGCATTGCTTCGACACATGCTTCGACATATAATGTCGAAAGATTTGTTTTTCCTCTCTCTTTTGCACTGTTTTTTACATATTTCATATATTTGCTTCATATCTATTCAATATGGTTTATAATAGATAATTAGGTTTAATTTCTTGAAATCCCCATTTGTACATTTGTATCCCCATCCCCCAAATGATGTAATAGCGTAGAACATTTATTTTTCGCAATTTTATCGCTTTCATAAATGTTAGTAATTAGGGTGTGTATGGCAAGATACAAAATAAACCTTAGAAAATCCTAATCCAAGACAAGACAATGCATGCAAAATAAAAACTTGCACACTTACACCTCTAGGGTTAACTCCACTTGTTGCCTTGAGAAGAATAGCCATGATGTGCATGTGAGCCATCTTAGCAAAAATAATTAAAATACAAGATCATAGTCCCTCGATGAAGCTATGAATGTTTCCTTACAAATGATCTTAGTCCCTTAAGATAAATGCTAAGATATCTCACAATATTGCCATTCATGACTATACGATGACCCGCGCCTGTCCCTTTACATCCAATGATGGGGCTTCTTACCAAATCAATGGTAAGATAACAACATCTAAAGGAGGAGGAAAAGAACAAAGACCTTTTGAAGAGGTAGGATGCTCGAAGTTGCTTGCTCATAAACTAAAACCATTTCCACACTTACACTTTCAAAAACATCTTCAAAAACAAACATCTCTTTGAACTATTTTCAAAACCAATACTTTGTATACATTCTTATAGAGACGAGAATCATTACAAAGTTTGCCGAAACAAAGGAGTTTTCAAAATATTTTAAAACTTGCACCCATCACAAAATTCATTTTCAAACAAAGCATTTTCATGTGATCTAGCAAGCAACTAAGAGCCCGTAGATAACTACGGATGAAAAGGGTTCTAACACCTTCCCTTTTCATAACCTACCCCTCGAACTCAAGAAAATATCTCAATGGTCTTTCCTGTTCTTTTCACCCTTTCCTTTATTGGATAAAAGAAAATTCGGTGGCGACTCTTGCTATCCGCAACAATTGCGATAAAACACAAAAAACCCGAGTCAGTTCTCCCGCCGTATCACGGATGGTTATTCAGAAAAACACGTCTTATATTGGTGGACTGGTTGTATGTTGATCAACCTAGTGGTTACTTCTTCGTTCAGTCTATTTCTGATCCAAGTTAGTAGAAGTGTAGAGGTTGAGCTCTAATTCCAGTAGAGTTTTGTCATCTCAACCAGGTCTCTTGAATATGAAGGTCAAGTTCATATGTCAAGGACGTTTTCTCTGTCATCTAGTCTCTTCTGATCAAAGAAGCCCGATGTATGTGATACTATTCAGGTGGAACAATTTTTGCTGAATAAAGAAAGAGTTGTGTAGGTATGCACTAATGACATATTATACTTTTATTCATAAGTAGAACATATGACTATCCAGATATTCATAGAAGTTGATAAAGAAGAATCCCTAATCTGGAGATGGAGATTCTTGAGATGTCAGATATAGTGTCTTGACATTCTTGTTTTGAGAATTTATTTCTCTCAACGTGTTTGACTGGTGTTTCTCTGAAACAGGATGTGGGTTGTTTACTCAAACTTGATATCTCTTATCAAGTCTATGAGAATATTGAACTCTTGTTTTGCTAAAGTGGAAGAGGTACCCTAGGGGTTATGTGCAATGGAAATGCATCAACTTGAGGTAAGTTAGTATTCAGGAATATTAACTTACACTCTTAGTGTTACTTATCCATGTGTTTATTGGTATTGTCCAAGTTTCTTAGATAAGTTGTCTAATTGGTGAAGTCTGAAGAATCGAAGAAACCGACTTTTCTAAACAGTTTATTCATGGTATAATTTATCAATAAATATAATGGTTGCGATGCTTTTCATTTTAGAGGGAATATCTCCTTTATGTGCAGAAGGATGGCATCTTAAAGGAGGTATGGATATTGAGCTTATGAAGAAGCCTCCTGAAGTGTCGTAGTAGCTGCTGATTTTTTATCTGCATATGTAATCAATTGTTGATGTGTGGTTCTCTTGTGGTCGCCTTCAAAATTTTTTGTATGGACTTACTATGGGAATTATCTCTAGAACCATAGTAACTGGTGGACTCCATATGTTTGATATTGATGTCTTATATGATGTAAGAACATCATCTCAAGGTGTGTGCTTCCTCAAAAAAGGAAGATGTTTTGAAGATCATGGGGTGAGTTTTGCAGATCACCGTTGGATTCCAAAGTTGGAATGTCTAGCCATGATGGAGTTAAAGTCCAGTCTCTGACCAAGTCTGGAATGTTATGAAGAATCCTCTTGTGCTAGAAATGTGAAGAAGAAGGACGTCAGAACAAATGTTCTAACATCTGTTGAAAATAAGTATCATCTACAACTGTGTGTGTGAGGAAGTTGTCCTCTGATGACAAATACCTTATCGGGAGCTAGGTATAAGTCTAATCTCATGAATATGTGCATGTTACTGACAGTAAAGACCTTGTCGGGAGCTGGGTACTTATCAGATGTATGGATGCAAATTTGGTTTCTGATCTCTTTGGTTCAGAAAGTTTATTTCTCTCATTGGGTGTTCATGTGTCTATGATTACCTGAATAAGCTGCAAAAGGCGTATGCTTTTGAGATCTTCTTATTTGAAAGGACCATCTAGTATAATTATCTCTTTGAATGATAATTCAAGAACCATTTTATTAGGATCCGTGAAGAAAAGCTGATGTCCTAAATAATGTTGTAACATAATTTTATTTGTTATCCCTAAAGCATGTTTGGGATTATTATTATGGACGATTAAGGATCAACTTTGTTGTCAGAAAATGGTGTCTGACTGTGTGGATTGGAATGTGCAGATTCTGATCTTGTATAGTAGTATGTTCTGGCAAAGAATGACTACTATATTTCTAAAGACTTCACTAGTATTAGCAATTTATAGTGAAAGTAACGAAAGAGGAATGGTTATCAGACACTGAGGTCTGATCATGATTTTTTTGGGAGGTGGTTTATTTTACTACGAGTGACAGGGTGTGGCAATATGAATCTTGTATAGCAAGAAAACTAAGGACATTTATTCTCGAATATGTGAGAAATTCCAAATCAAGCGGGCTTATGGAATTGTGAGGATATTATCAAATGTGTCCTTGTTGTGAGTATAGCTCAAGGTGCTTAGAGTTATACCCAAAGAGCTAGTATATCTGGATCTATAAAAGTCATATTTGAATTTACAGTATATGAAGGTGTTTAGCAGGGATGCTCATCCAGATATGTGAAGTGGCTTCCCTCCACTAAGAAAGTATGAAGACTTTCATGTGTTCTTGTCCTGTGCTCAACTGGTTATGTTCAGTATGAGCATATTTTATCCATGATATGGGGAGTAAAATGAATGTCTATGGGTTGTTACTGCAGTAGTGCATATATTATGATGTCAGACAACATGTCGTGACACGTGACTACAAGGTGTAGCTGTTTATGCTCTTAACTAGGGTATGTATGGTTCTAGCTAGGGGAAGCTAGTCTATACTATTATTTCCAAGAGATAGTATGGTTTGTCTTTGAGTTTTTCTCTACAGTGTTTGATAGGGCCCAATGTATGGTTTGGAGATACCACATGTGATTGAGCTGGTATCTTGGGCTGTGTCTCTCTTGAAGGCTGAAGGGAATTATTTTGGAGTTCTGTTGAAGGAATTGTGTTTCTTGGTTGAGGGGGAGAGTTGTTTATCTTCTTCCTCATGCACACCATGACTTCAGGACTTTCTCTTCTTATCTTGATGTTGTTGTTCTGTGGTGTTGGGATTGATGAGCTATAATGGATTTGTTCGAGCTAATGTAAAGAGATGTTGGATGTGGTGTCCTAATATCAATCAGATTGTGGATGTTACCTCTTGTTAAATCCTTTGTCATATTCTAGCTAAAAAGGGGGAGATAATATGTGTTGGACTATTATGAAGATGAAGAAGTCCTATTGTTGATACTATGACATCATGTGAAGACTGTGAAAACTAAAGACTGACTTTGCTTCTGATGTTTTTAGTTTAATGGTTGTGGATGATTTTTATTGTTTACCCTTTGATTTATGGTTTTGTTTTATGTATGTACAAAGGTTATGTAAATTAGTAGCTTATGTAAATTAGTTTTAGCCAAAATAAGCCAAAGGGGGAGATTGTTTATTCTTTGAATTATGTGATTGGCATTATGTTTGGTAAAACTAATATAGCAGCAATATGTTATATGTGATGTATTAACTTGCTACCAGGAACATGTTGAGAAAGAAGTCCTATCTTATGTGGAGACATGTTGAGTTGATGTATTTCAACATCTGGAGCAATATGCCGGATCAAATGTCCTATGAAGGAGAAAACGACATCGCGCCTAAGGTGAAGTGGACAATTAGATTCTATTATGATTTAACTAATGCGAAATATTTTGGGAATATTTTGCTATCCTATGTGGCACTGAATTACAGGTCAAGAACAATCAAGTAAGAACATTGAAGATTATGCAATTTCTAATTATGTAGATAAATTAGAAAACTAATGATTAAAGACCTTGTTTGTAGCAGAACTTTTTACTGATTTGTAACAGCTGATATGCTGTGATCGAAGGCCCAAATCCAATTGGGATATAGGTTATAAATAGAAGCTTTATAACCTTAGATTAGTACCAACCGAAATTATAAAAGATCTAATCATTAGGGCTAAGTCTGCACCACTCTCTAGGAGAGTTTGTTGTGTAATCCACTCGGGTTGTGAGTAGGATTTGTTATAGAGTTGTAAGTCTCTATTATTGTTCTCCTCGAAGATTTTTAAGAAAGAGTGAGTATTGTTCTTGGAGGAAGCTGCTAAGAAACTCTAAGTATTGTTCTTGATCAAAGTTGTGAAGCAAGATCATGTATGTTGTTCTTAATCAAGGGGTGTCTTGACTAAGGTGTTTGTTTTGTATTTGAAGTGTGATTTCATGTAGGTGAAAGGCCATTAATACAATAACTAGGACATAGACTGTTAGACATCAGTACTCATTTCTAGGAGTTCCAAGGTAGAAGTTGCATTGGGTTTGGATTAAGTGATAAATTGTAAACGGGGGAGTTTAGCTTTGAATTAGTACTACTGATAGTGGATTTCCTTTTTGGCTTGGTAGCCCTCAGAGTAGGTATTGTTGTCACTGAACTAGGATAAAGATTCTCGTGTTGTTAATGCTTTTCAGTACCGCTTTATATTGTTTATGCCTTTCCACGTTTGTGAATGTTGGATCAGATGTCTCGACATGTCATTAGACATCTGAGGTCTTTCATACCAGAATTTCAACTGGTATCTGAGCAGGCATCCAGTCTGTTTCTAGATGAGATTCAAGGGGGATACTTTCTGGTTATGAGCAAGGTAAAAGGTTTCTACTGAAAAACTATTTGAACTTGGATAGTTCATGTTGTTTTTGAATGGTCCCTAAAAGTGGAGGATGGACTATTTATGACACGATTGGACCTGTCTATTGTGTTCAGGCATGTAGCTGTGATGGAGAGCTGCTATTTTTTTGGTTTGATTTATTTTCAAACCTAAGTTAACCTGTTGCACTGAGAGTATGGTATATTTGTGCAAGGGTTACTATTTGTGTCTGAAGGATGCTGAGGAGATGTTTGTATGAACAAGATTTGCTTCTACAATATTATATGAGTTTTGATGATAACAAATGAGTATGGTTGTATGAACAATTTTGATACTCTAATGTTTTTTATTGTTGAGTATTTAACAAACAGGTTCTGATCTTGATGGATGACGTGGCCAATACATTAGAAGAGAATTAGTTCCGCTTATGTACTACACAAGTTCTGTTGAACAGTAGCAAGACACTCCAGAAGAATCTGAAGTGTAAGCTCTGATGTTTGTCTAAAGAAACCAGTCAAAATTTCTAAAGATTATAAATACTTGAAGTTCTAAAGACCCAAGGTTCTAAGAAAAGGTTTTCACAACCAAGTTCTGAAGACTCTAAAGATGCAGTTTTGAAGACTCTGAAGACTTGAAGTTCTAATGACCTTGTGTTATGTTCTTGCTTCTAAAATCATGCTCACAGAAGCCTCTGAAGTGCAGAAGGAAAGAAGATAGCATTGACGTGGTATAAATAGTACATGGTACAATCAATGTTTCATTCCACTACCATGAAAGGACGGACGCATTGCACAATTTTGTCCCCCATGTTATTGCTCAAGCTGCCAAATTTTTCTAAAAACCCCAAGAGTACCCCTCAATGAATATATTATTTTATTGGATATATAAAGGCTTGAAGAATAAGAGAGAAATCTGAAATTCAACGAAATATCCATGTACAAAGCGATGTTCATAGCTTTCATATTCTTAAGTCACTGTTCTTAAAATATTTTTAATATTCAACTTGTGTAGAAGCAATACTCTTGTAAACAAAACTTGTATTCAAACAGTTGTTTGATTTTTCTTTAAGGGACCAGGTAGGTCTGTATCCTTAAGAAGTCTAGGACTTACGAGTTTTAGAGGTTGTTAGTCACTTGCGGGTAGCTTGTGCATTGTAATAATCAGGTTAATTATTATTTGATATTCCTTAAGGGAGCACGTAGGTTTGTATCTTTAAGAAGTCTAGGACTTGCGAGTCTTAGAGGTTATTAGTCACTTGTGGGTAGCTTGTGCAAATTGTAATCAGTTTGGTTATAGTGAATTAAGTCCTCGATTGAGTAAGGAGAAATCACCAAGACGAGTGGACTAGACTAGCTTGGAAATTTTCAAGTGAACTAGTATAAACATATATTGTTATTTACTTCATGTTCTTACTTAGTTATTATCAAGAGTGAAGGAAAAATGATTTTAACTTAAAGGGGAATTATTGTACCCCAAAATTTCCCCTCTCTATTCTTAAGACATTTCTCACAAAAGATCTCAAATGCTCAAGAAGTTTCAAGAGTTTGATCAGACAAGTTCACCTCTTAAGCACTAAGACAACAAATTAGCGTTTTGACTTAAGTTGACTGATCATTGACTTTTGACCTAATACGTAATCTAATGGTTTGAAAAATAATCTCAAGGACTCAAACACAATATGTTAACCTAATTTCATGACTCAAATTATTTCTCAAGATCAAAAGATTGATAGTTGAATTTTTGATTAACTGGTGAAAAGTCAACTGATTCACAAAAAGTCAAACTCTGACTTTTTGGTCAACATTACATTCTAAAGATCAAAATTCATCAAGACATTCAAAAATATCAAACTTGATCATCAAGAATCAAGAAAGTCAAGAAAGTCCACAAAAAGTCAAAGTCTTCAATACTTTGAAATTTTCTAAGTGTTTTTACACTTATTAATTTTATTACTTCATGACATTTTTCACCAAGATGCACGATGATTCAAAGAAAACTTTCAACATGAAAGTTGTAGATATTGATGAATTCTACAACTTTGTATTAGAGGGTTGATGTCCAAAAAATTCTTAGATTTGAAGATATAGGCTCATGAAGTCATGACATTTTTGTATAATTACTTAGAGAAATTTTCAACAAGTTTGATCAGATTTTTGTCCCAACTTCTTGGCCAATTTTCATCAAGTTCCAACTTGATTCGGCCAAAATGGTAAATATGAAAGTTGTAGACAATGTTTCAAGCTTGCCAAAACATCAAAGAGCATGAATTTATCATACTTGAGCTAGGAGATTTAAAGGCATGATGTTGGGCATCCATTCTTGAATTACAAGTTATTTTGGTGAAGAACACATAATCCAATCTACATGTTATGCTGCATAATCTTGCTTTGCAGGTCTTCTAGCTTGCAAATCTCACCACAATTTAATGTTTACACAAACTTTTGAGCTATGGTCCATTTGATTTAAGCATTACCCAAATGATTTTTCCATTTTTGGCACAAAGTTAACATTGTCATCCTTGCAAAGTATCTTTAATCACAAAGTCAACTCTTCTTGAGCCTCTAACTCGTTCCTTCTACACACACTCAACATACAAAATCAGATAAACATGCTTAAAGTATCCAAAAACTCTATGAAGCAAAGTACAAAGCATTGGAACTATGATCATCAAGCTTGCTTCATTTACAATTCAACCTAGCCACAACATGTGAACCTTCAAATCAGATCAACCCTTGTCTTAAAACCTCTTGCCTATAAATAGAGAGATCAATTTCAAGATAGAAGGAGAGGAACAAACTCTCAAAATCCCCTTGCTCTCAAAAAACCAGAATTATCCATAAAACCTCCATTTTTGAGCTTTGAAGTCCAAATCTTTTAATCTATGAAACCTTGCAAGTTTTTCACAAACAAATCATCCAAATAATTCACATACATCATATAAAAGTTGTTCAAACACAAGAAAAACTTCTACAACATTATTATCACCATCTTCTAAACTCAAAAATAGTATCTTGTAACTTGACTTGGTTGGAGTGATTCAACAACTTTCAGCATAAAGTGAGGATATGCATAACTTCAAGAAGGTCCAAGGAAGCTTAATCAATCATAATATTGCACCTGGAACAGCTAGAAGAGGCTTCAGACTTTTCTCCAAGAGAGGTAAGTTTCTTCAAACTTTGATATCTTTATCCATACATCATTTGTTTTCATTTTCAAAAGAATAAAACAGGATAAATCAAGGCATAAGAGTGCAAATATCCAAAATCCAAAAAAAAGCTCCAGGAGCCCTGACACGGGCGACCGTGTCACCTGACACAGGCCGTGTCAAGGGGGAAAACAGACCAAAGAGTCTAAGCAGAAGTTGACACGGCCCGTGTCAATTCAGCTGGGACAGAAAAACACGCGCAAGGCCAGAACATATCCTAACACGGGTGCCCGTGTCCGATGACACGGCCCGTGTCCGATGACACGACCTGTGCCAGCTCAAGCATTAAAATTCCTAATTTTGATATTTTAAGGTTACTTTGGACATATTGCATTAATTGGAGATGACCTAACACTATATAAAAACTTTTTCTAGATAAAACATTCAAGTTATTTTCTAAAATTATTGAAATCATTAGACTTAGATTTTATTTTTAATTAATTAATTCCTTTTGTAATTAAATTAACTACAAAACCTTTTCTATCAAAAAACCCTAAAAAGTAATCTCTTTTATTCATCTTTACATTTTTGTACATTTTATTAATTCGCACTACAATTTATGTAATTGTCAAAGCCTTGTAATAGTAATTAGGGTTTATTTTACTTGTCATCCCCATTTGTAAATTTGTATCCCCCAAAGCATTGTAATAGCGTAGGACATTTAAATTCCGCAATTTATCGCTTTCCATATTATTTTTAGTAATTAGGGTTTGTATGGAAAGACCTTAAAATCAATATTAAATAACCCTAAATTCAAGATAAAATACATGAAAACAACACACTTTCACACATGCACCTCTAGGGTAACCCACACTTCTTGCCTCGGATAAAAAACAATCATGTCCCTCGAACGTGGGATGTTTTAGCAAAGACCCTCGACTAAAAGATAGTAGTGCCTCGATGATCCATTGATGTTGCCTTCGGTAAACTATCTCAGTCCCTTACGACAATTGCTAAAGCGTCATACATGTTTCCTTCTATGACTGTACGCGACCCACGCCTGTCCCTCACATCCAATGATAAGGCTTTCTACTAACTAATGGTAGAATAACATTATCTAGAGGAGGAGGAAATGAACAAAGACTTTCTTTTGAGTAGGTAGAACACTCGTAGTTGCTTGCTCACAAACATTTAAAAACAAACATATTTCAACACACCAACACTTTCTTGAAATATTTTCAAAGTCAACACTTTGTATGCATTCTTATAGAGACGAGAATAATTACAAAGTTTGCCCAACGACTATACTTTTCAAAATATTTTCAAATAAACACATTCAAAAAAGCATTTCAAAAGTGAGCTAGTAACTAAGAGCCCGTAGATAACTACAGTTGAAAAGGGTGCTAACGCCTCCCATTTTCATAACCTACCCCTCGAACTCAAGAAAATTATCAAAAGGTCTTTCCTATTCTTTTCAACCTTTCCTTTATTGGATAAAATACAAGTCGGTGGCGACTCTTGCTATCCGCAACATTTGCGATAAAACGCAAAACACTAAGTCAGTTCTCCTATTGTATTACAGAACTGGAAACTCTGTTGGGGAGATTAAACTAAAAGTGGGGTTACCTTAGGGTTATATCACCTTTATTTGCTTTACATGTTTGCCTTGTTTGCTTTACATTTGTGGGTTATGCTTGGGTTTATTTCTTGTATAGATCCTACACCCGGATCTGGGGTATATTAGGTAAGTAGAAATAGATCGTGGGGACTAAGCGGCGTAATACTGACATGCTTGAAGTGATGGTTACATTAGTGTGACACATTTGTTGGTACCAGTGTCCCTTGAGTCCAATCAAGGAGAATAAGGGGTCGTTGTGTGGTGTCATGAAGCACTAACTGACCATAGAACCTTAGTTGAACAACTTAGCGATTATAAAGTAGTGAGATAGCTGGCTTTGGTGCAAGACTAAAGTTGGTTGATACTTGATAATACACTCATTAAGATCGGACTTTCGGGATATTTCGATTGCTAATAAAGAAGCTTGTGTTGAAACAATGCCTGATGAAGAAAGATCAGTGATATTGAGATTCCTTAGAACTAGATTACTTTCTTTTAGGACAGGTTGAACCAACTAAACTTCAAGAGGTTACTTACCTATAAACCCCATGCAAGCCTAAACCTAAGGCCTTGTGTGCTTTGTTTGTGTGTAATTATTTGTTCATAAACATCATGACATCATGCCATAGCATTTTCACTAACCATTTCAAGGATCTAGAGGTTTTTCTTTGTTCAGTTTTGTGGGATATGGCTTTCACTCGCAGAAATACCATCTGAATCAACTTTGTAAGGGAGCCTTCTCAACTCAAAGATTTAGTGTCAAGGGTTCCTGAAAATTCTCCGTTCACCAAAAGATATGGCCAACTTCTCAATCTGGTTACCTCAAGCTTTGAAGAATACATGATGAGGGTTTTCTTTCAGTTCTTTGACCCTGTACATCATTGTTTCACCTTTCTCGACTATCAACTAGTGCCCACAATGGAAGAATTCTCTCAAATATTCGGTATACCAATCCTTGATCAAATACCATTCACCGGTTTAGAGGAAACTCCAAGACCTGAAGTTATTGCCAAGGCCTTATATTTGAAGAGTTCTGACATTGTAGCTAATTGGGAGAAAAGAAGTGGGGTCAAAGGCTTCTTGGATAAATTCCTGATAGAGAAGGATCAACTATTTTGGGATGCTTTGGATTTAAAAGATTTTGAGGAGATCTTGGGTCTTCTAATCTATGGGTTGATGCTTTTTCCTAACCCTGACCAACTCATAGATGTGAATGTTTTCAAAATTTTCCTTACTCGTAATTCCGTGCCTACTTTGCTCGCAGACATTCTACATTATTTTCACACCTGCACCACGGGGAAGAGAGGGGATCATACATGTTGCATTCTGTTGCCGTCTAGGTGGTTTATTTCGCACCTTCCCCGATCAGTATTAAAGAATGAGCAAGGTTTGAGGTGGTCGCAAAGGATAATGTCGCTTTCTCATACAGATATACATTGGTGCTCTCGATCTCAAGAAGACATTACTATCATTTACCACTGTGGGGAGTTCGCTAATGTTCCACTCTTGGGCATTAGGGGAGGTATTAATTATAACCCTTCTCTAGCTCTACGACAGTTTGGATATGCTCGAAGAGATGGTCCCTACGACGCACTCATTCAAGGTATTATGTTCGACTATGAGAACGATGTCCAAGGTTATCATCAAAGGTTTGTGCATGCTTGGGGCATGGTAAGTAAGGTTGATAGCAAGAATTTGGGGAATAAGAATTCCATTCCTCTTTAACCTTATCTCAATTGGGTATGAACTCGTGCTCAAAGTCTCATAATTCCATATCCTTCTATTCTACCAATAGTTGTGGAGCCCATTGCCGAAGGGGATGTTCCTCCTACCATTATTCATCCTAACATGCCTATCAACCTCGAAGAATTACAAAGATCATGGATTCAACTCAAGGGGGAACGAGACACCTTTGAAGCTTGATTCTATACAAGCGAGAAGAAAGTGTTGGAGCTTACAAGGCAACTTCACGAGGAGCAAAGCCTGAATTCCTACATTGCACCAAAGAGGAAGCACCCATGGGAGACTTAAGTCTTTTGTTTTAGGAGTCTATTTTGTTATCTCCTTGAGACCTTTTTGATATTTTATTGTAAGCCCAAGGGGTAGTTGTAATCTTTGAACTTATTAATATAATTCTTGTGTTTGTTTCCTTTTTGGCTAACAAATTTAAATCTCTTGAGGTCCTTGAAAACATTGCATCCACATAGCATGCATCATATCATAAGCAGGTTTTCTGATACAAGTCTCCTCATCTTTTTACTGTTTATTTTAGTATAAGATGGCTCTAGAACAAATTGTCAAAGATCTGCAAACTCAACACGCACAATTCCAAGAGACTCTCCTCAACTTAGATAAAGGTCAGCAAGAATTGATGGCACTCCTTGTCACCAAGAAGAAGAATAAGAAGAGGGCTGTCATCCTTAACATGGGAAGAAGGTTTAAGGGGCCTACCTGACTAGCTTAAATAGAAGAGGCTTCTTCTGAGAAAGAAGACAATCAAGAAGAGGAAGCTAGAAGTACTAGAGTTAGGGGTGGAAATAACCAAGTTACTAAGGACGAAGACTATTCCAAGGAGCAATACCCACCAGCGGATAATAAGTAAAAATAGCTCGAAGACCGACTTAAGGCTGCAGAGATCCAAACAGTGCCTAGTTTGGACTTTGGAGGCTTAGGTCTAGTCCCCGGGGTGGTTATTCCACACAAATTCAAGGTCCATGTCTTTGCCAAATACGATAGGGTCTCCTATCTAAAGATGTATCTGAGGTCTTATGTCCGCAAGATTCAACCTCACACCGCTAATAGAAAGTTATGGGTGCACTTCTTCCATGAAAGCTTATCTAGAACACAATTTGAATGGTTCTATCAACTTGAGGGGACTAATATCCACACCTGGGAAGATCTAGATGTTGCCTTCTACAAACAATACCAATACAACGCTGATCTTGCACCAACTCGTGTGCAGTTGCAGAATATGACTATGAGTTCAAATGAAGGTTTTAAAGAGTATGCTCAAAAGTGGAGGGACCTGGCTGGAAGGGTGTAGCCCCCATTGACGGACTGAGAATTAGTGAACATGTTCATGGGAACCTTGATTGTTCCATTTTTCAATTTTTTGATTGGTAGTTCATCATCTGGGTTCACTCAATTGATTTTGACTGGCGAGTGAGTGGAAAGCAGAATCAAAAGTGGAAAGATCCCAATGGCCTCATCCTCTAATGCTGTAAAGAAACCATTTATTGGTAAGAAGGAAACTAATGTTGTTTATGGACAAAGGATTCGTGTCAAGAATGATCGTCATTAGTCGGTAGGAGCTATATTGATCTCAAACCCGACCCCAGTTTAACGACCACAACAATCAAATAGTTAACAAATGCCTGATGCCCCGAGGAGGAAATTCACTAGAATTAACATGCCATTGTATCAAGCTCTACAACATCTGTTGAAGGAAGATTTGGTAATGTTGCGAGATTCTCCTCCAAATCCCAATACTGCCCCCCTAAAATATAACCCGAATGTGAAATGCGCTTACCATTCAAATAGTCCTGGCCAGGACACCAACAACTGTTGGTCGTTGTAGAACAAGATCCAAGATTTGATTGATAACAAGGTGATCGAGTTTGACCCTCCACAGACCCCTAATGTGATTACTGCACCAATGCCTAGTCACGATAAAGGTG
Source organism: Vicia faba (assembly GCA_948472305.1). NCBI lineage: Eukaryota > Viridiplantae > Streptophyta > Magnoliopsida > Fabales > Fabaceae > Vicia > Vicia faba. The sequence continues at coordinate 1,492,761,083 of OX451735.1, read as the reverse complement.
TCAATGCCATTGACGATGTCTCATTTGTTTTCTCCATCAGCGATTTGACTACTCCTTTATTGGCTGTAATGAAGAATCTGCTAAGAGATGGTTTATTTCCTGGCTGCCTTGAAAACTATTAGCACTGTGCTTCCGAAGTTCATGGTTGTATGTGGCTGAAGAAAGGTATCCAATGCCTGATTGATAGCCATGCAATTATGTTCGAGAAAGCTCCGTCTGTAAAAAGTTTACCTCAAGATGTTTCCATAATTACAATCTCCAACAACCCTATTAGGATCACCTCTAAAGGCCCTATAAGGATTTATTCTGAGCCAAGAGTGGATCCCTTGATTATCACTACACCGGGGCTAATCCCCTATACCTATGACAAAGTTGTTCCATGGAACTATGGGGCAGAAGTTTATTATCATGGTGTCAACCAAGAGCCATGAACTGTTGAAAATGAAGATGCCGAAATCACAAACATAGCCGGAACTAGTAAGGTCACTAGGACAGGAAGGGTCTTCTCTCCCGAGATCTCTCCTCCAACAACAACACATGTTCACATTCGCGCTGCTAGGCTAACTACCAATGCCTGAGTTAAAGAGAAGTTACAATTGAAGACCTATCTAGACAAGAGATGGACGAAATCCTAAAGATCATCCGAAAAAGTGACTACAAAATAGTTGAGTAGTTGGGGAAGACACCCTCAAGAATATCCAAGCTGTCCCTATTGTTATGCTCCGACACACATGCCTAAGCTCTGTTGAAGTTTCTAAAGAATGCCCATGTACCTCAAGAAACTACTGCTGATCAATTTGAGAACTGTGTTTCAAGCCTAATTGCTAATAATGGCTTGGGATTTTCTGATGTAGATTTAAATCCGGTGGGGAATAATCACAATAAAGCTCTCCACATCTCTATTGAATACAAAGGCACCACCCTGTCGCATGTGTTGGTAGATACTGGGTCCTCCCTCAATGTCTCACCTAAAGGAGCTTTGGATAGACTGGACTGTGATGGACTAGTGCTGAAACCCAGTGATATTATGGTGAGAGCCTTCGATGGTTCGAAAAGAATGGTCCATGGAGAGGTTGATCTCCTGATCAAGTCTTAAATTCAACTTTCTATGTGATGGATATCCGCCCCACCTATTATTTCTTGCTAGGACGCCCATGGATTCATGGGGAAGGTGTGATTACCTCTACATTACATCAAATGCTGAAGTACCCAGTGAAGGGGAAGGTTGTCACAGTCTGTAAAGAGGAAGAATATATGGTCGGTCACTTGAATTCTTTCAAATAAGTTGAGATGGATGGAGAATTCATTGAAACCCCCTATCAAGCATTTGAGGTAATCCCTCCAATGGTTGTTGTTGCTACTCCTATTATTTTTGAGGTCTCTAAGGACACACCAAGGATGGCTTCCTTGAAGGATGCTAGGGCTGTTGTAGAACATGAAGGCTGCACTATCTGGGGACAACTTCCCGGAATTCCTGTTTTACCCCAAAATTTTCCCTCCCATTTTACTCAAAAACATGCTCATTGAAGTCCTCAACTTGCCCAAGGATGCATAAGAATTAACTAAACAAGTGCTCTCCTAAGACAATGAACCTCAAACTAGGGTTTCCATTTTCATCAAGATGGGTGAACTTCAAAGGTCTCAAATCTTTTTCATGGTCTTAACATGTTCTGAAGACCATCCATGTCAAGTTTCATGCCTTGCACAAGAGGTTTGCTCAGTCAATTGCTCAAATGCCTAAAAATCAACTATACTAGGTCAAAAGTCAACTGTGAACCTCATGCAGTCAAACTTCAATATTTTTGGTCAATATCAACATTTTGAAGTAACATCCATCATTTGATCAAGGGTTGATCATGATTCCTCAAGAAATTCCCCAAATTCATCAAAACTCAAAAGTTGCTAAATTAGGGTTTCTAAAGGAAAAGTCAACCAAACTTTGACCAGGCATAACTTTCTCATATTTTATCATAAATTTCTCATCCAAGGCTCATTTTGAAAAGAATGAAATTCCCTACAACTCATATTCATCCCTCAAGTTCAAAAAATGCACTCATGAAAAGATATGAATTTAGACATTATAGGTCATTCCAAAAATTCAACAAAAATACCTTTTGGGTCAAAGCTTCTTACATGAACATGGAAGATCCAATTGAGATGAAACCAAAAGTGTTGTTTAGAGGACATTCTAAGCTTTCTAAAAAGTCCAAGAACACCCTCTTAGGGTTAAAATTGAGAGAGATGTGCATTGTCAAAGTTAACCATTTTTGGAAATTTGTGCAAAGTCAACCATGCCCAAAATGCATTTTTCTTCAAATAGGCCCAACTTTTTATGCTTGCATCTTGTTCCTAACATGGTTCACGACCCATAAGCCACTCCATGCATCATTTGCTTATTTATTTGATTTATTTTGATTTTTAATCATTTAAAATCCAAATTAAATCAAATAAATCAAATAAATTATATGAAATTATTTTTGGATGATTTTGCATTAAATAATGAGAATACAGGCTGTATGATAGCAAGCAAATCGTGCAAGCCAAGAATGGACACAAAATATCCACATTTGGAAGGTTTTCAAGATTTGATTTCCTCTTAAAGCCATGCCTTTATTCTTTGGATTTTTTCCATACATGTTAACCTAATGTTGCCCACTGCATATATACAACATTGTCAACCCTAGGTACGAGAGAGGACAGAGGTGCAGCTTGCTGAAAAGAGTCAAACAGAGTTTCAAATTTCCAAAGAAAAGTGCAGATCGGATTTCATCCTACAGGCCAATTCAAGGAATTTTGGAGCATCAATGATTATCCACGATGGTCCTTGAAGCCATTCCAATCACTCTCAAGTCACAAGGCATCCAGAATTGTAAGATACATGATCCAATTTTCCAAATTTTATTGATTTTTGATTACGTGTATACGTGCATTTTCAATGAAATTTAAGCATGTATTCATGTTTATTATAAGGTTTTGATGCTATCTGAATGGTTTGATTGAGTTTTAAGTGCAGTAATTGAAGGATGTCATTCTTAGGGTTTCCAAACTCGTTTTGGGGCTTCCTGATATAGGCAAAATTAGGGTTAGGTATGGATACCATGGTATTCAGGGATTTAAGCCCGGTTGATTCATGGTCTCCATTAAGATTTATGTTGCTTGTATTTAGTTTTTGAATGATGCAGGGTTATAGCTACAAACATCGTCTGTAGGTAAAAGTCCAGGCCTGAAACAACAGTTACAGGAAGGAGACGATTGCGTGTCAAAGCCCAGTTGGATGATTTGAATTCCGCGCCCGCGTTTTGGCATAATGATTAATATGTTCTTTATATTTTGTTTGTGTTATTATGTTAACAAATAAATCATCCAGCCTAGACTGTAAAGCAAGCGAGCGTATGAGGGGAAGGACCTGGGTTCGATCCCAGGTCCAAGCATTTTATTTTTCCATCACTTCTTTACAGGATCCAATGTGTATTACCCATGAAGGCCATCTTGCATCCTCCAGATCCATCCATTGGATCATCCCTGGATCCAGATCCAGCGCTCAGTGAATGCAGCGCATGGTGGACATTCCAGATCTGATTGCACTGGATAACACACATTGTTTGGGCCATCAATCTTGGGCCCAACGAATTCAGCTCTTCACACCCCCGTGATCACTACTTCACAGCAGGCCCACTTATTTTCTTTTTTTTTTGTTTTGATTTCATTTTATTTTTATTTGCTTGCTTTAATTATTTTTTATATTTTTTACAAAAAAACAAAAATCATTTTTTTATTAAATCAAAAGGTCATAAAAAATAAATTTAGGTTTTATAATTAAAATTATTTTTTTTGAAAATTAATTATTTTAGTTATTTCAACATTAATTATTTGTTAAATAAAATTAATTAGAAAATTAGGTTTAATTCGCAAATGTTTAATTTTCTCAATAAAAAATATAAAAATATTTTTTAATTAATTAGATTTTTTAGGCTTCTAATTTAATCCCGTATTTAATTTGTCTCTCGCGTATTTACTTATTTAAAATTCCAATTATTGTAACTGTTTCGAGGTTTGCAATAGTTTTTTAATTAGGGTTTATTTTACCGCTTTTTTACTTACTGTTTAATCCCCAGTTTGGTTATGTAACCCCCTCCCCGAGGCCTTGTAATAGTTAGGGCTTTAATTTTTCGCACTTTAATTTCTGCTATTATAAACTGCTAGATGTATGGATAATAGGCTTGTATGCAAAAGACAAATGAAATTAAAACAATAGATAACCCTAATTGTGCAAAGATAAATAAACTGAAAAGTAACACATGCACATGTTCACTCCTAGGGTTTGTCTTACTCCGGTTGCCTTCGGTAAACGGTCATGAAGCATATGGAATTTTAGTGGTCGTCCTCTAGTCCCAAAAAGATAAAAAATGACCCATTCGAATGTTGCCTCAGAAAGATCTTTAGGACTTTAGGGTAACTACTAAAGTTTCCTAACCATTGCTTTTGTGACCGTACTTGTCCCTTCGAATGTCCCTTAAAAATCCAACGATGGGGCTACCTACTCCTTAATAGTAGGATAGCGTTGTCTAATGGAAACGAGAATGAACAGTCTTTTTTCGAGTAGGTAGAAATCTTAATTACTTTCTCAAAACAATAAAAGCTCTTTTACACAAACACTTTCGAAACAGTTTTCAAAAACAACTTCGTCACACTCTTGAGGACATATACAAAGGTTACCACGAAGTTAAACAAAAACTTTTCTAAACACACACAAGCAATTTCAAAATGTGCAAGTACCTAAGAGCCCATGGAAAACCACGGATAGAAAGGGTGCTAACACCTTCCCTTTCTATAATCAACCCCCCGTACTCAGAAACATCTCGAAAAAGGTTTTTTCTGTTATTTTTTCCTTTCCTTTGTTGGATGAAATAAAAGTCGGTGGTGACTCTTGCTTACCGCGACATTTGCGAACAAAAAACACAAACCAGTATTAACAGTCGGTTCTGCCACCGTATCATAATTCTCTATAAATCCGAAAAATTTGGGTTGGGTTTTACTTCAAGGGCTCGGAAAGAGGTTTGACGTGCTCGTGTTGGTGGGCCACCTCTCCGAGTTAGCAACAATGAAGTCAATTCTCTGGAGGATACTGATAGTGATGTTGACTTGGATGACTGGATGTTCTCAACTGCTGATGGGGGACTTAAAAACTAGAAGGCCAAAGACTTCATCTCAATCTCCATCAACCAGGAGTAATTGCTATTTCCTATGTTTATTGCTTTAAGAACTTTGTCTGTATAATTTCCTTTAAAATAATGACTTTAAACCATGTGCCTTGCCGAGGGCACAATGGTCCATTTGTTAAGGGTTTGTCATTTCGTATATCATATGCTCATTTAATGAAAACATTAGACGATTTTTCATTCAAATGTTGTGCTCCTTGTCTTTATTTTATTTTATTGGGTTTTCAAAATAGCAATGTGACCTTACATGCACACACACACACACACATTTGCAGATCCACATCCACTCCAGATCTCATTGACAACAACTCCGCTATTACCATCTATGACTTTGAAAATCCAATCTATCAAGCCGAAGACGAAGGTGAAGAATATTGTGAGATACCTGGAGAACTCGCCAGACTCCTGATACAAGAGGAAAAGGATATCCAACAGCAGAAAGAACTGGTTGAAGTGATACACTTAGGTACTGAGGCAGATAAGAAAGAAGTCAAGATCGGCGCCAACTTGGAAGACAGTGTCAAGAGAAGATTGGCTCAGATGTTGCATAACTATGTTGAGGTATTCGCCTGGTCATATAAAGACATGCCATGACTCAATACTAATATTGTGGTTCATCATCTACCAATGAAAGAGGGTTGTTCTCCGATCAAACAAAAGGTTTGTCGAATGCATTCTGACATGTTTGAAAAGATTAAGGATGAGGTAATTAAACAGTTCGATGCAGGATTCTTGGCAGTAACGTCGTATCCCCAATGGGTTTCAAATGTGGTTCAAGTGCCGAAGAAAGACATTAAGGTCCGTATATGTGTAGACTACAGGGATTTAAATAGGGCAAGCCCCAAAGACGACTTCCCACTACCGCATATTGATGTCTTAGTTGATAACACTGCTCAACACAAGGTGTTTTCCTTCATTGATGGCTTCTCGGGTTATAACCAAATCAAAATGGCACCCGAAGACATGGAGAATACTAATTTTGTCATACAGTAGGGCACCTTCTATTATAAAGTCATGCCTTTTAGGCTGAAGAATGCATGCACAACTTATCAACGGGCCATGGTGGCTCTATTTCATGACATGATTCATCATGAGATAGAAGTATATGTTGATGACATGATAGCAAGATCCTAAACTGAGGAAGAGCACCTTGATCATCTACACAAGCTGTTTGAGAGGCTGAAGAAATATAAGATGAGGTTGAATCCAAACAAATGCATCTTTGGGGTAAGGTCTGGTAAGCTCCTAGGGTTTATCGTCAATGGAAAAGTTATTGAAGTTGATCCCTCAAAATTCAAAGCAATCCAAGAAATTCTAGCTCCCCTTATTGAGAAGGAGGTTAGAGGTTTCTTGGGACGTCTAAACTACATTGTCTGATTCATCTCTCACCTGACTGCTACTTGTGAATCACTCTTCAAGCTGCTGAAGAAAGATCAAGTGGTAAGATGGAATGACGGCTGCCAAATAAATTTTGACAACATCAAGGAATACTTGAAAAAACCACTAATTCTAATGCCACCAGTTGAAGGAAGACCTCTGCTCATGTACTTAACTGTGTTAGAGAATTCAATGGGGTGTGTGCTAGGGCAGCATGACGAGTTTGGTCGAAAAGAACATGCAATATACTACCTTAGAAAAAAAGTTTACCGACTGTGAAATAAGATATTCATTACTCGAGAAAACTTGCTATTCTTTGGCATGGGCTATCGCCGACTAAGACAATACATGTTGACTCATACCAATCTATTAATCTCTAAAATAGATCCCATCAAGTATATCTTCGAGAATCCAGCTCTCTTCAGAAGGATAGCTCGATGGCATTTGATTTTAACTGAATATGATATCCATTACACTACACAAAAAGCAATAAAAGGAAGTGTGCTGGCAGATCATTTAGCACATTAAGTTGTGGATGATTACCAATCTATGAACTTTGAATTCTCGGACGAGAATATCATGCTAATTATGGATTGTGAAAAGCATGGACTGTATGAAGGAACTGAACAAGGATCCTGATGGACTATGGTTTTTGATGGAGCTTCCAACGCTCTTGGTAACAGAATTGATGATGTGATCATTTCTCCCGAAGGTTGCCATACTCCCTTCACTACTAGACTTTGCTTCGATTGTAACAACAACATGGCTGAGTACGAGGCGTGCATCTTGGGTCTTAAAGGTGCTATTGACCTAAGAATCAAATTCTTAAGTGTATATGGAGACTCAGCTTTGGTGGTCAGTCAAGTTAAAGGAGAGTGGGATACAAAACATCCAAATCTTATCCCATACAAAGAACATGTGTTAACCTTGATCCCATACTTTGAAGAGGTTACCTTTAAGAATATTTTGAGGGGATAAAATCAATTGGCAGATGCCTTAGCTACCATGTCATCTATGTTTAAGGTCAAATGGGACAACGATGCTCCCCGAATTATTATTAAAAGGTTTGACGAACAAGCGCACTACTATGAGATCGACACTGATGGTGTAGAGGAGAAGCCTTGGTTTCATGAGGTGAAAAGATATCTCGAAGCTCAATAGTATCCTGAAGGGGCGTCAGTCAACGACAAGAAATTCCTGTGGAGGTTCTCAGCCAAGTTCTTCCTGAGCAATAAGGTCTTATACAAGTGCAACCATGATTCAATTCTGCTCCGTTGTATGGAAAAGAAGGAAGCAGAGAAGATCATGGAAGATATGCATGAAAGTATCTTTGGTACTCATTCTAGCGGATATACTATGGCCAAGAATATTTTGAGAGCTGGTTACTATTGGTCGACCATGGAAACCGATTGTCATCACCACTCAAGGACTTGCCATAAGTGCCAAATTTATGCTGATAAGGTCCAAGTGCCTCCAATTTATTTGAATGTCATGACTGCTCCTCGACCATTTTCAATGCGGGGTATTGATATGATTAGATAAATTAAGCCTACTGCCTCTAATGGACATTGTTTCATTCTTTTCGCCATCGACTACTTTACCAAGTGGGTTGAAGCATCTTCATTTGCCTCAGTTACCAAAATCATCGTAGCCCGGTTCATCAAACATAACCTCATTTTTTGGTATAGTATCCCTGAGAGGATCATCATTGACAATTGCACCAATCTCAATAATGCCTTGATCACTGAACTCTGCACACAGTTCAAGATCAAACATCATAACTCTTCTCCATACAGACCTAAGATGAATGGCGCAGTGGAAGCTTCAAACAAGAACATAAAGAAGATTGTGCAAAAGATGGTTGTGACCTATAAAGACTGGTATCAAATTCTACCATTTTCTCTTCATGGATACCGTACTTTGGCCCGAACATCAATTGGGGAAACCCCTTTCTCTTTAGTCTATGGCATGGAAGTTGTCCTGCCTGTTGAAGTTCGGATTCCTTCTCTAAGGATTATGAAAGAAGTAGACTTATACGAAGGCGAATGGATTCTAACTAGGTTGGATAAGTTGAACTTGATTGACAAAAAGAGGATGGCTGCCGTCTATCATGGTCAGGTGTACCAGAAGCGCATGATCAAAGCTTTTAACAAAAAGATCAAGCATCGGGTATATCAGGCTGGTGACCTGGTAATAAAGTGCATCATTCTGCCACAAGACAATCCCATGGGAAAATGGAATCCCACGTATAAAGGGCCATTTATTGTTAAGAAAGTATTCTCGGGCAGTGGTATGATGTTAACCACCATGGACGGTGAAGATTTCCCACACCCTGTGAACACAAACATAGTTAAAAACTACTATGCGTGAGAATGACCCGCTAGGTGACATACCTATGCAAAAATAAGGGCATCCCGACGAACCAAAAGGGTTCGGGCAAAATTTTGGGATATATACAAAATATTGTACACCCGGCAAGTCGAAAACCTAGAAGGGAGGCTTGGGAAAAAAAGGGTATCCCGGTGGACTGAAAACCTGAAAGGGCGGTCCAGGTAAAAATTAGGGATTAAAAACATGCGACTATGTCCCGTTGGATCACTTACATGCAAACTTTATTACCAAAGTCGAAAGTTCAAATGGTTCAATCAACTCTTTCTGACGGCAAGAGGTAAGATGTTCAAAGGCATAAGGGCTATAGCAGAGTTGGAATCCAATGAGATCTCTTGCACATGGCTGGCTATATACACTTGTTTTCACTTTGTAATCTTTCATTTTACGACGGCTTCCTCTTACAAGGATTTCTGTCTCTTTGTACAAAATCTCCTGTTTACATGCAAATTATTAATACAAATACATATTAAAGTTCAAACTTTTTGTTTTTTTTTTCTGTTTTGTTTGCATAAACGTCCAATGACTAAAATTGAATGAGCATATGCATATGAACATGATTAAATGCTAGCAAATATATGCATAAGAACAGGAATACGCATTTATTCAAAACTCTAAAAGCTTGGATGACACTCAAGCCATCTGTAAATCCCCACAGAATCCCTTTCATAAGGTAATCACCAGTGAAATCGCCAGAGCCACCTCTATGAGATTATTCCCCGCATAGTAATCTTCATAAATAAGGGTACATTCCCCACAATCTCCCCGTTAAATCTCCCCACGGAGTATCAGTCAGTATAATGCATGGAATTTCTCTTCCCTAGCTGAGTTTATTCCTCCAAAACTGAAAAAGAAACCTCGCAGAGTCCTTCTCTTTAGCAAATTCAATTTCCCCAAGAGAGTTAGTTTCCTCAGCAGAGCCCTTTTCCATCAACAAGGGTTTATTTCCCCAACAGGCTACAAATTCCACAACTCGAGTATATTTCTCAGACTGCTACAAATCACTGACAAAATTCTTCTCCCCAGTAAAGTCATCGCTATCCCCAAAAAGTTACTGCAAAGCCTGGAAACCAACATGATACCTGTTAACTTTATCTTCGCCAAACAAGTCAGAAGTTTAATCTCTTTTATCCCCAGTCAGGGTATATAGGAAATAAATTCCCCAATAGAGCAACGAACAACTGATGTTCCTAAACTATACTCCTCGAAAAGAAATCAATGCATCCCTATTGGAGTTTCCTCAAGCAAGCAAACAAGAATCCCGAGAAGAAGCATTCCAGACAAGATTGAGGACACACATACTCTTCATCCCCAGTAATATTCAGGGATTTATTTTCCCAGACAAAGATACTGCATGGGTTTACAAATACACTTCAACAAGCATCTTACACTCATCATGGCATATGCATATGAAACACATATAGCACAGTCTCATTTATTTTGAGAACATCATTACATAGTGAATTTCATACACCGTTACATTGCGTACAAGATAACCCTTTACCTTTTTAGGAAAGATCAATCAACAGACGAATATCATCAACAATTTTCAAGTAGGTTCCAGATTAATTCCTGAAATAAGACATGGCAACTATCTGGATAACCAACCACAGATTAATTCCTGAAACAAGACAATGCAACTATCTATTAAGAATAAACTGATTGTAGATCAAATCTCAAAACAAGATAGGGCGACTATCTATATGAACAGATTGAAGATTAACTCCCAAAACAGGACGAGGAAACTATCTTTCTTTCTCTTTGGTCATATACAGATTAATTCCCGAAACAGGATGGAGAGACTATCATTATCACCAATGGTATAAACTCCAGAAACATGACGGGTTTACCAACAACACTGATTGTAGATCAAATACCGAAATAAGACGGGGCAACTATCTACATGAACAGATTGTACATTAACTCCCGAAATAGGACGGGGAAACTATTTTTCTTTCTCTTTGGTCAGATACAGATCAATTCCCGAAACAGGACGTGGCGACTATCTTTATCACCAATGGTATAAAATCCCGAAACAGGACGGGTTTACCAACAAACTGATTGTAGATCAATTCCCGAAACAGGACGGGGCGACTATCTACTTGACAAACACTTCCTTCACAGACATCTGCTGGTTCAATTTAAATCAACCAAAAATTTATTCTGATTCTTTTCTAGTAGACACTTTTTCTGGTTCAGTTTAAGTCGACCAAAGATTTATTCTGATTCTTATCTAGTTAAAGACAAATACAAACATCTGCTGGTTCAATTTAAATCGACCAAAGATTTATTCTGATTCTTTTCCAGTAGACACTTCTTCTAGTTCAGTTTAAGTCGACCAAAGATTTATTCTGATTCTTATCTAGTTAAAGACAAATACAAGACATCTGTTGGTTCAGTTTAAATCGACCAAAGATTTATTCTGATTCTTTTCCAGTAGACACTTTTTCTGGTCCAGTTTAAATCGACCAAAGATTTATTCTGATTCTTTTCCAATAGATGCTTTTTGTGGTTCAGTTTAATCGACCAAAGATTTATTCTGATTCTTATCCAGTTAAAGATAAATACAGACATCTGCTGGTTTAGTTTAAATCAACCAAAGATTTATTCCGATTCTTTTCCAAGTAGACACTTTTTCTGGTTTAATTTAAGTCGACCGAAGATTTATTCTGATTCTTATCCAGTTAAAGACGACACAAGACATCTGCTGGCTCAGATTAAAACAACCAAAGATTTATTATGATACTTCTCTCAGTAAACCCTTTTTCTGACTCAGATTAAATCAACCAAAGATTTTTCTCATACTCCTGAGATACAGTCAAGCGTTGACTCATTCTGATATTTCTATCAACAGTTACTTTGGATGACATCTTTAAGCCCATCTCCGACAACAATCCATCATCTTTCCAAATGGCATCTTTAAACACATTCCTGGTATAATCAACAAACATTTTTACTTCATGCACAAACGATTGCAAATTTCTGGGCACTTAAGTGTTCAATCATCTTCCACCCTAAAGTCATGAATGGCGGACAAGCCAACCTAACTCTTCTGGTTTGAGAAGATTGAACAGGGGAAGCTGTTGTACCCTAAAATTTTCCCTTTCTATTCTTAAGACATTTCTCACAAAAGATCTCAAATGCTCAAGAAGTTTCAAGAGTTAGATCAAACAAGTTCACCTCCTAAGCACTGAGACCATAAATTAGGGTTTTGACTGAAGTTGACTGATCATTGACTTTTGACCAAGTACGTAATTTAATGGTTTGAAACATAACCTCAAGGACTCAAACACAACATGTTGACCTAATTTCATAACTCAAATCATTTACCAAGATCAAAAGATTGATAGTTCAGTTTTTGATCAACTGATGAAAAGTCAATTGATACACAAAAAGTCAAACTTTGACCTTTTGGTCAACATTATATTCCAAAGATCAAAATTCATCAAGACATTCAAAACTATAAAACTTGATCATCAAGAATCAATAAAGTCAAGAAAGTCTACAAAAAGTCAAAGTCTTCAATACTTAGAAATTTTCTAAGTGCTTTTACACTTGATAATTTTATTACTTCATGACATTTTTTCACCAAGATGCAAGATGATTCAAAGAAAAATTTCAACATGAAAGTTGTAGATCTTGATGAATTCTAAAAATTTGTATTAGAGGGTTGATGTCCAAAAATTTCTTAGATTTGAAGATATAGGCTCATGAAGTCATGACATTTTTGTATAAACACTTAGATAAATTTTTAACAAGTTTGGTCAGATTTTTGTCCCAACTTCTTGGCCAATTTTCATCAAGTTCCAATTTGATTCCGCCAGAGTGGTCAAGATGAAAGTTGTAGAAAATGTTTCAAGCTTTCCAAAACATCAAAGAGCACAAATTTATCATACTTGAGCTAGGAGATTCAAAGGCATGAAGTTGGGCATCCATTCTTGAATTACAAGTCATTTTGGTGAAGAACACATAATCCAATCTACATGCTATGCTGCACAATCTTGCTTTGCATGCCTTCTAGCTTTCAAATCTCACCATAATTTAATGTTTACACAAAATTTTGAGCCATGGTCCATTTTATTTAAGCATTGTCCAAATGATTTTTCCATTTTTGGCACAAAGTTAACATTGCCATTCTTGCCAAGTAGCTTTAGTCACAAAGTCAACTCTTCTTGAGCCTCTAACTTGTTCCTTCTACACACACTCAACATAAAAAATCATATAAGCATGCTTAAAGTATCCAAAAAATCTATGAAGCAAAGTACATAGCATTGGAACTATGATCTTCAAGCTTGCTTCATTTACAATCCAACCTAGCCACAACATGTGAACTTGCAAATCTGATCAACCCTTGTCTTAAAAACTCTTGCCTATAAATAGAGAGATCATTTTCAAGATAGAAGGAGAGGAACAAGCCTTCAAAATCCCTTTTCTCTCAAAAAACCAGAGTTATCCACAAAACTTCCATTTTTGAGCTTTGAAGTCCAAATCTTTGAATCTCTCAAAACTTGCAAGTTTTGCACAAACAAATCATCCAAATACTTAACATACATCATATTAAAGTTGTTCAAACACAAGAACAACTTCTATAACATCATTATCACCATCTTCCAAACTCAAAAACACTATCTTACAACTTGACTTGGTTGGAGTGATTCAGCAACTTTTAGCACAAAGTGAGGATTGACATAACTTCAAGAAGGTGCAAGGGAGCTTAATCAATCATCATATTGCCCCTGGAATAACTAGAAGAGGCTTCTTACTTTTCTCCAAGAGAGGTAAGTTTCTTTAAACTTTGATATCTTTATCCATACATCATTTATTATCGTTTTCAAAAGAATAAAACAGAATAAGTCAAGGAATAAGAGTGCAAATATCCAAAATAAAAAAATGCTCCAGGAGCCCTAACACGAGCGGCCATGTCACCTGACACGGGTCGTGTCAAAGGCGAAGACATACCAAAGAGGCAGGGCAGAAGTTGACACGGGTGCCCGTGTCACACGACACGGTCCGTGTCAATTCATCTAGGACAGAAAAAATGCATAAGGCCAGGAAGAGATCCTCACACGGGTGTCCGTGTCTGCTGACACGACTCGTGTCAGCTCAGGCATTAAAATTCCTAATTTTGAGATTTTAAAGTTACTTTGGACATATTGTATTATTGGAGATGGCCTAACACTATACAACAACTTTTTCTAGATAAAACATTCAAGTTATTTTCTAAAATAATTGAAATTATTAGACTTAGGTTTTATTTTTAATTAATTAATTCCTTTTGTAATTAAGTTAACTACAAAACCCTTTCTATCAAAAAACCCTAAGAAGCAATCTCTTTTCTTCATCTTTACATTTTTGTACATTTTATTATTTCACGCTACAATTTATGTAATTGTCAAAGCCTTGTAATAGTAATTAGGGTTTATTTTACTTGTCATCCCCATTTGTAAATTTGTATCCCCATCCCCCAAAGTATTGTAATAGCTAGGGTATTTAAATTCCACAATTTATCGCTTTCCATATTATTATTAGTAATTAGGGTTTGTATGGCAAGACCTTAAAGTCAATATTAAATAACCCTAAATTCAAGATAAAATACATGGAAACAACACACTTTTCACACATGCACCTCTAGGGTAACCCACACTTGTTTCCTCGGATAAAAAACAGTCATTTCCCTTGAACGTGGGATGTTTTAGAAAAGACCCTCGATTAAAAGATCGTAGTCCCTCGATGACCCTTCTTTGTTGCATTCAGTAAACGATCTTAGTCCCTTACGACAATTGTTAAATCGTCCTACATGTTTCCTTCTATGATTGTACGATGACCCACACTAGTCCCTCACATCCAATGATAAGGCTTTCTACTAACTAATGGTAGAATAGAACTATCTAGAGGAGGAGAAAATGAATAAAGACTTTATTTTGAGTAGGTAGAACGCTCTTAGTTTCTTGCTCACAAACATTTCAAAACAAACATCTTTCAACACACCAACGCTTTCTTAAAATATTTTCAAAGTCAACACTTTGTATGCATTCTTATAGAGACGGGAATCATTACAAAGTTTGCACAACGACGACACTTTTCAAAATATTTTCAAACAAACACATGCACAAAAGCATTTCAAATGTGAGCTAGCAACTAAGAGCCCACAGATAAATTCGGATGAAAAGGGTGCTAACACCTCCCCTTTTCATAACCTACCCCCCAAACTCAAGAAAATTATCAAAAGGTTTTTCCTGTTCTTTTCAACCTTTCCTTTATTGGATAAAAGAAAAGTCGGTGGAGACTCTTGTTATCCACAACATTTGCGATAAAATGCAAAACACCAAGTTAGTTCTCCCACCGTATCACATGAATATTTTTAAATACAAATTTTTGTTTTAAAAACCCAATTCAAACTCCCCTTTCATGTGTTTTCACACCTTCAATTGGTATCAGAGCTCCGGTTCTGAGGAGATAAAAAGTTTGAGTTTTTATCAACACTTAACAGTGTCCAGTACCGATCCAGTGTGTGTGACAAACCAATGGCTACACCTATATCCACTGTTTATAATAGGGATAGTGATAGAGATCACTATAGTTCAAAACCTCCTATGTTTGATGGGGAGAAATTTCACTATTGGAAGGACAAAATAGAAATTTACGTTCTAGCATATGACTTGGATCTGTAAGACTTGGTAGTTGATGGATACACTCACCCATTAGATGATAAAGGTCATAAGATTGCAATAAGTGCAATGACGGAAGCACATAAGAAAGTATGCAGAAATCACTACAAAGCAAGAACCATTCTTCTAAGTGCTATTTCATATAATGAATATGATAAAATCACAGATGGAGAGACTGCAAAGTCTATCTTTGATCCTCTTCAAATGATGCATGAAGGAAATGCACAAGCAAAGGAAACAAAGGATCTGGCCTTATTTGAAAAGTATGATGCCTTCAAGATTGAAGACGACGAATCTGTGGAAACGATGTTTTCAAGATTTCAGACTCTTGTGGTAGGACTTAAGGTTATGAATAAAGGTTACCCACTATAGATCATGTTAAAAAGATTATCAAAAGTTTGCCTATCAAATGGAGTCCAATGGTAACTGCTTTAAAATTGGCAAAGGATCTGAATAACACCTCTCTTGAGGAGTGACTAGCTCTTTAAGAAGTCATGAAATAGAGCTGGAACAAGACGAACCTCAGAAGAGGGTAAAATCAGTTGCTCTAAAGTATACTTCTGGGAAAACCAAAGCTTATCAAGCTAAGAAAGAATCAGAAGAATCTAAAGAAGATTCAGATGATAATGAACTCTCTCTGATATCCAGAAGAATAAGTCAAATCTGGAAGCACCGACAAAGAAAGTTCAGAGGTCAACGAAGGACATATGGAAGAGGTGAATCCACTTTCGTTCATAGGAATGCTTCTGGAAAAGAAGTTACTTTCTTTGGTTGCAATGAGCCTGGACATTACAAAAATGATTGCCCAAAGCTTAATAAAGACAAGAAGCCTAAGCAGGCTTACAAAGCTAAGAAGGGTCTCATGAAAACATCAGATGATTCAGAATCAAAAGATGAAGATTCTGATGAATAACATGCAAACATGGAATTCATGACCAGGACCAGCAAGAGAGAAGAATCATCAGAAGAATAACTGACACTTAACTATGAGTCAGACTCTGATGATGATAAATAGGTACTTTCTTCATTATCTTGCTCTGAAATTGAAATTGGTTTATCTGAATTAATAAAAAGGTATCAATCTCTTCTAAGTAAACACAAAATCTTGAAAAAGAGTTTTGTAGCTACTTCTGAGAACACTACTATAGATGAGCAAAATATTTTTGACCTAAATGAAAAACTATTTGTTTTAGAAAATCAAACATCGCTCTAAAAAGTAAAGTGTCTAGATTAGAAGAAGAGATTTTCTCTAACACATCTGTTACTGACGAAGTAATCATCTATGATAGAGCTTTTCAACACTTCATTGCTAAAAGCATAGATAGAAGAAAAATTGCTTCAATGATCTATGATGTTAGTAGAAATGGAAGCAGAGGCTTGGGATATTCAGGACCATAAAAGAAAATTGATGAGACTCTGAATGTCAAACAAAAACCTCTTTCTGAACATTTCGTGCTTACTGGCAAAAATTTGAAATGTCCAGAACAAGAAGGTTCTGATACTACTGTAGCACAAACACAGATACAAAAGGAAACTTCTAAACCAAAGTATCATGCACAAATTTCACATGATTATCTTGTTGCACAAAAGTACAAAGGTATCAGAACCTCTGAAACTTCTAACAAAATAGGACCTGGAAAATGGGTACTTAAGGATCAGATGATCTACATTGGAGATCTCCTTTATGGCGCCACTGAAACACCACTTATGGTACCTGGACAATGGATGCCTGTGACACATGATGGGAAAAAGGCACATGTTCCAAGATTTGGAACTTAATTCCAGAGGCGTTGTTGGGTTTAGAGGCAATTAGAAGGGAAAGATCATCATCTCTGGAACGATTAGTAATGGTAAGTTCCCTTCTATTGATAATGTTCTTTTAGTTGAGGGTCTGATGCATACCTTATTATCAATCAGTCAACTTAGTGACAATTGTTATGCCGTTATTTTTAATCAAACATCGTGTAAAGATGTTAGTCAAAAGGATGGCTCAGTTATTTTCAATGGAAAGAGGAAGAGCAATATTTACAAAATAAGATTATCAGATTTGAAAAATCAAAATGTGAAATGTCTTCTGACTGTTCAAGAATAGCAATGGGTTTGACATTGACGTTTGGGTCATGTTAACTTGAGAAAGATTTCTCAACTAAATAAACTTGGATTAGTCAGAGGCTTTCCCAATCTGTAGTATACTTAAGATTCCCTTTGTGAAGCTTGTCAGAAAAGAAAATTTTCAAAAACCTCATTCAAAGCTAAAAAGATTGTTTCTACTTCTAGGCCATTAGAACTTCTTCGCATTAACTTATTTGGACCATTGAAAACTTCTTTTGTCAATGGTAAGAAATATGGACTTGTCATTGTTGATGATTATAGAAGATGAACATGGATAAAATTCTTGAAATACAAGGATGAGTCATACTCTGTATTTGCTTCCTTATGTTCCCAAGTGCAAAATGAAAAAGATTGCAAAATAGTCAAAGTTCGAAGTGATCATGGTGGAGAATTTGAAAATAAAGATTTTGAATTTTTTTTGATTCAAATGGCATAGTACATAATTTTTCTTGTCCTATAACTCCACAAAAAAATGGGGTTGTAGAAAGGAAAAATAGAACACTGCAAGAAATGACTCGCACCATGATTTAAGAAACTCAGATGGCTAAGCACTTCTGGGAAAAAGCAATGAATACAACGTGTTATATTCAAAATAGAATCTCCATAAGACCTATTTTGAGTAAGACTCCTTATGAATTATGAAAGAATAGAAAGCCAAAAAATTTCTATTTCCATCCATTTCGATGTACTTTTTATATGTTGAACATAAAAGAGAATCTGGGTAAGTTTCATTCCAAGGCACAAAAGAGTTTGCTATTAGGATACTCTGAATGCTCTGAAGGCTTCAGAATTTATTACAGAATCATGAATCATGGAGGAATCAATCCATGTCAGATTTGATGATAAGCTTGACTATGAAAAGTCAAAGTAATGTGAAAAGCTTACAGATATAACCATAACATTCGCTAAACCAAAAGGAGAAGATTTAAGAAGATAAATAATCAAAAGCATATACTTCTGATACTGTTTATAGTTCTTCTAATAAATATCAACCAAGGATGAACTAAATAACATCCTCTCATCCTGAAGACCTAATCGTTGGAAGTAAAGATGCTCCAATCAAAACAAGATCATCTCTCAAACCTTCTAATGAAGTGCTTATGGGTTTAGTTTCTTTAATAGAACCTTCATCTATTGAAGAAGGCCTTCTAGATAAAGATTCGATTTTGGCTATGGAAGAAGAACTAAACCAATTCTCAAAGAACGATGTATGAGATCTTGTTCAGAAACCTAAAGGTGTCCATGTCATTGGAAACATATGGGTGTTCAGAAATAAGCTCAATGAGAAGGGTGAATTTTTCAAAAACAAAGCACGACTGGTTGCACAAGTTATAGTCAACAAGAAGGGATAGACTATACATAAAACTTTATACCAGTCACCAGGTTAGAAGCTATTCGATTGTTAGTTTCTTTTTCTGTCAGTCATAGCATTATCCTTTATCAGATGGATGTTAAGAGTGCATTTATGAATGGTTATATTTCAAAAGAAGTGTATGTCAAACAACCTCATGGCTTAGAAAAGTCCGAGAAATCAGACTTTGTTTTTAAACTAAAGAAATCTCTTTATGGCTTGAAATAAGCTCCCAGAGCTTGGTATGACATATTGAGTAATTTTCTTCTAGAAAATAAATTTACCAGAGGAAAGGTTGACACCATACTCTTCTGCAAAACTTTCAAAAATGATATTCTAATTGTTCAAATTTATATTGATGATATTATTTTTGGTTCTTCTAATCCATCCCTCTGAGAGGAATTCTCTAAGCTAATGCAGGTTAAGTTTGAAATGAGCATGATGGGAGAACTGAAGTTCTTTCTGGCAATCCAAATTGATCAAAAACCAGAGGCTACTTACATACATCAAATTAAGTACACCAAAAAACTTCTGAAGAAATTTAACATGATAGACTGCACTGTAGTAAAGACTCCAGTGCATCCAACATGAATTTTGGAGAAAGAAGAGGTAAGTGGAAAGGTTTGTCAGAAGCTCTATCGTGGTATGATATGCTCTCTTTTGTATCTGACTGCATCTTGACCCGATATCTTATTCAGTGTTCATATTTGTATTAGATTCTAATCTGATCCTAGGGAATCTCATTTAACTATTGTTAAGATGATTCTAAGGTATCTAAATGGAACTTTAATCTTGGCTTGATGTGTGAGAAAACATCAGAGTATTCTCTTTCTGGTCTCTATGATGCAGACTACCCTAGAGATCAGCTAGAGAGGAAGAGTACTTATGGAAACTGTCAGTTTCTAGGTAAGAATCTGATCTCATGGTCAAGTAAGAGGAAATCAACAATTGCTCTTTCAACAACAGAAGCAGAGTCCATTTCAGCAGTATTATGTAGTACTCAGATGTTATGGATGAAGATTCAGCTAGAAGATTATCAGATTTATGAGAGTAATATTCCTATCTTCTGTGACAATACCACTGTTATTTGCTTAAGTAAGAATCCCATCCTACACTCTAGGGCTAAACACATAGAAATCAAACATCGTTTTATTAGAGACTATGTTCAGAAAGTCCTATCTTCGAAATTCGAAATTCATAAATACAGACCATCAATGGGCTGATATTTTTTCAAAACCATTAGCTGAAGATATATTTATATTTATTCTAAAGAATCTGAAAATGGGTTTATGTCCAGATTAAGATGGCATTAGAATCAAACTTGTTTTAGTCATAGTCTAAAGGGAAAAAATTATAACTTAAACAAAAGACTTCCAATTTGTTTTATCTCAGTTGTTAGGAGATGTTTCAGTCAGAAATGTTCCTGATCTGATGTAAATCTTCGTGGTTTTCAAGATGCTGAGAATATCAAACGTATTACCTAAATAGACTTAGTGTCTATCACACTATACATAGATCATGCACGAGCAGTTATTTTTCTTGAAATTGATTAATCATGATTACATTTATTTAACTACTCCTTTTCAATATGTCTTGGGAATAGTCATTTCATGTCATACCCTTATGCCATTGTCTGATATTGCTTGTCATGTTCTAATTAAATGGTTTCATGTTCTCTCATCTTAATGTTTGAGCTACTTCTCTTTTCATTTCCTTCTTTTAGCAGTCTATGGTGTCATTTGAGTGTTTCAATCGTCTTACGTCAGGAGCTGCTTAAGTGACTATTTATATCTCCTCTCATCTATAGTCATTCATCAAGTCCTAATCCTTGTATCATCTTCTACTGTCTCTTCTCTTCAAGCTTGTCTACACATCATGGCTGTTAGAACCTTTCAAGGAGATGAAAATCTTCTCGAGGTAATCACAGAGAAAAGACCCAACCATGTGTCCAACGATGGTTTCATCAACAGATTTATTGAAAATAAAGGATGGTCTGAGTATGCAACAATGCTGAGAGGTCCTATTTATTCTAACCTCTTAAATAACTCCTAGCTTCATGTTTCTGTTAGTCCTGATGAAAACACCATTCATTCTTACATCTTTGGCGTTCCAATTACCATCACTCGCTCCTCAATTGATGATGCCATCCAGAGCCAAACACTTGCATGAATGTTGACATGTTTCCAAATGTTCCTAACTCTTCATTTAGACACGATCCCCTTAACTCAGATCATTTGAAGCCACTTGCAAAAATATGGTTTCAGTTCTTGTTGAAAAATCTTCATCCCAGAGGAGAAGATCTTGATAAAGTTTTTCCTGGGGATACGTGTCTTCTTTATTGCCTTCGTAAGAGTTTTGAAATTCATCTTTAGGAAATAATATTAAATCATCTGAAGCTATCAATTCTAGCATCCAGGAACTCTCAAAAATCATTCATTCTGTATGGATATCTATTGTCTAAACTGTTTGAGTTAGCAGGTATAATTGAAATTGTTCAAGGAAATTTGTTCATCAGAGGCAATGCTCTATTTGATGAGAGTTGTGATGTGTTTGAAGTTTAGATATATTTCCCTGTATATGTTCACTATGTGGTTTCTCCTTTTGCTGTAATCTCCTTCGAATATCAATGAAACTTCTTATCTTTTCTTGTTATTTCTTCTGGTTTTTCTGTTTTTCACACATAATTACCTTTTTGATTATGAAAAAAAGGAGGAGTAATTAAATGGACGTAATTTTGATTTAGATAATCAAGTTCTGGTAAATGTTCTCTGAAAAAAGCTGCTTACATTCTTACCCAATTAAACTTGTATTTCTGTTAGAATTGTTATTCTTTTTCAGGAAATGAGAACTCTGATTAAAGAAGATTAGAAAATACAATGTAAGACTTATGTCTAACTCTGAAGATATGTTTTTAGAATTTGGAAGATGTCTTAGTGACATTAAATTTTCAAAGATTTCAATTTGATTACATTTTCATTGGCATCTAAAAGTAAAGATTCAATAAGAAGAAGTTCTAAGAAATCAAGATCTCAACTATTCTATTGGCATCAAGATCTCAATTTTTCCATTGGCATCCTGAGTCAAGACTCTCAAAATCTTGATATTTGATCTATTGGAACCAGGGGATTTTTACTCAAATGGTTCAGAGTCAGGATATTCGATGTTCATCAAGTCATTGACTCAGGGGGGTTTCATAAAAATGATAAGTATTCCTTACCTTTCTATTTTAACTTTTTCTGATTATATATACAAAATTATGTCATCAAAATACATAGTTTTGTCATCATCAAAAAGGGGGAGATTGTAAGAACAAGATTTGGTTATACAATATCATCTATGAGTTTTAATGATAACAAATGAGTATGGTTGTATGAAAATTTTTTATACTCTAATGTTTGTTATTGTTGAGTACTTAACAAACAGGTTCTGCTTCTGATGGATGACGTGGCCAAGACATTAGAAGAGAAATAGTTCCATTTCGGTGCTACACAAGTTTCATTGAACAAAAGCAAGACGCTCTAGAAGGCTCTAAGGTGTAAGCTCTGATGTTTGTCTAAAGAAATCAGTCAAAAGATATAGAGACAAAAGTTTCTACTTAAGTCCGAATGTTGAAGACTCGTGTTTCTGAAGAGAACTGGTTCTAAAGGAAACAGTCAGAAGATCTGAAGACAAAAGTTTCTACTCAAGTCTAGATTCTAAAGACTCAAGTTTCTAAAGACCCAAGGTTCTAAAGATAAGGGTTCTAAATACAAAATGCTGGAGAATATAAAGACATAAGTTCTAAAAACCCAAGGTTCCAAGAAAAGGTTCTCACAACCAAGTGACGAAGACTTTGAAGACACCGTTCTGAAGACTCTGAAGACTTGAAGTTTTGATTACCTTGTGTTATGTTATCGCTTCTAAACTCATGATCGTAGAAGCCTCTAAAGTGAAGAAGGAAAGAAGACAATATTAATATGGTATAAATAGTACATGGTACAATCAATGTTTCATTACACTACCATGAAAGGATGGACGCATTGCATGATCTTGTCCCCCACATTATTCCTCAATTTGCCAAATGTTTTTGGAAATCCCAAGATAGCCCTCAATAAATATATTATTTTATTGGATATATAAATGCTTGAAGACTAAGAGAGAAATCTGAAAACCAATGAAATATCCATGCACAGAGCGATATTCATAGCTTTCATATTCTTAAGTCATTGTTATTAAAATAGTTTACATATTCAGCTTGTGTAGAAGCAATACTCTTGTAAACAAAACATGTATTCAAACATGTTGTACCCCAAAATTTTCCATCTCATTTTATTCAACACATGCCCATTGAGGTTTTCAACTTGCTCAAGGATGCCCAAGAGTTGACCAGACAAACTCTCTCCTAAGGCAATGTACCTCAAACTAGGGTTTCCATTTTCATCAGGGAGTGGGAACTAAAAAGGTCCCAAATTCCTTCCATGGTCCCAATATGTTCTCAAGATAATCCATGTCAAGTTTCATGCCTTGCACAAGAAGTTTGCTCAGTCAATTACCCAGATGCTTGAAAATTAACTATACTAGGTCAAAAGTCAACTGTGGCCCACATACAGTCAAACTTTAAGATTTTTGGTCAACATCAACATTTTGAAGTGATATCCATAATTTGATCAATGATTGATCATGATTCCTCAAGGAATGCCCCAAATTCATCAAAACCCAAAAGTTGCTAAATTAGGGTTTCTTAGGAAAAGTCAACCAAACTTTGACCAGGCATAACTTCTTCATACTTCATCAGAAATTTTACATCCAAGGCTCATCTTGAAGAGAATGCAATTCCCTACAATTAATCTTCATCCCACATGTTCAAAATATGAACTCATCAAAAGATATGAATTTCTACATTATAGGTCCTTTTGAAAAGTCAACAAAAACACCTTTTGGGTCAAAGCTTCTTACATGAACATGGAATACCCAATTGAGATGAAACCAAAAGGGTTGTTTAGGGGAAATCCTAATGTTTCTAAAAATTCAGAGAACACCTCTCTATGGTTAAAATTGGAGGAGATATGCCTTTTCAAAGTTGACCATTTTTGTAAAATTGCCAAAAGTCAAATGTGCTCAAAAATGCATTTTTTTTGTCAAATGGACCTAACTTTTTATGCTTGCATCTTGCTTGTGACATGGTCCACGACCCAAATCAGCGTCCACACTTTTTTTGCTTTATTTATTTATTTATTTATTTATTTTGATTTTTTATTATTTAAAAGTTAAATTAAATCAAATAAATTGCATAAAATATAAAAAGATTGGTTTTGATTTGATTTTTGTAGGAATCAAATCTAATCAAGCTAGCATATCATATCCAAATCAGATCAAGGGAAATTGAAGCAAAAATAGAATTATTATGGTTGTTTTGGAAAGATATTATACAAGGAAAAACTAAATCAAATCTCCATGAATAAAAAAGATTTAAGCTGTTTTTGTTGCCCTAATTCGTTCTAGTACATACACAGAACATAACCAAGCCAAAAAAACAAGGATTGAGGTCGTGCGAGGCATCAAACAAAACTCAAATTTTTGAAGAAAAGGTGCGGATCGGTTTCAATCTTAGAGGGCAATTCAAAGCATCTCAACACTCATAATCAATTCCTGGAGCCTCTCTGAAGCTAACACGGTCAGTTTCACGCATCCTCACGCCGAGAATCGCCCCTAGACCTCACACGGGTTGCTTTCTTTTTCAAATTCGATTACGATGATTCTTGCATCATAAACATGTTCTAATGATATATTTGTGTTTATTGACATATTTGAAACATGTTTGAATGGTTTAATTAATGTTTTGATGCCTGTATTCATAATTGCCACTGTTAGGGTTTTCATGGCCGTTTTAGGGTTTTTCTATACAGGTTAAATTGGCCCAAGAAAAGGGGACTATGATGCTCGTGGCATCAAGACAAGTTGAACCATGGTCTTTAATTTCATTTATCATGTGTTTTTATTGATTTTTGGAGTGTACAGGTTATGGCTACAGACGCTTGTCTGTAGGTAAAAGTCTTTGCCTAAGACGATGATCTCAGCGAAGAAGACAATTGCGTGGCGAGGCGTGAGTGAGAAATTCAAATTTCGCGCGTTTTGTTATCATACTAACTCATATTTTATTATATTATTCTTGTCTCAATATTATAACAAATAGAACATGTAGCCCAGTGGTGAAGCGCGCGTTGGAAAGTAGAGAGGACCTGGGTTCGATCCCATGTCCCAACATTTTCTCTATTTTCTTAACATTTACACGCAGGTTCCATGCTCCACGCTTCCAAGTGCTCACCATACACTCCATCCATCTAGCCATTGGATCATCACCATCACCAATCCAGCGCCCCATGATGCGTCTCTATGGTACATCTCTAAGCTTGGCCAACACATAATCAAGTGCGTTGACTAGGCTGACCAGTTATTGGGCCTTACAGATTCAACATTACACCCCCTTTTCAACTTCCATACAGGCCCAATTTCTTTCTTTTCTTTTTATTGCTTATTTTTATTATTTACTTATTTTCTTTTTACAAATAACACAAAAATCATTTTTTATCATTAAATAAAAAAATCACAAAAAAACATAAAAATTAATTTTTTCATAAAAATATTTTATTTCCATAATTAATTAGTTTAATTTAATTTAGGGCAATTTAATTCCATTTTTCATAATTTAAATTAATTAGCAATTAGGGTTAATTTGTACATAATTTAGTTTTTTTCTCAAAAAATAACCAAAATATTTTTTCAATTAGATTTTTAGGATTCTTAATTCATTCTCGCATTTAATTCGCCGCACACATTTTTAATTCCTTTTTCTTTTATTGTAACCACTCTGAGTTTGTAATAGATTTAATTAGGGTTTTAAATTTTCACATCTTTATTTATAGTCAAAATAATTATATATCTGCAAAAGCCCTGTAATAGCTAGGACTTTTAACTTTCCTGCATTTTATTTCCGCAAACTATAAACTGCTTAGATGTATGTTAATAGGATTGTATGGAAAGATTAACTGAAAATTAATACAGTAGAAAAACCTAATTGTGCAAAGATAATTAACTGAAAATTACACTCTCACATGCTAACTTTTAGGGTTTACTCCACTCCGGTTTCCTTCGGTTAAACGGTCATGAAGTATAGGGTTTGTTAGTGGTTGTCCTCTAGCCCCGAAAGATCTAAAATGACTCATTCGGATGTTGCCTCGGAAAAAGATCTTTAAGGCTTTAGGATGATTACTAACATTTCCTAACATTGCTTTTATGATCGTACTTGTCCCTTCGAATGTCCCTAAAAAACTCCAACGGCGATGCTACCTATTTCTCAATAATGGGATAGCATTGTCTAAAAGGAAAACTAACATACCTTTTTCGAGTAGGTAGATTAGTTCCTAGGTACTTGCTCGAACAAACAAAAACTTTTTCACACCAACACTTTTCAAACAAAGTTTTCAAAAACAACTTCGTAACACTCTGGAGGACAGAAACAAAGGTTAACACAAAGTAAAACAAATTTTTTCAAAACAAAGCACACACAAGCAATTTTCAAAATTAGTAAGTACCTAAGAGCCCATGGAAAACCATGGATAGAAAGGGTGCTAACACCTTCCCCCGTACTCAGAAACATCTCGAAAAAGGTTTTTTCTGTTCTTTTTCCTTTTCCTTGTTAGATAAAATAAAAGTCGGTGGCGACTCTTGCTTACCGCGGCATTTTGCAAACAAAAAATGCAAACTAGTATTAAAAGTCGATTCTACCACCGTGTCACAGAACTGGAGACTCTGCTGGGGAATAAAATATAAAGTGGGGTAAACCTTAGGATCTAGGTCATATTTAATTGCTTTCTCTTAATTGTCTTGCTTGCTTTATATTTATGGGAACTATTTGGGTTATTTGATCCTACACCCGGATCGGGAAACACCTTTTAGGTAAGTAGCAATAAACTTTGAAGGAGATTTATTGGGGTTTACCAACACGGTTGAAGCAGTAGCTACGTTGATGTGGCACTTTGGTTGGTACCCGTAACCCTTGAGTCAATCAGGGAGATGTACGGGGCTGCTGTGTGGTGTCATAAAGCATTAACTGACCTTAGAACCTTTAATTGCACAACTTGGCCAGTAGGACGCAGCGAGATGGTCGGCTTTAGTGTATGCCCAAGGTCGACAGATACTCGATGCTACACTCATTGAGGTTTGACTTCTGAGTTTTGTTTGATTACAAGTCAATCATCGATTGAACAAGGCTTGGGGAAAAGATTGGTGATATTGAGATCCCTTTAGAACCCGGTTACATATTTATAGGACATGTTGAACCAATCCAGCTTCAAGAGGGTATGACCTTAAAACTCAAGCAGGCCTTAAACCTAATGACTTGGTGTGATTTGTCTGTGTTTGCTATACCTGTGATTTATCATGACATCATAAACATCATACCATAGCATATTATACTAACTGTTTCAAGGGTTTCTAGAGCTCATCTTTGCTCTGTTTTGTAGGATATGGCATCCGCCCGCAGGAACACTATTCAGATTAACCTAGTGGAAGTATCTCCCCAATTAAGCGACTTGGCAGTAAGGATTCCTGAATGCTCTCCTTTCACTAAGAAGCATGGTCGATTGCTCAACTTGGTCACTGCAAAACCTGACGAAGAAATGTTGAAAGTGCTGTTTCAGTTCTTCGATCCTCTACATCACGGTTTCACATTCCTGGATTACCAGTTAGTGCCTACTATGGAGGAATTTTCTCAGTTATTAGGGATACCCATTCTTGATCAGCTACCTTTCAGTGGTACGAAAAGACATCCCAAACCTGAAGAAATTGCTAAAGCTCTATCCTTACAACGGTCCGACATAGTGACAAATCTTGAAACCAAAGGGAGTGTACATGGAACTCCGGTTAAATTTATGTTCGAGAAGGCTTACTATTTTTGGGATACCCTGGATCTACAAGCTTTTGAAGAGGTTTTTGCGCTCCTTATCTACGGGATGGTATTGTTCCCTAATGCGAATCAAGTCGTAGATGTGAGCATAATCAAGGTTTTTCTGTCTCATAATCTGGTACCTACATTACTCGGGGATATTCTACACTCTCTGCATGGTCACACTCTAAAAATAAGGGAGACCCTCCAGTGTTGCACTCCTCTATTGGCTAGGTGGTTTATTTCGCACCTACCCAGATCTACTTTGAAGAATGAACAGGGTAAAAGATGATCTCATCAACTGATGTCCCTTACACATTCAGACATTCATTGGTGTTCACGGTTCTCAGAAGATGTTACTATCATCGATCACTGTGGTGAATTCCCTAATGTCCCTCTCTTAGGCATTAGGGGAGGAATCACTTATAACCCTTTCTTAACATTATGAAAGTTTGGTTATGCGAGAAGGGATGGTCCTCATGATACACTTATTCAAGGAATCGCCTTCAACTATGAGAATGATGTTCAGGGTTACTGCAAAAGGTTCATACAAGCTTGGAGTATGGTACATAGGGTTGACAGCAAGACACTTGGGCATAAGAATTCCATACCTGTTGAGCCTTATCTCAGATGGGTACGAGCCCGCGCTCAAACTCTTATGATGCCTTATCCCGCTATCTGACCTATGATTATGGAACTAGTTGCCGAGGGAGACACTCCTCATCTTGTTCTTCATCCAGACATGCCAACTGATCACGAAGAGTTACAAAAGTCATGGGTTCAGCTTAAAGAGGAGCGGGATACGTTTGAAGCCCAATTCTACGCCAGCAAGAAGAAGGTCTTAGAACTCACTAGGCTACTTCATGAAGAGAGGAATATCAACACCTACATCGTGCCAAAGAGGATGCGCTCATGGGAAACCTAGTCTTTTTTTTTTTTTTTTGCTAAATTGTACTCTCAAAATACATTCTTTGTAACAATTCAAGTTTACTAATACAATTCGCGTTTGTTTCTTTTTGTTTAAGAAAATTTGAACCTTTAAGAACCCTTGAAAACATTGCATAATATCATACATATCATTCCATAACAGGATTCATAACAGGTTTCTCATCTCCTCTGTTGTTTATTTCAGCAATGGCTCTTGAACAAACTGTGAAAGATCTTTAGACTCAGACCACGGAGTTCCAGCAAATGATTGTGGCTCTGGCTAAAGGACAGGAAGAGCTGAAGGCTCTAATTGTTAATAAGAACACTAAGAAGACCAAGAGGACAGCCGATGTGGCACATATGAGCAGAAGGTTCAGAGGTTCGCCAAGACGGGTTGTTGATTTAGCTTCTTCATCTAAAGATGGAGAGAATCAAGAGGGTGAAGCCAGAGAAGTGGACCCTAGTCCTAAAAATACTGACAATGAAACTGATTATAATAAGGAGTAGTACCCTCCGGCTGATGAAAAGTATAAGTAGTTAGAAGAGCGTCTGAATGCTATGGAAATCCAGAAGGTTCCTGGGCTGGATTTTGAAGAGTTAGGTCTGGTCTCCGGGGTTGTCATCCCCCCAAAATTCAAGGCACCGGTATTTGCTAAGTATGATGGGGTCTCTTGTCCTAAAACTCATCTCCGTTCCTATGTGAGGAAGATACAGCCTCATACTACTGACAAAGACTTGTGGCTTCACTTCTTCCAAGGAAGTCTGTCTAGAACACAACTGGATTAGTTCTATCAGCTGGAAAGAGCCAATGTTCGTAACTGGGAAGACCTTGCTGCTGCATTTTATAAGAAATATCAGTATAATGCAGACCTCGCTCCCACCTGTGCAGAACTCCAAAATCTGTCTATGGGTTCGAAGAAGGGTTTCAAGGATTATGCTCAGAAGTGGAGATATTTGGCTAGAAGAATTCTACCTCCCTTGGCTGACAGGGAGCTCGTGGATATGTTTCTTGGAACTTTGACTGGGCCATTCTTAAACCATCTGATTGGAAGTTCATCGGCGGGTTTTACTGAACTGATCTTAACAGGAGAAAGAGTGGAAGCTGGAATCCGAAGTGGAAAAATTCAGAAGGATGCCTCTTCTAGTGCTGCAAGGAAGCCATTTGCAGGTAAAAAGGAAGTCAGTGCTGTTTATAACCAAAAGAATCAGAATCAAACCGAGCATCGTCCGACGGTAGGGGCTGTTATAATTCCCAAACATGCACCTGCTCAACAAAGAAACAATCAGCCAAGAGCAGAAAGAATAGCTAGACAGTTCACTCAAATCAACATGACGCCGTCTCAGGCTTTACCTCATTTTCTGAAGTCCAATCTGGTTGCTCTGAGGGAAGCTCCGAAGAATCTGAACACCACCTCTCCCTACTATAAACCGAATGCTCGTTTTGCTTACCATTCGGAAAGTCCAGGCCATGACACCAATGACTGCTGGGCTTTGAAGAACAAAGTACAGGATCTGATTGATGCTAAGGAGATTGAATTTGATCCCCCGGAGACTCCCAATGTTATCACTGCTCCTATTCCGAAACATGGTTGGGGTGTTAATGCCGTTGAAGAAGATGTGTTTGTGACTTCTGTGGAAGAATTGGTGACCCCACTCATGATTATCAAGGGGAGTTTGTTGAAGGCCGGTTTATTTCCGGGTTATGGTGAAGGTTGCCACTTTTGTTCATTTCTACCGACTGGTTGCCCTTTGTTGAAGGCAAGTGTTCAGCGCCTGATGGATGACAAAGAGATTCTGTTTGAGAAGACTCCTGTTCCGACTGTTTCCTGTGAAGACGTTGCTATCATAACCATTTCCGCCAATCCTCCCAGGGCCTCCACTAAGAGACCCGTCAGGATTACATCAATTTCGAAGGTGACTCCGTTGATCATAACCATGCCAGGGTCAATCCCATACTCCTCGGACAAAGCTGTTCCTTGGAACTATGGGGCCGGCGTTTATTACCACGGTGTAAAGCAGGACATGCTAGCCATTAAAGACAAGATTGCTAAAAATGATGATTCCAACATCGCCAATATTACCGGAACCAGTAAAATAACAAGAAGTGGAAGAGTGTTCTCACTTGAGATTTCTCCTCCAAAGACTGCTACCAGTCCCGTGATCATTCCCACTATGGTTCCACCCAAGACTACTACTGCAATTCCATTAATCACTCCCGTTGACCCTCCCATCACCGAGTTGTCCGAGACTCGAGGCAAAGACATACTGATTGAGCCTGTCCTGACAAAGGCCAATTCAGTAACCATACCAGAAGCTTCCAAAAAAGAAATGGAAGAAATTTTGAAGATAATAAAGAAGAGCGGCTACAACGTGGTCGAGCAGCTGGGGCAGACGCCATCCAAAATTTCTATGTTGGCTTTGTTGTTGTGTTCCGAGGCCCATGCGAAGGCTTTG
This sequence comes from Vicia faba, assembly GCA_948472305.1. Classification (NCBI taxonomy): domain Eukaryota; kingdom Viridiplantae; phylum Streptophyta; class Magnoliopsida; order Fabales; family Fabaceae; genus Vicia; species Vicia faba. Next base: position 1,492,729,664 of record OX451735.1, on the reverse strand, counting down.
GTTAAGTTTCTGAAGACGGCTCATGTACCACAAGAGACATCTGCTGATAAGTTTGAAGATTTTGTGGCTAGTCTGACTGCTGATAATGGTTTGGGTTTTTCTAACGCGGATCTGACACCAAAGGGGAGGAAGCATAATGATGTTCTTCATGTTTCCGTTGAATGCAGGGGCACGACTCTGGCCCATGTCTTAGTAGATACTGGCTCCTCGTTGAATGTGCTACCTAAAAAAGCTTTGGACAGATTGGACTGCGAAGGCTTGACCTTGAAGCCTAGAAATATAATAGTGAGAGCTTTCAATGGTTCGAAGAGGATGGTGCATGGGGTAGTGAATGTCCCTATCAAAGTTGGTTCCCAGACCTTCGACTCCACTTTCTACGTAATGGATATCAAACCATCATATTCTTGCTTGTTGAAACACCCTTGGATACATGGGGCTGGGGCTGTTACTTCTACCCTCCACCAAATATTGAAGTACCCAGTAAGAGGAAAGATTGTCAATGTGCATGGTGAAGAGGAGTATATGATCAGTCACTTGAATTCCTTCAGGTACGTGGAAATGGATGGCGAGTTCATCGAGACTCCTTGCTAGAACTTTGAAGAGGTACCTCAGATTATGGATACAACAGAAACTACCACCGGTCCTTCGAAGGTCATCAAATCTCCCTTGAAGATGGCTTCTCTCAAGGATGCAGGAGCAGTGGTTCAAGAAGGTAGGTCTACCATTTGGGGTCAGCTCCCGATTATTCATTATAAGTATGAAAAATCTTGTTTGGGCTTCACTACAGGTGCTCAAAGGGCTGTTCGTCGTGCTCGGGCTAGAGGACCTCCCCTACGCATCAGCAATCGTGGGGTCAATGCACTTGAAGACAGTGATGGTGATTCCGACATTGACAACTGGATCTTCCCGACTACCAACGGCGGACTCAGTAACTAGACTGTCAAGGACTTTGTACCAATTACTTTTGTTCAGGAGTAATTGTCTTTCTGATTTTTCGTATATGTAATTTAAAAACAATATAAACTCTATAGCCACGTGTCTTACTCAGGGCACAATGGTTCTATTTGTGAGGGTTGTCATGTTTCATTTTCATATGACATTAATAAAGCATTGGACGTTTGCATACAAATTTTGCGCTTTCTGTCTTTCTTTTCTTTTATTCTGTCTATACAACTATTCTCTTACACACACTCGCGTATCCAAATGCAGATCCATATCCACTATGGATCCCATTGATAAGAGTTATGCTACTGCTCATTATGACTTTGAAAATCTGATCAACCAAGCCGAGGACGAAGGTGAGGAAGATTGTGAGGTACCCAGAGAACTTGCTAGACTATTACAGTAGGAAGAAAAGGCCATACAACCTCATAATGAGCCGGTTGAGACAGTGAACTTGGGTACAGAGGAAGGCATAAAAGAGGTTAAGATAGGTGCAAACATGGAGCTTAGTGTCAAACAGCAGTTGGTACAGATGTTGCATGAGTATGTTGAAATCTTCGCCTGGTCATATGAAGACATGTCGGGACTAGACACATATATAGTGGTTCATCGTCTGCCGACTTAAAGAAGACTGCCCTCCGGTAAAGCAAAAGGTCCGTCGTATGTGCCCTGAGATGTCAGAGAATATTAAAGCAAAGGTTATGAAGCAGTTCAACACATGGTTCTTAGCTGTCACCTCCTATCCGCAGTGGGTTTCTAATGTGGTTCCAGTACCTAAGAAAGATGGTAAGGTACAAATGTGTGTGGATTACAGAGACCTGAGTAGGGAAAGCCCCAAGGATGACTTCCCTCTTCCCCACATCGATGTTCTGGTTGACAACACCTCACAACACAAAGTCTTTTCCTTCATGGACGGTTTCTCTGGCTACAATCAGATCAAGATGGCACCTGAAGACATGGAGAAAACAACCTTTGTTACACAGTGGGGCACTTTCTGCTACAAGGTGATGTCGTTTGGGTTAAAGAATGCCGGGGCAACTTATTAGCGAGCTATGGTAGCTCTATTCCATGACATGATTTACCATGAGATAGAGGTTTACGTCGATGACATGATAGCTAGGTCTTAAACTGAGGAAGAACATCTTGATCATCTACAAAAGCTGATTGATAGGTTGAATCCGTACAAGCTGAGGTTAAATCCGAACAAGTGCACCTTCGGGGTGAGGTCCGGAAAGCTGCTGGGGTTCATCGTCAGTGACAAAGGTATTCAAGTAGACCCTGCAAAGGTGAAGGCCATACAAGAGATGTCGGTTCCCTGCGTTGAGAAGGAAGTTAGAGGTTTCTTGGGACGCTTGAATTACATTGCCAGGTTCATTTCACATCTGACTGATACTTGTGAGTCGATCTTCAAGCTTCTGAAGAAAGATCAAGTGGTAAAGTGGAATGACAAATGCCAGGCAACCTTTGACAGAATCAAACAATATCTCCAAGAGCCTCATATTTTGATGCCTCCGACTGAAGGAAGACCTTTGATAATGTACTTAGCAGTGCTAGATAATTCAATGAGGTGTGTGCTAGGGCAGCATGACGAGTCTGGTCAAAAAGAGCACGCGATATACTACCTTAGCAAAAAGTTTACCGAATGTGAAACACGATACTCACTGCTCGAGAAAACTTGTTGCGCTTTGGCATGGGCTGCTCGCCGACTGAGACTGTATATGTTGACCCGCACTACTTTGTTGATATCTAAGATGGATCCGATCAAGTACATTTTCGAGAAGCCCGCTCTCTCCGGAAGAATAGCAAGATGGAAAATTATCTTGACCGAGTACGGCATCCAATACACAACCCAAAAGGAAATCAAGGGAAGTGTGCTAGCTGATCATTTGGCGCATTAGGCCGTGGGTGACTACCAGTCCATGAATTTTGAGTTCCTGGATAAGAATATCATGTTATTAACCAACTATGAAAAACCTGGACCGGATGAAGGACTTGAGGAAGGATCCCGATGGTCTATGTTTTTTGATGGAGCCTCAAACGCACTGGGTAATGGCATTGGGGCCGTAATCGTATCTCCTAAAGGCTGTCATACTCCATTCACTTCTCGATTATGTTTCAACTGTACGAACAACATGGCAGATTATGAAGCATGTATCATGGGTCTTCGAGCTGCTATTGACCTAAGGATCAAGTTCTTGAGTGTATTCAGAGATTCCGCTTTGATGATAAGTCAGATCAAAGGCGAGTGGGATACGAAACACCTGAACCTTATCCCTTACAAAGAGTATGTACTGACACTGCTTCCGCATTTTGAAGAGATCACCTTTGAACATTTCCCATGAGAAGAGAATCAGCTAGCAGACGCGCTAGCTACTATGTCGTCAATGTTCAAGGTCAGGTGGGACAATGAAGCTCCCCTAATCACTATTGAGAGGTTGGATGAACCGTCATACTGCTGTGAGATCGATACTGAGGAGGTAGCCGACAAACCTTGGTTTCATGAGGTGAAAAGGTATCTCGAGGCTCAAGAATACCCCGAGGGGGCATCTGTCAATGACAAGAAATTTCTGAGAAAGTTTGCTGCAAAGTTCTTCCTCAGCAATGGAATCCTCTATAAGCGCAATCATGACTCTACCTTACTGCGGTGTGTAGACAAGAGCGAAGCAGAGAGGATCATGGAAGACCTACACGAAGGTACCTTTGGCACTTATTCCAATGGACATACCATGGCAAAGAAGATCTTACGGGCAGGATACTACTGGTCCACTATGGAAGCCGACTGTTATCAGCATTCTCGAACCTGTCACAAGTGCCAAATCTACGCTGATAAGGTGCATGTACCTCCAGTTCCCTTGAATGTTTTGACGGCTCCCTGGCCCTTTGCAGTGTGGGGCATTGACATAATCGGCGTGATCAGACCTACCGCGTCCAACGGGCATCGCTTCATCCTAGTGGCCATTGATTACTTCACGAAGTGGGTTGAGGCTGCCTCCTTTGCTACGGTTACTAAGAATGTGGTGGCACGGTTCATCAAGCATAACCTGGTCTGTCGTTATGGTATCCCTGAGAGAATAATCATGGGCAATGGTACCAATCTCAACAATTCAATGATCATTGATCTCTATAAACAGTTCAAGATTCAACATCACAACTTTTCTCCTTACCGGCCAAAGATGAATGAGGTTGTTGAAGCTGCTAACAAGAATATCAAAAAGATCATACAAAAGATGACAGTGACATACAAAGACTGGCATGAGATGTTACCATTTTCTCTTCACGAGTACCGTACTTCATCACGTATGTCGACAGGGGCAACACCCTATTCTCTGGTATATGGCATGGAGGCTGTCCTAGCCATGGAGGTCCAGATCTCTTCTCTACGGATTATGAAGGATGCGGGTTTGAGCGAACACGATTGGATCCAGACTCGACTTGATCAAACGGTACCGATCAATCCAGTCTGCTTCGGACAAGCAGCAAAGTGATGAGACGCTCGAAGACATAGGGGAAATAGAAGAATTGAAACTCAATGGGATCACTACACATATCTGTTTTCTTTTTGTACACAAATTTTTGTAACAATTTCCATTTCTACGACAGCGTTCTCTTACTAGAGCGTCAGCCTCCTTGTAAAAGACGCCTGTTATAGGAAAATTTCAAATCAATACAAATCATCTTTTAAGTACAAAACTTTGTGTTTTTTTTTTGTTTTTTGTTTTGTTTTGCAAAAAAAAAAAACGTCCAATGTTTTATTCTTGACATATGCATTTGAATATGATTACTCTTCAAAAATATCTGGATATAAAACAGAAAGACAGTTACTAAGAACTCAAAGAAACTGGTACAAAACCTAAATATCGACAGTTACCCCGTCCATCATGGTACAAGGGGCAGAGACAGTTGGAAACGAAGTCACTATCACATACAATCCAGTAATACCTATATTCCCCACAGAGCCGAGACAACCAAGGTCCGACCTCCGTATCCCCAAGCATGAATTCCTTCCCCAGCAGGCTCTTTCAAAAAGCTAATGTCTGTATTCCCCAGCCGAGCTTTATAATCATAAATAGTTTATAAAGTTTTTCTCTCGAGCAGAGTTTATTTCTCTGACGATGGAAGCTCAATATCCAACAAAGCTCTTCTCTCCAGCAATGGAAGTTCATCCCCAGTTGAGTTTATTTCTCCAAATCAGCAGATTTTCCAATAGAGTATCTCTCTTCCCCATAGAGTCATTCCCCCACAGGATTATTCTTAGACAGAGTCTCTTCCGGCAGAATGTTCTCAAACAGAATGGATGTAAATCCCCAGCTAATCATCTTCGACCACTATCCCCAGCAGGAAACGAAGAACTCAACTCCTTATACTCTCCAACAGCAGTCCAGGATTTATTTTCCCCAGCTAGAGAATATCACAATAGCATTACATATCCATACATCATGGCATGTGCATACATATTATACAACACAATCTCATTTATTTTGAGAACATCATTACTCAATACATTTCATACATCATGACATTACATACCACTAACTCTTTACCTTTCAGGGAAAGTGCAATCAAGTTCTCACAAGTTCTCTCTGGTTCAGTCAAACCGACACCAAGGTTTCTATTCCAGTTAAAGATATTCCAACACTTTTCAAGATTTTCTTTGGTTCAGTCAAACCGACACTAAGGTTTATATTCTAGTTGAAGATGTTCTATGACTTCCGTCTGAGTCAGCCGAATCGCCGCTAAGATTCCCCTAATTTTTATGCCAGTCAAAGTTAATCCAAGACCTCTCCCAGGTTCAGTCAAATCGATACTAAAATTTCTCTCCCAGTTGAAGACAACTCGAGACCTTTCCCTGGTTCATTCGAATCAATACTAAGATTTCTATTCTAGTTCAAAAGCTATGAAGCTCGGAAATGGACCGGATGATAGTCAACCAACAATACATCATACTGTGAAACCTAGAGCACGACCGGATAACAGTACGAAATATTACGAAGCCTGGAATCGATCAGATAGTGGTATATCTCAAATTCAAGTTATGAAGCCCAGAAATCGACCGGATAACAACTTAATTTCCCCAAATTACTGAAGCCTGGAGCACGACCAAATAACGGTATAAGACGCTGTGAAACTTGGAGCACGACCGGATAACAGTACAAAATACTATGAAGCCTGGAATCAACCAGATAGTGGTATATCTCAAATTCAAGCTATGAAGCCCGGAAATTGACCGAATAATATCTTAATTACTGAAGCCTGGGACACGACCGAATAATAGTACAAAATACTACGAAGCTTGGAATCGACCATATAATGGTATATCTCAAATTCAAGCTTTGAAGCCCGAAAATCGACCGAATAATATCTTAATTTCTCCAAATTACTGAAGCCCGGGACACGAGCGAATAACAGTACAAAATACTATGAAGCCTGGAATCGACCAGATAGTGGTATATCTCAAATTCAAGCTATGAAGCCCGGAAGTCGACCGGATAATATCTTAATTTCTCCAAGTTACTGAAGTCTGGGACACGACCTGATAACGTATGAGATGCTGTGAAGTCTGGAACACGACCAGATAGCGGCAAGAGACACTGTGAAACCTGGAGCACGACCAGATAATAGTATGAGGTACTACGAAGCTTGGAATTCGACCAGATAGAAGTTTACTTGGCCAATTACTATTTAAGCCTAGAAACAACCGAATATTAGTATGCCTTAAATTCAAGTTGAAACCCGGATGCGACCGGATAACCACTTGATTCCTTCTGAAGCCTGGAGCACGACCAGATAACAGTTTTTGAGATTGCAAAACCTGGAGCACGACCAGATAGCAAGGTTAATCTCATCTCCCCAGTAAGTCACTGTAAAACCTGGAGCACGACCAGATAGCAGTCAGTCTTATTATCCTTAGCAAATCATTGTAAAGCCTGGAGCACGACCAGATAGCAGTTCACTTTCACCTCCTCGACTAAGAGATGATTCCCCAGTAGAGTAACAGACAACTGAAGCTCCTAAAATTCTATTTCTCCCAAGACAGAGACCAACATTCCTCAGTAGATTCCTCCTCAATGACAGGAACAGGAATTCTCATCAAAGGAATATCTCGAGAAATCAACATCCTCTAGATGACATCTTTGAGCCCATCTCCGAAGATTCTCCGTCATATCTTCCGGATGGAATCTTTAAGCCCATCTCCGGTGACCTTCTGTCATCTCCTCCAAATGGCATCTGTAAGCCCGTTCCCAATACTACCTATGCAGTCCAGCACCATCTCAGACGAGTGCAAATTTCTGGGCACTCTAGTGTTCAATCATCTCCCACCTTCAGATTACGAAAGGAAGACAGCCAATCTACATCCTTAGGTTTAAGAAGATTGAACAGGGGTAGCTATTGTACCCCAAAATTTTCCCTCTCATTTTATTCAACACATGCCCATTGAGGTTTTCAACTTGCTCAAAGATGCCCAAGAGTTGACCAGACAAACTCTCTCCTAAGGCAATGTACCTCAAACTAGGGTTTCCATTTTCATCAGGGTGTGGGAACTCCAAAGGTCCCAAATGCCTTCCATGGTCCCAATATGTTCTCAATATCATCCATGTCAAGTTTCATGCTTTGCACAAGAAGTTTGCCCAGTCAATTGCCCAGATGCCTGAAAATCAACTATACTAGGTCAAAAGTCAACTGTGGCCCACATATAGTCAAACTTTAAGATTTTTGGTCAACATCAACATTTTGGAGTGATATACATCAATTTATCAAGGGTTGATCATGATTCCTCAAGGAATGCCCCAAATTCATCAAAACCCAAAAGTTGCTAAATTAGGGTTTCTCAAGAAAAGTTAACCAAACTTTGACCAGTCATAACTTCTTCACACTTCATCAGAAATTTTCCATCCAAGCCTCATCTTGAAGAGGATTCAATTCCCTACAATTCATCTTCAGCCCACAAGTTCAAAATATGCACTCATCAAAAGATATGAATCTCTACATTATAGGTCCTTTTGAAAAGTCAACAAAAACACCTTTTGGGTCAAAGCTTCTTACATGAACATGGAAGACCAAATTGAGATTAAACCAAAAGGGTTATTTATGGGACATCCTAAGATTTCTTAAACGTCCAAGAACAACTCTCTAGGGTTAAAATTGGAGGAGATAAGCCTTGTCAAAGTTGACCATTTTTGCAAAATTGCCAAAAGTCAAATATGCTAAAAAATGCATTTTTTGTCAAATGGGCCTAACTTTTTATGGTTGCATCTTGCTTGTGACATGGTCCACGACCCAAATCAGCATCCACACTTTTTTTGCTTTATTTATTTATATATTTTGATTTTGTATTATTTAAAAGTTAAATTAAATCAAATAAATTGCAAAAAATATAAAAGATTGGTTTTGATATGATTTTTGTAGGAATCAAATCCAATCAAGCTAGCATATGATATCCAAATCAGATCAAGGGAAATTGAAGCAAAAATAACATGATTATGGTTGTTTTGGAAATATATTATACAAGGCAAAACTAAATCAAATCTCCATGAATCAAAAAGATTTAAGCTGTTTTTGTTCCCCTAATTCGTTCTAGTATATATACAGAACATAACCAAGCCAAAAAAACAAGGATTGAGGTCGTGCAAGACATCAAATAAAACACAAATTTTTGAAGAAAAGGTGTGGATCAGTTTCAAGCTTAGAGGGCAATTCAACGCATCTAAACACTCATAATTGATTCCTGGAACCTCTCTGAAGCTAACACGATCAGTTTCACGCATCCTCACGCCCCGAATCGCCCCTAGACCTCACACGGTTTGCTTTCTTTTTCAAATTCGATTACGATGATTCTTGCATCATACACATGTTCTAATGATATATTTATGTTCATTGACATATTTGCAACATGTTTGAATGGTTTAATTGATGTTTTGATGCCTGTATTCATAATTGCCATTGTTAGGGTTATCATGGCTGTTTTAGGGTTTTTCTATACAGGTTAAATTGGCCCAAGAAAAGGGGACCATGATGCTCGTGGCATCAAGACAAGTTGAACCATGGTCTTTAATTTTATTTATCATGCGTTTTTCTTGATTTTTGAAGTGTACAAGTTATGGCTACAGACGCTTGTCTGTAGGTAAAAAGTCTTTGCCTAAGACGACAGTCTCAGCAAAGAAGATAGTTGCATGGTGAGGCGTGAGTGGGAAATTCAAATTTCACGCATTTTGTTATCATACTAACTCATATTTTATTATATTATTCTTGTTTCAAAATTATAACAAATAGAACATGTAGCCCAGTGGTGAAGCGCGCGTTGGAAAGTAGAGAGGACCTGGGTTCGATACCAGGTCCCAACATTTTCTCTATTCTCTTAACATTTACACGCAGGTTCCATGCTCCATGCTTCCAAGCGCTCACCATACACTCCAGCCATCCAGCCATTGGATCATCACCATCACCAATCCAGCGCCTCATGATGCGTCTCTATGGTACATCTCTAAGCTTGGCCAACACAGAATCAAGCGCGTTGACTGGGCTGACCAGCTATTGGGCCTTACAGATTCAACATCACACCCCCTTTTCAGCTTCTATACAGACCCAATTTCTTTCTTTTCTTTTTATTGCTTATTTTTATTATTTACTTATTTTCTTTTTACAAATAACACAAAAATCATTTTTCATCATTAAATAAAAAAATCACAAAAAAACATAAAAATCATTTTTTTCATAAAAATATTTTATTTCCTTAATTAATTAGTTTAATTTAATTTAGGGAAATTTAACTCCTTTTTTTCATAATTTAAATTAATTAGCAATTAGGGTAATTTGTACATAATTCAATTTTTTTCTCAAAAATTAACCAAAATATTTTTTCAATTAGATTTTTAGGATTCTTAATTCATTCTCGCATTTAATTTGCCGCGCGCATTTTTAATTCCTTTCTCTATTATTGTAATTGCTCTGAGTTTGTAATAGATTTAATTAGGGTTTTAAATTTCCGCATCTTTACTTACAGTCAAAATAATTATGTATCTGCAAAAGCCCTGTAATAGTTAGGACTTTTAACTTTCCCGCATTTTATTTCCGCAAACTATAAACTGCTTAGATGTATGTTAATAGGATTGTATGGAAAGATTAACTGAAAATTAATACAATAGAAAACCCTAATTGTGCAAATATAATTAACTGAAAATTACACTCGCACATGCTCACTCCTAGGGTTTACTCTACTCTGGTTGCCTTCGGTTAAACGGTCATGAAGTATAGGGTTTGTTAGTGGTTGTCCTCTAGCCCCGAAAGATCTAAAATGACCCATTCGGATGTTGCCTTAGAAAAAGATCTTTAAGGCTTTAGGATGATTACTAACATTTCCTAACATTGCTTTTGTGATCGTACTTGTCCCTTCGAATGTCCCTAAAAAACTCCAACGACGATGCTATCTATTTCTCAATAATGGGATAGCATTGTCTAAACGGAAAACGAACATATCTTTTTCGAGTAGGTAGATTAGTTCCTAGGTACTTGCTCGAACAAACAAAAACTTTTTCACACCAACACTTTTCAAACAAAGTTTTCAAAAACAACTTCGTAACACTCTTGAGGACAGAAACAAGGGTTAACACGAAGTAAAAGAAAAAATTTCAAAACAAAGCACACACAAGAAGTTTTCAAAATGAGCAAGTACCTAAGAGCCCATGGAAAACCATGGATAGAAAGGTTTCTAACACCTTCCCTTTCTATAATCTACCCCCCGTACTCATAAACATCTCGAAAAAGGTTTTTTCTGTTCTTTTTCCTTGTTGGATAGAATAAAAGTCAATAGCGACTCTTACTTACCGCGAAATTTTGAAAACAAAAAATGCAAACTAGTATTAACAGTCGGTTCTGCCACCTTATCACAAAACGGTTGTTTGATTTTTCCTTAAGGGACCGGGTAGGTCTGTATCCTTAAAAAGTCTAGGACTTGTGAGTTTTAGAGGTTGTTAGTAACTTGCAGTTAGCTTGTGCATTGTAATAATCAGGTTGATTATTGTTTGATATTCCTTAAGAGACCAGGTAGGTTTGTATCCTTAAGAAGTCTAGGACTTGTGAGTCTTAGAGGTTGTTAGTCACTTGCGGGTAGCTTGTGCAAATTGTAATCAATTTGGTTATAGTGAATTAAGTCCTCGATTGTGTGAGGTGGTATCACCTTGGCGGGTGGACTAGACTAGCTTGATAATTTTCAAGTGAACTAATATAAATATACATTGTTCTTTACTTCATGTTCTTACTTATTGTTATTATCAAGAGTGAAGGAAAAAGGATTTTAACTTAAAAGGGAATATTTTTAAAGAAATTTTTTTATTTTAAAAACCTAATTCAAACCCCCTTTTCTTGTGTTTTTCATACATTCAATGTTGTTTGTTCCGCTGCATGGTATATGTTGTAACTCTGGTTATAATGGCATTAGTGTTTGGTCTCCTTAGTAGGTGTATCCTATGATGATAGGATATATGCAAGACTGTTTCATCCATCTTTCTAAAGTGGCCAACGATACTTGAGTTTTATTTTTCAAGTTCACTCATAAAGGAGATTTAGTGTGTGGTTGATGTATCTTTCAAGAAACCTGTCATTTGTTTGATAGATCATTAAAGAAAATATATAGCCATTTATTTTGGTTTCTAAAAGAGTCTTCCTAAGTCTTGACCTAATTAGAAAAATGACTCCGAGTCTTGTTGTTGTTGGTATAGCTGGAGCTTGGATTATTTTTGACGACCTTGAAGGTGATCAAGGGATGTTTTGTCTTTCTAGAAACATTAATGGCTTCAGAACCAAGGTCAATTTTGTGTTCCAGAAAAAAGGAACATACGTCCTACTAGACGTTGGGACATCATGTCAACAGGTGTGCAACCTCCTCTTGAATTGTAGATGCTTAGGGTCTAAACAAATGTGTTGATTACATGTGTTTGGAACCTATTCCTGATCTGGAAGAGGAGGCGTCTGGAATTTGTATCTTAGATGTCTTATTCAGTAAAACATGTCTTAGATTGGTGGACTGGTTGAATATTGATCAACCTAGTGGTTTCTTCTTGGTTCAATTTCTTTCTGATCCATGTTAGGAGAAGTGTAGAGGTTGAGCTCTAATTCTAGTAGATTTTTGTTATCACAGCCAAGTCTTTTGAATATGAAGGTCAAGTTCATATGTCAAGGACATTCTCTCTACCATCTAATCTCTACTGATCAAATAAGCCTGATGTTTATGATACTATTCAGGTGAAATCGTTTCTTCTCAATAGAGAAAATGTTGTGTGGGTATGCACTAACCATATATTATACTTCTATTCATAAGGAGAAAATATGATTATCAAGATATTCATAGTAGTTCATAAAGAATAATCCCTAATCTGGAGATGGAGATTCTTGAGATGTCAGATATAATGTCTTGAAATTCTTGTTTTGAGAATTTATTTCTCTCAACGTGTTTGACTTGTGTTTCTCTCAAACAGGATGACGGTTGTTTACTCAAACTTGATATCTCTTATCAAGTCTATGAGAACATTGAAATATTGTTCTGCTAATATGGAAGAGGCACTCTAGGGGTTGTATGCAATGAAGATGCATCAACCTGAGGTATGTTAATATTCTGGAAGATTAACTTACAGTCATAGGGTTACTCAGCCAAATGTTTATTGGTATTGCCCAAGTTTCTTGGATAAGGTGTCTAATTGGTGAAGGCTGAAGAATGGGAGAAATAGAGTTTTCTGAACAGTCTGTTCATGGTATAATGATCACTAAATACCATGGTTGTGATGCTCTACATTTTAGAGGTAATATCATCTTTATGTGCAGACGGATGACATCTTACAGAAGGTCTGGATATTGTGCTTATGAAGAAGCCTCCTGAAGTGTGGTATCAGCTGCTAATTTTTTATCTATATATACGATCAACTACTGATGTGTGGTTCTCTTGTGTTCTCCCTCAAGAGTTATTGTATGGACTTAACATAGGTGTTATCTCCATAACCATATTAATTGGTGGACTCCATATGTTTGAGATTGATGTCTTATCTGATGTCAGAACACAATCTGGAGGTGTGTGCTTCCTCAGAAAAAGAAGATGCTTTGAAGATCATGGGGTAAGTATATTGCATATCACCATTGGATTCTAAATTTGGAATGTCTGGCCATGATGGAGTTGAAGTCTAGTCTCTGACCATGTCTGAAACATTGTGAAGAATCCTCTTATGCTAGAAATGTAAAGAAGAAGTATGTCAGAACAAATGTTCTAACATCTATTGAAAAAAAGTATCATCCGCGACTGTGTGTGTGAGGAAGTTGTCCTTTAATGACAAATACCTTGTCGAGATTTGGGTTTAAGTATGGTCGTGTGAAGTGGTGCATGTTGCCGATGGTAAAGCGCTTGTCGGAAGTTGGGTACTTATCAGATGTGCGGATGCAAATATGGTTTCTGATCTCTTTGGTTCAGAAAGTGTATTTCTCTCATTGGGTGTTTAGGTGTCTATGATTGCCTAAATAAGTTGCAGAAGGTGTATGCTTTTGAGATCTTCTTGTTTTAAAGGAATATCAAGTATAATGATATCTTTGAATGATAATTCAAGAACCATTTAATTAGGATCAGTGAAGAAAAGTTGATGTCCTAAATGATGTTGTAACATCATTTTGTTTGTTATCCCTGATACAGGTCTGGGTTATTATTATGGACGGTCGAGGATCAACTTTGTTGTCAGAAAATGGTGTCTGACTATGTGGATTAGAATATGCAGATTTTGATCTTGTATAGTATGTTCTGATTATGATTTTTTGGGAGGTGGTTTCTTCTACTACGAGTGATAGAGTGAGGAAATCTGGATCTTGTATAGCAAGCAAACTAAGGACATTTGTTCTAGAATATGTAAAAAATTCCCAATCAAGTGCGATTATGAAATTGTGAGGACTTTATCAAATGTGTCCTTGTTGTGAGTATAGCTCAGGGTGCTTGGAGTTATTCCCAAAGAACTAGTATATTTGGATCTGTAAAAGTCGGATTTGATTTTACAGTATATGAAGGTGTTCAACATGGATGTTTATCAAGATATGTGAAGTGGCTTCCCTCCACTAATAAAGTATGAAGACTTTCATGTGTTCTTATCTTGTGCTCAACTGGTTATGTTTAGCATGAGCATATTTTATCCATGTTAAATGGAGTACAATGAATGTCTATAGGTTGTTGCTGCAGTAGTGCATATATTATGAAGCTTGCGCGTGGTTCATGCTTGTGAAGATTGCGATGTTAGACAACATGCCGTGTAGTACTATTTTATATTGTTTATGCCTTGCCCTGTTTATGAATGTTGGATTAGATGTCCCGACATGTCACATGACATCTGATTTCTATCATACAAGAATTTCAAGTTTAATAGTTCCTTAGGTTCTCCATGTGTTTACCTGTATGTCCTCATGTATATTTGATGCATTTAAGTTGATTGATTGTTACTTGTTTAGCAAGTTATTGTTCTCCTCAAAGATTTTAAGCAAGAGTTGAGTATTGTTCTAAGTGAAGCTTTTAAGAAAACTACGTATTTATAATTTGGAAGTGTGTTCTTCCTATTTGGTTTCTTGAGAGATCCCCTGGGACTGGGAATTTTGATATCTCTGCGATGATTGAAAGTGAGAGGGGTTCTCATATCTAGGAGGTTCCTAGGTAGAAGTTGCACTGCATAGGGATTGAGTGAGGGGTGTAAACTTGGATTGTTTAACTCTAAATTGATATTACTAATAGTGGTTCCTTCCTGGCTTGGTAGCCCCAAAGTAGGTGAGTTTCACTGAACTGGGTTAACAATTCTGTGTGTTCTTTACATTTATGTACTTTATCTTCCTCCACAATCTTTCTGTTTTTTAGCAAGTCTGCTTGCTCCCAGCAGATATCATAACATGTGTTGTGACATTGTGTGTTGTTGAGACATCAGTCTTGACATCTTATATTGTGTGTGCTAGAATTTCAGTTATGTTTGGTACTTTTTATGGATTGTTTTCTTTTATTAGATGAAAGGGTGCTATAGTTTAATTGTGAAGTTATTTTTGGTACAAGACTATAGCATGGTTATACTCTTGATGGTGATGAAGCTTGATGCAAAAGATGTAAAGTTTCTTGGCAAAACCATTGAAGGCATGGACATGGAGTTTGTTGATGAAGGAAAAAACCATGGTTGAAGGAAGTCAGCGAGGTCATGCAATTTGAACCCGTGGAAGGTCACTTGAAGTCTTAAGAAAAGAATTATAAACACGAAGAGGGAAGACGAAGATGCATGAAGTTTGGAGATTAACACATGAAAAATAATTAGTGAACTTTAGGATAGTTGCTTTTATGATTTTTGGGGTAAATGCCATGTAAATTTCCTTGTAATGATATGTTGATGGCTTTAAAATGGTGATGATTTTGTGATGATAATGTAACAAAACCTCTCATAATCCTTTTAAATTTAATATAAAACTTCATATATTCAAAATAACACCCTCTTTCCAATTGGAACTTGAAGTTCTCAAACTTCTTTGACCTAATTCTCTTTATCTTGAATGGACCATGTGCATTGCTTTCTAATTGCACCTTGAATAACTAATATTCCTTGATTTTATTCATGTAGTTCATAGTTGTACCAAGATTTTATACATATGGTATCTCATAATGAAACATGTAACAATATGGAAGTACTTAGTCAATTTGTGTGGGTGAATCTTGGTTCGAAGTAAATGAACAACCTTTGATAAAATCCCAATGCTCCATAAGACTTTTAGGCCTATAGCTTGTGACATTAAATGAAATCCAAAAAAAACTTGTGTTACATGTAACCAAGTGATTGGGTGAAATGCTTTGCCTCAAGCATCCACATCCATAATTGAATAAGACTCAAGTATCTTCTTCTCCTTTATAAAGCCATGATCACATTCTTATTGTTCAAGTAATGATTGAGCCTCTTGTTTGTAAACGAGATCAATTGAAACCATATCTCCATGGATGAGATCCTCTGAGTTAACCTCATACCTCAACCTTGCATAGTGAAGCCAAAACATATTGAGAAAAGGAGCTTTGGATGATGTATAACAAAGCCTTTGTAGATTCCTCTGATAACCTTGTATGAGGGTCAAACCCTAATCACTATCCTTGGATCTTCAATTGAAACAAACCTGCAAAAGATAGAGTAATCCTAATGCACAAGTGAAATCCTAATCCAAGAACCTCAGACGAAGAATCTTTCCATGCTCAAGAACAATGAATAAGGAACCCGAGATCTTTGACCTTGAGTAGGGAAATGATCCCCAATCCTTGGCCTTGATGAATTTGGATGGAGAACAACCATGTATCTTGAAGAAGAAGAGGTCCATGATAACCATACTTCAAAACCATAACTTTAAACCAAATTTGATGGAGAAGCAACTTAAATAAAACTCGAATAAATATGAGAGCCTCAAAGTGTCATACCCCAATTTTCCGCCTAAGATCCCATCTTCATGTGCATTTTTATACAAAAATCAAGGTCACGAAATATGGTCGGTTTTAACCTTTCACCTTTGAGCATTGCCTATGCAGAGATCGTCAAGTGTTTTGAACATTTTTAGCCTATGTATCACTAACTTCTAATCGCATACAAAGGTGTATGTTCATGTTTCCTTTTGTTTCATGTGCAGAGACAAGTCTGAATCAAGAGCCTCAGGCATTGCGCCTCAATTAGAGTCTTGAGTCTCCCAAGATAGAAGTACGATTCGTTGTAGATTCTCGAAGACTGATTCATCAAGGCACAACCTCTAATATCAGAGCATAGAGTCTCAAGCATCATTCAATCTCATTTTGATCAAATATGTCTTTTGGAACTTTAGAGGATCGTGTGTTTATTTCCACGCCTTGTTCGACAAGTGGTCTCAAGCTTCTCCAAAACTTCCTCAAAGCGCAGACAAGATTTCATCATCACTGGTTCACATGTGCATTAATATACCTTGGAGCACAAAAGAGACCAGGGTATGTGAGACGATTCAAAGCACTTCGACCAAGAAATTAACATTTTCAAGATAAAGTCCAGAAGGTCATAAATTCTTTGATATTCAACATTTATGAGTGAATCTTTAAGTGAATGGTTCTCCTTGACGTCATCTCCATCTCCAACTTATTTTTACAAGTCAAGAGGCGATTATGTGCAGAAGACCCTCAAAATTTCAAATACTTTAGAGGTTCTTTTGCGACTCTGAGTTAATTTCAAGTAACTATCGTCAGACTTTAAAAGATCGTAACTTCCTTAATTTTTAACATGATGAGACATTTCTTTTGGTACACTAACATAAAAGATGCCATCTACAAGTTTACTTCAATGATTGAGGGAAAATTGTGTTTAGAAGACCTTAAAAGTTTCGAATCGTCATAGGTCTTTTTCCTTATTTAGGATGTTTCTTAAATTCTAATTTCAGTTTGTGTCGTAATTGTTTTCTCAAGACATTAATCGTTATGTAGAAATCATTCATGATACAAAGATGATATGGTGACCAAGGCATGGTTATCATTCATTTTAATTGTCATCAACAAGGCAAGAAGGATTATTCAAGTTTCAAGAAAACTATGAAACATTTCCATTTAACTTCATTTCATGTTAATCCAAGGAATGCAAGAATTAGAGAGTGAAGATTTGAATTTAAATTAGAGCATTGAAAGAGAAAAAGGTTCAAAGTTTATTGCATATCTAAGGCCAATTGTTGTTACGAATTTTATCCAATTACATTACATCACATTGTGTCAAAAGACATTTACATAGAATCCTAACCCTAATTTCTAATTCATCTCAACTCTTCACCAAAATCAGCCCTGCTACAATGCTGCCCAAAACCTGCAAGGTCATGCTGCTGCCCCTGCTGCAATGCTGCCAAAAACTTGCATAATAATGCCAAACCATAGCCCTGCTGCTCTGTACAAAAAAAAAACCAAGCAAATCTATCCAAAATTGTTGCTTCCACAACCTACATAAACCAAAAAATAGCCTGCATAAGTCTGCCATAGCCTTGTCTTTGTCCTTGTCAAAATAGTCCAAAAAGCACATCCAAATAGCATTACAAAATTTGTATCAGAAAAGCAAATGACAACATACCGAATCTATTCAAACTCACCAATTTTGGCTCTAAAAGTCCCTCTAAATTTTACCTCTTATCTGTTATAAAACATAGAGAAAACAATAGTAAAAAAGGGGAAAGAAAGTTCCAGACAAAACAATATCAGCCAGGAAATCAGATACCAAAACACAAAATATCCACACAAAAATTCAGTCCAAATCCTCTACTCAAACTATTCAGAATAGACTCAAAATTATTTAACAGTTTCAAACAACCTTAACTGCAATAACATCCTCACATCTGCAAAATATTGAAAACTCCACAATTAAAAAAATGCACCACAACTTCAATAATCTCGCGACACCTATTGATCCGTATTTTCAAACGAATCAACAACAACTTCTATTTTACCTTCCACCATTAATTTAATTGATTTACAACGATCTTGAAGCTCTGACTTGCGAACTAAACACTCACGATAACAGCAACACTAATATGTATTCAATAACAAATACAACATCAATGCATAATAGCAACAATATCAATTTCGATCGATAGCAGCAAATTCGCGGATCCCACCGAACTAGCTTTGATTCTGTGAGTATTTATTTTCTCAATATTCTCCATACCAACATGCTTATAGTTCTTGTAGTTGTTGATTAGTTCGTCGAGATGCGATTGAGTGAGTGAAATCGTGGAAACATTGACTGAGGGATGTGAGATTGAGAGGTTAGAAATTTAGTTTGGTTGAAACAATCAGAGAGAACATTTGAGAGGAAGCGAAAGGAAATCGTGAAAGACAATGAGAATTTTCGGTTGAAGCATAGTGAAATTGAGAGAGAATATGTGAAAGGGATAGGAATGAGGAATCAAGGAATGTTGAAGTTGTTGTCGTACAACGGCCGATTTTCATTAGGTTTTCTTTTCTGTTTTGGGAATTTAAGGATGCCTCTAGGTTTAACCCAATTAACCCGACCCGGGTCTTTTGCAAGTCCAGGATTATTTTTTTACTAATTACATTTTCTTCTTTCAATTGGGCCATTTCCAATCTCCTATTAAAGCCCAAATGTATATTTTTTTATTATTTATTCTATTCTTCTTATCATAACTAGGGCCTGCCATTTCCCACTTTGAGCACAACGAAAATACTGTCTTTTGCACGCCTATATTCTGCTTTACACCCCTTTGTTTTAATTAGTTTAGTTAATTTAGTTTTTTATAGATTTAATCAAATAACTATGTTTTAGTTAGTTATATAATTTTAACTATTTAGATTAGTTTTAGACTTAATAATTTTAGAATTATAATTTAGTCTTAGAATTTTAATCTTTAGTTTAGAATTAATTTAGTTTGATTTAAATTAGTACTTTTAAAATTTCAATTTAGTTTAGATAACTTTTGTGTTATTTAGATATTCTTTTTTATTTCATAATTTTTCTTTATCTCTGTATTTAGTTTTTCATTGTCTATACTATCATTGTTCTCTTTGTTATTCAAATTTCTTTGTGATTTTTCTTTCATATGTTGTTTAATTTTGTGATATTTTTCGATTTAGCTCATTTTAATTTCTATAGCTTACTCAATCGTTTGTTTGCTTTATTCCAAGGGAAAGAATTAAATTTGTTGACTTCATGTCATCGAGTATCTGATACGATTGTGCGAAACCCCTTCATTTTTTTTAAAATTTTTGTTAATCTTAAAATGATTTTTTCTAAAAAAAAACTCAATTTTAAAACTCACACCCTTTTAAGTCAAAACATCGACACTAGGTCATCGTATCTTCAAAATCTCATTCACGCCCATTTTAACCAAACAAATAATTTTAACCAAAAAATAAATATTTCAAAAGGTTCCTGCGGAAAACCGCAGATGCATTGGATGCTAGTACCTTCTCTTTGTATAACCAACCCTCGAACTTTCGATCTCTTTCAAAAATGCATTGTATTTTCATTACTTTTGAGTATTACTTTACATTGCATATTTAAGGGTTTTATTTCGCTCTTTTCCCTTTTCCCTTGGAAATAATAAAGCGCGGTGGCGACTCTTGCTTATTTATGAGTCAAGTTAATTAATATCTTGATCTCTTATTTTCACGGCTACACAAAGCAATAGAGAACCCTAACTCTTCAAGATCCTTGATCCCATTACAAGTTATTGATTAATGATGCATGATGTAAAAAAGGACCTAATTGAAAGGTAATGCATACGGGGAGAATGAAATGAACAAGCCATAAGATTTGAAGGGTAGGAAACATTTGGGGTATGACAGTTTCCCCTATTTAATCATCTTAAACCTGGAGGTGACATTGGAGCCATCCTTTCAAACATTTAAGGTAGAAGAAGATTAAATATTAAGACATTAAATTTATCCTGAAAAGAATGTGTAGTTGTTTTTATTTATTTTTTTATGATACTTGCTAGGGAAAGAAAGATTTTCTTTTGCTTTATGGTGAAAGGTTAGTGATGAGCGAGTGTGGTTGGATGGTTATAGCTTGTATCATGGTAATGGTGCCAATATGAGGTTCTCAAGGGACATGATTAAAAGAATAGGATCAATGACAACAGAGGATCTATCGTCACAAATGAGAACTTACTACCAGACGAGGATTGAGTTTGATCAAGTATCAGTCAAGAACTGACTACTAGCTAAGGACTAGGTTTTGATCAACTGTCAGACGAGAACTGACTACCAGACAAGGAATGGGTTTTGGATTAACTATCAGATGAGAACTTACTACTAGACGAGGAATGAGTTTTAGATTAATTTTCAGACGGGGACTAACTACCAGATGAGGTCTGGGTTTTTATCAACTATCAAATGAGACGTGACTACCAGACGAGAATTCGGTTTTGGATTAATTTTCAGACTCGAACTAACTACCAGACGAGGATTGGGTTTTGATCACCTATCATACGAGAACAAACTATTAAACAAGAACTGGGTTTTGGATTAATTGTCATACGGGAACTGACTACCAGACATGGAAGGGTTTTAGATTAATTGTCAGACGAGAACTGACTACCAGATGAGGATTGGGTTTTGATCAATTATCAGACGAGAACTGACTACCAAACGAGTACTGGGTTTTGGATTAATTGTCAAACAGGAATTGACTTCCACATGGGGATTGGATTTTGGATAAATTGTCAGATAGTGATTGGTTTTGGATCTCCTATCGGGTTGCTAGAAGGGAACTATGCTTTGAAAAGGGGTTTCCAGATGGGAAATGGGCCTTGGAATGGGTTTGCAACAAGGTAAGTATTTCAAAAGCAAGTTCACAGGGAATATCAATTGGAAATTGTGGGGATACATTCTCTTCAAAGATGTTGTTTTGATTGATTCAGGCATTTCGTTCAAGGGTACCCAATCTAGCCTTATGCTTCGCATGCATGTTTGAAGTGTATGGCATAATAATCCATTTTAATGGATATGCTACGTGTTTGAGGATGCAATGAGATGCTGTGATGATTACTATATGCAGGGTGTCAATGATTAGGCTCTGGTGGGACTTTCTAAGGGGAATGGAATAGGCTTATCGGGGCCCGTTGCTCGTTGTCTTGAGATACCGATACACATTGGTCCTTGAAAGCCCGTAGTAACAAAGATCATTGGCATTTTCATTGGGGATTGATTTGTAATATTCTTGGGAGACAATGACTTGATTTGACTTTCCCTACATCCTCGACTCCCTGGAGATGACTAAATAGACATGAACCTCTCTGAATACCCCGAGTTTTCTCCACTGCTGAGGAATTACATGTTAAACATCATCTGGATCTCTTTGAATGCCCCAAGTTTGCTTCTGTGCTGGAGATTAGGTGACGATCATCTGTGGGGATTACGTGTTGAACCATACATAGAACTCCTCGAGCACCCCATGTTTGCTTCACTGTTAGGGAATAAATGACTTGGTTTGACTTTATTTACAACTTTAACTGCTTAGGGATTAGGAAATAAACATCTTCGAATGCCCCGAGTTTGCTTCATTGTTGGGGATTTTTGCCTTAAACATATGTAGAGCATGATGATGACTCTGATGACGTGAACCAGGTCAAGGTGACTGTTATGGCACTTTTAGCCTGATTTTAGCTGTCTTGCATGATTATTTTGCTTTAACACCTTTACAAGTAGGGATGAGGAATGCCTCTGACTGTAAGATATTTTGAAAGAATCTGCCTTGAATAGAAGACTGGAACATTCATGCCAAAATACAATATGAGGTGGCCTGCCCTAATGTCTTGGGCCACGAAATAGAATTCCCCTGATTACATATTCATGGAGAGATTTGTCAAATCTCGACATGATTTCCTTAGATTGGATTAATTCTAAAGATACTTCTCGACGTGATTTCCCCATATTAAGATCAAGTTGTATGGATTACCCTTGCTCAACAAAGTCTTCACTCATTTTTCGTGTTATGGTGGCCATTATTGAAGCGACTGGCTCTTGGAAAGGATCATGTTCTTCAGCAGTTGTTCATCATTTAATCTTTCTTGATGTCAAGGGTTTACTTTCCAGCAAGAGATGCTTGTTTTTTGGATGACAATCCTAGTTCCATACTTATGTTAACTTCGAAAAAATCAACGTTATTACAACAATGTTGTGACATTTAGTCCTGAAATTACTTTTCATATAGATATCAACAAAAATGATAAGCAAATTTCTAGGAGTCTGCTTTACACAATTTGGCCGTAGTATGATTTCGAAATAAACCCTGCTTCAATTAGGTCTTTTAAAGATTGTAAGATGGCATGGTTCACAGTTTTGGAAAGGAGTATTTAAGGCTCAAAGTATAACCTAACCCACCCATTCTTCTTGATATTATCCAGTCCTACACTCAGCTAACTTGGCATGAGTGTTCACCTTTCAAAAGGGTTTTGAAGTGTAAGTGTGATGGCTGAGGAACCAACGAGGTTTTTGGAGTGGCAGTCACCCTTTTTCGTTTTTCTTGTAGTCAAACAATTTTTTCTTGTTGAGGATTTTTTGTCTTGTAATCCTTTTTTTTCGCTTTTCATTTTTTGTTCTTTTGATTTTCCCTAATTTTTCCCTGGACTGACTTTTTGATTTTGAAGTCCAGTGGGATGCCCTAATTTTTGCCTAAGTCACTTGCTTTCAAGTTTTCGACTTAGTCAACTTTCTTTCTTTTTATTTTGATTTCTTTTGTCTCTTTTTTTTAAACAAAACATGTGATATTGGTTGGTTTTGATTTTTGCAAGGGTTGTGGCCGCCTCCTTGGTTGATGAGGGTAACCATTGTGGTTTCCTATTTTTCCGACCTCTTGAAGTGTGAGGAATAATATGGTTGATCCTCAAATTGGACACTCCTTTTTCTTTTGAAATTTGAACTCTCAATCAAATTAACTAAAGACTACCATGCCTCGGGTTAAGATTGCGGGTTTTTCATATAGAAAAGAAACTCCTACTTCAAGGCTCAAAGGGGTTGAAGAGGGTTTCACTTCCTTATATCTCTGATTTTTTTGGATTTGAAACAATGCCTTACATAGTCAATAGGGTTTTATTCAAAAGCATAGAATCAATGGTTTCACATATTTTGTTTTCATCATTCTCCTTTCGACTTTTTTTCTTAAAATAAGAGTTTGATATCGATAAACAGGAAAATAAATGAGTGAACACGAATGAATTGATTCGAAAAAAACATATGCAATGCATTGTTATTATCATTAAAAAACAAACGAGTTTTACATGCGAGTAACACTTAATAAACATGAAAAATTACAAATAAAAAAATGCAAGAATGATCTAATGATTTCCAATGCTAAAGAGACTCTCTCAGGCTTGACTTATTGCTTCAAGGGATGCTCTTTGCAGTCTTTGAATCTATTTAGGCAGGGGGTTTCTGGTTACCAACATTTTTCCTCCTTGAAAGGCTAAGTACTTCTTATTAATCAACTGTTATACTTTAGCTTTGTAAGTGTGGCAATCCTCGTGTGAGTGTTCTGCTGACCCGACGTGATACCCGCATTGTACGTTGAGATTGTACCTAAGTGGGAATAATTGCGGTGGAGGCTTCAAGGATTTGGGAAATACCAAGGAACTTTGAATCAAACATGGCATAAGCTGATTTTATGTCATATGAATTGGATCCAAAGAAGCAAACCTTCTTTCCAAATTATTTTGAGGTTTGCGCTAATTCTGATAGTTTTTCTGCTGTGGAGCATACTATTGTTGTGAAACATACTGTTGTTGTGGCACCCAAGGTTGTGGCGTTACAATAGCATATGCATGAGGAACATGCTGGTGAGGAACATCAGTAGGTGTTGGGTAGTAAGGAAACTAGACTTGAGGATATGCAGGAGCTTTCCTTTTATATTCTCTCCTTCTTTATTATTGACAAAGCCAGAATAAAGTTTCTTTGCATTGCCAATGTTTTTGTTGGTGGTGCTAGGAGTACCTTGGATCGTACTAGCCTTGATACAAGTTTCAACAAGATCCCAATAATAACCATATGAGAGAAGGAAGCAAAAGTACTGCTAATCATATGTTGAAGATAAGGACCTTGTAGAGTGTCCATGAATAAATCAACCAACTTGCAATCCAGAGAGAGGAGTTTGAACTCTCGTAGCTAGTTCACGCCACCTTTGGGCATATTCTTTGAAGGATTCTTCAGATTTCTGACCCATACTCTAAAGCTGGGCACGGATGGAAGCCATAACAATGTTATAGTGATAGTGTTTCAAGAAAGCATTAGCAACCTCTCCCCAAGTACTAACACGCGCCCTTTCTAAATACATATACCACTCTAATGGTGCCCCAGTCAGGCTGTCTTGAAAGAAGTGAATGAGTAATGGTTCATTTTCAGCATAAGCTGCTACTTTGCGGCATTAAAAATAGAGATGAGTCTCTAGGAAGGAGTTGCCTTTGTATTTGTCGAAATCAGGAAACTTGAACTTAGAATGGGTGAAAATCCCAGGCACAAGACACATGACAGCAACGTTTAATCCATAAGTCTTAGTAACTTCCGTAGCTTTGATACGCTCTTCAAGAGAATATCTTTTCTGTTATAACAACATCAACAACGAGGTCACCATGGGAATCACCAAGATAAATAATGTTCAACATTCACATTAGTAGGTCATGCATTTGTATTAGTAGGTCCTCCATTTGCATTATTAGGTCCTCCATTTGCAGAAGTGGAAGGAGTAGTAGTGGGAAGCTTAACAACATTTTAACAGAGCTCTTCTTAACCCTTAATAACAACATGAAGGGTTTCCATAAGCTTATTTATTCTGGAACCCATAGTATCCATGTTCTGACAAAGAGTGTTCTGATTCTGTTCAAAGAGATCCATGAATATTCGCTAGTTACTTGTGGTACGATAGGATGTAGGGAATTCATCTTTGTTGATTCTGAAGTCTGAAGGAAAAGAGCCCTAATAAGTTCCTGATATGAACAATAAATTCATGATAGTATGAATGTGTAATACGATGGGAGAGCTGACTTTGGTTTTATCGTAAATGTTGTGGTTAGCAAGAGTCGCCAACGACTTTTCTTTATCCAATATTTAGAAAAGGTGAAAAGAATAGGAAAAACCTTTGATAGATTTTGAGTTTGGGTGGGGGGGGGGGGGGGGGGTGGGGAGGTAATTTATGAAAAGGAAAGGTGTTAGCACCATTCTCATCCATAGTTATATACAGACTCTTAATTTCTTAACTCATTTTTAGAAATTGCTTTGTGCATGTCTGATTTGTTTGAAATTATTTTGAAATGCCAATGTAAGGCTAACTTTGTAATAACTATTGTATCAGTCCTCAAGAACATATACAAAGTGTTTTTGAAAATATTTGTTTTTTTGAAAATGTGATATTTGAACATGTTGTGAGCAAGCAACTAGGAGTCTTACCCATTAATAAGGTCTTTCTTGTTATTTTCCTTCTCCTTTGGAGATAGCACTATCCATACCATTAGTTGGTAGGTAACCCTATCTATTGGATATAAAGGGATATGCGTAGGGTCATCATATGGTCATCGAAGGCAACATGTAAGGATACTTAGCAATTATATTGGAGGGACTATCATCATTTTGCTCATAGGGTCATCGAGGGACTATGACTTTTATTTGAAAGAGACTATGATGATTTGATCGAGGGTATTTTGCTAAAGTATCCCCACTTTCGAGGGACATGACCAACATTTCGTAAGGCAACAAGAGTGGTTACCCTAGAGGTGAAGTGTGCAAAGTGTATTAGTTTCAGTTATGTTAATCTTGGGAATTAGGGTTTTCTAGATTACTTTTAGTCTTGCCATGCAAACCCTAATTACTAATAGTTAGATATATAGATAATATTAAAGTACGAAATGTAAAGTGCGGAAAATTAAACCTAAGCTATTACATCCTATGAACAGTTACATAATAGGAAAAATTGAGAGTGCGACCTATACAGTTTTCTAGGAAACTAAATAATAGTAAGAAATAAGAAGAATGTTAGAAAAATGTTAAATGTTTTTTTTTTGTGTTTTTATAGAAAATTTAATGTTAATGGATAGTAATTAAAACCTAATTATTTCTAATTAATTTTAATATTGAGAAAAATCTAATTAATTAATAAATAAAAATATGTTAAAAATTTTAATTACTAACTAAAAAACCTAATCCTAATTTGTTATGGTTTTGAAAGAAATTTAGGCTTGGTAATGGTTAATTAGAAAGGAATTCATTAAAAAAAATTGAATGAAAATAGGGTTAGCAAAATAAGAAGAAAAAAAGCATGGGGTGGGAGTTGAACCCACGCCCTTGAGGTCACAGGTCTGTCTTCATACGACTGCGCTAAGCACTGCATTTGTGTTTGAGAATAGGAATGAATCAACATATGATGAACCTGCTTTGTATCCTGGAAAATAAAATAAAATTTTCACAAGTTTTGGCTCGAACCCATGCCCTCACACATAATGACCATCACTCTCATCACTGGGACAATTGTTGTTGCGTGTTAGTACAATCATCATCATTCAATATAATATAAATTGAAAAATAAAAATAAAATTCAATTAAAACAATCATGCGCGTAGTGGCGGGGCCAGGTTTTTATTTGAATAAACCAATCACATTGTTCCTCTCCGCCATGCTAGCCCTACCGGAGTCAACTAAAACACAATGACGTCGTAGTCAAACTCCAGTCGTCTTCTCCGGCAGCCTCAAAACTCAACCTGCAAAAACAACAAGAATCAAAGACCAAGAGGGCTCGTGTCTCCCTAATTTGGACCTCCTGAATCCATTGGTGATCTTATTTTTTCCTGAAAACGCATGTAACATGAGATTCGATGAAAATATTTCAATCTGCCCTAACATGGGCAGATCTCTTTTCCTGAGTCAAACCTCACAAGTAATGGATCAAAACAGTTCCAAATATCATCATGAACATGAATGTATTTTTTGTACCCAAAAATTTTCCCTCCTATTTTCAAGACAAATTAATTCAAGATACCTCCTCATGCTCATGAAGGTCTCAAACACTCAAGACTACTCAAGGGTTGATCAGACAAACTCTCCTTCTAAGCAATTGACCTACAACTAGGGTTTTGCTTTTCTAAAAGGAAATTGGTCTTCCAATGCCACAAGTGGACTTCATGATTCCTCATATGCTTCAAAGAATCCCCATACCAAATTTTAAACCTTGCAGCACAAGTTTGCTCAGTCAATTGCTCCGATGATTGAAAATCAACTATATTGGACAAAAAGTCAACTTTGACCAATTTACAGTCAAAATTCAAGGTTTTTGGTAAACATCAATTTTTTAAGTCACATTCATCATTTGGTAAAGGTTTGATCATGATTCATCAATAAAACTCAATATTCATCAAAAGTCAAAAGTTACTAAATTAGGGTTTTCTTAAGGAGAAGTCAACTGAACTTTGACCAAGGATAACTTTCACATACTTCATCAGAAATTCCTCAACCAAATCCTATCTTGAAGGAAATCTAATTTTCTACAATCTCTCTCTAATCTCAAGGCCAAAAATGCTTTATTTGAGAGATATGGGCCAAAACATTACATGTCATTTTAAAAGACAACAAAAAGACATCTTTTGTCAAAGCAATTTACATCAAGTTAGAGGCTTAAAATAAAAAAATAACCAACATAAAGGTTGCATTGGACATATTGAGGTTTCCAAAAAGTCCAATATCACCTTCATATGATAAAAATTGAGTAAGTTATGATTGGTGAAAGTTGGGCAATTTTGAGAAAATGCATGAAGTTCAAATTAAGCGAAATTGAATCCTTGGGCTAATGAGCCTATCTTTTAAGGTCCTAACATGTTCCTGACCTCATAATAGACTTCTAAGTCCATTAATTTATTTTTATGGTTTTTATTTATTTTTATTTTTATTTTATTTAATTAAAAGCAAAATAAATAAAATAAAATACCAAATAAATGATATAAGGCATGGGGATCTATTTTGGAATCAAATCATAAACCCAAAAAGCTGGTGACAACTTGCAAAAAACGTGATTGGCCTAAAAAAGAAAGATTTCATGCACAAATTCCAATCAAATATTTGGTCATGAAATACAAAGATTTGATTCATGTATGTTGACCTAAACCATTCTCCTATAAATACATAACATGTTGAGACCATCAAGGACATGGAAATTGCCTCAAGAATACAGTATAAAAATCTCAAATTTTTTCAAAACTAGGGCAACTTAAAACCCTTATCTCCAATCTCTTTCAATCCGTTCCAAGCACCCTATCATCTTATTGAAGTTCCCAGGAGTCCATCTCAACCATCCTTGAAGCCTGAAACACGATAGAGCACCCCCCCTCGATTGCACCGGTTGCGTAAAATTTTCTAATCTCAAACTCTTTATTCACGCATTATGGATTGACTCGACGCACTCATACATGTTCATAATGATGTTTAGAATTGTTTTGATCCATTATTTGTGAGATATAACGCAGGGACGATGAAACACCATTGTTAGGGCACGATATGATTTCGAATTTGAAACTCACGATGCAATCATTTTCAGGCCAAACTAACCATGCCATTGAATTCACAACATGCTAATTAAAGGATCTAAGTTGTTAGATCGTTTGTTTCCATCTATTTTTGCAGGTTTCCAAAAATCATCTTATCAGAGAAGACGAACGGAGCTACGAATCCGACACTTCTCTAATTCATTTGTTTTTATTATATATTCATTTGTTTATATTATATGAACAAAAACACAGTGTGGTGCAGTTGGTTGGAGACAGAGGCCTGTAACATAAGGGGCATGGGTTCGATCCCTACGTTTTTTCAATTTATTTTCTTTTTCAGGTTTTAACGTGCAGGTTTATTATATAATAATTTCTTCCCATTGTCAAACACAAAAAAGTAGCTTGGCCTAGTGGAAGGAGGGCGCACCTATGAGATCCATGGCATGGGTTCAACACCCACCCCATGCAAATTCTTTTTACCCTATTTTTTCTAACCTAATTTTCTTTCTTTTTCTTAATTAATTATTTTTTTAATTAATCAATCATTAACAAACATAATTTTTTAACACTTTAACAAATTAAGATTAGGGTTTTTAATTAGTAATTAATTCTTGACATATTTTTATTTACTAATTAATTAATTAATTAATTTTTTTTCTTAATATTAAAATAAATTAGAGATGATTAGGTTTTAATTACTATTATCACTTAAACTATCTTCTACAAAAAATACAAAAACATTTTAACATTTTGACATTCTTTTTTCTTGTTACTTATTGTTATTTAATTTTCTTAGACAAAATGTATAGGTCGCACTATCCATGTAATAGTGTAGATTTACATTCTCGGGTTTTCTCTAATTATGTATCTGCTCCGAGAATGTAATAACGTAGGTTTACTTTCCCGCAATTTTCTATTATGTAACTGTTGTACCCAAATTTTCTCCCCTAAGATTCCTCTATCATCTCATATCAAATCAATCACAACAAGATCACACTAGGGTTTGGTTCTTCTCCCTATCTTTAGTTTTGCTCATGAGGAATCACCAAGCACCTTGATTTGTATATTGTGATCATATTTGTTTTGTATTGATTAACTTTTAACTAACAAATGCAATGAATGTTTTCTCTAATTGGTGATACTATAGGTGAGGGCACAACACACTTCATCATGTTGATTCATAAGTTCATGAGTTTATTTCCACGCCTTTTTCAACAAAGCTTCATTGAAATTTAATCTTCACCATTGAGAGTGCTTTAAATAAATGT
This sequence comes from Vicia faba, assembly GCA_948472305.1. NCBI lineage: Eukaryota > Viridiplantae > Streptophyta > Magnoliopsida > Fabales > Fabaceae > Vicia > Vicia faba. The sequence goes on along the minus strand of OX451735.1, from coordinate 1,492,699,464 downwards.
CACGGAAAGGTCTACTATGATTCATCATGCCTCAATTTGCCGAAGGAAGTCAAAAGATGCAAGATTTGATCAAGGAAGTTTGACCTAATTGGACAAGTTCTTAATTCTTTGATCACAAGTGCATACCTCCCTTAATTCTCAACATTTGGAAGAAGTTTTTGGTTCTATGGGTCCTTATTATCATCCATAACATCTTCTATTCACCTGGAAAAAGTAATTGTGCAAGAAAGTTTGTCAAAATTGAAAAGGGTTTCCAAGTCATTTTGGTGCTTGAGGAGCTAGGATTTTGAACTTCTAAGGGCTATATCTTGTTCATCTTTTGAGATTTTTGAGTGATTCCAAAGAAATGCTCCTCTATAAAGGGTTATCAACAAATCACTTCAAAATTTTCAAGAAAATTTAGTGTGGAAGATTCCTAATGATTGAGAAACATTACGAGTCCTCTAGATAGTCCATCAAATTCCCTTATGTCACTTCAAAAGATCATAACTTCGTCAATTTTTATCTCCTTCAGCCCATTATTTTTCCATAATGATCTTAAGGATGTTAAATTTAACTTTTCTTTTATGTAAAAAGCTTGAAATGAGTGGAAGATGCCCTAAGAACCCAAAAGATTATAGGTCACCTCATGCATTTTCACCAATTTTACAAGGCCATAACTTTTTCAATACTTGGTATTTTTGAGTGATTCAAGTTTCACAATGCTCTTTTGGAAGTCTACTTCAAGCTAGCATCAATGATCAAAGCACAATTTTGGAGGAAGGCCTTGTTTGAACTCAAAACATTTAAGGTCAGTTTTGAAGAAAAACATAGAATTTTTCTAAGTACAAAAAGTCAGCATCTTTTTCTCAACTTTGACTCATCACAACTTATAGCTCAAACATCCATCCGATTCTATTATTGGCACGCTGAAAAGATTGTGACCTCATCTTTCAAATGCTTCAAAATCATGCGCTAAGACCCTTTGAGCTATGAATACCATTGATTCAAAGTTGGTACCTTGAAACTGAAGTTTCACTTCAAGTCAGATTGCAAAATTCATAATTTGGCTTCTAATCACCAAATTCCTACGCGTTTTCCACTAAAAGATGATTAGAAAATAAGTTTGGATCATTTAGAATGATATAACGAATCGTTTGATAGAGTTTTGATGCACATGTGGTCACACTTTCTTCATGATAATAGGTGTGCACGAACTCAATAGAAATTGCATCATTCACCCCTCCTCTTGATTTCATTCGCTTCTCCTATAAATACAGGCTTTATTCCACTCACTTTCGCAAGCTTGAACAACCAAAATCACTCTGTCAAACTCCCTCCATAACTCACTTTTCTGAGATTTCTAATTTCTCTTTTCTTTACTTTTCAATTCAATTTCTCCATTAATTCTCCATCCTTGAACCTCACTGAAGCTAACAGAAGAAGAATCAATCATTGATGTGCCCTAAATCGTGCTAGCCAAGTCCATTTACAGAGCAAGCTCATCTGACTTTGTTCAAGTAGTTTAAGGCACCAAATCTTCTAACTCAAAATACTGGAATGGTCTGTGATATTCACTGATGCTTGCTCATAACTCAATTTTGGTGAAACAATGCATTTGATGCTTCTAATTTTTTATTTTAACATTTTCAAACATCTCTGGTTTTTTCCAAATCGACTATATTGTGCTTTATATAAATTTTTCGCGACCATATGGTTGTGATCATCTCAAGTAGACACATCTAATGGTACCACTATGAACGCAAAAATTTACAGATTCAAGGATATAGGATTTGCCCTACTGGCAGGAGGCTGGAGGTTGAAGACGACCTACGTGTCGTTCTTCAACCAAAGACACTCAGTCAATTGTTTTTTTTGTTTGGTTAGACTTTCTTGTGTTGTATGTGTGCGCCTTAGCTTGGGCTCATGATACTCCCTCACTCAAATCCATTAGCTCTGCCAGCGTGTATAAGTGAAAGATATTCAACTTGCATGGTTTTTCTAATTTGTTTTTATATTACAAAATTATTTTAAATTTCTTTTATCTTTAAAAATTCATAACTCTTTTATGTTTTATCCAAAAATTATGAAAAAAGTATATAAAAATACTTTGAATTATTTCTGACTTTGTGAATATTTTTTAATATTTTTATTTTAATGTTTGATATTTTTCATAATTTTTGCATTGTTTGCCTTATTTTAATTATTTTAAAAATACTTTCTGACCTTTTTAAATTCTAAAAAATTTGTGGAAGGATCCAATGGCCTCTTGGAAATTTTTGATAACCTTGTTTTATTTTTATTTCAAATTTTACTATTTTTTTAAACCATTTTTGGTTTATTCTACTTATTTCTTTTATTTAAAAAAATAGTTTTTGACTTTAAAAAATTCTAAAATTTTTTGACAAAATTTATTAAATCATGTTTGACCTCTAACTATTTGTTAGGATTTTTATTTGGTTTTAATATACTTTGTGTATTTTATCAAGTATTCTCCTTTTATTAACCATTTTAATTTTTGTTTTATTAAATATCATTTTTTTATTTTTTTTATTTTGGTCCTGACTTGGACTTCATTTGGTGACAAATTCTTCAACCTCATTGGATCTTGGGTGTTGATAGGTTGAGAAACAAAATCCACCAAAATGGATGAATGATGTTGATGATATTTGAAACCCTAATTTCATACATTACATCCTATCCCTCTTCATCTTATCCCTTTCTCATTGTGTTACCTATTGTTAGAGGATGATCTACATATCATCTCTCCAAACATATGACACATAGATTGCTATTGACCGACCTCAAAATAGGTGCGGCTTTTACGCAAGTCCACTTATGATTGCTTAACATAGCGCTAAAATTTGTCCTGATTCGAGAAATGATCATCCGTGGCCCAAATCCATGTTTGCAAGCCCAAGTATGTTTAATTTGAAACCTTTGCTCCAATAAACTTGAGTTTCATGTTAGGAGGATTTGGTCTTATCAATCCTCTAATGAACTTTCATAAAATTTGGTCTAAGTGAATCATTTAAACATCATTGATCATTTGTTGTTGCCTTGAGAATTTGAAATGAATGATATGCTTGACAAAAATAAAATGAAACTTGTTGTTGAGAGGATTTGATTTTTATCAATCTTCTAATGAGTTTTCAAATGCAAAATTCAAGATGGTCGTTCAACTAACCTCTAATTTCTAACCCATTAACAATTGACTTTACTTTCATGCTTTTGCTTTACGCCTTTACTTTTATGCACCATTTAATTTAGCATTTACATTTCATGTTATTTTCATGTTTGTTCACTTAAGCCTTTACCTTTATGTCATTTTTATTTTGCTCACTTGAGCTTTTCATTTTCTTTTTGAATATACCTAATAATCAACTTGAACAATAAAAAACTTTAATGCGGCCTTAGAAGTTATGGACTTCTTGGACTTAGGAGTAGAGACCTTGACCTACCTTGGGACCTTGTGACTTCTATTGTTATTTTATCTGGAGTTCTTGGGGTTTACTCCGAGACATTGGGTTGTTTGTTTTCTTTGTGTGCAGGTTATTATGATTATATGCTTTGTCTATGATAGGGAATTCATCTGTATACAACCGTTACTCTGCCCAATTTTTGTAAAGACATAATGCATTCGAAGTTTGGTAGTCTCAATAGGTTTATATCATTACTTGCTTGGTTTCAATTCAAAGGATGGAAATTCTACATTGACTCATTGTGTCAAGTGTTGAATTTTTGTTGGTTAGGCGGTTCTTTTGCCTAGCTTTTACCTTATGCTTTAGGATAGTCCCTTCATCTCCTCCCATCTTCTTTAATTTCAAAAATCTTCTCCCTCCTTTTAAAAACTCTTCTCGTTTTCTAAACTTGAATCACTTTCACAATAAACTTGGACTTAGGTCCACGCATTTTCAAAAACTTTCTTCTTAATCAAACTTTAAACAACTTAATAATACTTTGACGTTTTTGTGATAAGACTAAAAGTCAACCAATCTCATTCAAACCATTTTTCCACTTAGGCTCTTTTTACTTTAAAAACTCTTTTCTCAAAAGATTATACTCTTGTCAATCTTTGTAGTGATGCAAACTACTATACTTCTATGATATATAGTGAAGTGAGATATTTTCCACTTGGGTGTTGAGTGAAGCTTTGTTTATGTTAAAATCCAAGCTATATCCTCCACTTTGAGATGACACAAATTCTCATTTCTCATGATTGTGGATAGTAAGTATGTTCTTCCACTCGGATAAGACGATGATGTCTCGTCTCTTAAAATTAACCAACACATTTGTGTTTTAAAATTTTTAAAGGTGAACTACGACTACCCTGATCCCCTATTGCACAGAAGGTGGTACATAGGCACTAAAGCTTCGCAGCCGCGGCGGGTGCAAAAATTGTAAAAAAATATATTTCTTTTCTCATCTCCATAATCTATTTTTTGTATACAACACTTATAGCCAAAATATACAAATTTTCAAAGACGTTCCTGTAGAGTACTGTAGATGTTTAGCGTGCTAATACCTACCCTTTGCATAACCAACCCCCGAACTTAGATTCTCTCCCCTTTTTTTGGGTTATTCTCTATTTTCCTATTCCTTTGGAAACAATAAAGCGTGGTGGTGATTTTTATTTAATTTGTGCTAGTTAAGTCAATCCAATGGCTTAGTCATAACATTTCTACTGCTACAGAAAAATGGAGACTTCACTGGGGAAAGATCGACCAAATGTTGGTCCATCCTTAAGAGGGTTGAGCCTATCTTTGTTTATTTGTGTATGTGTTATTATTTGTTGTATATGTTTGTCTGAATTTTCCTGGTTTTCAGGGTGCTTTGTGATTTCTCATAAGTCCTCTACCCAGACTTGGGCAAACTTAAGATAGTACGAGAGGTATAGTCATGTTAACTTTGAGGGAGTAATCCAAAAAAAGGAGACATGAGATCCCCCACTCAGTGGAGGCCCCTTTGACTGTAGTTTCATTTACCGAGTAATCGGGAAGACGTGCTGCTTTTGACCTGGGAGCCTGCTGAAGCTGAGGACTGTAGAACCTTTAACCCATCTTGGCCTTTTAGGTGTAGTGAGTAAGCTATGACGAAGTAATCTAGAAATGTTTGTCATGCGATACTACACTCAGACGAGTTTTTCCTGAGAATATTACTAATTACTGAGTCAATCGGGACATTGGTAATATCCGAAGGAAGGATGTAGACTCTGGGAACCTCTTAGAACCTTGTTCGACAGCTGATAAACTATTAGATCATACCTTGTGGGTAGTTCCTTGGACATCATGCTCGTGACGTGAAACCTATGAACCCCCCAAGTTTGTGATCTTGTGTGTGATTTTTGCATCATGCATTCATGCACCGATGAGCATCCTTTAAAAACATTTGGTTCAGTGGACTTAAAGTTGACTTTTTACGAATATCTCAGGTACTTTTGACCATGGATTCTGGAAAAATAAAGACTCGGAAGTACAGTTTCAAGGATCCTAAGATAGATGATTTGATGAGTCTGATTCCCGAGATCGAGAGTTCTACAGATTTCCAGAAAAAGTATGGATCCATCGTGTCTCTTATGAAGCTCAGGATGAAGGAGGGTATTCTCCCGACTTTGGTCCAGTTCTATGATCCGATGTATCAATGTTTTACTTTCCATGATTATTAGTTGATGCCTACATTGGAGGAGTATTCTTACCTACTGGGTTTACCTATCACTGATCGTGGTCCTTTCGCGAGTTTGGAGGGGAAGCCAAAGTCTCATGAGATTGCTGCTATGATTCATTTGGGGAAGTCTGAGATCGAGGCCGACATGACTACCAAAGGAGGAATTAGAGGATTACCCACTTAGTTTTTGTTAGAGAAAGCTCGTTACTTTGCTAGGATGAAGAGTACAGTTGCTTTTGAGGCCATCTTTGCTCTACTTGCCTATGGGTTGTTCTTATTTCCTAACGTCGACAAATTTGTGGATATAAATGCCATCATGATCTTTTTGATTGGGAATCCATTCCCTACATTATTAGGAGATGCTTATTAATCCATTCATCTTCGGGATTTTTATCATGGAGGGATGATCATTTGTTACACGCCTTTGTTGCATCAGTGGTTTATTTCTCACTTACCCAGGTCCGATGCTTTCTGGGATGTCAAAAAAGAACCTCATTGGGCTCCGAAGATTATGGCCCTAACTCATTCCAACATTGTTTGGTATCTTCAGGGTTACTATGATATGGAGAGTGTCGATAGTTGTGGTAATTTCTCCAATGTACCTCTTCTAGGTGCAAAGGGAGGAATTAATTACAATCTCGTTCTTGCACGATGACAACTTGGATATTCGATGAGAGATAAGCCAAATAGTATTAATCTGAGTGGTTTCTTTCTTAAAGAAGGATAGGTTCATAAGGAAGCTAAAGAGGAGATTGTAAAGGATTGGCTCCATATTCACAGGAAGAGTAGAAAGGACTTGGGACCTAGTAGAGCTGTTTCTTTGGAGCCTTATCTCCGATGGGTACAGGAAAGGGCAATTCAGTTGAAGATGCCATATTCTCGTGAAGAACCTATGCCTAATATGTTTGTAAAGACCTCTCCTCCCATTTTAGATGATGTGGAAGAGCTTCAGCTTGCCCTAGTCTGGATGCAACAGGAGAAGGAGGCTTGGAAGAACAAGTATCAGACCTTAGAGATGTCCTACCGAGCAGATTTAAAAGAGAAGGACGACCTGGTCGAGATTCTTGAGAGTCGTGTTGTAGAGGTGATGGAGAGACAAGAGGATTTATTTTCCTCTAGAGCTCAATTAGGACTTAGTTTCTCACTTTCTCACTCTGGTAATTAGAAAGGGGTTGTCGACGGGTATGCAGAAGAGAATAAGCAGTTGAAGGCTCAGATTACAAGACTCACAGGAAAGCGTCAGTGTGTGGAGAGATCTTCATCAGATTTGATTTCTTAGGATTTTAGATGTTATCTTCTCTTGTACTTGGGATTGTTGAAACTTGTACTAAAAAGTCGTAATCCATTTTGAAATTATTATAATGAAATTTTCAGTATTTCAAAATGTGTTAGTAATTTAGTATTTGCAAAATGTATATAATTCTTTGAGTCCCTTGAAATATTAATAATAACAAAATAAATCATGTGCATTACATATCATGCATCATCTTGAACACATTTTTGGCATTTCTGTTCATACTCATGTGTCTTACTGAGTTTCTCTACTCCGTTCAGAAAGTTGTCTCACTGGTACAATACTCTGGCTAATTCCAGGAAGAAAATGGAGAATCTTGAACAAGAGAATCGCGAGCTGCGCGAAGAAGTTACTGCTTTGAAGGCCGGTATGGCCAATCTAACTGCTTTGATAAAATCATTTGTGGCTGCTCAGAATTTGCCACCACTTATTCCTCCTTTTGCTCAGCCACAACAAACCACGATTGCTTCTAAAGGACCATTAGTTCTCGTTTCTGTTACTCCAGTTACTGTTGCACAAAATCGTATACTTCAGGGTTACCCGTGAGGGATGCTTGAAAATATCATTCCAGAAGGTTATAATCTTGATGCTCAAGTTGCTCCAGCTGTTCAAGCCGCTGTCACTCCCGCACCTCCTGTGGTGCACGTAACTCCTATGGGTAGAAATGAGATCCACTATATTGCACCTCCTTCGGTGAATGCTATGCCGTTTTTTAATGATGAAGTTTATCATCCTGTTCCACCACTGAGTGAAAGTGTGAGTTTCCATGACTGGTTGGATGACTTTCAAGATCATTTCAATGAGATGCAGAAGGAAATGAAGGCCCTTCGAGGAAAAGAATTGTTTGGACATAATGTCAGTGAACTCTTCCTAGTTCCCAATGTAAAGGTGCCAGCGAAGTTTAAAGTGCCGGAATTTGAGAGGTACAAGGGAAAATCTTGTCCTCGTGATCTCCTCATGATGTATATCAAGAAAATGTCTATCCATACTGATGATCAACGTTTTCTCATTCATTTCTTCCAAGATAGTTTAACTGGTGCCGCTCTGAAGTGGTATATGAGTTTGGGCAGTAGTAGTATCCGTACCTTCAATGATATGGGATAAGCCTTTATCAAATAGTATAAGTACAATATGTTCATGGCACTTGACTATGACCAGTTGAGGGAAATAGCTCAAAGATACAAGGAGTCCTTCAAAGAATATGCCCAACGTTGGTGCGAGATAGATGCTCAGGTGGTGTCACCTATGGGAGAACAATAAATGACTAAGGTATTCCTGAAAACCCTTGGATCATTTTATTATGAAAGGATGGTCGCTAGTGAACCGAGTGACTTCACCGAGATAGTGAGCATGGGTGTTCGTTTGGAAGAAGCTGTTAGAGAAGGGCGCTTGACGAAAGATGAAGGGACAAAGAAGTCGTCTTACAAGTCCTCTCAAAAGAAAGTGAAACTAATGCTGTTATTGGGGAAAGGAAGATTAGACCACCTAGAAGACATCAACGATACCAGCAACAGGTTACTTCTGTGACTCTAGTCGTTAATATAGCTCCAACCACTGTTTCCTATCGGAGACCATCTCCTCAGAAGAATCAAGGGCAAAGTCAGAAGAGATAGGCTTTTGACTCTATTCCAATGAGCTATGCAGAGTTTCTCCCGACTTTGATTCAGAAGAAGTTGGTTCAAACCAGGCCTCCCCCTGTTATACCTTCACCTCTACCCTGGTATTATAAGGCAGACCAGACATGCAATTTTTATTAAGGAGCCCCAGGGCACAACATCGAGAAATGTTATCCTTTGAAATCTGAATTACAAAAGATGGTAAGATTTGGCCTTTTATCCTTTAAAGATGTTGGCCTTAACGTGAAAGATAATCCTTTGCCTAAGCATGGAGGATAAAATGTTGTAAACATGGTTGTTGGTTATCCAGGGGACTTCCGGATTTTTGATATCAACCTAGTTAGAGGGGATCTGGTGAAGATGCATTCTAACCTCTGCGAGTTCATTTACTATATGCACGATCATGCTGGTTGTAGTATTTGCAGTACATATATTCAGGGAGGTGGTAAGATAAAAGCTGATCTTCAGGAAATGATGGACGAATGCTTGATTCATATAATCAGGCCAAGGGTAGAGTACAAAGAAGATGTGAATATGGTCTTTGGATGTCCTGGAGAATTCCCTATTTTTAACGTGAAGTATATGAATGATGGTTTGGTGCAGTTGCACGCTACATTTTGTCAAATGGATGGTCAAGAAGAACACCACAATACGACTTGCCAGATTTGCTGTAGAGATTCTCGTGGTTGTTCCATTGTGAGAAGGGGTATTCAGTTGTTGTTAGACAATGGTACCATCAAATCTCTAGTAATAGAGATGATTACAACGAGATTAACGTGATTGAAGATTTCTCGGTCGAGATTGTGTCAGATGATGAGTATGTTTCCACAGATGAATTCTTTTCCTTAGATGAAGATATATTCTCCAGCATTGATTTTGTGATGTCTAAGTATTTTGAAGAATGGGTGAATGTTATTGTGCCTTGTTTTGGTCCTCTCGCCCCTATAAAGATTGAATACCATAGCAAGTCAGTTGTTGCTCTAGTGGTGATTTGCTTGCTGGGTCATGTTCCTTACAAATCAGATAAAGTCGTTCCATATAAATACAATGCCACAATCCTAGAGGATGGTGTGGAAGTTCCCATCCAACCTTTGTATGATGTCAAGAATATTGCTGAAGCCAGCCGAGTAACCCGCAGTGGCCTCGTTTTTGCACCTATCATTCGAGGGAATGTTAATGCTGATAAAAAGGTTGTTGAAAGTATTGAACCTAAGAAAGCAGTAGGGGAATCTAGTGGTACTACTCTGGAAAAATATGTGGATGATATATTGAAGATTATCAAGATGAGCGACTACAGGATCGTAGATCAATTATTGTAGACTCCATCAAAGATATCTATTCTAGCCTTGCTAATGAACTCTTCTGCCCACAAGGAATCTTTGATGAAAGTATTAGATCAAGCTTTTGTGGAAATTAATATGCCTTAGAACCAATTCAGTAGTGTTGTAGGGAATATTACATCCTGTAATAACCTGAGTTTCTGTGATGACGAATTTCCCGATGAAGGAAGGAATCATAACTTGGCTCTTCATATCTTCATGAATTGTAAGAAAGACTCATTGTCTAATGTGCTTATTGACAATGGGTCCGCTTTAAGTGTCATACCGAGGAGCACACTTATGAAGTTGAAATACCAAGGAACTCCCATGCGCCCGAGTGGCATAATTGTGAAAGCTTTTAATGGATCGAGGAAGTCTATCACCAGGGGAGTAGATTTGCCTATTCACATAGGCCCGCACTTATTTCAGATTACTTTCCAGGTTATGGATATTGTTCCCGTTAGAGTTGCTTACTGAGACGACCATGGATCCACGAGGAAGGGGTTGTTACTTCAACTTTGCACCTGAAGCTAAAGTTTGTTCATGAAGGAAAGGTGGCCATCATAAATGGAGAGCAGGCTTTGTTAATATCTCATTTATCCTCTTTCAGTGTTGTGGAAGTGGATGAAGCTGTTGTTGGAACTCAGTTCCAAGCTTTATCCATTGATAATGTGAGGAAAACTGAGGATTTTATAGCCTCATTTAAAAATGTTTAACGGGTAGTGCATAATGGCCCTAACAAGGTGTGTGGGCAGCTTGTTGATCCGCCTTTGAATAAGAATACAGATGGTTTGGGATTCTCTGTGAAGAATAGTAAAGGTGAGAATATGAAGTCGAAGTCTGCTTTAGGCAAATATCAAGTCATCTTTCACAGTAAAGGTTACCTTCATCCAACTATTCCTAGGATCAATGCTATTCTGGAAGGCGAAGCGAAGCCAAAGATGCTGAACTACGTGACACATGGAGTCATAGTCCAAAATTGGATCACTATTGATGTTCCCTCTTGCATTCATATTTCAAAGTAATTTTTTTTTGTTAATCTTTTCAAAAATATTTCTCTCTGCCCAAGGTGAAAGTATTGATATTGTATGGGCATATTTGTTGCTTTAATTTTTAAAATCATTAATAAAAGTTGTCTTTAATTCCCAAATTGTGTCTTTATTTTCTGCTTTTTCTTAGAAAATAGTAATCAGAAAAATCCTTTCAAGATAAATAATAATTGTAATTGAATCTTCATAATTACTTGCTATATGTGTGAGTTTCTAAAAGCAATCATAAATCATATGTGCAGATTAATTAAAAAACCCATTGAGTACAATGACCCTGCACCCTCTCCCAACTTTAAATATCCTGAGTATATGGCTAAATAGGAAGAATATGATGAAATCCTAGAATAGGTTTCACGGTTTCTTGAGCGCAAGGACAATACCATTCATCCATATAAAGAGTCGTTAGAGACAATTAATTTGGGTTTAGAGGAAGATCTGAAAGAAGTCAAGATTGGAGCATTGCTTCATCCCGACATAAAGAGCATCTTGATTGAATTATTGAAAGAGTATTTGGATATCTTTGCTTGGTCTTACCAAGACATGTCGGGGTTGTATACTCATATTGTGGAACATCATTTGCCGCTAAAGCTAGAATGCCCGCAAATCAAGCAGAAGTAGTGAAGAACTCACCCTGATATGGCAGTGAAAATTAAAGAAGAAGTTTTAAAGCAAATTAATGTCTATTTTCTTATCACATCAATGTACCCTCATTGGATTGCCAATATTGTCCCGGTACCAAAGAAAGATGGAAAAGTTTGCATGTGCGTAGATTATAGAGATTTAAACAAAGCTAGTCCAAAAGATGACTTTCCATTGCCACATATTGATATGTTGGGTGACAACACAACAAGTTTCAAAGTATTCTCGTTCATGGATGGATTTTCCGGATATAATCAAATCAAAATGGCTCCCGAGGAGATGGAAAAAACAACGTTTATAACACCCTGGGGAACATTCTGTTACAGAGTGATGCCCTTCGGGTTGAAGAACGCAGGTGCAACGTACCAGAGGGCTATGATAACCCTATTCCATGATCTGATGCACAAGGAAATTGAGGTAAATGTTGATGATATGATTTCCAAATCCAAGACTGAAGAAGGGCATATAGAAGATTTGTTGAAATTGTTTCAGCGTTTGAGGAAGTTTCGTCTCCGCTTGAATCCAAATAAATGCACCTTTGGTATTTAATCAAGAAAATTGTTAGGTTTCATTGTCGAACAAAAAGGAATTGAAGTTGATCCTGATAAAGTTAAAGCAATTCAAGAAATGCCAGCGCCAAGAACTCAAAAGCAAGTTAGAGGCTTCGTCAGGCATTTGAATTACATTTCCAGATTTATCTCCCATATGACTGCAACGTGTGAGCCGATCTTTAAGTTGTTAAAGAAAGATCAAGGTTGTGTGTGGACAGATGATTTACTAAAGGAATTTGAAAGTATTAAAGAGTATCTGCTTGAACCTCCTATCTTGCTCCCTCTTGTTGAAGGAAGACCATTGATTATATATCTGACAGTGTTAGATAATTCTATAGGGTTTATTTTGGGACAACAAGATGAAATAGGGAGAAAAGAATATTCCATTTATCATCTCAGCAAGAAGTTTATTGACTGTGAGTCACAATATTATATATTGGAAAAGACCTGTTGTGCTCTAGCTTGGGCAGCAAAACGGTTGCGGCAATATATGTTGAATTATACTACTTGGTTGATTTCCAAAATGGATCCAATTAAGTATATTTTTGAAAAGCCTGCTCTTACTGGAAGAATTGCTTGTTGGCAGATGTTGTTGTCTGAATATGATATTGAGTACCATACTTAGAAAGCTATAAAAAGCAGTGTGCTGGAAGATTATCTTGCTCACCAACCAGTTGATGATTACCAGTCTATTAAATATGATTTCCCTGATGAGGATGTGATATTTTTGAAAATAAAATATTGTGATGAACCTTTGCTTGGGGAAGGTCCTGATCCTAAATCCCGCTGGGGCATGGTGTTTGATGGAGATGTGAATGCTTATGGGAAAGGAATTGGTGTTGTGATTATCACTCCTCATGGGTCACATATCCCTTTTATTGCAAGATTGGCATTTGATTGTATCAATAATATGGTAAAATATGAAGCTTGTATCATGGGTCTTGAAGAGGCTATAGATCTCAGAATCAAAATTATAGATGTATATGGTGATTCAGCTTTGGTAATAAATCAGATTAAAGGAGAATGTGATACTTATCACCCTGGCTTGATTCCCTACAAAGACTATGCTAGAAGATTATTACCTTTCTTTAACAAAGTTGAATTCCATCATATTCCCAGAGATGAAAATCAGATGGCAGATGCTTTAGGCACTATGGCTTCTATGTATCAAGTAAATACTTAGAACGATATGCCTCGTATCACAATGTGACGCTTGGATAGACCAACTCATGTGTTTGCAGCAGAGGAAATGTCATAAGAAAAACCTTGGTATTATGATATCAAGCATTTTCTCCAAACTCAGGAATACCCGACTAGTGCATTGAACAAAGATAGAAAGACATTGAGAAGGTTGGCAGGAAGCTTTCTCCTTAATAAAGATGTGCTATACAAAATAAATCATGACATGGTCTTGCTCATATGTGTGGATAGACACGAAGTAAACATGTTGATGCATGAAATTCATGAAGTCTCCTTTGGCACTCATGCCAATGGACATTCGATGGCAAAAAAGATGCTTAGGGAAGGTTACTATTGGCTGACAATGGAATCTGACAGTTATGAATTTGCAAAGAAGTTCCATAAATTCCAGATTTATGCTGACAAAATTCATGTGCCTCTGACACTTCTCAATGTTATTTCTTCCCCGTGGCCTTTCTCTATGTGGGGGTATTGACATGATTGGAATGATTGAACCTAAGGCGTCGAATGAACATCATTTTATCTTGGTGGCAATAGACTACTTCACCAAATAGGTGGAAGAAACTTCATTCGCTAATGTTACTAAGAAGGTGGTAGTGGGCTTTATCAAGAACAATCTTATATGTTGATATGGTGTGCCAAGCAGGATTATCACTAACAAAGGCTCGAATCTGAATAAGAAGATGATGACAGAACTTTGTGAAGAATTCAAGATTGTCCATCACAATTCGTCTCCTTACAGGACAAAGATGAATGGGATTGTTGAAGCTGCTAATAAAAACATTAAGAAGATCATCCAGAAGATTGTTATTACCTATAAAGATTGGCATGAGATTCTCCCTTTTACTCTACACGGGTATCGTACATCTGTCCGCACTTTGATAGGGGAAACTTCATTCTCTCTTGTGTATGGTATGGAAGCAGTACTCCCTGTTGAGGTTGAGATTCCCTCTTTATGTGGGATAATGAAAATTAAATTGTTAGAGGATGAATGGGTCCAGAATAAGTTTGACTAGTTGAATTTCATTGAAGAAAAGAGAATGACGACCTTGTGTCATGGCCAGTTATACTAGAAGAGAATGAAAAAAGATTTTGATAAGAAGCTCAAGCCTCGTGAATTCAGAGAAGGCGACCTTGTGCTCAGGAAGATCATGTCTTTTAATGCTGATTCTAGGGGCAAGTGGACTCCCAATTATGAAGGCCTATATGTTGTCAAGAAAGCCTTCTCTGGTGGAGAATTGATTCTTGAAACTATGGATGGAGAGGAGTTCCCACGTCCTATAAATGCTTATGCAGTCAAGAAATAATTTGCCTAAAGAAATAAAAGAACAACTCGCTAAGTCGAAAACCCGAAAGGGTAGATTAGGCAAAAAAGAGTGTCTCGGTAGGCTGAAAACCCGAAAGGGCGGTCTAGGAAAAAGTAAGAGACACAAACAGAGTAAACCTTCCGGATAAGTTGAAAACCTACAAGGCTTAGGGAAAAGTTAGGGATTTCTTGGCAAGTAACTGTGTCAGACAAGACTTGATCATTGAAGCAACAATCTTCTTGGATTCTCACCACATTTCAATAGAAGTCGCTGCTCAGGAATTTAAAGTTGTTAGGGAGAATAGTGGTCATTGTATTTCAATGTATCTTTTCCAATATATTATCATTTTCCAAACTTTGTATTCATCTATGGGGTCTCTTCATTCGCAGACTACCATTCTAATAATAAAGTTTGAGCTTTTATCCAATTCTTTGTAATTCTTATTTTATTCTGCTTACAGAGACTCCATTTATCATTGATGGTAATTTTCAAAACAAAGAGACTTAATAATAAAATTGTTTTTGAAAAGAATTTACAAATTACTTTTTACTTTAGATTTTGTGACTCAAGAAAAACAAAAATAGTGATTCTGAGGATAAACGAACTCTAAAATTTTGGAAGTATATATTCCCTAGGAAATTTCTTTCAGGCCACTTTCGCTGATATGCGTATGATCTTCTTGTTGTTTCTCAAATAGTTGGAGATGATGCCAATTGATGTATGGTGCGGTATTAGGATTGTGATCCCATTTTCCCCAGTCCAGTCTTGGTTCAGTTTTTCTCTCCAGGTTGGTTATTTTGATTTCGGGTTTCCTATGACGAAAGTTCCTTCTCCCATTGTGTGTTGAGGTGGAATCATTTGTAAAACATTGCCCTTTTACAGTGTCAGCATTATTGTTGTTGTTTGTTTTCCGGGCAACTAGACAAGAGTATTATCTTTTATAAGAAGTGTTGAAACAATTGTCAACTTTTTGGGTTTTCTCCCACCAAGTGTTGGGTTTGATTTAAAATCCCCATAATCTTAACTTTTTGCTGAGTTGTTTGATTTCTTAAATCCCCAAGTAAAGTTGAGATAGCGTCTCTCTCTCTGTGAAAGTTTTTATCCCCGTGTGGTTTCATAATTTCTCCCCAGGGAAGTTTATGTAATTATCGCCCTTGGTATTGAAAAATGTATTTTGGTTTCCCTTTGACAATGTGGTATTATTCTCCCCATTGAAATCGGCACGAGATCCCCATTTAAAATCTCGATGATGTGGTTTCCATTTTCCGTAGTGAAGTCAGTATTATAATCTCCTGTGGAGGTTCAGACATTGACACATTGTTTTCCCATTAAAGTATGTCTGATGTTCCCCGGTGAAGCCTGAAGGAGGATGTTATATCCCTATATTTGTACTGATTTATTATTTTGATTTGATTACTTTAGGATTGTGTTTCTCCTCAGTGAAGTTAAGCCATGAAATAGGAATTTGTTTCCTCAGTTGGTGCTTACTTTCTTTTGGAGTTTTCATCCTAGATGTGATTTAGCTGAGTGTTGACTTTACCCAAGCTAGTTTTGTCTGGTTATTCCTAGTGTTGTATGTCGGTGTTGTCAGCATATGCATGATAACATTCATACATTCATACACACATCATGCATAGCTGAATTTATCATTTATTTCTCATTTGCATTCATTGATGTTTTTGTGGGAATATTGTCATATATTGCAGAGTTATGTTACGCTCTCTCCAATAAAATGTCGACCTTAAGCAGAAAGTGAATATTCTTTCAGTTTCCCCACTAAGTTATCCCTCATGAAAGAATTTTTCTTCAACCTTCCTATTCAGCTCACTTTCTGGTTAGATCCGCAATGCCCTTTTTGATTTTATTTCTCATCAGGTGCTATCTTGGTTGACTGTTTCACTCCAGTTTATTTCTGGTTCGAATCTGTGATACCCGACAACATTATTATTCTGATTTTTGCAGGCTTTGAGACCTGATTTGAGAATGTGCATTTATTTTGGCACGAGAAGACTTTATTTCCTCAGCAGGAATATATTGGTATTTCACCAGAAAAGTCATATTTCTTTTCCCAAAAGGTTTCTTTTAACAACAAGTGGCAGGTCTCTTTATTTGAGCAACCTTTACATCCCTAGTAAGTATGTTAGTTTCCAGAGAAGATTCATGATTTGTTAATACAATGGATGGTAGTCTCGTCATCATGGGAGATAGTTCATTGTTGAGATTTATTACTCCAATGGATGGTAGTCTCATCATTATGGGAGATAGTTCATTGTTGAGGTTTGTTACTCCAATGGATGGTAGTCTCATCATTATGGGATATATTTCATTGTTGAGATTTGTTACTCCAATGGATGGTAGTCTCGTTATTATGGGAGATAGTTCATTGTAGTGATTTGTTACTCCAATGGATGGTAATCTCGTCATTAGGGGAGATAGTTCTTTGTTGAGATTTCTTATTCCAATGGATGCTATTCTCGTCATTATATGAGATAGTTCGTTGTTGAGGTTTGTTACTCCAATGGATGGTAGTCTCGTTATTATGGTTGATAATTAGTTGTTGAGATTTGTTACGCAAATGGATGGTAGTCTCGTCATTATGGGAGATAGTTCGTTGTTGAGATTTGTTACTCCAATGGATGGTAGTCTCATCATTATGGGAGATAGTTCATTGGTGAGATTTGTTACTCCAATGGACGGTAGTCTCATCATTAGGGGAGATAGTTCTTTGTTTAGATTTCTTACTCCAATGGATTGTATTCTCGTCATTATATGAGATAGTTCGTTGTTGAGGTTTGTTACTCCAATGGATGGTAGTCTCGTTATTATGGGAGATAATTCGTTGTTAGGATTTGTTAATTCAATGGATGGTAATCTCGTCATTATAGGAGATAGTTCATTGTTGAGATTTGTTACTCCAATGGATGGTAGTCTAGTCATTATGGGAGATAGTTCATTAGTGAGATTTGTTACTCCAATGGACGGTAGTCTCGTCATTAGGGGAAATAGTTCGTTGTTGAGATTTGTTACTCCAATGGATGGTAGTCTCATCATTATGGGAGGTAGTTCATTGTTGAGATTTGTTACTCCAATGGATGGTAGTCTCGTCATTATGGGATATAGTTTGTTGTTGAGATTTGTTTACTCCGATGGATGGTTGTCTCATCATTATGGGAGACAGTTTGCGTTGAGACTCACTTTTCTCTAAGGAAGTTCACATGTGTCCAGTCGTAAGTAACGTTGCTGGCCATATATGACCTACCCTAGTATTAGCTTTTATTGGTATTATCCTACTATTTCTTTTCCCCTATGGGTCGATGTTACCTTTTTTTCTATCTTCTCGGTGAGTGGATAGTTCGCAGTTATCTGTCGATCTCTGTTATCCTTTATTTTCTCTCCTCAATATTTGGGTTGATGTTACTTTGTCTCCTCCTTGGGATTTACCCCAATAGAGTCGAGTCTTCTATTCTCTAGTGATTTATTTTCCTAGTCTGATTTTTCTTTTGATCTATTATTTTCTTTTTCGCCAGTGTTGTCCTGTGTCACCTTTGGATCTGTTTGTTTGCATGCACAATCATAAGCATTGCATGGCATCTTAGGGCCAAAAATAGGGTTTGTTTAAGTATCTTTAATCGTGTTTACACAAATATTTTAACCTTCATATCCTTGGATAAAAGACACTTAAATAAGGGCAGCTGTTGTACCCCAATTTTTGCCCCTAAGATTCCTCTATCATCTCATATCAAACCAATCACAACAAGATCACACTAGGGTTTGGTTCTTCTCCCTATCTTTAGGTTTGCTCATGAGGAATAACCAAGCACATTGATTTGTATATTTTAATCATATTTTTTTATTGATTAACTTTTAACTAATAATTGCAATGAATGTTTGTTCTAATTGATGATACTATAGGTGAGGGCACAACACACTTCATCATGTTGATTCATAGGTTCATGAGTTTATTTCTATGTCTTCTTCAACAAAGCTTAATTGAAATTTAGGCTTCATCATTGAGTTTTCTTTAAATAAATGTCATCACAAGGTCTACTATGATTCATCGTGCTTCAATTTTCCAAAGGAAGTCAAAAGATGCAACATTTGATCAAGGAAGTTTGACCTAATTGGACAAGTTCTTGATTCTTTGATCACAAGTGCATAACTCCCTTAATTCTCAACATTTGGAAGAGGTTTTTGGTGATATGGGTCCTTATTATCATCCACAACATCTTCTATTCACATGGAAGAAGTAATTGTGCAAGAAAGTTTGTCAAACTTGAAAAGGATTTCCAAGTCATTTTGGTACTTTAGGAGCTAGGGTTTTGAACTTCTAAGGGCTATATCTTGTTCATATTTTGAGATTTTTGAGTGATTCCAAAGAAATTCTTCTATTTAAAGGGTTATCAACAAATAACTTCAAACATTTCAAGAAAATTTAGTGTGGAAGATTCCTAATGATTGAGAAATATTACAAGTCCTCTAGATAGGCCATCACATTCCCTTATGTGACTTCAAAAGATCATAACTTGGTCTATTTTTATCTCCTTGAGACATCTTCAATCTTCAGGCCTCAAGACATACTTCTACATAAGCTTTCCATGATCATCTATCAATCGCTGAATACCTTCTTTCAGTAGTACACAACCATTAGATTGGGACACACAATAGTAGTAGCTTTCAACACAACTCAGAAATAAACCAGCTTGCAACAACTTCTTCATGACAATCATCAGAGGATTAGTCAAGTCAACCACAACAGAAATATAAGAAATATTATCAATAGAATTAACGCCTTTGTCATGATTAGGCATAGGTGCGGTGATCGAATTAGGAGTCTCAGGAGGATCAAATTCAATATCCTTAGAGTCAATCATATCTTGAATCTTATTTTACAATGCTTAACAGTTGTAAGTGTCATGTCCAGGACTGTTGGAGTGATATGCACACCTTACATTAGGATTGTAACGGGGAGAGGAAGTATTGGGATTCTGAGGAGGATCCTTCAATGTAATTAGTTCTGCCTTCAACATGTTTCACAATTCTTGAGACAACGACATGTTGATTTTTGTGAACTGTCTCCTGGGTGTCTCCTGCCTATGCTGGTTATTCTGTTGTTGTTGTTTCATTGGTGCAGGATTAGAGATCAGAACTGCCCCTACAAATTGGTTGTTTTCACTCTTATTACGACCTTTATGGTCGTACACAACATCAGATTCTTTCTTACCATTGTATGACTTCTTTGCAGTATTCATAGATGTAGCCACTTGAATTTTACCACTTCTGATTCCGTTCTTAACATGTTCCCATGTCAATATCAGTTCAGTGAAACTGGCTGAAGAACTTCCAAGAAGGTGATTATAGAAAGGACCTGTTAGCGTACTCATGAACATGTCAACCAATTCCCTATCAGCCAAATGAGGTTGAACTCTTCCTGCAAGATATCTCCATTTCTATGTGTACTCTTTAAAGCCTTCCTCAAAACCCATGGATATACTCTGTAGTTGCATGTGGGTTGGTGCCAAATCTGAATTATATTGATACTGTCTATACAAAGCTGCAACCAATTCTTCCCAAGTATGGATATTGGTAATTTCAAGTTGATAATACCATTCCAATTGTGTTCCAGACAGACATTCTTGAAAGAAATGCAACCATAGTTTCTTGTCAGCAGTGTGTGGTTGAATTTTCCGTACATATGATCTTAAATGCAGCTTTGGGCACGAAACACCATCATACATAGGAAAGGTATGGGTTTTGAAATTAGGAGGGATAACTACTCTTGAGACTAAACCCAATTCTTTAAAGTTCAAGCCATGCACCTTTTGGATTTCGATAGCTTTCTGACGCTCTTCTAACAAATTATACTTCTATCCAGCAAGGGGATATTGTTCATCCAAATAATCCTCTTCCTCTTCATCAGAACATTTTTCAGAACCATGATTGCTTTTTTTCTCTCTCAGTTTTGACACTCTTACCATCTTCATCCCATTTGTCATTGTGATGCGGTGGGAGAACTGAATTGAGGTTTTGCGTTTGTGTTTGCAAATGTTGCGGTTTAGCAAGAGTCGTCACCGACTATTATTTTATCCAAAAGGAAAGGTAAAAAAGCACAGGAAAGACCTTTGAGATGTTTTCTTGAGTTCGGGCGGTAGATTATGAAAAAGGAAGGTGCTAGCACCCTTTTCATCCATGGTTTTCCATGGGCTCTTAGTTACTTGTTTAGATCACTTGCTTTACTTTTGAAATTGTTTGAAATGGTGCTTTGTGTGGTTTTGAAAGTATTTTGAAAAGAGGCCATTGTTTAGGCAATCTTTGTAATGATTCTCGTTCGTAAGAATGTATACAAAGATGTTTGTCTTTTGAAAAATGTTTCAATGTTTTGAAAGTTGTTTGGAAATTGTTTGGAAGTGTGTGTGTTTGTTTGAAAATAACAAGGATTGTTTGAGTAACTAGAAGCTATCTACCTACTCAAAATTCTTTCTTGTACATTTTTATTCTTTTGACATTGTTGATTTACAATTTCTTTGGTAAACAACCCTATCTTTGGATGTTAAACGGGACGGGCGTGGGTCATCGTATGACAATGACAACAATGGTGCCAAGTATCTTTAGCATTTTGAGTGACTAAGATCATTTGTTTAGGCAACCTTTTGATAGCGTCATCGAGGGACTATGATCTTTTGTTTTGTTTTGTTTTGCCAAGATACTTTGCATGCATACCATGGCAATTTTGTTTAGGCAACCAAGTAGATGAAACCCTAGGGGTGCTTGTGTGCAATGTGTGTCATTTTACATGTATTTTTGTCTTGCATTAGGTCATGCTATTTGTTTGATTTTTTTGTCTTATCATACAAAACCCTAGTTTTTACTAAACATGTATATAATGCGATAAATTGCGTAAAGTAAATCTAAGCTATTACAACAATTATTATGGGAGGGGGGATACAAGTTTTGAATGGGGGATATTGCTCAAAATAAAACCCTAGAAATTATTACAACCCAATTGAATTTTTGTACAATAAATAAATAAACAATTATTTAAATATGCAATAAAAATGTATGGATGCAAAATGTTTTTTGTATTTATTTTATATATGTAAAAATAAAATTATTTATGTCCTAAAAATAAGAAAAATTGTATTGTTATTTTTAGGAAGGGTGAAAAACCCTAGTTTTGATTTAAAAGAAAATTAGGTTTTCTAATATTTATTTGTCCATTTTTGTTCTAGAAATAAATAAATAATATTATTAACAAATATTAGAAAAAAATATGTGTGGAAATAATATTTTATTTGTATGAATAATAAAAATAAAAATGTATGATATTTTAAAATATATTTACTATTTATTTTAAGAAAATAAAGTTCTATTTATTTGAATAATCAATATTTTATGCAAAAAATAAGATAAAAAATAAAATAAAATGAAAAAAATTAAGAAAATATTTTTGGGATTTTTTAATGTTCAGAAAAAAATTAAAGTCAATAAACATAAAAGAAATGAAAAAATATGCAAAATATAAAAATATGCAAAGGGGGGTGTGGATAGTAGCCAGGGGGTGTGGAAAGTAGAAACAGCAAGCCCAAGCGCGTCAGGCCCAGGAACTTCATCCCTGTCCTTCAGCCTCTCCCAAAACGCGCATTTTTGCTTCAAACCTGTATCTTGCTCTAGCTTGCATAAAATCAAAAACTTATAACACAAAAAATGTAGCTTATGATCTCACGATTCCAGTGATATAAAGTTTGTGACCTAACACTCAAAGATCAAGGAGAATTTTATCACCCCTAATTTCTGACCTAAATTTTTCATGAATTTCAAGCTTCAAATTCTCACTACTCAGTTAATATAAATAACAACTATGCATATGTACAGCTTAAGCAAGTTAAGGACTACATTTTTGCTTCACAAATCAAAGCTTGAGGATTCCTAAATAGAGAGATAGAGATTTGAAAAATACCTTGTTCAGCTGAGTTTGGATATGGCAATGTGGGGACTTTGAGTGAGGCCTGAAGATCGTGTGAGCTTCCTTGAAGTTCCCTCAAGCTTTTCCAATGCTTAGCTGGCCTTGTAGATGGCTGAAACTCCTTGTAGAAGTCAACCTGCAACCTTCCAAAATGAAAATGGTGATGTTTGAAATAGGGGTTACAGTTGCAAGACAAGGGCCTAGATAGTTTAGATCTGATATATGGAAGGTGTTTGAAGTGTTACAAAGCAAAACGCACAAGCCAATATTGAAACGACAAGAGTTTTGCAGAAGCTGCCCTGTTTGGGTAGAAAAATGTGTTTTCTATGTTTGGGAAGGTTTTGGATGTTGTGCACTCGTGTTTCTGCTCGAGACAAGTTTGTGAAGTTGTTTAGAATGAAACCAAATCTTCTCTTTATCAGATGGACAAGTTATCTTGACTTTTGCCACCTTTCTTGCTTTTGAAGAAAGTTGAGATGACTATGCCAAAGGCCTGTACAGGCTAGCTTGTGGGCTGCAGAGGGTTGGTATACTTTGCTTGTGATCCATGGAAAATGCCTGTACTCAAGGAACAAGTCCAAGGCTCAAGGCTGATAAAGTTGGAAAAACAAGCTTTATGAAAATGGCAATGTACACTTTTGGCCATTTATGGAATTGTTTCTTGTACAATGCTCCAAAGGTGAAAACAAAGGCTTTAACCACTGAGTTAGCATTAAATTATGGAGTGTAGAAGTGATTTAGGACCTGTAATGCAATGTACAAGCATGGTAGGACATATTTGCAACTTGAAGCATTGTAAACATGGCTTGAACAAAAGTGACAAAGTGCCATTTTCTCTTCTTCGATTCTACCTAACCACAAATGATCTTGGAGAGTTCTTGGACATTTTGGAAAGCTTGCAACATAATCTACAATCCATATTTGAAATGAATTTTGAGATACCTCTTGGAACTATGTGTAAAATATCCATGAAGTTGGGTAAAAAACCTACCTAAATTAGGGCAAATTTTCACTAAGTCTTTTAGTTCATGGACACCTATTCACAAATTCATAACTTGAGATCCAAGCATCTTTTGGAAAAACTTTGTGAATAAAAGTTGTATATTTCATGGAGGACTAGAACGTTCATGTTGGAAGTTTTCTTTGAATCCAATTTCATCATGGTGAAAAAGTTGTGGAAAGTTAGGAAAAAATAAGAAATTTTCCATACTTAGAAAAATTTTAAGTTATGGAAAGTTTCAAATTAAAACCCTAATTTGCAATTTTAGGTTTCTTGGTCAACAAGTTTCACATTTTGACATATCTTTATGAATTATGACCCTTGGCACTTGATTTTGACCAAAAAGTCAAAGTTTGACTTTTCATTGTACAGTTGACTTTTGATCAGTTGACTGTAAAATTCATTTGTCAATCCTATGCATTTGAGATCTTTTGAACTATGTGATTAGGTCAAGATGATGCCATTGAGTCCTTGAAATCATGTTTGAACCCAATTGGTCATTGGCTAGGTTAAAAATAAAAAATTTCCCTTTCTCAGTCAAAACCCTAATTTTGACCATTTTGCCCTTTTGATGATTTGATCAAATTTCTTGAGGAGTTGTGGTCCAAACTTGATAAAATGGTACATATGAGTCTAAAATGTTGTTGTGGATAAAAAATTATGAAGTTTGACTGTAAATTGACCGTGTTTGACTTTTTCCCCAATACAGTTGATTTTTAGGTCAATTATCCAATTGACTGGGCAAGAAAGTGATTCAAGGCTTGAAACTTGGTATGAGCAATATTAGGGGTCCAAGATGGTGTTTGAAAGTCACATGAAGCATTGATGTTCCAAAAATCCTTGTGCATATTCAAACCCTAATTTCAGGCTATCAGTGCAAGGTGATGTCTTGAGCTGACCAAACCATAATCTTGTCTTGAATCCAAGAAGTCTTGTGAGAAAAATCTTGATAAATGAGAGGGAAAGTTTTGGGGTACAACAGCTGCCCCTGTTCAATCTTCTTGAACCTGAAGAGTTAGATTGGCGAGCTTTGCCGTTCGTGACTCGAAGGTAAAAGATGATTGGACACTAGAGTGCCCATAAATTTGCACTCGACAAAATGTAGTTGAGGGAATGGGCTTAAAGATGCCATTTGGAGATGTGATAGAATCTTGTCAGAGATGGGCTTAAGGATGCCATCCATGAATGTTTGCTGAGTTGTAAGTTGTAAGTCAAAAGAATGAATATCAGAATGGTATCCGTGTCTGGAACGTATCTGAGCTGTATCTGGAGACTAAATCTGTATGAGCAATAGAGTAGCATCCGTGTCTGGAGCGTATATGAGCTGGGGAAAATCAAAATAAGTGACAGAATGGAAACTGTGTCTGGAGCATATCTAGACTGGATCTGAATAAGAGATCTTAATGAGCATCAGAATGGCATCCTTGTCTGGAGCGTATCTGGACTGTATCCGAAATCTGAATCTGAATGAGAAATAGAATGGCTCCCGTGTCTGGAGCGTATCTAATCTGTATCTGATAGCTGAAATTTGAATAAGGGCCAGAATGGCATTCGTATCTGGAGTGTATCTGGTCTGAATCTGAATGAGCAACATAATGACTTCCGAGTCTGGAGTGTATCTGAAAGCTGTCTTTGAATGAGTAGCAGAATGACTTCCATGTCTGGAGTGTATCTGTACTGTATCTGAGATCTGGAACCTGAATGAGTGATAGAATGAATTCCGAGTCTGGAGTGTATCTGGACTGCATCCGAGATCTGAATAAAGGTCAGAATAGCATTCGTGTTTGGAGCGTATATGAACTGGAATCTGAATGAGCAATAGAATGACTTCCGGGTCTGGAGTGTATCTGTATTGTATCTAGAATCTTTGAATATTGTTAAAGATAATTGTTAATCTTATCTTGAAAAGGGCAAAATGTTAGCTGAAACATAAAGTTATGTTGCATGAAATGTATGATGCAATATATGTACTTTGTTAATGTTTATGATATATGGATGTAATGTATGCGCATGTAAGCTGATTTGCTGTATTGCTGAGGAAAATAAATCCTTTACGGCTGGGGATAATAAAATCCTTGACTGCTGCCGGGGAAAAGAAATCCCTGACTGCTGAGGATAAGAAATCCTGGGCGACTATTGGGGATTAAAAATCCTTCATGTCTTGAAGTTGGAGTATTGACCAAAATTCTGTTGTGATCAATGCCGTATACTGCATGGGTATTCTGCTTGGAGAATCCAGAGAATTTGATGACTTCTACTGGGGATCATACAAAGGAAATCCTTGATCTGCTGGAGAATAAGGAAGACTCTGATGACTTCTATGGGGAATTAAGAATGAGAATCTTTATTCTGTTGAGGGGCAATGAAAACTTCGGCGACTTCACTGGGGAATTAAGAATGAGAATCTTCATTCTGTTGGGAAGCAAAAACTCTGTGGGGAAGAAGGCTTACTGCTGGGGAGTAAGTTCAGGAGTTTCGGTCGTCTGCCACTTTACTGGGGAATTACCCTAGGTTAGGGAGAGACAAAAGTTAAATGTTATCTGGTTGATTTTCAGGCTTCAAAACAAACTTGCTGGGGAGCTTGGAGAAAACTGAATGGTCTCCACTGGGGATTGGTAGTTAGAAGTCTTGACTCGACTGGGGAAGAAGGTTTCATCTCTGCTGGGGATCTGTAATTCAAAGTTTTTGCTCCGCTGGGGATTGGGAGTTTGAAGTTTTAACTCTGATGGGGGTTAAGGGTTTGAAATTTTAGCTCCGCTGGGGATCTAGGTGATGTACTGTAGGGATTGCTCCTGGAATAGCCTAAAGACGTTTTCCTATCCTTTCAACCGGTCAGTGATTGTTCTTTTTCATTCTGTTTATTTGTAAACAGTAATTATGTTCAAATGCATATGTTCATCAATGAATCATTGGACGTTTTTGCAAATAAAAACACAAGTGAAAAAGAAAAAGGCAAATAGTTTTTGTACTTTAAAGAGATATCTTTGTATTAAATTTGAGCAAGTGTTTTGTACAAAGGAGACAGACATCCTAGTAAGAGGATGGTGTCATAAAAGTAAGAAAAGTTTATACAAAGAAAGATAGCTATGTGTAAAAATCCCATGGGGTTCCCATTCTGCTATAACCTTCATAACTCTGAATATCTTGTCCATTCGTTGCTTCGTCCAAAGATGATTGGATTGACCAGAAGCTCAGAGTTTGTCAATGAAGAGATTGTCCTTAAAGTGATCCGACGAGACATAGCCATACGCTTTAATTCCCTAACTTTTGCCTGGACCGCCCTTTCAGGTTTTCGATCCACCAGGAAACCCTTTTTTGCCCAAGTCGCCCTTTCGGGTTTTCAACTTGCCGGGTGTACAGATTTTTTATTTATCCCTAATTTTTGCCTGAACCGCGCTTTCGGGTTTTCGATTTACCGGGATGCCCTTTTTTTTGCCTAGGTGTGTCAACCTAGCGAGTCATTTATGCGTAGTATCTTTTGACTATGTCTGTGTTCGCAGGGTGCGGCAGGTCGTCGCCGTCCATGGTGGTTAAGATCATCGCCCCACCAGAAAAGATGTTTTTGATCACAAATGGTCCTTCGTAGGTAGGAGTCCATTTGCCCCTGGGATCACTTTGTGGAAAGATGATGCACTTGATTACCAGATCCCCGACTTGATATACCTGGCGTCTGACTTTCTTTTTGAAAGCCTTGATCATCTATTTTTGATACGTCTGACCATGGCAAACAGCAGTAAGTCGCTTTTCATCAATCAAGTTTAGCTGATCAAGCCGGGTCTGAATCCAATCGTCTTCACTCAGACCAGCATCTTTCATGATTCTCAAGGAGGGAATATGAACCTCGATAGGTGAAACAGCCTCCATGCCATATACCAAGGAATAGGGTGTTGCCCCAGTTGATGTGCGTACCATGGTACGGTGCCCGTGAAGAGCAAACGGTAACATCTCATGGCAGTCCTTGTAGGTGACTGTCATTTTTTGTATGATCTTCTTGATATTTTTGTTAGCAGCTTCAACTGCACCATTCATCTTTGGCCGATAGGGGGATGAATTATGATATTGAATCTTGAACTGCTCACACAAAGCGGTGATCATAGTATTGTTAAGGTTTGTACCATTATCAATGATGATCCTTTCGGGGATACCGTACCGGTAAATAAGGTTATGCTTGATGAAGCGGGCAACAACATTTTTAGTAACGGATGCGAAGGAAGCTGCTTCGACCCACTTAGTGAATTAGTCAATGGCCACCAGAATGAAACGGTGTCCATTTGATGTTGTAGGCTTGATCTCTCCAATCATGTCGATTCCCCACATAGCGAATGGCCAAGGAGCTGTTAAGACATTTAGAGGAACTGGAGGCACGTGCACCTTGTCTGCATAGATTTGACATTTATGGCATGTTCGGGAGTGTTGATAGCAGACAGCTTCCATGGTAGACCAGTTATAGCCTGCCCTTAGAATCTTCTTTGCCATCGTATGCCCGCTAGAGTGAGTGCCGAAGGTACCTTCATGCAATTCTTCCATAATCCTTTTAGCTTCAATCTTGTCCACACAACAGAGCAGAATAGAATCATGATTGCGCTTGCACATGATGCCATTACTTAGGAAGAACTTAGCTGAGAATCTCCTTAAGAACTTTTTGTCATTGACTGAAGCTCCTTCGGGGTATTCCTGAGCCTCGAGATACCTTTTGACTTCATGAAACCATGGCTGGTCCACTACTTCTTAGGTATTGATATCGTGACAATGTGCAGGTTCATCCATCTGTTCAATGGTGATTTGGGGAGCCTCATTATCCCAGTTAAGTTTAAACATTGATGACATTGTAGCTAGAGCATCTGGTAGCTGATTTTCTTCTCGCGGGAAGTGCTCGAAGGTAATCTGCTCGAAATGTGGTAGAAATGTCAAGACATGTTCTTTGTAAGGGATGAGGTTTAGATGCTTAGTGTCCCACTCTCCTTTGATCTGACTGATGCCCAAAGCTGAGTCCCCAAACACAATCAAAGATTTGATTCCCAAGTCTATGGAAGCCTTGAGTCCAAAGATGCATGCTTCATACTCAGCCATGTTGTTCGTACAGTTGAAGCAAAGTCTGGCGGTGAAAGGAGTATGGCATCCTTCTGGAGATATAAGCACAACATCGATACCGTTACCAAGTGCATTGGAGGCCCCATCAAAGTACAGGGTCCATTGGGATCCTTGTTCAGGTCCGTCATATGGTCTGAGATCTTCAATGTTGTCCAATGTCATGATGTCTTTGTCAGGGAAGTCGAATTTCATGGACTGGTAATCTTCGACAGCTTGATGGGCCAGATGATCAGCTAGCATGCTCCCCTTTATAGCTTTTTGGGTTGTGTACTGTATATCGTATTCCGTTAGGATCATCTGCCATCTAGCTATTCTTCCAGATAGAGCAGGCTTCTAAAAGATGTACTTTATCGGATCTATCTTAGATATCAGCAAAGTGGTATAAGTCAACATATACTGCCTTAGCCGGCGAGCAGCCCATACCAAAGCGCAACAAGTTTTCTCGAGCAGTGAATATCTTGTTTCACAGTCGGTAAAATTTTTGCTAAGGTAATAAATGGCATGCCTTTTCGGCCAGACTCGTCATGCTACCCCAGTACGCACCCCATTGAATTCTCTAGGACGGTCAGATACATGATTAGCGGTCTTCCCTCGACGGGCGGCATCAGGATAGGAGGTTCTAGCAAATACTCCTTGATTTTATCGAAAGAAACTTGACAGTCATCATTCCATTGAACTACCTGATCTTTCTTCAACAACTTGAAGATTGGCTCACAAGTAGATGTTAGGTGAGAAATGAACCTTGCAATGTAGTTTAGGCGTCCCAAGAAACTTCTGACCTCCTTCTCAGTGCGAGGAGCAGGCATTTCTTGTATAGCTTTGACTTTGACAGGATCAACCTCGATGCCTTTCTTGTTGACAATAAAACCTAAGAGCTTACCGGATCGGACTCCGAATGTACACTTGTTTGAGTTCAATCTAAGTTTGTACTCCTTCAACCTGACAAACAGCTTTTGCAAGTGATCAAGGTGTTCTTCTTCAGTTTGTGATCGGGCTATCATGTCACCTACGTAGACCTGTATCTCATGATGTATCATATCACGAAACAAAGCTACCATGGCACATTGATAGGTTTCCCCGACATTCTTCAGTCCGAATGGCATCACTTTGTAGTAGAATGTACCCCACTGTGTGACAAAACTAGTTTTCTCCATGTCCTCAGGTGCCATTTTGATCTGGTTATAGCCTGAGAATCCATCCATGAAAGAAAATACTTTGTGCTGAGCTGTGTTGTCAACCAGGATGTCGATGCGAGGAAGTGGAAAGTCATCTTTAGGGCTGGCCTGTTTAAATCTCTGTAATCCATGCACATTCTCACTTTGTCGTCCTTCTTAGGCACGGGCACAATGTTAGCAACCCATTGAGGATAGGAAGTAACAACCAGAAATCTAGCATTGAACTGTTTCATAACTTCTTCTTTGATCTTCTCTGACATGTCAGGTCTCATGCGGCGGACCTTTTGTTTAACTGGTGGACAATCTTCTCTTATAGGGAGACGGTGTACCACAATGTTTCTATCGAGTCCCGGCATGTCTTTGTATGACCAGGCAAAGATCTCAACATAATCATGTAGTAGCTGAATTAGGCGCTCCTTGACACTCGGCTCTAGGTTGGCACCCACTCTGATTTCCTTTTTGTCTTCCTCAGTTCCCAAGTTGATTGTCTCTGACAACTCCTCATGAGGCTGAATTGCTCTTTCCTCTTGTTGTAGAAGTCTGGCCAATTCCCCTGGCACCTTACAATCTTCCTCACCTTCGTATTCGGCTTGGTAGATCAGATCTTCTGAGTCACTGAAGGCTATAGCAGTATCGTTACCCATGGGTTCCGGAATGGAAGGGTACCTGCATTTGTGAGTGTGTGTGTGTGTATGTAAGGGCATAGCCATCTTAAAACAACAAAATGTAAAAGAAAGACAATGACCACAAAAGGTTTAAATATGAAAAGCGCCCATGATTCATTAAATGACATATGAAAATGAAATAAGAACCCTTACAAATGGACCTATGTGCCTCGGGTAAGACACAAGGTTGAAAAAGTACGAATTGTTTGTAAATTATTATAGATCCAACAGAACTGGAAAAGATAAATTATTGCGGTATGAAAGTAATCGGAACAAAGTCTTTTGCTTCCCAGTTGCACAGTCCTCCGTCAATAGTAGGAAAAATCCAGTCTTCCAACTTGCCCTCCTCTTCACTGTCCTCTAGTGCATTAACCCCTCGGTGGCTGATCTTCACAGGTGGCCCTCCGGCACGAGAGCGGCGCATGGCCTTCTGACCAGTCAAAGTAAATCCCAAGCCGAATTTGTATGATTTGAAAGTAAAGTCGGGAAGCTTCCCCTAGATAGTGGATCCTCCTTCTTCCATTACTGCCCTAGCATCCTTTAAAGAAGACATCCGAGGCGGAGGTCTTGTGATCATAGGAGTTGAGGACACCGCCTTGGTTGCTGCTATTTCTTCAGAGACTTCCTCAAAGTGTTGGAAAGGGGTATCTATGAATTCGCCATCCAATTCTATATAACAGAAAGAATTCAGATGACTGATCATGTATTCGTCTTCGCCATGAAGAATTATGATTTTCCCCTGGACAGGGTACTTGAGAATTTGATGCAGAGTAGAAGTGACAGCTCCAGCATGGTGGATCCAAGGTCTTCCTAACAGGCAAGAATAAGAAGGAAGGATGTCCATCACGTAGAATGTTGAATTGAACGTCTGAGTACCCACCTTGATTGGTATGTCCACCTCTCCATGGACCATCCTCTTAGAACCATCAAAGGCTCTGACAATTATATTGCTGGGTTTCAGGGTTAAGCCTTCACAATCCAGTCTATCCAAGGCTTTCTTCGGCAAGACGTTTAAAGACGAACCAGTGTCTACCAGTACGTGTGCCAGGGTTGTCCCTCTGCATTCCACCGAGACATGCAAAGCATCATTATGTTTTCTCCCTTTCGAAGTTAAATCTGCATCGGAGAATCCAAGACCATTGTCAGCTGTTAAACTAGCCACACATTCCTGGAACTTATCAGCCGAGGTTTCTTGTGGCACGTGGGCCATCTTCAAAAACTTGACCAAAGCTTTAGCATGTGCCTCAGAGCACAACAACAGGGCTAACATAGAGATTTTGGAGGGGGTGTGCCCCAGTTGTTCAACAACATCATAATCACTTTTCTTAATGATCCTCAGAATTTCTTCCATCTCTTTCTGGGATGTTTCAGGAATGACTAATGATTGAGCCTTCGTCAAGACAGGCTCCTCTTGAACATTCTTTCCTTTTTTCTCAGCAGCGGAAGTAGGGATTGTATTGTTTTTGTCAGCGGGTACACTTGCAGGTATAATTACTGGTATAGGTGTAATCTTCGGAATGGCCGCGGGTCATAAGACTTCTGTTGGAGGAGAAATCTCTGGAGAAATGATTCTCCCCCTACGAGTAACTTTGCTTGTTCCGACAATGTTACTGATGTCGGGATTATCTTACTCAGAGCTTTCTTCTTCAATGGTCTGTTCAATCTGTTTGACATCATGGTAGTAGATTTCTCCACCATAGTTCCATGGTACCATTTTATTGGTTTTGTAAGGGGTTGTCCCGGGCATTGTTATCTTCAACGGAGTAGTCATGGAGCATATGTAATCCTAACGGGTTTTTTAGGAACCCTGGAAGGATTGGCGTATATGGTTATTATTGAAACTTCTGGAACTGGAATGGGTGAGATGGGAGCTTTCTCAAACAAAATTTCCTTGTTATCAATCAATTGTTGGATTCCTTTCATCAACAGAGGAAAGTCAAAAGATGAGGACAGACAAACATGGAAATCTTTGTCACAACCTGGGAAGATGCCAGCTTTTAACAAATTCAACTTGATGGTAGAGAGCGGAGTCAATAATTCATCCACAGTGTCAACAAATAAGTCTTTTCAACAGCACTAGCATTGTGTCAATGCCTAGGCATTGGAGCTGAGATAACATTTGGTTTTTCAGGAGCTTCAAATTCAACCTCTTTTGCGTCGATCAGATCTTGAATCTTATTCTTCATAGCACAACAGTTGTCGGTGTCGTGCCCTGGACTTTCAGAGTGGTACGCACATCTGGCGTTGGGATGATAGTACGGAGAAGTAGTATTGTGATTTTTAGGGGCCTCTTTTAGCATGGCCAAATTCAACTTCAAGAGATGTGGCAGGACTTGAGCATGAGTCATGTTTATCTTGGTGAATTGCCTTACAGGCCTTTCCACCCTTTGCTGGTTATTCCTTGGCTGATTGTTTCTCGGCTAATCGTTTCTCGACTGTGCTGATGCAGTCTTTTGAATCATAACGGCCCCCACAGTTGGTCGTCGCTCGATTCTTCCTTGATCCCTCTGAGCATAGACAACAAATACTTCCTTCTTTCCCATGAAGGGCTTTTTTACAACAGCAGAGGTAGACGCGTCTTTCTTAATTTTCCCGCTTCTAATACCGGCTTCCACCCTCTCGCCAGTTAGAATCAACTCAGTGAAACATGCAGAAGAACTTCCAATCAGGTGATTAAAGAAAGGACGTAACAGAGTTCCCAGGAACTTGTCCACTAGCTCCCTTTCAGATAAAGGTGGTTGCACCCTTCCGGCAAAATCCCTCCATTTTTGGGCGTAGTCTTTGAAGCCCTCATTGGTAGCCATGGCCATACTCTGTAGCTGAGTACAGGTTTGCACCAAGTTGGCGTTGTATTGATACTGTTTATAGAAGGCGACTTCCAAGTCTTCCCAATTATGGACATCTGCTCTCTCCAATTGGTAGAACCAATAAAGTTGCGTTCCTGACAAACTGTCCTGGAAAAAGTGGACCCACAAATCTTTGTCAGAAGAATGTGGTTGAATTTTCCTGACATAAGATCGTAGGTGCATCTTTGGGCAAGACACCCTATCATACTTAGCAAACAGTGACACTTTAAACTTAGGAGGGATTACAATTCCAAAAACCAACCCTAACTCCTCAAAGTCTAGACCAGGTACTCTCTGTATCTCCATAGCAGCTAGACGTTCTTCCAAGTTTTTGTATTTGTCATCGGCCGGAGGGTATTGTTGTTCGGAGTAATCTTCATCTTCTTCTTCTTCTGCTTCAGAATCTGATGGTACTGCCGTTCCTTTTCCTTTTCCTTCTCCCTCCTCAGATGTTGATGGGAATTATAAAGTCCGTCTAGTTTGACCTTCAAACCTTCTGCCCATGATAGCCACACCGGCTCGCTTCTTCTTCTTTTTCTCTTTCTCTTTCTCTAGCAGAGTCTTGAGTTCCTCCTGCCCCTTGGCTAAGGTCAAGAGTAGCTGTTGAAATTGTGAATTCTGAGCTTGTAAGTCTTTGACAGTTTGTTCTAGATCCATCTTGCTGAAATAAACAACAGAGAAAGATGAGGAAACCTGGTGTGAAGACCTGTTTATGCATATGATGAATGATATGTATTCATGTAATGCTTTCAAGGATTCAGAAATTCAAATTTGTTTTAAACAAAAAAGAAACACACGTCATATTAATAAGATAGAATTTGTTAGTACATCAATGCCCCTTGGGCAAAATAATACAAAATTCTAAGGTAAAAAGATGTTGCACATCCTCTTTGGTGCAATGTAGGTGTTGAGAGTCTGCTCTTCGTGAAGTAGCCGAGTGAGTTCTAAAACCTTCTTCTCGCTTGCGTAGAATTGGGCTTCAAAAGTATTGTGTTCTCCCTTGATCTATATCCAACTCCTTTATAGATCTTCGAGTGATGTTGGCATGTCAGGATGTAGGAGGGTGTATGGAACCTCTCCTTCCATAACCAGCTCTATAATCACAGGGAGAATGGAGGGGGTAAGGAATCATAAGACTTTGGGCACGGGTTCATACCCACTTGAGGTAAGGCTCAAGAGGGATGGAATTCTTGTGTCCCAAAGTCTTATTGTCCACCTTGTTGGGCATCCTCCAAGCTTGGATGAACCTTTGTCGGAGTCCTTGATTGTCGTTGTCGAAGTTGAAAACCAAGCCTTGAACCACAATATCATGTGGGCCATTCCTTCGGGCATAACCAAACTGTCTCAAAGCCAAGCAAGGGTTGTAGGTGATGCCTCCCCTAATGCCAAGTAGAGGGACATTAGGAAATTCTCCACAACGGTCAATGATGATGACATTCTCTTTTGATCGAGAACACTAATGAATGTCTGAATGTGTAAGAGTCATCAACCTTTGTGACCACCTCAAACCTTGCTCATTATTCAAGACTGATTAGGGAAGATGAGAAATAAACCATTTTTCCAGGAGAGGAGTGCAACACATGAGAACACCTCTTTTCCTCATTGTACGAGTGTGAAAAGAGTGGAGGATATACCCAAGCAATATAGGCACCGGGTTACGAGCCATGAAGATTTTAATAGCGCTCACATCTATGAGTTGGTCAGGATTAGGGAACAAGACCATCCCATAGATGAGAAGAGCTACAATCTCCTCAAAAGCTTGTAATTCCAAGGAATTCTAGCAGCTTTGGGCCTTCTCAAACAGAAACTTTGACAAGAATCCTTTGACACCACTTCTAGTTTCCCAATGTGTTGTAACATCATATGAGTGCAAGTGCAGGGCTTGAACAATCTCTTATGGATTTGGATCTCTTTCCGTACCATTGAAGGGTAGTTGATCAAGAATAGGAATCCTCAGAAGTTGAGAAAATTCCTCCAAAGTGGGCACAAGTTGGTAGTCAGGAAATGTGAAGCAATGATGCAAAGGGTCAAAGAACTGGAAGAGAACTTTCATCATATCCTCCTCTATGTTGATAGTGACCAAGTTGAGTAGACGACCATGTCTCTCGGTGAATGGAGAATTCTCAGGAATCCTTGAAGCTATCTCCTTGAGTTGTGGAGGAATTCTTATAAGGGTTACTTGGATAGTTTTCTTGCGAAGTGAATCCATAACCTACAAAACAAGAACAAAGATGAATCTCCCAAAATCCTTGAAATGGTTAGTTGATGCGTATGATGCTTCATGATGTCCATGATGTTATGCACAAGTATATGTACAAGCAAATCACACAAGTTCCTAGTTTAGGCTTACATGGGGTTTCATAGGTAAGTACCCTCTTGAAGTTTAGTTGGCTCAACCTGTCCTAGAAATAGTAACAGGGTTCTAAGGAGCTCAATATCACCGGATTGTTTCCTTGTTCATTGTTTCAATTCAGCCTCTTTATTGGCGACCGAAATATTCCAAGGAACCAACCCTCAATGAGTGTAGTATCGAGTATCTACCAACTTCGGACTGCACCAAAGTCGGTCATCTCACTACATCCTAAAAGGCCAAGTTGGTCAAGTAAAGGTTCTAGAAGTTCGTCAGTGATTCATGACATCACTCAGCGGCCCCGTATTCTCTTTTATTAACTCAAAGGCTACCGCTACCCACAAATATGTCGCACTAACATAGCTATTGCTTAGACTGTGTCGGTATACCCCGCACAGTTTCCACAATGTGTTGCTATTTACCTATGAATGTTTCCCAAATCTGGGTAGAGGATTCAAACCCAAAAAATAGAACCAAGATGTAAATCAAACAAGTCAAGAAATTGTAAGCAAATAAAGGTGATCTAAACCCTAAGGTAACCCCACTTTCATGATAATTCCCCAGCAGAGTCGCCAGTTCTGTGATGCGGTGGGAGAACTGACTTGAGGTTTTGCGTTTATGTTTGCAAATGTTGCGGTTTAGCAAGAGTCGCCATCGACTTTTATTTTATCCAAAAGGAAAGGTAAAAAAGCATAGGAAAGACCTTTGAGATGTTTTCTTGAGTTCGAGGGGTAGATTATGAAAAGGGAAGGTGTTATCACCCTTTTCATCCATGGTTTTCCATGGGCTCTTAGTTACTTGTTTAGATCACTTGCTTTGCTTTTGAAATTGTTTGAAATGGTGCTTTGTATGGTTTTGAAAGTATTTTTAAAAGAGGTTGTTGTTTAGGCAATATTTGTAATGATTCTCGTTCGTAAGAATGTATACAAAGATTTTTGTCTTTTGAAAAATGTTTCAATGTTTTGAAAGTTGTTTGGAAATTGTTTGGAAGTGTGTGTGTTTATTTGAAAATAGCAAGGATTGTTTTCAAATTGATCAAGTAACTAGAAGCTATCTACCTACTCAAAAGTCTTTCTTGTACATTTTTATTCTTTTGACATTGTTGATTTACCATTGCTTTGGTAAACAACCCTATCTTTGGATGTTAAACGGGACGGGCATGGGTCATCGTATGACCATGATAACAATGGTGTCAAGTATCTTTAGCATTTTGAGGGACTAAGATCATTTGTTTAGGCAACCTTTTGATAGCGCCATCGAGGGACTATGATCCTTTGTTTTATTTTGTTTTGCCAAGATACTTTGTATGCATACCATGGC
This sequence comes from Vicia faba, assembly GCA_948472305.1. Lineage (NCBI taxonomy): Eukaryota > Viridiplantae > Streptophyta > Magnoliopsida > Fabales > Fabaceae > Vicia > Vicia faba. Next base: position 1,492,662,439 of record OX451735.1, on the reverse strand, counting down.
CATTTTGTTTAGGAAACCAAGTGGATGAAACCCTAGGGGTGCTTGTGTGCAATGTGTGTCATTTTACATGCATTTTTGTCTTGCATTAGGTCATGCTATTTGTTTGATTTTTTTGTCTTATCATACAAAACCCTAGTTTTTACTAAACATGTATATAATGCGATAAATTACGTAAAGTAAATCTAAGCTATTACAATAATTATTATGGGAGGGGGGATACAAGTTTTGAATGGGGGATATTGCTCAAAATAAAACCCTAGAAATTATTACAACCCAATTGAATTTTTGTACAATAAAAAATAAACAATTATTTAAATATGCAATAAAAATGTATGGCTGCAAAAAAAAAAATTGTATTTATTTTATATATGTAAAAATAAAATTATTTAAGTCCTAAAAATAAGAAAAATTGTATTGTTATTTTTTGGAAGGGTGAAAAACCCTAGTTTTGATTTAAAAGAAAATTAAGTTTTCTAATATTTATTTGTCCATTTTTGTTCTAGAAGTAAATAAATAATATTATTAACAAATATTAGAAAAAATAAAATATGTGTGGAAATAATATTTTATGTGTATGAATAATAAAAATAAAAATGTATGATATTTTAAAATATATTTACTATTTATTTTAAGAAAATAAAGTTCTATTTATTTGAATAATCAATATTTTATGCAAAAAATAAGATAAAAAATAAAATAAAATGCAAAAAATTAAGAAAATATTTTTGGGATTTTTTAATGTTCATAAAAAAAAATGAAAGTCAATAAACATAAAAGAAATGAAAAAAATATGCAAAATATAAAAATATGCAAAGGGGTGTGTGGATAGTAGCCAGGGGGTGTGGAAAGTAGAAACAGCAAGTCCAAGCGCGCCAGGCCCATGAACTTCATCCCTGTCCTTCAGCCTCTCCCAAAACGCGCATTTTTGCTTCAAACCTGTATCTTGCTCTAGCTTGCATAAAATCAAAAACTTATAACACAAAAAATGTAGTTTATGATCTCACGATTCCAGTGATATAAAGTTTGTGACCTAACACTCAAAGATCAAGGAGAATTTTATCACCCCTAATTTCTGACCTAAATTTTTCATGAACTTCAAGCTTCAAATTCTCACTACTCAGTTAATATAAATAACAAGTATGCATATGTACAACTTAAGCAAGTTAAGGACTACATTTTTTCTTCACTAATCAAAGCTTGAGGATTCCTAAATAGAGAGATAGAGATTTGAAAAATACCTTGTTCAGCTAAGTTTGGATATGGCAATGTGGGGACTTTGAGTGAGACCTGAAGATCGTGTGAGCTTCCTTGAAGTTCCCTTAAGCTTTTCCAATGCTTAGCTGGCCTTGTAGATGGCTGTAACTCCTTGTAGAAGTCAACCGGCAACCTTCCAAAATGAAAATGGTGATGTTTGAAATAAGGGTTACAGTTGCAAGACAAGGGCCTGGATAGTTTAGATGTGATGTATGGAAGGTGTTTGAAGTGTTACAAAGCAAAACGCACGAGCCAATATTGAAATGACAAGAGTTTTGCAGAAGCTGCCCTGTTTGGGCAGAAAATGTGTTTTCTGTGTTTGGGAAGGTTTTGGATGTTGTGCACTCGTGTTTCTGCTTGAGACAAGTTTGTGAAGTTGTTTAGAATGAAACCAAATCTTCTCTTTATCAGATGGACAAGTTATCTTGACTTTTGCCACCTTTCTTGCTTTTGAAGAAAGTTGAGATGACTATGCCAAAGGCCTGTACAGGCTAGCTTGTGGGTTGAAGAGGGTTGGTATACTTTTGTTGTGATCCATGGAAAATGCCTGTACTCAAGGAACAAGTCCAAGGCTCAAGGCTGATAAAGTTGGAAAAGCAAGCTTTATGAAAATGGCAATGTACACTTTTGGCCATTTATGGAATTGTTTCTTGTACAATGCTCCAAAGGTGAAAACAAATACTTTAACCACTGAGTTAGCATTAAATTATGGAGTGTAGAAATTATTTAGGACCTGTAATGCAAGGTATAAGCATGCTAGGACAGATTTGCAACTTGAAGCATTGTAAACATGACTTGAACAAAAGTGACAAAGTGTCATTTTCTCTTCTTCGATTCTCCCTAACCACAAATGATCTTGGAGAGTTCTTTGACATTTTAGAAATCTTGCAACATGCTATACAATCCATCTTTGAAATGAATTTTGTGATACCTCTTCGAACTAGGTGAAAAATATCCATGAAGTTGGGTCAAAAACCTGCCTAAATTAGGGCAAATTTTCACTAAGTCTTTTAGTTCTTGGACCCCTATTCACAAATTCATAACATGAGATCCAAGCATCTTTTGGGAAAACTTTGTGAATAAAAGTTGTATATTTCATGGAGGACTACAACTTTCATGTTGGAAGTTTTCTTTGAATCCAATTGCATCATGGTGAAAAAGTTGTGGAAAGTTAGGAAAAAATAAGAAATTTTCCATACTTAGAAAATTTCTAAGTTATGAAAAATTTCAAATTAAAACCCTAATTTGAAATTTTAGGTTTCTTGGTCAACAAGTTTCACATTTTGACATATCTTGATGAATTATGACCTTTGGCACTTGATTTTGACCAAAAAGTCAAAGTTTGACTTTTCAGTGTACAATTGACTTTTGATCAGTTGACTGCAAAATCATATGTCAATCCTATGCATTTGAGATCTTTTGAACTATGTGATTAGGTCAAGATGACGCCATTGAGTCCTTGAAATCATGTTTGAAACCAATTGGTCACTGTCTAGGTTAAAAATCAGAAATTGCCCTTTCTCGGTCAAAACCCTAATTTTGACCATTTTGCCCTTTTGTTGATTTGATCAAATTGCTTGAGGAGTTGTGGTCCAAACTTGATCAAATGGTACATATGAGTCTAAAATGTTGTTGTGGATAAAAAATTATGAAGTTTGACTGTAAATTGGCCATGGTTGACTTTTTCCCCAATACAGTTGATTTTTAGGTCAACTGTCCAATTGACTGGGCAAAAAAGTGATTCAAGGCTTGAAACTTGGTATGAACAATCTTAGGGGTACAAGATGGTGTGTGAAAGTCACATGAAGCATTGATGGTCCAAAAATCCTTGTGCAAATTCAAACCCTAATTTCAGGCTATCAGTGCAAGGTGATGTCTTGAGCTGACCAAACCCTAATCTTGTCTTGAATCCAATAAGTCTTGTGAGAAAAATATTGATAAATGAGAGAGAAAATTTTGGGGTACAACAGTCATCTCCGCCTAATTGGAAATCAATATCTTGAGCTCGCTTGTCCGGGCCTCTAAACTTTCTCCCCATGTTAAGGATGTCGATTTGTTTCTTTGTCTTCATCTTCTTCTCATTGATGAGAGCCTTCAGTTTTTCTTTCCCCTTGGCTAAATTTAGGAACATCTCCTACAATTGAGCATTCTGAGCATGCAGTTCTTTGACTGTATGTTCGAGAGCCATTTTTTGCTGAAATAAGCAGCAAGATGAGAAACTTGTCTTGGAAACCTGTTATGCAATGATATGTATGGCACGTAGTTGCAAATGCAATGTTTTTAAGGACCTCGTGGATTTAAATTTGTTAATAAAAAAGGAACAAAACAAAGACTCTTAATAGTAAGTTAAAATTATAACTGCCTCTTAGGCTTACAATGAAAGAAAAAAGGGTTACAAGGAAATAAATTATGAACTTGTAAGACCTAATACTCAAGTCTCCTAAAGACGCTTCCCCTTTGTGTTGACATATGCATTAAGGCTCTTCTCTTTGTGAAGTCGTTTTGTCAGCTCTAACACTTTCTTCTCACAAGCATTGAACTGAGTCTCAAAGGTGTCCCTTTCTTCTTTCAACTGAATCCATGACTTCTGTAGCTCTTTAAAGTCAGTAGGAATATCTGGATGAAAAATGGTATGAAGAATATATCCTTCAACAACAGGCTCCACAATTACTGGTAGGATAGCGATATATGGAATTATAAGATTCTGAGCACGAGATCGTACCCATCTGAGGTAGGGCTCCAAAGAGATGGAGTTTTTTGTGTCCCAAAGTCTTGCTATCAATCTTATTCACCATTCCTCAAGCACGTATAAATTTTTGACAGTAACCTTGAGGGTCGTTCTCGTAATCGAATATAATACCTTGGATAAGCATATCATGAAGACCGTCTCTTCGAGCATAACCAAGTTGATGTAGAGCTAGAGAAGGGTTGTAAGTAATACCTTCCATTATGCCAAGGAGTGGTATATTAGGGAATTCCCCACAATGGTTAATAAGAGAGTTACATCATCCTTCGAGACCACGTCAAACCTTGTTTATTCTTCATCACTAATTGGGGAAGGTGCGAAATAAACCACCTAGATAGTAAAGGTATGCAACACATGAGAGTCCCTCGCTCCCTCATAGTACGAGTGTGAAGAGAGTGTAAAATATCTCAAAGCAAAAAGGCACAGGATTATGAGTAAGAAATATTTTGATGTCGTTCACATCTATGAGTTGGTTTGGATTAGGGAATAACACCAAACCATAAATTAGAAGAGCTAAGATCTCCTCAAAAGCATGAAAACTACTAGCATCTAGAAATAGCTGAGCCTTCTCTATCAAAAATTTAGCAAGAATACCTTTAACTCCACTTCTTGTTCCCAATTAGACACAACGTCTGACCGCTTCAGATGTAAGGATGTTGCAATAACTTCAGGCTTTGAAACTTTCTCTAAACCGGTGAAGGGTGTCTGATCCAGAATAGGTACTCCAAGTAGCTTAGAAAATTATTCCATTGTGGGTACAAAATGATAATCTGGGAAGGTAAAATAGTGATGCTTAGGATCAAAGAACTAGAATAGAACACTCATCATGTCTTCTTCAAAACCTGAGGTGACCATACTGAATAGATAACCATGCCTCTTGGTGAATTGAGATTTTTTGGGAACCTTTGAGACTAACTCCTTAAGCCTTGAAGGTAACCTCACAAAGTTGATTCAGATTGTATTTCTGCGAGCGAAAGCCATAACCTGCAACAAAGAACAAAGATAAATCCCTAGGTCCTTGAAATGGTTAGTTAAAATGTTATTGTTGTACCCCAAAATTTTCCCTCTCATTTTAAAGACTTTCTCATGCTCCTAAGGTTCTTAATTGCTCAAGACTACTCAAAGATTGATCAGACAAACCCTCCTCCTAAGCATTAACCTACAACTAGAGTTTTACTTTTCTTAAAGAAAATTGGACTTCTAATGCCTCATGTAAGACTCATGGTTCCTCATATGCTTCAAATAATCCCCATGACAAGTTTCAAGCCTTACATCACAAATTTGCTTAGTAAATTGCTCAAATGATTGAAAATCAACTATATTGGACAAAAAGTCAAATGTGGTCAACATACAATCAAACATCAAAAGTTTTGGTCAACATCAACATTTTGAAGTCACATTCATTATTTTACCAAGGGTTGATCATAACTTATTAAGAAAACTCAAGATTCATCAAAAGTAAAAAAAGTTACTAAATTAGGGTTTTCTTTGGGAGAATTCAATTGGACCTTGACCAGGCATAACTTTCACATGCTTCATCAGAAAATTATCAACCAAAGCCCATTTTTATGGAAATGAAATTCTCCACAACTTTTTCACTCTAAGCCCAAGGCCCAAGAATGCTTCATTTAAGAGATATGGGCCAAAATATTACAGGTCATTTTAAAAGTCAACAAAAAGACACTTTTTGTCAAAGCAATTTACATCAAGATAAAGTCTTCAAATGGAAAAATGATCAACATGAGAGTTGTAGGGGACATATTAATCTTTCCAAAAATTCAAAGATCACCTTCATATGATAAATATTGAGAGAGTTATGATTGGTGCAAGTTGGGCCATTTTGAGAAAATGCATGAAATCCAATTTGAGCAAACTTGAATTTTTGGACAAATGGGCTTATCTTTTAGAGTCCAGATATGTTCTTGACCTTATAATGGACGTCTAAATCTATTCATACAACCTTTTATTTTTTTATTTCATTTATTTTGATTTTATTTATTTAAAGTCAAAGTTAAATCAAATAAATATTGAAAAGAGGTGCAAGGCATAAGAGGCTTTTGATTTGGTTATTTTGGAGGCCCATGACCAACATACAAATCGTGAATATTTATTTTTCAATCAAATCTTCATGGTTTTACAACCTTTCAACTCATTTCAAAAACAAATCAAAGGCATGTGTTGTACAAAGTCCAAGCCCATTTTTTTGACCTAATCTCTTCATTTATATATAGCCATCATATTCAGACAATAAGGGGACGAAAAAACCTTGCAAGAATACTCCCACAAAAAACCTCAAATTTTCTCAAAGTAGGGAAAACTTAAAACTTTGTTTTCAGCCTTCCTCAAGGCAAGCGATCTATTGCAATTTGTTCATGAAGTGTTATAGGGACATGTTTGAACCATCTCATGAGTCCCATAATGCCAGAATACTCCTTTGCCATAATCATCCCGTTTTGCGTTATTTTCTTGATATCTCTTTATACAGGATGATTCGTTCAATTCTAAGGCCACCATTGAATTCACAGCCCTCAAATTAGTGGGGTAGGGTTCTATTTGTTCACTAATGCACGTTGTTTTGCAAGTTTGAAAAAACGTCTCACCAGAGAAGACGATCGGAGCTAGGGCTCTGACGCTTCTCTGGTCCCTCTGATTTGGTTTATGATATATTTATTTTGTTTTATTATGATAATGGATGAAACATCCACGCCAATGGCAAGGATGCGTGCGATAAGGCATTGGTACACAAGGGTGTGGGTTCGATCCCTGCCTTTTTCTATTTTTTCTTGCTATTTTCCAATTTATGTAGGTTTTATATATTATGCAACGCGCCTGTATTTCTAAAACCAACCAGCGCTTGGCCTGGTGGTGAGCTATGCGTGGAAAGAGCTGAAGGGCGTGGTTTCAACACCCACCCCATACAACTATTTTTTCTCTATTTTTCACTAACCCTATTTTCTCTACTTTTCATTTATTTTCCCTTTATTTTAGTTAAACCCTAACTTTAATTAAAACCTAATTATATTTTAAAAACAATTAATTAACCTAATTAGTTTTTCTAATACTATTAATTTAGGATTAGGTTTTTTTAACAATTAAAATTTTGACATTTATTTTTTTAATGAAAACCTTTCTTAATATTAAAATCAATTAGAGATTTAGGTTTTATTAAAACTATTTTCTAAAATACCAAAATATTTTCTTTCCTCCAAAACCTTTTTCTATTTTCTTTTCTTTTTGCTATTTTAATTCTTAGATAAAAATGTATAGGTCACATTATTCGTATTGTAATAACTTAGGTTTACTTCCCACATTTTTTCCTATTTTGTATCTGCTCCGAGGTTGTAATAGTTATAGGTTTAAATTCTCGCACTCATCCATTATGTGACTTCATCGAAGCCATGTAATAGCATAGGAATTTTACTTTTCGCATGTTTATATGTTTGCTATATTTTATGTTTTTAGTAATTAGGTGTGTATGGCAAGACTAATAATTAAACGTAGAAAACCCTAATACAAGATAAATAACTGAACTGAACACACTATTCACACTCACACCTCTATGGTAACCTCCCTTTGTTTCCTTCGGAAATAACAGTCATGTTCCTCGAATGTAGGGATACTTTAGCAAAGTCCCTTCGTATAAAGATCATAGTCCCTCGATGACCCTTCAATGTTGCCTACGAAAAATGATATAGTCCCTCTGATAAATTGCTAAAGTATCTCTATTTGTTGTCTTCGATGACCATACGATGACCCCATGTATGTCCCTTCACATCCAATAGATAGGTTTACCTACCAACTAATGGTATGGATAGCACCATCTCTAAAGGATAAGGAAAATAACAATAATGACCTTGAGTGGGTAAGAACTGTTAATTGCCTGCTCACGATTTTTTCTAAAGAAACATTTTTTACACATCACACTTTCAAAATATTTTCAAACACTTTGTACGCATTCTTAAGGACTGATACAAGAACTATTACAAAGTTAGCCGTACTTTAGGATTTTCAAAATATTTTCAAATCACATACACAAGAAGCAAGGTTTTGAAAAGGGAGCTAGCGATTAAGAGTTCGTAGATAACTACAGATGAAAAGGGTGCTAACACCTTCCCTTTTCATAACTTACCTCCCAAACTCAAAATCTATCATGATCTTTCCTGTTCTTTTCACCCTTTCCTTATTGGATAAAATAAAAGTCGATGGTGACTCTAGCTATCCACACATTTCGATAAAACCAAAAAAGTCAGTTCTCCCACCGTATTATAGAACTGGCGACTTTGCTGGTGAAATACTTAAAAAGGAGGGGTTACCTTAGGGTTAAATCATTTTTAACTGCTTTAATGTTTGCTTTATTTGTGTTAAATTTAAGGGTTTCTTGGGTTTTATTTCTTGTATGATCCTACACCCGGGTCTAGGGATGCCTTAGGTAAGTAGCAATAGATCATGGAAACTGTACAACATAGACCGATATGGTTGAAGTCATGGCTATGATTAGTGCGACACTTTGGATTGTACTAATGTTCCTTGAGTCATTAGTACTAACTGACTTTTAGAACCTTAATTAACGCATCTTGGCCATTAGAAGGTAGTGAGATGGCCGACTTTGGTGCAGTTCATGGTTGGTTGATACTCGATGCTACTGTCATTGAGATTCGACTCGCGAGAAGTTTTGGTGGAAAGTCAGTTGCTATACTAAAATAAAACCTTCGAGAAAGATTCGTGATATGAGATCCCTAGAACCCAGTTACTATTTTAGGACAGGTTAAGCCAACTTAACTTCAATAGAGAAGGGTACTTACCAATGGACCTCATGCAAGACTTTAAACCTAAGGCTTTTGTGTGATTTATTTGTGTCTGCTACCTGTTTAAACATGAACATAACATCACGACATCATAACATCATGACATGGCATTCTACTAACCATTTCAAGGATCTTAGGGGCCTTTGGTGCAGGATTATTACAAGTTAGATTGCAAACAAGGGGCACGAGGATTTATTTTCCTCTAACTGGAAGCCATCGAAGATTAAAGTACATTCTCTTGAGTCAGAGGCTATGACCCATTTGATATGATGAGCTTGATTCTGATAGAAAGAGTTCAAAGATAAAAGCTCAAAGTTCTCCAAGACAAAGCTGCAACCAGATTTCTTTTTCCAATATTTTTATCCCATAAGATCCTTGAAAACATTACATTTTCATCTACATATCATACATCTTATTACATAACAGGTACTTTCAAGACAGGTTTTCTCATCTTCTTGTTGTTTATTTTAGCAGAAAAAACAGATCTTGAACAAACAGTCAGAGATCTCCAAGCTCAGAATGTACAATTCCAACAGATGTTCCTGAACTTAGCCAAGGGGCAGGAAAAGATGAAGGTACTAGTCACCAGTGAGAAGAATAAGAAAGCAAAGAAACTAATTGGATTTCTTAACATGGGAAGAAAGTTCAGAGGTCCTACCAAGCAAGATCAAGATCTTAACATCCCATCTGATGAAGATGACAAGAAGGATGAAGATAGTAAGAGTGTGAAGACTAAAAGAAGACATCCTGGTTCAAAAAAATGTCATGATGAAGAGGAAGATGATTACTTGGACGAGCAGTACCCCTTGATGATGAAAATTATAAGTTGTTGGAAAAGCGTCTAAGAGCAATGAAGATCTAGAAAGTGCCTGGATTAAACTTTGATGATTTGAGTCTATTGTCTGGGGTTGTCATTCCTTCTAAATTCAAAACTCGTATGTTTTCTAAATATGATGGCATTTCTTGTCCAAAGCTACATTTTAGGTCTTATGTTCGGAAAATCCGACCACACACTGCTGACAAGAAGTTGAGTGTTCATTTCTTTTAAGAGATCCTGTTTGGGACACAGTTGGAATGGTTTTACCAACTAAAAGAGACCAATATTCACACCTGGGAATATTTGGCTGCTGATTTCTATAAACAATATCAGTACAATGTCGATCTTGCACTAACCCGTATGAAACTACAGAGTATGACCATGCGCTCTGATGAAGGCTTTAAAGTGTACGCACAGAAGTGGAGATATCTTGCGGGAAGAGTTCAACCTTCTTTGGCTTATAGAGATTTGGTTGACATGTTCATGAGCACACTGACAGGTCCTTTCTATAATCATCTTCTAGGAAGTTCTTCGGTTGGTTTCTCTGAGTTTATTTTGACAGGGGAACATGTGAAAAATGGAATCAGAAGCGGAAAAATCCAGGTGGATACATCTTCAAATATTTTGAAGAAGAATTATAATTGTAAGCGTGAATCCAATGATATGTACGGCCATAAGAGTCATAATAAGAGTGACCGATACCAATCTGTGGGGGCAGTACTGATCTCCAATTCTGCGCCAGTGTAACAACAACAAAGTAATCAGAGCGGGAAGGAGGCACCTAGGAGGCAGTTCACAAAGATCAACATGCCACTGGCGCAAGAATTATAATACATGTTGAAGGATGGGCTAGTTACATTAAGAGAGCCACCTCTAAATCCAAACACTTCCTCTCTCCATTACAATCCCAATGCAAGATATGCATACCGCTCTGATAGCCCCGAGCACGACACTAGCAATTGTTGGGCTATAAATAATAAGATCCAAGACATGATTGATGCCAAGGAAATAGAATTTGATCCTCCTGGGGCCCCTAATGTGATTACTGCACCTATGCCCAATCATGACAAGGGTGTCAATTCTATTGACAAGGTTTCTTATGTTTCTACTGTGAATGATTTGACTACTCCTCTAATGGTTATTAAAGAAAAGTTACTGCAAGCCAGTTTATTTCTGGGTTGTGCTGAAGTCTGCTACTACTGTGCATCCCAATACAATGGTTATGCATTGCTCAAAAAGGTATTCAGTGTTTGATGGATAACCGTGAGATCCTATTTGAGAAGATTCCTTCTGAGAAGACTCCTTCTATGGAGAGTACATCCCAAGACCTGAATCTTGAAGACGTGTCTACAATTTTCGGTACCCCTATAAGGATCACTTCTAAGGGTCCTATAAAGATTATTGTCGAACCTAAAGTTGCTCCCCTGATTATTATTGCGCCTGGGCCAATTCCGTATTCCTATGATAAGGATATCCCTTGGAATTATGGAGCTAATGTCACTACCATGGAGCCAAGAAGGAACCATTGACTGTTGAAGAGTAAAATGTTGAAGTTGTTGATCCCGATGTTGGAAATATTGTTTGGACTAGTAAGGTTACCAAAAGTGGAAGGGTTTTCTCTTCAGAAATCTCTCTAAAGACTATTATTGCACCAGTTCGTATCACTGTTACAAAATCTACTACTGAAACTCGAGGCGAAGAACATAGGATCGAGCCTGCCAAGACGGAGGAACCAAAAAAAGCTATTATTGAAGATACATCCAAGCAAGAGATGGTGGAAATATTAAAGATTATCTGAAAGAGTGACTACAAGATTATTGAATAGCTGGGGTAGACCCCCTCAAAAATATCTATGATATCCTGTTGTTATGCTCTGCAGCTCATGCTCAGGCTTTGGTAAAATTTTTGAAATCTACTTATGTACCACAAGAAATCTCTATTGATCAGTTCGAAAATCATATTGCTAGCCTGACGACTGATAATGGGCTAGGCTTTTCTGACGCACACTTAACTCCCATAGAAAGGAATCATAATAAGGCCCTGCATGTCTCCATTGAGTGCAGGGGCACTACCTTATCTCATGTGTTAGTGGACACAGGTTCCTCATTGAACTTGTTTCCAAAAGCTACTTTAGACAAACTTGACTATAAAGGGATTATCGTAAAATCCCATGATATTGTGGTAAGAGCTTTGGATGGTTTGAAGAGAACGGTGCATGGAGAGGTTGATCTTCCAATCAAAGTGGGTTTACAGGTCTTTGAATATACTTTCTATGTGATAGATATTCGTCCAGGCTATTCTTTTTTGTTGGGACGCCCTTGGATTCATGGGACATGTGCTTTTACTTCTACCTTACACCAGAATTTGAAGTATCCCATGACGAGAAAGATCGTTACAATTTATGGCGAAGAAGAATATATGGCGAGCCATCTGAATTCTTTCAATTATGTCAATATGAATGGTGAATTTGTCGAGACTACTTTCCAGACCTTTGAAGTTGTTTCTCAGACAACCTTAGTTGATAAAGCTGTTTTTGTTGTTCCTAAGACTCCATCAAAAATGGCTTCTCTAAAAGATGTTGGGGCTATGGTTAAAGAATGTGGTTGCATTGTTTGGGGTCAGCTCCCCGATATTCCTTATAAACCTAACAAGTTTGGTTTCGGTTTCACCTCACAGGCTCATAGTGTTGTCCATCATGCTCGTGCCAATTCTGAGAGACCACCATTCTGCATCAACAATAATGGAGTTCACAACAATCATGTTAATGTTGTGGAAGATGCTGATAGTGACTACGACATAGACAATTGGATCTTCCCTACTACTGGAAGTGGGCTAAATAATTGGAAGGGCTAAGACTTTATCCCAATCTCCTTTAGTCAGGAGTAAATTCTATTTTCTATTTTCTTACTTTTAAGTTTTTGGTTATGTAATTTAAACAATAAACTTTAAGCCTGGTGCCTTACCGGGGGCACAACGGTCCATTTGTTAGGGTTGTCATTATTCATCAGCATATTTTCATTTAATAAATCATTGGACATTTGCTTTCAAATTTTGCGCTCTTTGTCTTTCTTTTACTTTATTGTTTTCAAAATAGCTATGTCTTATTACACACACACACACACATATATTATCTGGTTTTTGATGGAGCTTCCAACGCGCTCAATAATGGAATTGGTGCCGTGATTGTCTCTCCCAAGGGTTTCCATACGCCCTTCACCTCCACATTATATTTTGACTGTACCAACAACATGGAAGAATACGAAGCATGCACCATGGGTATCAAAGCTGCCATCGATAATGAGAATTAAATTCTTGAATGTATATGGGGACTAAAACCTAGTAATCAATCAGATTTAGGGAGAATGGGATATGAAGCATCTGAATCTCATTCCTTACCGAGAGCATGTGTTGACATTAATTGCATACTTTGAAGAAATCACTTTTGATCATATTCTGCGAGAAGAGAATCAATTGGAAGACACATTAGCTACCTTGTCATCTATATTCAAAGTTAGATGGGACAATGAAGCTCCTTGAATTACTATTGGGAGAATAGACGAACCGACACATTGCTACGACGTTGATACTGATGGTGTAAAGGAAAAGCCTTGGTACCACGAAGTGAAAAGATACCTCGAGACTCAAGAATATCTTGAAGGAGAATCTCTCAATGATAAGAAATTTCTACGGAGGTTCTCTACCAAATTCTTTCTGAGTAACAGAATGTTGTACAAGCGCGATAACAGTTCGACTCTGCTTCGTTGTCTAGACAAGAAGGAAGTTGAGAAGATTACGGAATATATACACGAATGAGTCTTTGGTACTCATTCCGGTGGACAAACAATGGCTAATAAAATTCTGAGAGCGGGTTTATGCTGACAAAGTGCATGTGCCTCCGGTTCCTTTGAATGTCTTGACTTCTCCTTGACCGTTTGCACTGTGGGGCCTTGATATCATTGGAGAGATTAATCCTAATGCTTCTAATGGGCATCGTAACATCTTGGTCGTTATTGATTACTTCACGAAGTGGGTTGAAGCAGCCTCTTTTGCCTCTGTTACCAAGAATGTTGTGGCCTGGTTCATTAAGCTTAATCTCATTTATCGGTATGGCATACTCGAGAGGATCATCACAGATAATGGTACCAATCACAATAATATGATGATCACGGAACTCTGCATGCAGTTTAAGATTAAACACCACAACTTTTCTCCATATCGACCAAAGATGAATGGCGCAGTGGAAGCCGCTAACAAGGACATCAAGAAGATTTTGCAGAAGATGACAGTGACATACAAAGATTTATATGAGATGTTACCATTCGCCCTTCATGGTTATCACACTTCAGCATATACATCAACTGGGGAAACTCTATTTTCTCTAGTTTACGGTATGGAGGTTTTCCTGCCTAACGAGGTCTAGATTCCTTCTCTAAGGATTATGAAAGACGAATGTTTAGATGAAGAGGAATGGATACAAAGCAGACTAGACCAGATAAACTTGATTGATGAAAAGAGGCTTGCGGCTATGTATCATGGTTAGATGTATCAAAAGTGCATGATCAAGGCCTTTAATAAGAAAGTCAGACATCAAATATACCAGGTTGGTAATTTGGTTATAAAGCACATCATCTTACCACAAGGTGATCCCAGGGGCAAATGAACTCCCATATACAAAGGGCCATTTATGATTAAGAAGATATTTTCAAGCGGTGCTATGATACTTACCACCATGGATGGTGAAGATCTTCCACACCCTGTGAACACAGACATAGTTTAAAAATACTACGCATAAAAGAGACCTGCTAGGTTGACTGGCCTAGACAAAAATAATGGCGTCCCAAAGAACCAAAAGGGTTCGGACAAAAATTAGGGATATATAAAAAAAATGTACATCCGGCAACCCAAAAACCTGAAAGGGCGGCTTGGGAAAAAAAGGATATCCCGATGGATTAAAAACTCGAAAGAGCGGTCCAAGAAAAAGTTAGGGATTAAAGCGTACGGCTATGTCCTGTCAGATCACCCATCTACTTACAGCCAACATGATTACCTACGTCAAAGTTCAAATGGTACAAATCAATTCAATCAACTTCTTCCGACGGCAAGGGATGAGATTCTTGATAACCTATAGGCAATAGGAGAGTTTAAACTCGATGGGATCATTTCAACATAGTTTTTTTTTCTTTGTTTCTCTTTATACTCCTTTTCTTTTATGACAATTTCCTCTTACTAGGATTTTTGTCTCTTTGTATCAAAATTGTCTGTTTATAGACAAATTTTCCAAATAAATACAATCAATTTCAAATTCAAAAGCTATTTTTACTTTCTCTATTTTGTTTGCAAAAACGTCCAATGATTATATTGAATGAACATATGCATTTGAATATGATTATCGTTTACAAATATATGCATAGAAATAGGATTAGTATTTACGAGAGACTTTGGGAGTTGGGATATCGTTCGAAGTTGACCATAAATTCCCACAGACCAATTTCCTCAGATCTTTCTCTACACGATAATCCCCATAAAAGATAATTTCCCCAATGAAGTTGCCACGGTCTATAGGGTTTATTTCCCCAACAGAGTTTATTTCTCCGATATTGCAATTCCCCGACAAGATTCTCTTCTCCGGCCAGATATTACTCAATGTTACCCTCCCCAGAAGAGATAATATTCATATCCTAAATCCGGTCAAACAGCACATCAGAGAATTTCAGTTCTTTCATCTCCAGTCAGAATACAAACCTTACAAAGAACGATGAATGACTGACTCTCCTTGAATGTTTCTATCCTCAAGCAGAAGTCAAAGATCCTCAACGGAATTCCCTCAAGAAGAAAAAATAAATCCCCAATAAAAGAAATTTGAAGAACTACTGTCTTCATCCCCAGAAACAATCAGGGATTTATTTTCCCCAATAACATATTTTATCCATGTATCGTTCACAAAAATCATGACATATGCATACAAAACACATATATTAGTCTCATTTATTTTGAGAACATCATTACACAATGCATTACATACACCATGTTATTGCACAAAACTAATTCTACCTTTTCATGTTAAGTTCACAAACAGACAAATATTACCAGCAATTTACAAACAGGTTATGGATCAATTCCCGAAAAGAAACAGGGCGACTATCTACACGACCAAACAATTCCCTCCAGAGACTGAATTTTGAAAATAATTCTCCTTCAGGACCTTCATTCTAAAAAGCATTCTCCTTTAGCGCTTCGTTCTGAAAAGCATTTCCCCTTCATCTTCGAAAATTCTGAAAAGCATTACCCCCAGAGACCGAGTTCTAGCGAGCATTTCCTTCAGAGGAGTTCTGAAACACACTTCCCCTTCATCACTTCATTCTGAAAAGCATCTCCTTCATAAGTTTATTCTAAAAACCATCTCCTTCAGCGCTTCATTCTAAAAAGTATGTTCCCTTCAAAGATGGAATCCTGAAAAGCATTTCCCCCAGAGACCGAGTTCTGGAGACCATTTCCTTCAGAGGAGTTCTGAAACACATTTCCCCATCAACACTTCATTCTGAAAAGAATCTCCTTCATAATTTTTATTCTAAAAAGCATATCCTTTAGCGCTTCATTCTGAAAAGCATGTTCCCTTTAGAGATGGAACCCTGAAAAGAATTTCCCCTAGATACCGAGTTCTGCCAAGCATTTCCTTCATAGGAGTTTTGAAACACATTTCCCCTTCAGCACTTCATTCTGAAAAGCATCTCCTTTAGAATTTTTATTTTTAAAAGCATCTCCCTCAGTGTTTCATTCTGAAAAGCATGTCCCCTTCAGAGATGGAACCCTGAAAAGCATTTCCCCTAGAGATCGAGTTATGGAGAGCATTTCCTTCAGAGGAGTTCTAAAACGCATTTCCCCTTCATCACTTCATTCTGAAAAGCATCTCCTTCAGAAGTTTTATTCTGAAAAGCATCTTTTTCAGCGTTTCATTCTGAAAAGCATGTTCCCTTCAGAGTTGGTACCCTGAAAAGCATTCCCCTAGAGACTGGGATTTAGCGAACATTTCTTTTAGAGGAGTTCTGAAATGCATTTCTCCATCAGTACTTTATTCTAAAAAGAATCTCCTATAGCGCTTCATTCTGAAAAGCATTTCCCCTTTAGAGACGGAATCTCGAAAAGCATTCTTCAAGATACAGTCAAGCGTAGACTCATACTGATACTCATATTAATAGTTACTTTGGATGGCATCCGTAAGCTCATCTCTGATGACAATCTATCATTTCTTCGAATGGCATCTTTAAGCCCATTCAAGCAATACAATCAAATAAAAAACGTTAGTGCATGCACATGCGAGTGCAGATTTCTAGGTACTTGGGTGTTCAATCTTCTTCCACCTTCAGATTTCGACTGGCGAGTATCTAACTCTTCATATTTAAGAAGATTGAACAGGGGCAACTATTGTATCCCAAACATTTCCCTCTCAATTTAAAAGACTTTCTAATGCTCCTAAGGTTCTCAATTTCTCAAGACTACTCAAAGATTGATCAGACAAACCCTCCTTATAACCATTAACCTACAACTAGGGTTTTACTATTCTCAAAGGAAATTGGACTTCTAATGCCTCATGTAAGTTTCATGGTTCCTCATATGCTTAAAAGAATCCTCATGTCATGTTTCAAGCCATACATCACAAATCCCATTTTTTTGGAAATTCATCTCTCTACAACTTTTTCACTCTAAGCCCAAGGCCCAAAAATGCTTCATTTAAGAGATATGGGCCAAAACATTGCAGGTTATTTTAAAAGTCAACAAAAAGATACTTTTTGTCAAAGAAATTTACTCTAAGATAAATTCTTCAAATGGAAAAACGATCAACATGAGAGTTGTAGGCAACATCTTGAGCTTTCCAAAAAGTCAAAGACCACCTTCATATGAAAAAAATTGAGAGAGTTATGATTGGTGCAAGTTGGAAAATTTTGAAAAAATGCATGAAATCCAATTTGAGCAAACTTGAATTTTTGGACAAATTGGCTTATGTTTTAGAGTCCAAATGTGTTATTGACCTTATAATGGACCTCTAAATCTATTCATACACCCTTTTATTTTTTTTATTTTTTTTTCTGATATTATTTATTTAAAGTTAAAATTAAATCAAATAAATATTAAAAAGAGGTGCAGGGCATAAGAGGCTTTTGATTTGGTTATTTTTGAGGCCCATGACCAAGCTACAAACCGTGCATGTTTATTTTTCAATCAAATCTTCATAGTTTTACCACCTCTCAACTTATTTTGAAAACAAATTAAAGGCATGTGTTGTACAAAGTCCAAGCCCGTGTTTTTGACCTAATCTCTTCATCTATATATAGCCATCATATTCAGACAATAAGGGGACGAAAAAAATTTGCAAGAATACACCCAGAAAAAACCACAAAATTTCTCAAAGTATGGAAAACTTAAAACTTTGTTTTCAGCCTTCCTCGAGGCGAGCCATCCACTACAATTTGTTCTTGAAGTGTTATAGGGACAGGTTTGAACCATCGCATGAGTCCCATAATACCAGAATACTCCATTGACATAATCATGCCGTTTTACATTAATTTCTTGATATCTCTTTGTACAGGATGATTCATCCAATTCTAAGGACACCATTTGAATTTTCATCCCTCTAATTAGGGGGTTAAGGTTCAATTTGTTCACTAATGCGCGTTGTCTTAGAGGTTTGAAAAAACGTCTCTTAGGAGAAGAAGATCGGAGCTAGGGCTCTGATGCTTCTTCGGTCCCTTTGATTTGGTTTATGATATGTTTATTTTGTTTAATTATGTTAATCAATGAAACAGCCACCCAGTGGTAAGGATGCGCGGGATAAGGCATTGGTACACAAGGGTGTGGGTTTGATCCCTACCTTTGGCTAATTTTTCTTGCTATTTTCCAATTTTTGTAGGTTTTATATATTATGCAATGCGCCTGTATTTCTAACACCAACCAGCACTTGGCCTGGTGGTGAGCTATGCGTGGAAAGTGGTGAAGGGCGTGGGTTCAACACCCACCCCATACAACTATTTTTTCTCTACTTTTTATGAACCCTATTTTCTCTACTTTTCATTTATTTTCCCTTTCTTTTAATTAAACCCTAGCTTTAATTAAAACCTAATTATCTTTTTAAAAACCATTAATTAAACTAATGATTTTTTCTAATACTATTAATTTAGGATTTGGTTTTTTTAACAATTAAAATTTTGACTTTTATTTTTTAAATTAAACCTTTTTTAATATTAAAATCAATTAGAGATTTAGGTTTTATTAAAATTATTTTCTAAAATACCAAAACATTTTCTTTTCTTCAAAAAAATTTCTATTTTCTTTTCTTTTTGTTATTTTTATTCTTAAATAAAAATGTATATGTCGCATTATTCGTATTGTAATAACTTAGGTCTACTTCTCGCATTTTTTCCTATTTTTTATTACCCCGAGGTTGTAATAGTTATAGGTTTAAATTCTCGCACTCATCCATTATGTAACTGCCCTGAAGCCATGTAATAGAGTAGGAATTTTACTTTATGCACATTTATATTTCTACTATATTTTATGCTGTTAGTAATTAGGCGTGCATAACAAGACTAATAATCAAACGTAGCAAACCCTAATACAAGATAAATAACTGAACTCAACACACTATCCACACTCACATCTCTAGGGTAACCTCCCTTTGTTTCCTTCATAAATAATGGTCAAGTCCCTTCATATAAAGATCATAGTCCCTCGATGACCCTTCTATGTTGCCTATGAAAAATGATCTAGTCTCTCTGATAAATTGCTAAAGTTTCTCTATATGTTGTCTTCGATGACCATACGGTGACCCTACGCTTTTCTCTTCACATCCAATAGATAGGGATATCTACCAACTAATGGTATGGATAGAATCATTTCTAAAGGAGAAGGAAAATAACAAGAACGGCCTTGAGTGGGTACGAACTATTAATTTCTCGCTCATAATATTTTCTATAGAAATATTTATTACACATCACACTTTCAAAATATTTTTAAACACTTTATAAGCATTCTTAAGGATTGATACAAGGACTATTACAAAGTTAGCCGTACTTTAGGCTTTTCAAAATATTTTCAAATCACATACACAAGAAGCAAGGTTTTCAAAAGTGAGCTAGAGATTAAGAGCCTGTAGATAACTAAGGATGAAAAAGGTGCTAACACCTTCCCTTTTCATAACTTACCCCCCAAACTCAAAATCCATCAAGGTCTTTTATGTTCTTTTCACCCTTTCCTTATTGGATAAAAGAAAAGTCAATGACGACTCTAGCTATCCACACATTTGGATAAAACTAAAAAAACTCAGTTCTCCCACCGTATTACAGTTATGTTATGATGATATGATATTATGATGTTATGTTCATGTTTAAATAAGTAGCAAACACAAACAAGTCACACGAGATCATTAGGTTTAAAGGCGTGGATGAAATCCATAGGTAAATACCTTTCCCCATTGAAGTTAAGTTGGTTCAACCTGTCCTAAAATAGTAATCGGGTTCTAAGAATCTCATATCACGCATCTTTCTCGCATGCTTTATTTTAGCACGGCAACTAACTTGCCACTAAAACATCCCAAAATTTGAATCTCAATAACCGTGGCCTTGAGTATCAACCAACTTTGAACTTCAACAAAGTCGGCTTCTCACTACTTTCTAATGGCCAAGATGGGTCAATTAAGGTTCTAAAAGTAAGTTAGTGTTAACGACACCACGCAGAAGCCTAATTTTATCCTTGACCGACTTAAGGAACATCAGTACAAACCAAAGTGTCACACTCACTGTAGCTATCATGTTAACCATATCGGTATATGTCGTACAATATTTATGATCTATTGCTACTTACCTAAGGAATACAAGATCCGGGTGTAGGATCTTACAAGCAATACCCAAAAAAGCTCTTAAATTTAAGGCAAACTATTCAATCAATTAAATCAAATAAAAGTGATCTAAACTCTAAGATAACCCCTCTTTTTTAAGTAAGTCCCCAACAGAGTCGCCAGTTCTATAATACGGTGGGAGAATTAACTTTGGTTTTATCACAAATGTTGCAGTTAGCAAGAGTCATCACTGACTTTTCTTTTATCAAATATTTAGGAAAGGTGCAAAGAATAGGAAAGACCTTTGATAGATTGTGAGTTTGGGGGGTAAGTTATGAAATGGGAAGGTGTTAGCACCCTTTTCATCCTTAGTTATCTATGGGCTCTTAATTGCTTAGCTCGATTTTAGAAATTGTTGTGTACGTGTGTGATTTGCTTGAAAATATTTTGAAATGCCAATGTAAAGCTAACTTTGTAATAATTCTTGTATCAGTCCTCAAGAACGTATACAAAGTGTTTTTGAAAATATTTGTTGTTTATAAAATGTGATATTTGAACATGTTGTGAGCAAGAAACTAGGAGTCTTACCCACTAATAAGGTCTTTCTTGTTATTTCCTTCTCCTTTGGAGATAGTACTATCCATAGAATTAGTTGGTAGGTAGGCCTATCTATTGGATGTGAAGGGACATGCGTAGGGTGATCGTATGATCATCGAAGGTAACATGTAAGGATACTTTAGCAATTATATTGGAGGGAATATCATCATTTTTCTCGTAGGGTCATCGACGAACTATGATCTTTATTCGAAAGGAACTATGATGAATTGATTGAGGGTCTTTTACTAAAGTATCCCCAGTTTTGAGGGACATGACCAACGTTTCGTAAGGAAACAAGAATGGTTACCCTAGAGGTGAAGTGTGCTAAGTGTATTAGTTTCAGCTATGTTAATCTTGGGAATTAGGGTTTTCTGGATTGTTTTAAGTCTTTCCATAGAAACCCTAATTATTAACAGTTAAATATATATATATATATATATATATATATATATATATATATATATATATATATATATATATATATATATATATATATATATATATATATATATATATATATATATATATATATATATATATATATATATATATATATATATATAGAAGATTAAAGTGTATAATGTAAAGTGCGGAAAATTAAACCTAAGCTTTTACATCATGTGAGCAGTTGCATAATAGGAAAAATGGGAGAATGTAAATCTACGTTATTACAATTGAGAGTGCGACCTATACAGTTTTCTAGGAAATTAAATAAAAGTAAGAAATAAGAAGAACGTTAGAAAAATGTAAAATGTTTTTTTTTGTGTTTTTATAGAAAATAATTTAATGTTAACGAATAGTAATTAAAACCTAATCATTTCTAATTAATTTTAATATTGAGAAAAAGCTAATTAATTAATAAATAAAAATATGTTAAAAATTTTAGTTACTAACTAAAAAAGCTAATCCTAATTTGTTATGGTTTTGAAAAAAATTTAGGCTTGGTAATGGTTAATTAGAAAGGAATTAATTTAAAAAAATAGAATGAAAATAGGGTTAGCAAAATAAGAAAACAAAATGCATGGGGTGGGAGTTGAACCCACACCCTTGAGGTCACAGGTCTACCTTTCTACCACTACGCCATGCGTTGCATTTGTGTTTGAGAATAGGAATGAATCAACATAAGATGAACCTGCTTTGTATCCTGGAAAATAAAAGAAAATTTGCACAAGGGCTGGCTCGAACTCATTCTCTCACACATAATGACCATCACTCTCACCACTGGCACACTTGTCGTTGCGTGTTAGTACAATCATCATCATTCAATTTAATATAAATTGAAAAATAACAATCAAATTCAATTAAAACAATCACGCGCGTAGTGGTTGGCCAGGTTTTTATTTGAATCAACCAATCACATTGTTCCTCTCTGCCATGCAAGCCCTACCGGAGTCAACTAAAACACAGTGACGTCAGAGTCAAACTTCGGTCGTCTTCTCCAGTGGCCTCAAAACTCAACCATCAAAAATAGAAAGAATCAAAGACTAAGAGGGATCGTGTCCCCCTAATTTTGACCTTCTGAATCCATTGGTGATCTTATTTAGGCCTGAAAAGGCCGATAACATGAGATTCGATGAAAATATTTCAAACTTCCCTCACAATTGTAGATATCTATTCCTGCGTCAAACCTCACAAGTAATGGATCAAAACAGTTCCAAATATCATCATGAACATGAATGTATGCATCGAATTCCTTTAAATTGCATGAATTAAAAGTTTGAAATTCCAGAATGTTACCAAACCGATGCAGCCGAGGTGTGCTGTTCTAGCGTGCTTCGAGCTTGAATAAGGATTGCAATGATTTCCTGGGAACTTCAAGAACACGAGTTGAGGCTTGATTTTGATTGAGAGTGGCTAGAAATAAGGATTTCGAGTTGCCCTAGTTTCTTGAAAATTTTGGAATTTTAGGGTTTGTTCTTGAGACAGCTTGCGTGTTTTTTTATGTCTGAAGGTGTTATGTATTTATAGAGGAGTGATTTAGGTCAAGTGGTGTGCTTGGACATCTCATGAAATTATATCTTTTAGTTTTGTTTGAAAATAAATTGGAATCTTCCAAAACCAATAAAGATTTGTTTCAAATATAGACCACACGGTTTCCTTAACTTCAACATAAATTTTTGGGCCTATAACATGATTAAAAACAAAAGACATACCTTGGTCCAACATCTTGACAATTTATTTGATTTATTTTAAAACTATATGAATAAAATTAAAACAAATAAAATAAAAAATCAAGGCTACGCATGGATGGACTTAGAGGTCCTCTAACATGTTATAAACATGTTTAAACTTCAAAAGTTAGGCCCATTAGCCTAAAAGTTCAAGTTTTCTCAATTTGAGTTTCATGCATTTTCTTCAAATTGCTTAACTTGCACCAATCATAACTCTCTCAATTTTGGTCATATGAAGATGATCTTTGACTTTTTCAAAACCTTAAGATGTCTCCTACAACTTTCATGTTGGTCATATTTTCATTTTAAGTATTTAACTTGATGTAAATTTCTTTGACTAAAAATATCTTTTTGTTGACTTTTAAAAAGACCTGTAATGTTTTTACCCATATCTCTCAAATGAAGCATTTTTGGCTTTGAGATTAGAGAGACAAAGTTGTAGAGAATTGAATTTCCCTCAAAATAGGCTTTGTTTGAGAAATATTTGATGAAGTGTGTCAAAGTTATGCTTGGTCAAAGTTCAGTTGACTTCTCCTAAAGAAAACCATAATTTAGTAACTTTTGACTTTTGATGAATCTTGAGTTTTCTTGATGAATCATGATCAACCCTTGATCAAATGATGAATTTGACTTCAAAATCTTGATGTTGACCAAAAATCTTGAAGTTTGACTGTAGATTGGTCAAAGTTGACTTTTTGCCCAATAAAATTGATTTTCAATCATCTGACTAATTGACGGAGCAAATTTGTGATGTAAGGCTTGAAACTTGGTATGAGTGTGCCTTGACGCACATGAGAAACCATGCAATCAATTTGAGGAATTATAAGTCCAATTTCTTTTGAGAGAAGAAATACCCTAGTTATAGGTTAATTGCTTAAGAGGAGAGTTCATCTGATCAATCTTTGATAAGTCTTGAGTTCTTGAGACTCCTATGAGCATGAGGATGTGTCTTGAATTAACTTGTCTTTAAAATGGGAGGGAAAATTTTGGGGTACAACAGAATGCATGTTTCATTTTTCATTTCCAAGGAAACCCAAAGACTTGTTTATCCATGAATACTCTTTTGACAATATTTATCTTTTAAAAAGCTCAACAAAAGAGACTCGTCTTGGGACTTCCCTGGAAATGGTATGCCTATACAAGATGTTGTCATGTCATGGTATGCAATGGAATAGGATCAAGGCTCCACATATCCTGGATAACCACTGTATAATCCTATGAATAATTTCCATACAATTCTCCGAATAGACTGGACATAATAGGATCAAAGGTTCAGAACAGTCTTTGAAAACAAGAACACAGGATAGGATGAAGGTCAAATTTTCCTACAAAAAACCTATACCCGTCTCACATGTGGGTTCTAGTCTTGGAAGAGGTTCCTAAAATTTTCAAAGAGTCGTTGGTCCAAGTGAAAGGTATAGTGTCATAACGAATACACGTATGACAACAGTACCCCTAAGTGAACCTAGTATGGATGTGGCTCTCATGAAAACACTAGTAGGGCATATGTAACACCCTTATAACCCCACATATAAATCACGATTAATTTACAGACAAATCGATACAAATCACCATACAAGGGTGTCACACTTCATAACAAGACATCATAAATACATTCCTGCTCCATAACACGGGTTGCATCATCAAACATCAATATCTTTATAATCCAACACATCATTTAAATTGTTAACTTCAAATCATAATCATTATCATAAAAT
The DNA here is from genome assembly GCA_948472305.1 of Vicia faba. NCBI lineage: Eukaryota > Viridiplantae > Streptophyta > Magnoliopsida > Fabales > Fabaceae > Vicia > Vicia faba. The sequence continues at coordinate 1,492,637,503 of OX451735.1, read as the reverse complement.
AACTCCTTCATAAATCAAAAATCTTAGTTTTTTTGCCTCAACAAAGGTTATAATTAAAAACCATTGTAACAATAAAAAATCCTTTATAAGGTATGTTAACAAAAGGAACATAATATCAAATTCAAGTGTTCCCAACCCGATGTTACATGTCAGAGAAAGACACCTCTAATAAACAAAAACTAATAAAGTACTCCAAAGCTATCTTCAATGCTCCTACAAGCTACTCCTAAGCATCTACATGTTATCCACGTGGAGGCAACATTCAACCAAAAGGGTGAGTAGTAAAAATTCATTATAAAAGATAAAAGGAAAATATTAGTAGTTATAAACAACATCATCATATGACAACACATTCCATTCATCAGTACTCCATACTCACTGATACATCATAATAACACTTAGGCATATTTCATCATATAATCACATAGTTCACAATTAACATCACATCAAAACTCATCAATAATGTTCGTGCAATGACACATATGATGTTAATGCAATAAAACTGACACAATGCTTGTGGTACCAAATTTATGCACTCAATCCGTACAATGGGAATGAGGCTTGTCATAAGAGGACCACCATCCAAAAATGCTATGAATGTATGATACACAACAATGTCATATAAAAGTCGACCACGGCTATTCAATTGCATCACCATTCATATAATCATCATCATATAACATTTGTACTCATTAACATGCAAATTATTAAAACATCATCACATATAACATCAATTAAATCAAAACAACAACATCATAGCAACTTCACAACATTATCAAATTCAACCTTAAAATAGAGGATATTAACATCTTAAACATATAATAGTTCAATCTAATATACACATAGGTATTGGAATCATGCATGAAACAACTCATATAATTTTGTCATAATATAGTTTTACGCGTTAGCTTCCCAATACTTCAAACTATGCGTCAAACCCAAGTTACGAAACTTTAAAATTAGTCTTATACCTGCTCACCTAAGCCTCGCCTGACGACCCTGGGGCGCTCTGCTCGCATTTTGCTCTCCCGGTGAAAGGCGCGATTGGGAGCATCGCTGCTTCTCTCGCCCGATCATGATGTGGTGACATTCCCCTCATACATTTTCCAGGATCTCACCTTTTCCACCACCATGATCGCTAGTTGGCTCACTCTGTGACGTTGGAGCGACGCGCTCGCCATGTGCTCTCCTCTGGCTCACCTGACGATGCTAGCGAATTAGAAACTTCTTAGTTTCCATTTTTCTTCTATCCAGACCATACCAACTCTGATTATAGGCATCATACTCAGTCTAAAACACATTTTAATCACCATACATCACATGTTAACATCAACATGCATCATTACATCATTATAGATTGAAATAATAGTACACAAACATCTTCATCAACAATTTCATCATGAATTTTATCAAATCAATCACACAAATAAACCCTAATCTACCTTAACCCTTTATCAATCATAATAAACCTGATTACACCCCTTAACTCAAATTCCTAGCGACTTGATGTCTTTGATCTATAAGGAATGAAACTCTTCTTCTTCTTCTCTTTGTGTCCTATCTTTTTTCCCTCTTGTACCCCTTTCTATAGTTTTCCTCTTATGCCCTCAATTATCTCACATATTTACCACCATGCTCTTACTCTCCTTTTCACTTTAATATACTATTTAATTATTATTTAAATCTACATGATTCTAATGAGCACCTTAATCCGCCACTACCCAACAACATACCACACACATCACACAACTAATAACCAATAATTCACAAATAATAAATTAAATAATTAATTCTAAATTTGGGGTGTTATAACACTCCCCTACTTAAAGAAATTTCATCCCTAAAAATCACCTGAGGATAACAGAGTCGAGTACGACTCTCTCACCTGATCCTCGCGCTCATAATTTAAACTTCCACTAGCTGGTCCACCCCATAGTACCTACACCAAGGAAATCTCTTTACCATACAACTACTTCACTTCTCAACCTTCTATCTGCATGGGTGATGCTACAACTGTTAAGTTATCTCTCACATGTACATCATCCATTTGGATCACATACGAAGGATCTGGAATGTATTTCCTCAACTGAGATGCATGAAACATGTCATGAAAATTATCAAGCAATGATGGTAAAGTAATCTAATAGGCCACATCACATATCTTCTTAGAAATTTGATATGGACAAACAAAACATGGCGTAAGTTTTCGCGTCTTCAGAGCTCTACCAACACAAGTTACTAGAGTAACTCTAAAAAATAGGTGATCTCCCTTCTAGAACTTAAGTGGTTTCCTCCTATTATGATGATAAATCTTCTAAAGACTTTCTGAAGCTTTCATCCTTTATCTTTTCAGTCATATCCTGCACAATCTTAGGTTCAAGCATAACACTCTCGCTGGACTCATACCAGCACAACGAAGTTCTACACCTCTTACCGTACAACGCTTCTTATAGCGCCATTATGATTCTAGCATGGAAATTGTTGTTGTACGTAAACTCAACCAATGACAAGTGGCTATCCCAATCTCCTCCTTGTTCTAACACGCATGTCCTCAATAAATCTTCCAAATACTAGATAGTCCTCTCTGTTTGACCATTTGTCTGCAGATGATATGCATAACTCAACCTCAATTTAGTACCAAAAGTCATCTGCAAACCTTCCCAGAACTTTGACATAAACCTTGAATCTCTATCTGACACAATACTCGAAGGTATACCATGCAATCTCACAATCTCCTTAATATACATCTCATCCAACTTCTGCATGGGATGCTTAATCTTCAACATTAAGAAATGAGCCGAATTAGTCAATCTATCTACTATCACCCAAATCAAATCGTTTCCCTTAGAAGTCTTCGCCAAACCTTACACAAAATCCATGGAAATGCTATCCCACTTCCACTCCAGAATATTCAATGGTTGCATTAGACCCAGAGGCTTCTGATGCTTAATCTTCAACTTCTAACAAGTCAAACAAGCATAAACAAATTCAATAACTTCCTTTTCATATCGGGCCACCAAAAAAAATTCTTCAAGTCTTGATACATCTTTGTAGCACCGAGATGAATACTTAGACCATTGCGATATCCTTTCTCAAAAATACTCTTCTTAAGCCTTGGCACATCTGGAATACACACTTTATCATCGAACCTCATCACACCATTCAAATCAACTTCATATTCACCTCTATTACCTTGGTTAATTAGAAATAACCCATCAACCAAACTCGCATCATGTTTATGACTTTCTCGTAACTCTTCAAGAATGCCACCAGTCAACTTCAACATCTCCAACTTCACATTGTTAGGAGTTTCTTCACACACTAAGATCATATCTCTGAATTTCTCTATCAATTCTAACTCTCTCACCATAAGCATCGACATATGAAAGGACTTCCTACTCAAAGCATGTGACCCAACATTTGCTTTACCAAGATGGTAACTCAAATCAAAATCATAATCCTTCAATTTCTTCTGATAAAACAAGTACTTCAAACTCTTATGATCACTGAAGACCTCGAATCTAGATCTGAACAGATAATATCTCTAGATCTTCAACACATACACCACAGCTGCCAACTCCAAATCATGTGTAGGATAATTACTACTTTCATGAACTTTTAGTTGTCTAGACGCATAAGCAACAACTTGACCATTCTACATCAGCACACCAGCAAGACCAATATCGATGCATCACAATATACCCTAAAAGATTCACATATAACATCCCACATGTAAGCTTGACCCTTTAGAGTCAATTGAGTCAAAGGTAATTCCAAATTAGAAAAGCCTTCAATAAACCTGCTATAATAACCTACTAAACCAAGAAAACCTTGAATTTTAGTAGCATACTTTAGAGTCTCCCATTGCAGCACATCATCAACTTTAGAAGGATCAATAATGACTCCACCACTTGAAATCACATGGCCAAGGAAACTCACTTCTTTCAACCAGAACTCACACTTTGAAAATTTTGCATACAACTTCTTCTCTTTCAACACTTGTAACATAATTTGCAAATGCTCGACATGCTCTTCTTTTGATTTAAAATAAATTAGAATATCATTAATAAAGACCACCACAAACTTATCCATATAAGAATGTAAAGTTAGATTCATATACTCCTTGAAAACATATGGCGCATTAGAAACGCCAAACAACATTACAGTCTACTCATAATGACCAAACCTTGTTCTGAAAGATGTCTTTGGAATATCATCTATTTTAACATGAATCTGGCGATAACCAGACCTGAAACAAATCTTACTAAACACATTGCCACCTACCAATTGATCAATCAAATCATTAACTCTCGGAAGTGGATACTTATTCTTGAAGTCACCTTATTTAACTTCTTGTAGTTCACACATAACCTCATGCTACCATCCTTCTTCTTATCCAACAACACAGGGGCACCCCACGCAGAACCACTCGATCAAACAAACTTCTTCTCAAGTAACCCTTCCAAATGCTTCTTCAATTTACTCAACTCTAAAGTTGACATCCTATAAGGAGCCATCAATACTAAACTTGTACCTGGTACCAACTCTATATAAAAATCTATGTCATTCTTTGGAGGTAAATCACTGATGTCATCTGGAAACACCTTTGGGAATTCACAAACAACGGGTAATTCAACACTTGTAGCACCATGATCGACTTGCAATGTAGCTGATATTGCAAACATCACAACTTAATCTTCCAAAAGTTCTTCCACTTGCTTAGAAGATAAGAAAATCAACTCTCCACTATCACCAAGCTCAAGGAACCTCACAATCCTATTATAACAGTTGATATGAACATAGTTGAACTCCAACCAGTTCATTCCAAGGATAAAATCAATTTGGTGCAAGGGTAGACACACCAAATCCATCACGAAACTCTTACCAAAGAGAGTTAATGGACAACTCGAACAGACAAAAGTAGTAGTAATATAACCCTTAGTATGAGTATCTATCACCATACTACCCTTCATAGAAGGAAATTTTAATCCAAACATCATGGCACATTCAAGAAAAATAAACGAATGAGTAACACCAGTATCAACAATAACAATTAACTCAACATTGTTAATAAAATAAGTACCTCGAATCAAATTATCCTTCTTGGGAACCTTTGAACCATTCAAAGAAAACACTCGTTTATTAGTCTGAGCAGTAGTAGCAATCTTTTTTGGCTTCGACTAGGTACTGATGTGACTTTGTTCACCATAGTTGAAACAAGTCGGACCTTCATTCTTGCACTCAAAAGCACGATGAACTGTCTTACCACACTTAAACCGCTTGACGAAAGCGGGAGCTCCTCCCCCACTTGGCTTCGTCTCATCAGAAACTTTATGCTTCCCCTTATCAGCAGGAGAACTAACGGCTTACCACGATCCTGGTTCTTCCCTTTCTTCTCATTGTAACTCTTATAATTGGAAAATTTGGCTTTGGTATCCTGATCATAAACCCTACACTTACTCACTAGAATAAGAAACTGGCAAATCTCCTGATATCTAATACCCTACTTAATCTCTAGATGAAATCCATTCTAATATTTGATACAATTAGAATCCTCAACTGCTGGATTATTATAATGCGAACAAAACTTCACTAACTCTTCACACCTAGTAGCATATACAACCACAGTTAAATTATCTTGTTTCAGCTCAAGGAATTCAATCTCCTTCTTGCCACGCACATCTTTAGGAAAGTACTTTCCAAGAATGCAGCTCTAAAAACAACCCAAGTGATATTAACACCAAAAATCTCCATTCTCTAACGTGCGTTTTCCCACCAATCTTCAACCTCTTCTTCCAACACGTGGGTACCAAACTGCACCTTATGCTCCTCTGAGCAAGCCATCACTCTGAAGATCTTCTCGATCTTTCTGAGCCACACTTGTGCACCATCAGGATCATGTACGCCTTTAAAGATTGGCAGGTTGTTTAACTGAAACTTTTCTAAAGAATGAAACTCATAATTCCTTCTAGCATTCTAGGGAAGCTGCTGATTTCGGTCCATTGCATGAGCAAATAACTCCAAAGCATCAACAATCATATCATCATTCTTCCTGCATCCATTTCTCTCTACGTATAGGTAAACATCATTAGAGGAACAAAATATCGATTGTGTTTAAACACAAATTGACCACCAAGACATAGACATCGTATAAAAATTGGCCGCACAGAAAGACATGCTCTGGTACCACTAATGTAACCAACCCCCGAACTTAGATTATCTCCCCTTCTTTTTGGGTTATTCGTTATTTTCCCATTCCTTTTGAAACAATAAAGCGCGGTGGCAATTTTTAATTTGATTTGTGCGGGTCAAGTCAATCCAACGGCTTAGTCTCAACATTTCTACCGCTACAAAAAATGGCGACTTCACCAGGGACAGATTGACCTATTGCTGGTCTATCTCTAAGTGGGTTGAACCTATTGTGTATGTGTTGTTAGTTGTTTTATATTATGTGTTATATATGTTTATATGGATTTTTGTGGTTTTCAGGGTGCTTGGTGATTTCTCATAAGTCCTATACCCGGACTTGGGCAAACATAAGATAGGATTGGAGATATAGTCATGTTATCTTTTAGGGAGTAATCCCAAAAAAGGAGGCATGAGATCCCCCACTTAGTGGAGGCCCCTTTCTATGTAGTATCGTTTACCGAGTAATCAGGAAGATGTGTTACTTTCGACCAGGGAGCCTGCTGAAACTGAGGACCATAGAACCTTTAACCCATCTTAGCATTTTAGGTGTAGTGCAAAAGCGATGACGGATTAATTTGAAAGTGGTTGTCACGTGATACAACACTCAGACGAGTTTTCTTGAGAATATTACTAATTATCGAGTCAATCGGTATGTTGGTAATTTCCAAAGGAAGGATGTAGACTCTGGGAACCTTTTAGAACCTTGTTCGGTAGGTGATAAACTATTAGATCATACCTTATGGGTAGTACCTTTGACTTCATGCTCGTGACGTCAAACCTATGAACCCCCATGTTTGTGATCTTATGTGTGATTGTTGCATCATGCATTCATGCACCCATGAGCATCATTTAAAACATTCTGTTTCAAGGGACTTAAAGTTGACCTTTTGCGAATATCTCTGGTACTTTTGACCATGGATTTTGGAAAAAGAAAGACTCGGAAGTACAATTTCAAGGATCCTAAGATAGATGAATTGATGAATCTGATTCCCGAGATCGAGAGTTCTACATATTTTCAGAAGAAGTATGATTTCATTGTGTCTCTAATGAAGCTCAGGATGAAGAAGGGTATTCTCTCGACTTTGGTCCAGTTCTATGACCCGATGTATCGACGTTTTACTTTCCCTGATTATCAGTTGATGCCTACATTGGAGTATTCTTACCTACTGGGTTTACCTATCACCGATCATGTTTCTTTCACCGGTTTGGAGGGAGAACCCAAGTCCCATGAGATAGCTGCTATGGTTCATTTGGGTAAGTCTAAGATTGAGGCCCACATGACTACCAAAGGAGGAATTAGAGGATTACCCGCTCAGTTTTTATTAGAGAAAGCTCACTACTTTTCTAGGATGAAGAGTACAATTATTATTGAGGCCATCTTTTCTCTAGTTGCATTTGGGTTGTTCTTATTTCCTAACGGTAACAAATTTATGGATATCAATGCCATCAGGATCATTTTGATTGGAAACCCAATTCCTACATTATTAGGAGATGATTATTACTTCATTCATCTTCGGGATTCTTATCATGGAGGTTTGATCATTTATTGCACGCCTTTGTTGTATCAGTGGTTTATTTCTCACTTACCTCCGTCCGACGCTTTTTGGGATGTCAGGAAGGAACCTCATTGGGCTCCAAATATTATGGCCCACACTCATTCCGACATTGTTTGGTATCACCAGGCTTACAATGATGTGGAGATTGTAAATACTTGTGGTAGTTTCCCCAATGTACCTCTTCTTGGTACAAAGGGAGGAATTAACTACAATCCCATTCTTGCACGACAACAGCTTGGATATCCGATGAGAGATAAGCCAAATAATATTCATCTGAGTGGCTTCTTTCTTAAAGAGGGAGAGGATCATAAGGAAGCTAAGGAGGAAATTGCAAAGGCTTGGTGCCATATTCACATGAAGAGTAGAAAGGACTTAGGACCTAGAGGAGTCACTTCTTTGGAGCCTTATCTACGATGGGTACAAGTGAGGGAAATTCATTTGAAGATGCCATATTCCTGTGAAGAACCAATGCCTTATATGTTTGTGAGGACCACTCCTCCCTTTCTAGATGATATGGAAGAACTTCAGCTTTCCCTAGTTAGGATGCAGCAGGAGAAGAAGGCCTGGAAGAATAAGTGTCATACATTGGAAACGTCCTATCGGGACAACTTGGAGGAAAAGGATGGACTAATTGAAATTCTTGAAAGTCGTGTTGTAGAGATGATGGAGAAGCAAGGGGATTTATTTTCCTCTAGAGCTTGATCAGGACTTAATCATTCACTTCCGGACTCTGGTGATTGGAAAGGGGTTGCCGACAGGTATGCAGAAGAGAACAAGGAGTTAAAGACTAAGATTACAAGACTCACAGGAAAGCGTCAGTGTGTGGAGAGATCTTCATCAGCTTTGCTTTCTTAGGATGTTATATTTTATCTTCTATTATACTTGTGATTGCTGAAACTTGTATTAAAAAGTTGTAATCCATTTTGCAGTTATTATAATGAGATTTTTAGTATTTCAAAATGTGTTAGTACTTTAGTATTTACAAATTATCTATAATTCTTTGAGTCCCATGAAATATTAATAATAATAAAATAAATCATGTGAATTTCATATCATGCATCGTCTCGCACATATTTCTTGCATTTCTGTTCATACTCATGTGTCTTACTGTGTTTTTATACTTCGTTCAGTAAGTTGTCTCACCGGTACAATACTCGGGTTAATTCCAGGAAGAAAATGGAGAATCTTGAACAAGAGAATCGCGATCTGCGCAAAGAGGTTACTGTTTTGAAGGCCAATATGGCTAATATGACTGCTTTGATGGAATCATTGCTGGCTGCTCAGAATCATCCACCACTTATTCCTCCTTCTGCTCAACCACAACAAACAACAATTACTTCTGAAGGTCCATCAGTTCTCGTTTTTGTTACCCCGGTTGTTGTTGTTCAGAATCGTATGCCTCAGGGTTATCCATGGGGAATACCAGAGAACTTCATGCCAGAAGGTTATAATCTGGATACTCAAGCTGCTCCAGTTGTTCAAGCTGCTGCTACTCTCGCACCTCTTGTGGTGTATGTTACTCCTGCTGCTAGAAATGAGATCCATTACACTACACCTCCTTCGATAAATGATGTGTCATTTGTTATTGATGAAGTTTATCGTCCTTCTTCTCCATCGAGTGAAAGTATGGGTTTCAATGAATGTTTGGATGATTTTCAAGACCAGTTCAATGAGATACTGAAGGAAATGAAGGCCCTTCGAGGAAAAGAATTGTCTGGATAGAATGTGAGTAAACTATTCCTAGTTCCCAATGTAAAGGTGCCAATAAAGTTTAAAGTGCCAGAATTTGAGAGGTACAAGGGCGACTCTTGTCCTCGTGACCACCTCGTGATGTATATCAGAAAAATGTCTACCCATACCGATGATCAATGTTTTCTCATTCATTTCTTCCAAGATAGTTTACTTAGTGTTGCTCTGAAGTGGTATATGAGTTTGGACAGTAGTAGTATACGTAGCTTTAATAATATGGGAGAAGCCTTCATCAAACAATATAAGTATAATAATTTCATGGCACCTGACCATGACCAGTTAAGGGCAATGGCTCAGAGAGACAAGGAGTTGTTCAAAGAACACGCGCAGTGTTAGCACGAGGTAGCTGCCCAGATGGTTCCACCTATGGGAGAACAAGAAATGACAAAGGTCTTCCTGAAAACCCTTGGATCATTTTATTATGAAAGGATGGTCACCAGTGCGTTGAGTGATTTCACCGAAATGGTGAGCATGGATGTTCGTTTAAAAGAAGCTGTCAAGGAAGGGCGTTTGACAAAAGATGAAGGGACAATGAAGTCTTCGTACGGGTTCTCTCGAAAGAAAGAAAGTTAAACGAATGTTGTTATTGGGGAAAGAAAGATTATACCACCTAGAAGACATCATCGATACCAGCAACAGGTTGCTTCTGTCACTCCAATTGTCAATGTAGCTCCAACTATTGTTCCCTATCAGAGACCCCCTCCTCAGGGAAATCAAGGGAAAAGTCAGAATAGAGAAGCCTTTGACTCTATTCCAATGAGCTATGTACAGTTACTTCCAGATTTGATTAATAAGAAGTTGGTTCAGACCAGGCCGGCCCCTGTTATACCTTCGCCTTTACCCTAGTATTATAAGGAAGACCAGACATGCGCTTTTCAGTAAGGAGCACCAGGGCACAATATTGAGAATTGTTATCCTTTGAAATCTGAAGTACAAAAGATGGTGAGATCGAGCCTCCTATCCTTTAAAGATGTTTTCCGTAACGTGAAAGATAATCATTTGCCTAAGCATGGAGGAGAAAATGTTGTAAACATGGTTGCCGGTTGACTAGAGGACTTTTGGATTTTTTATATCAACCTGGTTAAAGGCGATTTGGTAAAGATGCACATGCTGACCTCTATGAATTCAGCTATTATACCCACGACCATGCTGGTTGTAGTATTTACAGTACAAATATTGAGGGATGTGATAAGATAAAATCTAATCTTCAGGAAATGATGGACGAGGGCCTCATTCATATAATCATACCTAGGGTAGAGTACGAAGAAGATGTGAATATGGTCTTTGGACGTCCTGGAGAATTCTGAATTTTTGACGTGAATCATATGAATGATGATTTGGTGCAGTTACACACTATCTTCTGTCACATGGATAGTCAAGAAGAACACCATTATGGGTCTTTCCAGATTTGCTGCAGAGATTCTCGTGGTTGTTCCATTGTGAGAAGGGGTATTCAGTTGTTGTTAGAAAATAGTACCATAAAAGTTTCAGGCAATAGAGATCATTACCATGGGATTGACGTGATGGAAGATTGCTCGGCCGAGACTGTGTCAGATGATGAGTATGCTTCTGCAGATGAATTATTTTCCTCGGATGAAGATGTGTTCTCCGACAATGATTCTGTGATGTCTAAATATTCTGAAGAGTGGGTGAATATTATTGTGCCTTGTTTCGGTGTTCCCGCCCCTATAGAGATTGAGTACCATAGCAAGTCAGTTGTTGCTCCAGTGGTGATTTGCTTACTGGGGCATGTTACTTATGAATCAGATAAAGTCGTGCCATATAAATACAATGCTACATTCCTAGAGGATGGTGTGGAAGTTCTCATCCAATCTTTGTATGATTTTAAGAATATTGCTGAAGCCAGCCGAGTGACCCACATTGGCCGTGTTTTCGCACCTATAATTCGAGGGAATATTAATGCTGATAAAAAGGTTGTTGAAAGTATCGAACCTAATAGAGCAGTGGGGGAATATAGTGCTACTACTCTAGAAAAAGATGTGGAAAATATATTGAAGATTATCAAGATGATCGACTATAGGATCATAGATCAATTGTTGCAGACTCCATCAAAGATATCTATTCTAGCCTTGCTAATGAACTCTTATGCCCACAGGGAATCTTTGATGAGAGTATTGGATCAAGCTTTCGTGGAAAGTGATATTCCTTTGGACAAATGAAACAATGTCGTAGGGAATATTACATCTTGTAATAACCTGAGTTTCAGTGATGACGAATTGCACGATGAAGGAAGGAATCATAACTTGGCTCTCCATATCTTCATGAATTGTAAGAATGATTCATTGTCCAACATGCTAATTGACAATGGGTCCGCTTTAAATTTCATACTGAGGAGCAGTCTCATGAAGCTGAAATACCAAGGAACTCTCATGAGCCCTAGTGGCATAATTGTGAAAGCTTTTCATGGATCAAGGAAGTCTGTCATCGGGGAAGTAGATTTTCCTATTCACATAGGCCCACACTTATTTCAGATTACTTTCCATGTTATGGATATTGTTCCTGCTTACAGTTGTTTAATGGGACGATGGTTGATCCAAGAGGCATGGGTCGTTACTTCAACTTTGCACCAGAAGCTGAAGTTTGTTCGTGAAGGAAAGGTGGTCATCATAAACGGAGAGCAGTATTTATTAATATATCATTTATCCTCTTTCAATGTTGTGGAAGCGGATGAAGCTACTATTAGAACTCAGTTCCAACTTTATCCATTGATAATGTAAGGGAAAATGAGAATTCTATAGCTTCGTTTAAGGATGCTCAACAAATAGTGCGTAATGGACCTAGTAAGGTGTGGGGGGAAATGGTTGATCCGCTTGTGAATAAAAATAGAGCTGGTTTAGGTTTTCTGTGAAGAGTAATAAAGGTGAGAATATGAAGTCGATGCCTACTTTGGGCAAATATCAAGACATCTTTCACAATGGAGGTTACCTTCATCCAACTGTTCCCAGGATCAATGTTATTCTGGAAGGTGAATGAGAGCAAGAGATGCCGAACTACGTGACGCATGGAGTCAGAGTCTAAAACTGGATCACTATTGATGTTCCCTCTTGCATTCATATTTCAAAGTAATTTGTTTTTTGTTAATCTTTTCAAAAATCTTTCGCTCTGCCCAAGGTGAAAGTATTGATATTGTATGGGCTTATATGTTTCTTTGATCTTTAAAATCAATAATAAAAGTTGTCTTTGATTCCCAAATTTTGTCTTTATTTTCTGATTTTTCTTGGAAAATTGTAATCAGAAAAATCTTTTAAAAATAAATAATAATTGTAATTGAATCTGCATTATCACTTACTATATGCGTCAGGTTCTAAAAGAAATCATAAATCATATGTGGAGATTAATTTAAAAACCTATTGAGTACAATAACCTTGCACCCTCTCCCAACTTTGCATATCCTGCGTATGTCGCCGAAGAAGAAGAATATTATGAAATCCCAGAAGTGGTTTCACAGTTACTTGAGCGTGAGAAAAGTACCATTCAGCCATCTAAAGAGCCGTTGGAGACGATTAATTTAGGTTCAGAGGAAGATCCGAAAGAAGTCAAGATTGGAGCATTGCTTCATCCTGATGTAAAGAGCAGGTTGATTGAATTGTTAAAAGTGTATATGGATATTGTTGCTTGGTCATATCAAGACATGCTTGGGTTGCTTGATTCCATTCGCTTCTCCTATAAATACAGGCTCTATTTCACTCCTTTTCGCAAGCTTTTAATATCCAATTGACCCCTGTTCAGATCCTACATAAACTCTGAATTTGAATTTCTGATTTCTTGCATTCTCACTCCAAAGCACCAAAAGCTCCATTCAGTTAGCTTCATTGAACTTCTATGAAGCTAAACATACTCTTACCTTAAAGAATTGTGACCTATATTGATCTACAGAAGTCTAGTTTCAGAGCCACCTTTTGCTACTTCGTTCAGGTAGATTTCTTGGTCAAATCAATCCAAATAAAAGACTAATCTACTCTCTGCATCCTTCTGGTTCTCATGCTTTTTATAATTTTCAATTTCATTGAGATTTGAGTGAGATATTCTAGAATTTCATGCTTGCTATTATTTATGCATTTTCTCAATTTAAGCCTTGCTCAGTTTATATAAATTTGTTGTGATGGTACCATTAGAATCATCTTGAAGAGACGAATCTAATGGTACCAGTCTGGTCCTCTAATTTTACAGTTTGAGGAACCCCAGTCTAGGGCGTCTGGAGGTTGAAGTCGACCTATGTGTCGTGCTTAAACCAATGAAGGTATGACATGTAATTTTTTGAATTCAATCCAGTGTGTTTGCTTTATCATACGCACGCTTTGAGCGCCCTTGGATCTAATTACTTCTATTAGTCAGACTTCATCCAAAGCGCCATAATTTTAGTTGTTTTTAAATATTAAAAGGTGATCTGGTGCAATTTCCAAAGCTGACCATGATATGCACAGCGTTCCTGATCCCTTGGATCTGATTGCTAGCGCGTTTTGACTCTCATCCAATGGTCCACATTTTTTAAACTTTATTTTATTTTATGTTTTTTTACACCAAAATTTAAAAAATCATAGAAAATTCATTTCTTATTCAAAAATTATGAAAAAATTCATAAATATATTTTCAAATATTCTCTTTCTCATTTTTATTTTTTCATGATTTTATTTTTAGATTTGATATTTTTAGAATTTTTCCTTTATTTTTACTTGTTTCTAATAATTAAAAACTTGCTTTTTTGATATTTTTAAATTCTAAAATTTTTTATAAAAATCATTTTCCTCAATTCTGACTTTCTGAAATTTTTCTAGAATTTTATTTTTACTTCTGTTATTTTGGATTTTTTTCACTTATTTGAGTGATTTTAATTAGTTTAAAAATACTTTTCTGTTTTAAAAAATTACCAAAAATTTATAAAAATATTTGAGATCATTTCTGACTTTTCTATGGTTTCTTATAATTTTTCTTTGACACCTTTAATATAGTTTGATATTTTTCCTTTTATTTCCTTTAAAAAATAATTTAAAAATAATTTTTCTTCTTTTTATTTTGTCCATTAATTGCAATTTATTTTTTTAATATATTCTTACTATGTGATTGTTGATCATGAACTTTACTAACATCATTGGATCTTGGGTGTTGAGTTTAACTCCACCGAAATGGATGGATGATTTTAATGATAGTTTGATTAAATTTTTTGATTCAAATACTTCCCCTACCTCGTCATCTTATCCCTTTCTCACTTGTATTACATGTTGTTAGAGAATAATCTATATATCATTTCTCTAAACATATGGTAAATAGATTGCTATTGACCAACCTCAAAATAGGTGTGACTTCTATATAAGTCCACTTACGATTGCTTAACATAGCGCTAAATTTTGTCCTAATTCGAGAAATGATCATTCATGGCCCAAACCTATGTTTGCAAGCTCAAGTATGTTTAATTTGAAATCTTTGATCCAATAACCTTGAGGTTCATTGTTAGGAGGCTTTGGTCTTATCAATCCTCTAATGAACTTTCATAAAATTTGGTCTAAGTGAATCATTTAAACATCGTTGATCATTTATTGATGCCCTGAGAATTTGAAATGAATGATATACTTGACAAAAAGCAAATGAAACTTATTGTTGAGAGGCTTTGCTTTTATCAATCTTCTAATGAGTTTTCAAATGCAAGTTTTAAGATGGTCATTCAACTAACCTCTAATTTCTAACTCATTAACAATTGACTTTTATTTTTATGCTTTTACTTTATGCTTTTACTTTAAGCACCATTTATTTTATCATTTACATTTCATGCTATTTTCATATTTTCTCACTTGAGCATTTATTTTTATGTCATTCTTATTTTTCTCACTGCAGCTTTTAATTTTCTTTTTGAAGATACCTAATAACTAAATTGAACAATAAAAAAAATTTAATGTTACTTAGACTACTTGGTTACTATCCTTGGCAGTTTTGGAATTATGGACTTCTTGGACTTAGGAGTAGAGACTTTGACCTACCTTTAGACCTTGCGACTTCTATTGTTATTTTGTCTGGAGTTCTTAGGGTTTACCCCGAGACATTGGGTTGTTTGTTTTCTTTGTGTGCAGGTTATTCTGATTATATGCTTTGTTTGTGATTGGGAATTCATCTGTATACAGCTGTTACTCTGCCCAATTTTTTAGAAGACTTAATGCATTTGAATCTTAGTTTTTCTTAAGAGGTTTATTATCTTTGCTTGTTTGGTTTCAAATCCAAAGAATGGGAATTCTACATTGACTCATTGTGTCAATTGTTGGCTTCTTGTTGGTTAGACAGTTCTTTTCCCTAGCTTTTACCTTATGCTTTAGGATAGTCCCTTCATCTCCTCCCATCTTCTTTAATTTCAAAAATCTTCTCCCTCCTTTTGAAAACTCTTCTTGTTTTTAAAATTGAACTACTTTCACAATAAACTTGGACTGAGGTCCATGCATTTTCAAAACATTTTCTTAACCAAATTTTAACCAATTTAATAATACCTTGACATTTTTATGAGAAGACTAAAATTCAATCAATCTCATTCAAACCATTTGTCCACTTTTGCTTTTTACCTTTAAAATTTTCTCAAAAGATTAGATTCTTGTCAATCCTTGTAATGATGCGAGCTACTATACTTCTACAATATATAGTAAAGTGAGATATTTTCCACTTGGGTGTTGAGTGAGGCTATCTTGATTTTAAAATCCAAGCAACATCCTCCACTTTGAGATGACGCAAATTCTCCTTTCTCATAATCGTGGGTAGTAAGTATGTTTTCCACTCGGAGATGACGATGATGTCTCATCTCTTAAAATTAACCAATACACTTGTGTTTTAAAATTTTTAAAGGTGAACTACGAGTACCTTGATCCCCTATTGCACGGAAGGTGGTACATAGGCACTAAAGGTTCACAACCACGGCGGGTGCAAAAATTGTAAAAAATACTTCTTTTCTTATCCCCACAATCTGTTTTTCTTGTATATAACATTTATAGAAAAAATACACAAATTTTCAAAGAGGTTCATGCGGAGTACCGTAGATGTTTAGGGTGCTAAAACCTTCTCTTTGCATAACCAACCCTCGAACTTAGATTCTCTCCCCCTCTTCACATTTTTTCATTCAATAAATTATAGGACGTTTGCATTTAAATTTTGCGCTCTTTGTCTTTCTTTTACTTTATTGCTTTCAAAATAGCTATGTTTTCTTACACACCCACACAAAAAATTGTAGATCCATATCCACCCTAGATCCCATTAATAACAGTTATGTTATTGCCAATTATGACTTCAAAAATTCGATCTACCAAGCCGAGGACAAAGGTGAGGAAGATTGTGAAGTACCCGGAGAGCTTGCTAGACTGTTAGAGCAAGAAGAAAGAGCCATACAACCATATGAAGAGCCAGTCGAGGTTGTGAATTTGGGTACTGAAAATGACAAGAAAGAAGTTAAGATAGGTGACAACCTAGAAGACAGTGTCAAAAAGAGATTAATTCAGATGTTGCATGATTATGTTGAGATCTTTGCTTGGTCGTACGAAAATATGCCTGGGCTGGACACTGATATTATGGTTCACCGTCAATCGATGAAGGAAGGTTGCCTCGCTATAAAGCATAAAGTTTGTCGTATGCGTCTCGAAATGTCTGAAAAGATCGAGGCTGAGGTTATGAAGCAACTCAATGCACGATTCTTAGTTGATACATCATATTTGCAGTGGGTTGCAAATGTGGTGCCAGTAGCTAAGAAAGATGGTAAGTGCATCTGTGTGTAGACTACAAGGATCTAAATAGGGCAAGCCCCAAAGATGACTTTCCGCTTCCACATATTGATGTTCTGGTTGACAACACTGCTCAGCATAAAGTATTTTCCTTCATGGATGGTTTCTCTGGTTCTAATCAAATCAAGATGGTACCTGAAGACATGGAGAATACTAACTTTGTCACACAATGATGCACTTTTTGTTACAAAGTTATGCCTTTTGGTTTGAAGAACGTCGACGCAACGTATCTGCGTGCTATGGTAGCTTTATTCCATGACAGGATCCATCATGAGATAGAGGTTTATGTTGATGACATGATAGCCAGGTCTCAGACGGAGAAGAACATCTCGATCACCTACACAAGCTATATGAGAGATTAAAGAAGTACAAGCTGAGGTTGAAACAAAAAAAGTGCACCTTTGGGGTAAGATCCTTTAAACTCCTAGGTTTCATCGTCAATAATAAAGGTATTAAAGTTGATCTAGCTAAGGCTAAAGCCATTCAAGAAGGAAGTCAGAGGTTTCTTGGGACGATTAAACTACATTGCCAGATTCATTTCCCATTTGACCGATTCTTGTGAGCCAATCTTCAAGTTAGTGAAGAAAGATTAAGTAGTGAAGTGGAGCGCGAATGTCAGACATGTTTTGACAAAATTAAGGAGTACCTCAAAGAACCTCTGATTTTGATACCGCCAGTTGAAGGAAGACCTCTGATCATGTACCTAACAGTGTTAGAGAACTCAATGGGGTGTGTATTGGGGAAACATGACGAATCTTGTCGAAAAGAGCATGCAATAAACTACCTTAGAAAAAAGTTTACCGACTATGAAATAAGATATTCATTGCTCGAGAAAATTTGCTGTGCTTTTGGCATGGGCTGCTCGCCGACTAAGACAGTATATGTTGAATCATACTACTTTTTTGATCTCTAAGATAGATCCAATAAAATACATATTCGAGAAACCCGATCTCTTCGGAAGAATAGAAAGATGGCAAATGGTCTTGGCAGAATATGACATTCAATATACTACTCAGAAGGCAATCAAAGGAACTGTACTGGAAGATCATTTGGCTCATCAAGCTGTAGACGACTACCAGTCTATGAATTTTGAGTTCCCTGATGAGAATATTATGCTAGTTACAGATTATGAAGAACCCGGACCGTATGAAGGACCTGAATCGGGATCCTGGTGGACTATGGTTTTTGATGGAGTGTCCAACACGCTTGGTAATGGAATTGGTGTTGTGGTTGTCTCTCCCAAAGGTTCCCATACGCCGTTTAATGCTAGACTTTGCTTTGATTGTACCAACAACATGGTAGAATATGAGGTGTGCATCATGGGCATCAAAGCCGCCATCGATATGAGAATCAAGTTATTGGATGTATATGGGGACTCAACCCTAGTGATCAATCAAATTAACGAGGAATGGGATACAAAAAATCCAAATCTCATTCCTTATTGGGAGCATGTATTGACATTAATTTCGTACTTCAAGGAAATCACTTTTAAACATATTCCATGAGAAGAGAATCAATTGGCAGACGCATTAGCTACCATGTCATCTATGTTCAAAGTCAGATGGGACAACGAAGCTCCTCGAATTACTATTGAGATATTAGACAAACCAGGGCATTGCTACAAAGTTAATACTGATGGAGTAAAAGAAAAACCTTGGTACCACGAAGTGAAAAGATACCTCGAAGCTCAAGAGTACCCCGAGGGGGCGTCTATCAATGACAAGAAATTTCTATGGAGGTTCTCTGCCAAGTTCTTTTCGGGCAACGGAATTCTATACAGACGCAACCATGATTTGTCTCTGCTTCGTTGTGTAGAAAATAAGGAAGTTGAGAAAATTATGGAGGATATGCACGAAGGAATCTTTTATAATCACTCCAGTGGGCATACGATGGCCAAGAAAATTATGAGGGCGGGTTATTATTGGTCAACTATGGAAATGGATTGCCATCATCATTCCAGAACTTTTCACAAATGCTAGATTTATGTTGACAAAGTACATGTGCCTCCGGTTCCTTTGAATGTCTTGAATGCTCCTTGGACATTTGCAATGTAGGGCATTGACATGATTGGAGAAATTAAGCCTATTGCTTCCAATGGGCATCATTTCATCCACATCGCTATCGATTATTTAACGAAGTGGGTTGAAGCAGCCTCGTTCTCCTCCATTACTAAGAATGTTATTTCCTGATTCGTTAAGCATAATCTCATCTATCAGTATGGAATCTCTGAAAGGATCATCACAGATAATGGTACCAATCTCAACAACACTATGATCACAGAACCCTGCATGAAGTTCAAGATTAAACACCATAATTCTTCTCCCTATCGATCAAATATGAATGGCGCAGTGTAAGCCGCCAACAAGAACATCAAGAAGATCTTGCAGAATATGACAGTGACATACAAAGATTGGCATGAGATGTTACCACTTGATCTTCATGGTTACCGCACTTCAGTATGCACATCAACTGGGGTAACCGAAATCTCTCTAGTCTACGGCGTGGAGGTTGTCTTACCTATCGAAGTCCAGATTCCTTCCCTAAGGATTATGAAAGATGCATGTTTAGACGAAGACGAGTGAATTCAGACTCGATTGGACCAGATAAATTTGATTGACGAGAAAAGGCTTACGGTTATTTGTCATGGTAAGATGTATCAGAAGCGCATGATCAAAGCCTTTAATAAGAAAATTAAACAACGGGTATACCAGGTCGATGATTTTGTAATAAAGTGAATTATCCTACCACAAGGTGCTCCCAGGGGAAAATGGACTCCCACATACGAAGGCCATTTGTGATCAAGAAGATATTTTCTGGCAGCGCTATGATACTTACCACCATGGACGGTGAAGATCTTCCACACCCTATGAATACAGACATACTTAAAAAATACTATGCATAAAAGAGACGCGCTAGGTTGACTGGCCTAGGAAAAAATAAGGGCATCCTGGCGAACCAAAATGGTTCGGGAAAAAATTAGGGATATATAAAAAAAAATGTACATCCGGCAAGTCGAAAACCTGAAAGGTTGGCTTAGGCAAAAAAGGATATCCCGGTGGACTGAAAACCCGAAAGGGCGGTCCAGGAAAAAGTTAGGGATTAAAGCGTACAACTATGTCCCGTTTGATCACCTATCTAGTTACAGCTAGCATAATTACCGATGTCAAAGTTCAAATAGTACATATCAATTAAATTAACTTCTTCCAATAGTGAGGGATGAGATGCTTAAAGACATAGGGGCAATAGCAGAGTTGAAACCTGATGGGATCATTTCCACATAGCTATTTTTCTTTGTTTCTCTTTGTACACCTTTTCTTTTATGATGATTTCCTCTTACTAGGACTTCTGTCTCTTTGTATAAAGCTGTCTGTTTATAGATAAACTTTCCAAATAAATATAATCAGTTTCAAATTCAAAAGCTATTTTTACTTTCTATGTTTTGTTTGCAAAAACTTCCAATGATTATATTGAATGAACATATGAATTTCAATATAATTACCATTGACAAATATATGCATGAAAACATGATTAGAATTTATGAAAGACTCTAGGAGTTGGAATAGCGTTAGAAGCTGACCATAAATGCCCACAGAGTAATTCCCTCAGATCTTTCTCCACAAGATTATTTCCCTAGTGAAGTCGGCGCGGTCTATAGGGTCTATTTCCCCAATAGATTTTATCTCTCCAATATTGCAAAATTCCTTGACAAAATTATCTTCTCAAGTAGGGTTTAATCAAAGTTGCTATCCCCAGAAGATTTATTACGGTATGTGAAACCTAGAAAAACAGCACACCAGAGGGATATCCATCTTTTTATCCCCAGTCAGGGTACGTAAGAATCAAAACCTTCAACAAAAATAACGACAAATGAACGACTCTCCTTGAATGCCTCTATCCTCAAGTAGAAGTCGAAAATTCCCAACAAAGAATCCTCAAACAGAAAGCGGGAATCCCCAGCAAAATTATTCCCAACATAAATTGAAGAATCACTTTCTTCATCCCCAGCAGTTGTCCGAGATTTATTTTTCCACACCTAGACATTGTTACAAGGAGCTACCGATACGCTTCAACACCATATTGTGTCCATACATCATTTCACAATACATCATAACATATGCATATTGAAACACATATAACATTATCATTTATCTTGAGAGCATTATTAATGCATTACATGCATCACGACATTACATAAAGGTAATTTTGTCTTTTCAGTTAAAGTTTGCAAACAGACGAATATCATCAACAATTTTCAAACAGGTCAAAGATTAATTCCCGAAATAGGACGGAGAAACTATCTATATGACCAGGCGGTATAAATTCCCGAAACAGGACCGGTTTACCAACAAAAAAACAAACCAGAGATTAATTCCCGAAGCAGGATGGGGAAACTATCTATATTACCAGGCGGTATAAATTCCCGAAACAGGACGAGTTTACCAACAAAAAACAGGTCACAGATTAATTCCCAAAACAGGACTGGGCAACTATCTATATGACCAGGCGGTATGAATTCCGGAAACAGGATGTGTTTACCAATGAAAAATAGATTGTAGATCAATTCTCGAAATAGGACGGGGAAACTATCTGCATGACCAAATGATTTCCTTCAGAGACTGAATTCTGAAAATCATCTCCTTCAGAGACGGAATTCTGAAAAGAATCTCCCTTCAGAGACTGAATTCTGAAAATCATTTCCTTTAGGGTCGTTGCTCTGAAAAGCATTTTTCTTCAGAAATTTTCTGGAAAAAAATTCTTCAAATACAATCAGGCGTAGACTCATTCTGATACTCCTATCAACAGTTACTTTGGATGGCATCTGTAAGTCCATCCTCGGCAACATTCTATCATCTCTCTGAATGGCATCGTTAAGCCCATTCAAGCAATACTATCAACCAACAGCATTACTTCGTGCACTGGCGAGTGCAAAATTTTGGGCACTTAAGAGTTCAATCCTCTTCCACCTTCAGATCACGAATGGCAGACATGCCAATATAATTCTTCAGGTTTAAGAATATTGAACAGGGGAAATTGTTGTACCTCAAAATTTTCCCTCCCATTTTCTTTAAGATATCTCCTTATGCTCCTAAGGTTTTCAATTGCTCAAGGCTATTCAAGGTTAGACCAGACAAGCCCTCCTCCTATGCAGTTGACCTACAAATAGGGTTTCACTTTTCTCAAGGAAGATTGGGCCTGTAATGTATCAAGTGGATTCCATGGTTTCTCATATGTCTCTAAGAATTCCCATGCTAAATTTCAAGTCTTGCATCACAAGTTTGCTCAGTCAATTGCTCAGATGATTAAAAATCAGTTGTATTGAACAAAAAGTCAATTATGGTCAACATACAGTCAAACTTCAAGATTTTTGGCCAAACATCAAGATTTTGAAGTCACATTCATCATTTGATCAAGGGTTGATCATGATTCATCAAGAAAACTCAAGATTCATCAAAAGTCAAAAGTTACTAAATTAGGGTTTTCTTAAGGAGAAGTCAATTGAACTTTGACCAAGCATAACTTTCACATGCTTCATCAAATTCTTCTCAACCAAAGCTTATTTTTAAGTAAATTTAATTCTCTACAACTTTGTCTCTCTAAGCTCAAGTCCAAAAAATGCTTCATTTGAGAGATATGGACCAAAACATTATAGGTCATTTCAAAAGTCAACAAAAAGACACTTTTTGTCAAAGCAATTTACATCAAGATAAAGTCTTCAAATTAAAACATTATCAACATTGAGATTGTACGGGACATCTTGAGCTTTCCAAAAAATCTAAGGTCACCTTCATATTATAAAAAGTAAGAGAGTTATGATTGGTGCAAGTTGGGCAATTTTGAGAAAATGCATGAAACCCAAATTGATCAAACTTGAATTTTTGGGCTAATGGGCTTATGTTTCAAGGTCCAAACGTGTCTTAGACCTCATAGTGAACATCTGAATCTATTCACACACCCCTTTTATTTTTATTCCATTTTATTTTATTTTATTAATTTAAATTCAAAATTAAATTAAACAAAAAATCAAAATTCTCATACAAAGGTCCAAGCCCATCTTGTGTTGACCTAATTCACAACCTATATATTCCTCTCATTAAGACAACAAAGACAGGCACGAAAACCTTGCAAAAAAAATACTCTCCAAAATCTCAAAAAATTGTCAAACTAGGGCAAACTTCAAACCCTATTTGCAGCCTCACTCCAAGCAAGACAACTATTCCAATCGATCCTTGAGGCATTGTAGGGTTAGAATGGATCGATCTTGATGATCCAAGAAGCCTGAAACTCGTAACTATGCCTCATCGATTTTCATTCTTATATAAAATTCATATTTTCGTTTTTATCATGCTTTAATTGAAACTAACATTACTAATGTGCTTCTGAGATGTCAATGTACAGGTTTGAACCATCGCATGGCCCCCATGATGCCAGAATCATGCATTGCCATGTTTGAACTGATTGAATTTGTTTGCTTCGTATCTCGTCATACAGGATGGTTTAGCCAAAACCAAGGCCACCACTAAATTCGTAAGGTCCAAATTAGGGGGTAGGGTACCTTTGAATCAATGACGTTTCTTATTTTGCAGGTTAACAAAACATAGTCGCCGGAGAGAACGATCGGAGATGGGCTCTGGCGCCTCTCCGGTCCAGTCACTTTGTTTATTTTATATTTATTGGTTTTCATAATGTTACCGGATGACATAGCCAACCTAGTGGCAAAGGCGTGCGTGTTAAGGCTTTGATATATGAGGGTGTGGGTTCGATCCCTACCTTTTGACATTTTTTTCATATTTTCTCAATTCAGGTTTAATATGTATTGAGTTACGTCCATTCTCTAGACACTAGCACATTCCTGGTGCAGTGGCAAGCCATGCTGTTGTGAAGGCAAAGGCGTAGGTTTAACATCCACCCCTGACATTTTTCATTGTTTTTGTTTCTAACTTGGTTTTTCCTAGAATTTTCTTCCCCTATTTTTTGGATAACCCTAATTCTTTTTTAACCTAATTTATTTTTAACTAACCTAAAAATAAACCTTTTTTCTAAAAAACCCTAATTAATTAGATTTTAAGTTTTTTAATTAACCTTTTAATAATTTAATTAATTAACCTTTTTTCAATTTTACACTAATTAGATCTTTAGGTTTTTTAATTAATTATCATCATGAATTTTTCTTTTTCTCACAAAAATAAACTCTAACAAACATTTGAGCTGCTTTTTCTACTCTTTTCTACTTTTCTTTTTCTTTCATTTGCATTTACATTTCTTAGATCAAGTCTATAAGGCAAGTTCAACTGTAATAACGTAGCTTTATATTTTTCGCATTTTTTTCATTATGTAATCGCTCCGAGTTTGTAATAGTTATAGGTTTAATTTCCAGCACTCTCACTATTATGTAACTGCCTTAAAGCCTTGTAATAGTTTTAGGTTTACATTTTCGCCTTTATCTTCTGCTACTATATTTTATATGCAATTTCTAGTAATTAGGGTTTGTATGGAAAGATAGAACCAATTGATAGCAAAACCCTAATTTCAAGATAAACATAATTGAATCAAACACACTTTTCAGACTTACACCTCTAGGGTAATCTCTCTTTGTAGCCTTTTGGAATAACTGTCATGTCCCTCGAAAACAGGGATGCTTTAGCAAAAGACCCTCAAATAAAAGATTATAGTCCCTCGACGACCCTTCGATGTTGCCTACAAAAAATGATCTATCCCTTACGAAACTGATAAAGCATCCTTACAAGTTGCCTTCGATGACCGTACGATGACCCTTCGCATGTCCCTTCACATCTGATAGACAGGGCTACCTACTAATTAATTGTATGTATAACACCATCTCTAAAGGAGAAGGAAAAGAATAAGAACGACCTTGAGTGGGTAAGATACTTTTAATTGCTTGCTCACAAACTTTTCTAAACAAAACATTTCACACATCATAAAATAATGAATATTTTCAAAACACTTTGTACACATTCTTAAGGAATTATACAAGAATCGTTACAAAGTTAGCCGTACTTTGTCTTTTTTTCAAAATATTTTCAAACAAAACAAACACACAAAGAAATTTTTCAAAAGTGAGCTAGCGATTAAGAGCCCATAAATAACTACGGATGAAAAGGGTTCTAAAACCTTCCCTTTTCATATCTTACCTTCCGAACTCAAAATCTTCAAGGTCTTTCCTATTCTTTTCACCCTTTCCTTATTGGATAAAAGAAAAGTCAGAGACGACTCTTTCTATCAGCAAAATTTTGGATAAAACCAAAAACAAGTTAGTTCTCCCACCGTAAGACATCATCCCTATGAGTTTTTGTGACAACTTCTCCTAGATTCAGTGAAATTCCAAAAAAGAAATATGTCTCATGAGATATCCTCTTAGGGAGTAGGACTTTTGAATGAAACCTATGATGTTTTGTATAACCCTAAACCAAAACTTCATGGTGAGACCTTGTACAACCTTTGAGATGAAAGTTTTGGTCTATAATGAGGCTCCACTTAAGGGAGGCCCTTGTGTCTTTCCCTCTAGTCTAATCCATAATACCCTTAAGGAATCCACCTTATGGGAAGGTTAGAATATTTGTTGGATGAAACTAGGAACCTACCAACTAAGGATACTTTTCGTAAATCCTATTACTATGTTGCATCATCATGCATTAATACATATGACATTTCAAATATTCATTATTTTGCATTTTTTAGTTTTCTTATTCACAGGATTAAAAAATGATAATCAAAGGTTTTTGATGAAGTATCCTTAAAATGGATGCCAAAGGGAAACAACTTATCTTTGTTAGTGTCATCAAACCAGATATGACAAAGATCAAAATTATCAAAGGGAAAATGTTTGAAAGAGCTTTGAAAATGTTTGTTCGCTGTTATGGGGATACCCTTGAATTAACAAAAGTGGATGTACAATTAGACGCTATCTTTGTCTTGGTTCAGTTCTACGACCCTCCGTTAAGGTGTTTCACTTTTCAAAATTTTCAACTAGCTCCAACTTTGGAAGAATTTGATAGGTTCTTGAACGTTTCTAAGGAAATAACTTATGTGGGGATTGGACAGACTATTGATGTTAAAGACTTAGTGTTTACCAGTGATTTCTGAAAAACAACCGATAGTCTTCCAAACTCTACGTTTTTGTAACTTACAAGATCAACTAGATTGATCCTAGGACATGTGTCTTAGTGTTGTTATAATTTGACTTAAAGTTTGATATAATAATAAGGTCTTTCTACGTGATTATGGTTATTTAAAGATGTTTAAATTTTGGCTATGAATCCTAAATATAACTTTAAAGGAAATGATCTGAATGTTTATAGAAAATGTAAAGAAAAATGCTTATAAAAGAAGTTCGACAAAATATGTTAAAAGAGCTTGACTGGAAACAAAAAGGAATAAGGAAAGCAATTAAATAACTGTAATAAGAAAACAACTTTGAATAAAATGATGGTGTTCTTACACATAATTTATCTACAAATTCTTTTCTCTCACTCTGGTACTTTGAGTATATGAGTGATTTGTATGCAATGTGAACACACTGAATCCTAACATCTAAGACTCCTATTTATATTGATTCGACCCTAATGGTCTTTCTATGAGATTATGCCACGTTCAACATTTTTACATGCAAACATTTTGATGCTTCCACACATCCTCCTGGCACAAACGCATCAGTTTCAAATTTAAACTCTTCCCGCTTGAAGCTTTATGAATTCAACCAACATGACTGTCGAAGTAACCTTCACATATCTTGAAATACTCTTTTTGACTTTAAGTTTCCCCTTCGGCATATTGAACTAAAAAAATGAGCTTTATAAAATAACCTTATAAGGCTAAGTTTCACGTTATCTTTTAAAACATGATCTTATCAAATCGACTTTCATATTTTTATCAAATGTCGAAATCTTCAGCTAACAAATTGTCCCTAATAAATGTCTACTTCGAAACAATGCAGAAATGGAAATTTTTGGTAATCACCATATTTCGACTAGCAACCTTTCATTTTCCTTCAATTCCTAACTTCATAGTTAATCATGACTGCTTTTCCAAAATGTCTCATCAAGACATGCATGCAGTAGTTTCACCATCATTATATAACAACTCCCAAGAACATGAATAGGGATCTTTCACTTTTCTTCATCATATATTGACACGTGTCCCACTTACCACTATAAAAAAATTCTCTCTTTTATTATTTCTTTTTTCTACTTTTGCAAACCCAGAAATCTTCATACTCTCTCTGATTTACGCTCTATTCCTTCTTGAAAGTTTCATCAGTTCTTCAAATATGCAACAATGTCTTCTGGTAAACAAGATTCCAAGCATGCTGAGAAATTTGGAATGTCCAAAGGTTCATCTTCTCAAAATGTACCAACCAGCAAAATCATCACTTATGGGAATCAAGAATTTATCACACCTTCCAAACTTACTCGAGAATAAAAAGCCACTTATGCTTCTCAGGTATTAATCCCTTCTTCATTTTCTGGTAAAACCTTAGGCTTCTTTGGCCCTTTAATCGCTACACGAGATTTAGAAAAATATGTGGAATTCTTTCCAACTTATCATGCTACCAAACCCTTAGCAAATAAAACTGCAGCTTCTAAAGAGAACATTAAGGATTCTACCAAGAAACCTAAAAAGTATTCTAAGAAAACTTTTGAGAATAGTTATTCAAACCCTAAGGCAAAGAGAGAAGCTTTCCAATTGGATTATATAAAGGAGAGATTTAGACCTTTTAGATAATTTCCAACCTTAGATATATCTTACCTAGCTTAGCTTACTAAGATTGAGAAGAAAAAGGCTCAAGTTTGGAAAGAATTGGGAATTTTTTACCTAATTCAAATGTCGAAATTAGGCTTTAGTTATTGCCAGCCTTTTTTGTTAGCTTCCCTGTATTTCTGGGATAGTACCTATAACACTTTTCATCTCCCTTGTGGAATGATAACTCCCACCTTCTTTTATATAGCAGCCATCACCAGACTTCCTCCTACTGGAGAGGCTTTTGATCCTTATTTGGTGTCTGAAAACACTATTGACTTCAATGTGAAAAATGCCTCTTTTAGTACTTACATAGATCTATATCATGTAGACGATGAAGATGTTTTTGATGTTGAGCATATAGCTTTCTTAGCTTTGTGGTTATCTAAATTCATTTTCTATTGCAAATCTCTTCAAGTAGCTAAGAGATTTATAACCTTAGCAAACTAGTTACATTTTGGTCGAAAGGTATGCTTAAGTGTGTTGCTTTTATCCATTTTGTATGAAAGTTTATGGGCTACTGCTACCAAACTTAAAGATTATGAAGCAGGTACCAACTTACTTTTATCTTGACCCTACTGGCTACTTCAATTGTGGCTAAATGCCACTTTTGAACCCTCTCTTCGAACCGCTAGAATTGTTGATGAAGAGGACCCTGAAATAGCAGGTCGAAGCATTGAAGGAACTAGACTCTTACAACTAACTCCTAGTGATCATGCTGAGGCCCCTTTAAGCTTGCCTCACTAAATATATGTTGATGTTCTCGAAACGTCACAATTTCACTTCCATTATGGCTCCTTTCGCCTGTAGAACTCATGGTCCTTCATGGTTTACTTCGTCAATTGAAGACGTTGTAAAGAATGCAGACACTGACATAGAAAACATATGGCGTGCATTCCTTCTCCCTATACTTCTAGCCTCTAGGATCTTACCAGTGAATAAACATGTTTGCTTGTTGGCTTATCATCCCAACTTTGTCTCTCGATAATTTGTATTGTGCCAACTCATCCCTGAGCCTCTCTTCAGTCGAAAACGTGAGATCTGCATTGCAAGTGTAGATTACTTTTTTCGAGATATCCAGAAACACCAGGAGTACCAGGTCAATTTTGCTTAATTTGGTCTCACTCCTTATCAAACTTCTTTCTATATGACCAAAGGATTATACACCTGGTGGACTGACTTTTATTCGAACAACATGTTTTATACTACTCAAATAAATGAGCGTTTAACAAAATATTTTTCCCTTGTGCAGGAAAACATCCCAAAAGGTAAATTAACGCATACCCAGTAAATCCAGGCTTTCCAGAAATTCTTTGAAACAGTCTATGATCCAACAAATCTTAGTTGAACCGTCCTCCAAGAAGAAGCTACTTTAAAAGAGAAATTTACAAAGAAACTTCCACGTTTAAAGATTCCCTCTTCTATAAAACCTGAACATAGGTATGATTTGGCCTTTGAGCTGCAACCACCAAAATTTCCAATTTTGCCTAGTGCTATTTTTGGCCTAGCTTTCTTTTCACCCTATCCAGATTGGTTTACTTATGGAAATATTTTCAATAAGTTAAAAAATGACTTCCAAAACCCTGCTAAGAGGGTGGTTTCGACTAAGTGCACTCTGGAAAGTTTCAAAGGTTTCCTTCACTATGATTTATCAGTAGTCTCTATTGTGTCTCCAACAAGTGAAAGTGTGGAACCAAAGGATTCCTTGGTCCTTTTAATTTATTTTTTAGGAAATTTTCAATTTAGAGCATTTGGCTAACTTTGATAGTGTTTTCTAGATGTTAAAAGGAAAACTACAAAGAAAGAAGGCAGATTCGACTACTGCCTCAAAAGCAAGAACTTCTTCCAGCCAAGGACTTTCTTCTACAAAGGGTGCTTCTCCAGAAAAGGTGGCGAAGAGTGTAAAGGTACTATTTCTAAGAATCCTTCTTACCTTTTTGCATCTTTTGACCATGATTTTCCTTGCAATCTTTCCCCCTCTTTTGATTTTTTTAGGGTAATGGTTTGCCCCCTAAAACACCAAAGAAAAAAAATATTCTAATGAAGAAGAAATGGTTATTTCTGAAGATGATGATGACGATGTCCCCCTCACTCCTTTCAAGGCCAAGAAGAAACCAAAGAAAGCCAAAACGTCGAAGGGTGCTCCATATCAAGCCACCAATCAAAAAGATGTCAAAGTAAATATCCTTCCTCCTCCTCAACGTGAAGTTCAACCTGCACCTTCTGGGGTTGTAATTTCGGAGCATATTGGCAGAAATGCTTCTAACCCCGATGATCAAAAGGTACATCTTTATTTCAGTCTTTTTACCCTTTTTTTATCTTTTTCAAATATCTTTTGACGTGACAACTCCTTTTTTTATCTGCAGGATAAATCCACTACTCCTCTTATTTCTCCTATCAACTAAGATACTCCTCTGAATACAGAGACTCCTTCGCCTCCTCCCACATCGAGTGGTGCTGTCCAAAATAATGGGTTTGACTGTGGTACCCCAATCTAAAGCAGGTGACGTCCAAGTCGAACAAGAGACTCCTTCTCCTAGTGGAGATGACTTGCCAGAATCAGGCAAGCAAATAATGGAGGAAGACGAAGACTCTGAAAGTACTCCCAGTGATTCTTCTCTAAAAGGGCTCAATTTCCCGCAGATTATGTCGAGGAAGAAGAGAAATATTCAAATGGGATTGAGACATACTTTCGAGATGATGAGGACATGGAAGAGGTTGAACCGCAACCTAAAGACACTCATTCGACACATCCTGATACTACTTATGAACCAAGCACACAAGCTAGATTAATTCCACCTCCCATTTTGACTCCAACACTTACTGAGGAGGAAAAAAGAGCGCTAAAGAAGAGTGATCCCCTAAGATATGTGAAGTTGATGATGGCTCTAAGGGATTCTTCTTCTGAAAAAAGCACTTCTGGGGCTTCGGCCCAATCTGGCGCTAGCACTAATGAATCTTCTTATGAAGAACTTCTTCAGTAAGTTAAGAAAGCTGTGTTCGAAGCTGATTTGTTTGAAGTGTTGAAAACAGATGTTATTGCTCGCTTTGGGATGAAAAAACTGATTAATCGCATCAAAGTTACTGCATATCCTACTAATATAGGTGAGGTCTTGATAGATATTAAAAATCTAATTGACCAAACCTGCATTGAGTACAACAGGGAAGTTGATTCAACTTCAAAGCTTCAAGCAAAAGAACAAGATCAAACTGCAGAATTTGACAAAACTCCCAGTACCTCTAAAGCATCTGAGGATTTATTGGCTTCGAGGAAGGCAGCCCAAGCGGAATTCGACACTTATACCTCTTTGATCACA
Organism: Vicia faba; assembly: GCA_948472305.1. Lineage (NCBI taxonomy): Eukaryota > Viridiplantae > Streptophyta > Magnoliopsida > Fabales > Fabaceae > Vicia > Vicia faba. Next base: position 1,492,606,171 of record OX451735.1, on the reverse strand, counting down.
CTTTGGGAGTCTCATATTCTGGAGTTACCGAAGAAGATAGCTGATGCTTAGGTGAAGCAAGCTACTATCAAAGTATTGGACACCACTGAAGCTGATACTTTGGTTGCACAGAGCGTTGAGCATTTCGAAAGAGCTTCAGCCATGACTGAAGACATTGCACACCTCAAAAGTATACACGCTGTTGTTTAATATAAGTGTGGCCTAGAAAAGATCAAGTATGAAAAGATGAAGAAAAATATCCCGTTTTGATTTATGTAATAAACCATTCATTATATTTGCTTTACATTGTAAGCATGCTTAGACAAAGCCATTTTGGGACTTCTGAAGTTAATTCGATCACCATTTTGGCTATGTATATTTTTGCTGCTTACTCTCTTGTTATGATTTTTATTTCTTGTAAAAATGGTTGTAATACAGTTGTAGAACTGACTTGGGATGTTTTTCGTTTGATGGAAATTGTTGCGGATAGCAAGAGTCGCCACCAACTTTTCTTCTATCCAATAAAGGAAAGGGTGAAAAGAATAGGAAATACCTTTAAGACTATTTTCTTGAGTTCAGGGGGTAGATTATGAAAAGGGAAGGTGTTAGCACCCTTTTCTTCTATAGTTATCTATGGGCTCTTAGTTGCTTGCTAGAACATTTTCTTTTGTTTGAAAGTATGCCTTGTGGTGGGTTTTGAAAGTATTTTTGAAAATCGCCTCTGCTTAGGCAAACTTTGTAATGATTCTCGTCTCTATAAGAATATATACAAAGTGTTTGGACTTTCGAAAACATTTCATGTTTGAAAGTGTTTGGTGTGTTTGAAAAGATGTTTGTTTTGAAAATGAGCAAGCAACTAAGAGCGTTTCTACCTACTCAAAATTATTTTGTTCTTCTCCTCTTCCTTTAGGTGTTGCTATCTTACCATTGATTGGTAAGAAGCCTCGTCTTTGGATGTAAAGGGACGGGCGTGGGTCATCGTATGGTCATAATAGCAATGTTTGTGAGATATCTTAGCATTTATTTGGAGGGACTAAGATCATTTGTAAGGCAACACTCGAAGCGTCATCGAGGGACTATGATCTTGTATTTTTGATTGTTTTTGCTAAGACACCTCACATGCATAACATGACCATTTTTTCATAAGGCAACAAGTGAATTTAATCCTAGAGGTGAAAGTGTGCAAGTGTTTGTATTTCATTATTGATTTATCTTGGATTAGGGTTTTCTAAGCATTGATTTAATCTTTCCATACATACCCTAATTACTAGCATATATATGAAAGAGATAAATTGCGGAAATGTAAATATCCTACGCTATTACAATCACTTGGGGATAGGGTGTACAAATTTACAAATGGGGGTTACAAGAAATTAAAGTCATAATTATCTATTACAACCATATTGAAATAATATACAAGAATTTAAATGTAAAATAGATTTGCTTTGTTTTTGTTAAGAGAAGAAATAAATTTGCTTATGGAAATGTTTTTTAGTCTTTTTGTTTTAAAAGAAAATAAAGCAAAGTATATGAATATAAAGTTTTTTTGGTGTTTTTTATTAATGAAAATAAAGGTGATGATAAAAATAATAAGAAAATAAGAGCTAGAGTCAGCGTGTTGCTGAAAGAATAGAAATAAGAGAGAGCAGAAGTTATGACTCAGGCGCGCTGCAAATCAAAAAGAAAATGTTAGCAAAAAAGGGGATAGTCAGAAGTTCTGGATCCAGATGCACTAAAATTTTGGGGTTGCTGGGAACAAAGGAGAGCCTAGAAGTTCTAGTGTTACTGGAAGGTTAGAAGTTCTGGTTGTTGAGAGAGTCTAGAAGTTCTGATGCAACTGGAGACCTAGAAGTTCTAGTGTCACTGGCAAGCTAGAAGTTCTGATAATGGGTCAGTGAGGTGTCAATGCTGTTGGATGGGAATACCTAGAAGTTCTGGTCCATGAGTACTTTTTTTAAAAATAAATGGGAGGGGGTTTATCTAGAAGTTCTGGTCTAGGAATATTGTTTGACAAATAATGGGGTAAAAATGTCAAGAAATAAACATAAAAAAGGTGTTTCTGGGGCTAGAACTCAGGACCCTTAACACTAATGCCTTATACGCGCACGCTCTCTACCACTGGGGTGGCTATACATCTGGTATTATAAACAAAAACATAAACATATATTACAAAGTAAGTTCTGATGATGAACTTCATCTTCTTCTTCGTGCCATTCAGAGTATATGCAACTCAGTTATCTCTCAACAAAATTGAAAATGCAAACATAGCAGTTATGGAAAATTTCATCATAGTTTCAGAAATACAAAGCATCAAAACTATAAACCAGAAGCAAACATGAATTTTGCTAATCCTAATTATGAACCCTAATTTCCTCAAGAAGTTATGATATGAAATTCTCTCTACTTAAGCCATATAAATGAAATCTATAAATATGTATAGATTCAGAGCCATGATATCTACATTGTATCTTTGAAAATGCAAGCCTAACAAGGCCTAAGTAATGAGATAAAAATCAGAAGAACCTTACCTTGATGCTGGAGATTGTTCTGTGAGTTAGAGCCTGGTTCAGACTGCTGTGATGTTCTGGTCAGCTTCCTCAAGTTCTCAAAAAGCTGAAGCAACCCTTAACTTGAGTTATGGCTGATTGGAATGTTCTGGAGCAGCCAAGATGCGAAGTTCTAATTTTTGAGGAGAGTGGTAAAGGTTGTATTACAGTTTGAAAACAGAAGTTGGGAAGGATTCTACGTGTATACTAGAAACTATATGGATGATTTGGTCAAGGAACACACAAGAAAAATTAGATTTTGGATGCAAAAATCAGAAAGTAGCAGGTTTCATGTTTGGGCTGCAGTTTCAGGTTCTTGGGAATTTTCAGCAAGGTTTCATGGCCTTTTTTCTCAATCTTTTTGAATCCTCCAACAGTTTGCAAATGAAGTTTAATTTATAGGCAAAGGATTTAGAAGCTTGGAGAAATCAAGAGTACAACCATCATGTGTTATGGATCGTTGACTTGTTTTTGAAGCAAGTTTAGACAAGCTAGTTTCAAGGTAAGGTAGGGTGGTTAGCAGCTTTAAGCACACCTAATTTGAGTTTGTAGGCATGATTTATGGGGTAAGTACACTCAAAAGCAAAGTAAAGTATGGGCTTAAAATGAACTTTGTACAAAAGTTTACTTTTCAAGGACAACAGTGGTACTTTCATGCCACACGTGGGAGGATCTTTTGGATAAAGGCTTAAATACTGGGATAAAGACCCAAAAGTTGGTGTGAGCATTAAATGATGATGAGATTTAACAAGAAAGAAATCCTGCAACATGAGATTATGCAGCATAGCTTGAAGCTGGATCAGAAGTTCAGCATAAACGTAACTTAGAACAAATGTCCAACTTCTGATCTTTGATTCTCTCAGCTCCAGCATGATCTGAAGGAGTTCTCAAACTTTTCAGGAAGCTTGTAACATGCTTTGTAACCCCCTCTTTGAATCACTTTTTCAAACTCTGATTGAACCTATGTGAAAACTGGCCCAGAAGTTCCAACCAAATTCTGACTTGGAAATGCTCTGAAATTACTAAGTGTTTTAGTTTCATGGACATGTCTTCAATGATTTATAACTTGAAATCCCAGCATTTCTAGAAGAAGTTTTGTTCTGCAATGTTTTAGATCTCATTGAGATTTACAACTCTTGTGTCAGAAGTTCTTCCTGAATCATCTTGCATCATGATGAAAATCTGGCCAGAAGTTCTAAACTTATCATACTTTCTTAACACTTAAAAAAGTTTCTAAGTGTTTAGAACTTTGATTTTTCCAAAGAAATTTTGACTTTTGATTTTCTTGGTGAACTAACTTCATATTCTAACATGTCTTGATGAAATGTGATTCTTGAAACTTGATTTTGATTAAAAAGTCAAAGTTTGACTTTTTTAGAGTACATTTGACCATTTTGCCCTTGTGCTAATTCCAAACCTAAATTGATGTATCAGTGCTGCAAACTTGAGTCATGGAAGATCTTGTGAGAAATTCTTGAGAAATGAGAGGGCAAATTTTGGGGTACAACAGCTGCCCCTGTTCAATCTTCTTAAACCTGAAAAACAAGTATGGCACATTGTCGTTCGTAGCTTGAAGGTAGAAGATGATTGAACACTAAAGTGCCCAGAAATTTGCACTCGATGAAGTGTTAGTTGACTGGGTAGGGAATGTGCTTAAAGTTGCCATCCAGAGTGACTGGGGAAGGTATCAGGATAAATCTTTTGGTTGATTTATACTGAAATAGTAGATGTCTTTTGCCTGCTGATTTTTCCTGCAAGGAAGAGGATTAGTTGCATGCAGATGTATGCATGGCGTAGTGATGTTCTCAAAATAAATGAGATTATGTTATATGCATTTTTCATGTATGCATTATGGTTTATGAATGTGATACGTTTATTGCAGCGTATCTTTGTCTAGGAAAATAAATCCTTGACAACATGCTTGGGAGCCTTGGGAGGCTGAATCCCAGACTGTTGTTGGAGAGTAGGCGTATCTTCAAATTTGTTCAAAATGTTTTTGCTGGGAATCCCTATTTTATTGTTTGAGGAGAAACCCGCTGGGGAATATTGACTTTGGCTCTTTGCATGAGGAAACTCTGAAGGGAGTGTTAATTTCTGCTTGGAGGAATAAAGTTCAGGAACTTTGGTTGTCCATTGCTCTACTAGGGAATTATTCCTCATTGGAGAGCATCGAAAGTTAGCTGTTATCTGGTCGAAATCCAGGCTTGGAAACAATTTGTTGGGGATAATGAAGTTGATTGTTATCTGGTCATATTCCAGGTTTCATAGTGACTTACCAGGGAAGATTAAATTAACTATTATCTGGTTGGATTCCAGGCTTCGCAGAAAATTACTTGGGAGATTAAAGTTAAACTGTTATCTGGTCGGATTACAGGCTTTATAGTAACTTGCTTGAAAGGATGAAGTTGAACTGATATCTAGTCGGATTCCAGGCTTCACAGTAACTTGCTTGAAAGGATGAAGTTGAACTGATATCTGGTCGGGTCCAGGCTTCACGGTAACTTACTTGAAAGGATGAAGTTAAGCTAATATCTGGTCGGGTCTAGGATTTACAATAACTTGCTTGAAAGGATGAAGTTGAGCTGATATTTGGTCGGATTCCAGTCTTCAAAGTAACTTGCTTGAAAGTATGAAGTTGAACTGATATCTGGTCATATTCTAGGCTTCACAGTAACTTGCTTGAAAGGATGAAGTTGAACTGATATTTGGTCGGGTCCAGTCTTCACAGTAACTTTCTTGAAAGGATGAAGTTGAAGTGATATATGGTCGGGTCCAGGCCTTAAAGTAACTTGCTTTTAAGGATGAAGTTGAACTGATATCTGGTCGGATTCCAGGCTTCACAGTAAATTTCTTGAAAGGATGAAGTTAAACTGATATCTGGTCGGATTTCATGCTTCATAGTAACTTGCCTGAAAGGATGAAGTTGAACTGATATCTAGTCGGATTCCAGGCTTCACGGTAACTTGCTGGAGGTAGAGGAAAACTCTATTGGGGAAAAGAAGTTAAACCCTTGTCTGGTCGAGTCCAGATTTTTTTTCAATATCTCGAGAAGTTAAACTATTATCTAGTCGGAATCCATGCTTCATAGTATCTTAAACTATTATCTGGTCAGGTCCAGGCTTCATAGTATCTTGAGAAGTTAAGCTATTATCTGGTCGGGTCCAGGCTTCATAGTAACTGAAAGTTGCTTGAATAGGAAATGATTCCATTGAGGAGTGTATTGTTTTATTGGGGAATAAACCATGTTTAAGAGAATATTTGATGACATGCTGGTAAGGTGAATTCTTTAGGAATAAATCCATAAGACTTCTTCTTTTTAGACCAACTCAGTTGGGGAGAGGGTTATCGAGAGATTGAAACTCTCAATGAGGTTTGCCTAAATCCAACTTTGTGGGCAACTTTGTTGGGGAAAAGGTTTATTGTTACAGGCTCTGGGGACAATTCTAATGAGATAACTATGTGGGGATATCTCAACTGCATTAAAGAGATACTCGTTGCTGCTTGGCAGCACATATTTTCTAAATAGTTTAATTATGTTCGTATGCATATGTTCATTCAATATTAGTCATTGGAAATTTTTGCATTCAAAACAAAAACAAAAAGTTTGCACTTCAAAGTATACTTGTATTGATGTTTTGCCCATGAATAGGCGTTTTTGTACAAAGAAACAGAGATCCTAGTAAGAGGAAATCGTCGAAAGGATAATAGAATTGAAAACAAAAACAAAAACCATGTGGAAATGATCTCATTATGTCCTAACTCTATTATTGCCCCAAATTTCTTCGAACGTCCCTTGCCATTGATCGAAGTTGATTAGATTGTTCTTGGACCGTTTGAGCCCGGATCTTGGTAATAAAGTCGACTGTGGTGATGCTATGGGACATAGTCATACGCCCAAGTCGGGTTTTCGGGTTTTTGACTTGCCGGGTGTACAATCTTTTGCATATATCCATAATTTTTCCCAAACCTTTGGTTTTCATGGATGCCTTTATCTTGCCTAGTTGTGTCAATCTAGTGGGTCTCTTATGCGTAGTATTTTTTAACTATGTCTGTGTTCACAGGATGTGGGAAATCTTCACCGTCCATAGTAGTCAGCATCATGGCACCACCAGAGAAGACTTTCTTGACAACAAATGGCCCTTTGTAAGTGGGAGTCCATTTTCCCCTGGGGTCGCCTTGTAGAAGAATGATGCACTTTATTACCAAGTCACCAGCTTGATATACTCGAGGGCTGATCTTTTTGTTAAAATCCTTGATCATACGTTTTTGGTACATCTGACCATGATAAATAGCAGCTAGTCACTTTTCATCGATCAAGTTCAACTGATCCAATCTTGTCTGAATCCATTCGTCTTTGCCTAGGCCTGCTTCATTCATAATCCTTAGTGAGGGAATCTGAACTTCTACTGGCAGGACAGCCTCCATGCCATAGACTAAATAAAAGGGAGTTGCCCCAGTTGATGTCCGAGCTGAAGTACGGTAGCCATGAAGAGCAAACGGTAACATCTCATGCCAGTCTTTGTAGGTTACTACCATCTTTTGCACAATCTTCTTAATGTTTTTGTTGGCTGCTTCCACTGCGCCATTCATTTTAGGTCTATAAGGAGAAGAATTGTGATTCTTGATTTTGAACTGAGTGCAAAGTTCTGTAATCATAGCATTGTTGAGATTGGTTCAATTGTCAGTGATGATCCTTTTGGGGATACCATAGCCGCAGATGAGGTTATGCTTGATGGATCTGGCTACAACATTATTTGTGTCTGAGGAAAATGAGGAAGCTTCGACCCATTTGGTGAAATAGTCGATAGCGACAAGAATGAAGCGGTGTCCATTAGAAGCAATATGTTTAATCTCTCCAATCATGTCAATGCCCCTCATTGCAAATGTCCACGGAGCAGTCATGAAATTTAGAGGAATAAGAGGCACATGGACCTTGTCAGCATAGATTTGGCACTTGTGGCATGTCCTTGAGTAATGATGGCAATCAGTTTCCATTGTTGACCAATAGTAACCAGCTCTCAGGATTTTCTTGGCCATAGTATGTCTGCTAGAGTGAGTCTCATAGAGGCCATCATGCATGTCTTCCATAATTTTCTGTGCCTCCTTCTTCTCCATACATCGGAGTAGAGTAGAATCATGGTTGCGTTTCTACAGGATTCCATGGCTTAGGAAGAATTTGGCTGAGAATCTTTGTAAGAACTTTTTATCATTGATGGAAGCTCCTTCAGGATACTCTTGTGCTTCAAGGTATATCTTCACCTCCTGGTACCATGGCTTCTCGACGTTAGTGTCAAGCTCATAGTCGTGTGCAGGTTCGTCAAACCTCTCAATTGTAATCATAGGAGCTTTGTTGTCCCATTTGACCTTAAACATAGAAGACATTATGGCTAAAGCATCAGCTAACTGATTTTCTTCTCTAGGGAAGTGTTCAAAGGTGATTCCTTCGAAGTAAGGAATCAGAGATAGCACAAGCTCCTTGTAAGGAATAAGATTAGGATGTTTGGTGTCCCAATCTCCCTTTACTTGGCTAATCACTAGAGCGAAATCTCCAAACACATTCAAATGCTTGATCCTTAGATCAATGGAAGCCTTCAGACCCAAAATGCATGCCTCATATTCAACCATGTTATTTGTACAATCAAAGCAAAGTCTAGCAGTGAAAGGGGTGTGGCAACCATCAGGAGAAACTATCACAACACCAATTCCGTTACCCGAAGCGTTGGAAGCCCCCATCAAAAACCATAGTCAATCGGGATCCTTGTTCAGGTCTGTCATACGGTCCAGGTTTTGCACAGTCGGTTAATAACATGATATTCTCATCTAGGAAGTCAAAGTTCATAGATTGATAATCATCAACAACTTGATGGGCCAAATGATCTGCCAATATACTTCATTTGATGGCCTTTTGTGTTGTATTTGAATATCATACTCAGTCAAGATCATTTGCCATCTACCTATCTGTCTGGAAAGAGCGGGCTTCTCGAAGATATACTTAATAGGGTCCATCTTAGAAATCAATAGAGTGGTATGAGTCAACATATATTTTCTTAGTCAGCGAGAAGCCCATTCCAGAGCGCAACAAGTTTTCTCGAGAAGTGAATATCTGGTTTCACAGTCTCGTCATATTGGCCCAACACACACCCCATAGAATTCTCTAGCACAGTCAAGTACATAATCAAGGGTCTTCCTTCAACTGGAGGCATGAGGATAGGAAGTTCTTGCAGATATTCCTTGATTTTGTTAAAGGCAGCTTGGCATTCATCATTCCATCTGACTACTTGATCTTTCTTCAAGAGTTTGAAGATTGGCTGACAAGTAGCAGTTAAGTGAGATATGAAGCGAGCGATGTAGTTAAGACGACCCAAGAACCCTCTAACCTCCTTTTTGGAAAGGGAAATAGGAATTTCTTGGATGGATTTTACCTTTGCAGGATCAACTTCGATGCCTTTACCACTGACAACAAAACCTAGAAGTTTTCCAGATCTTACTCCGAATGTGCACTTATTAGGGTTCAACCTTAGCTTGTACTTTTTCAGCCTCTCGAATAGTTTGTATAGGTGATTGAGATGCTCCTCTTCAGTTTGTGACCTTGAAATCATATCATCCACATATACCTCTATTTCATGATGGATCATATCATGAAACAAAGATACCATAGCCCTTTGATATGTTGCCCCTGCACTCTTCAATCTGAATGGCATGACCTTGTAACAAAAGGTGCCCCATTTCGAAACAAAGGTGGTATTCTCCATGTCTTCGGGAGCCATCTTAATTTGATTTTAGCCGGAGAAACCATCCATGAAAGAGAAGACTTTATGTTGAGTGGTGTTATCGACCAAGACATCAATATATGGTAGAGGGAAGTCATCCTTGGCGCTTTCCCTATTTAGATCCATATAATCTACGCACATACGAACTTTTCCGTCTTTCTTTGGCACCGGAACCACGTTCGCAACAAATTGAGGATAAGATGTCACAGCTAGGAATCCTGCATCAAATTTTTTCATCACTTCGGCTTTTATCTTTTCAGACATGTCAGGCCGCATGCGACGAATTTTTTGCTTGACAGAAGGACAATCTTCCTTTGTTGGCAGAAGATGAACTACAATGTCGGTATCCAACCCTGGCATATCTTCATACGACCAAGCAAACACTTCCACATAGTCATGTAACATCTGAACCAATCTGCTTTTGACACTGCTTCCTAGATTGGCGCAGATTGATGACTTCAACTAACTCTTCATGCAGATGAATAGATTTTTCCTCTTGCATTAGAAGTCTGGCTAGTTCTCCCGGTATTTCACAATCTTCCCCGCCTTCGTCTTCGGCTTGGTTAATTGGATGTTCGAAACTAAAGTTAGCAAAAGTAGAGTTATTGGCAATGAGATCTAGAGTGGACGAGGACTTGCAAGAGTGTGTGTGTGTGCATATAAGATACATGGCTATTTGAAAAGTGTATTTAAAGAAAAATAAAGACAATGAACACAAAAATTTGAATGCAAAAGTCCAATGGTTTATATTGAATGATCATATGATAAAATGAACATAAATAAAACCCTTAACAAATGGACCATAGTGCCCCGGGCCAGGCATATGGCTTAAAAATCACTGTTTAAAATTATAGATAAAAGGCTCTTGAATTGATAGAAAGCAATAAACAAGTAATTACTCCTCAATGAAGGAGATGGGAATGAAGTCCTTTGCGTGCCAATTATTGATCTCTGTCGTAGTAGGGTATATCCATTCTTCGAACACACATTCATCATCAGAATCCTCCACAACGTTTACTTCATGATTTCCAATGCGGAGAGGGGGTTTTCTTGCACGAGCGCTCCTCACTTCCTTTTGAGCCTTGATAGTGAAACCCAACCCACATTTGTCTTCTTTGAACGGGATCTCGGGGAGTTGCCCCTAAGTATCACAGCTTCCATCTTCGACTGCGGCACAAGCATCCTTAAACGAAACCATCTTTGGCACAACCTTATCAGCTTTGGGCATGTAGGAGGAAATTTTGGTAGTAGCAACCTGTTGCACCCCAAAATTTGCCCTCCAATTTTCACACCAGATAAACTCCTAGAGGTTCTCAATTGCTCAAGTTGACTAAGGATTAGCCAGACAAATCCTTCTCCTAAGACAATGAGCCTCAAACTAGGGTTTCACTCCTCATCAATATGTTTGAGTTTCCAAGGGTCCTAAGTGGTTTCCATTTCTATAATATGTCCTCAAGATCATCCATGCCAAGTTTCATGCCTTGCACAAGAAGTTTGCTCAGTCAACTGCTCAAATGCCTGAAAATCAACTATATTAGGTCAAAAGTCAACTGTGACACACATACAGTCAAACTTCAAGATTTGTGGTCAACATCAACATTTTTAAGTGATATCCATCATTTGATCAAGGGTTGATCATGATTCCTCAAAGAATGCTCCTAATTCATCAAAACTCAAAAGTTGCTAAATAAGGGTTCCTATAGGAAAAGTCAACCCAACTTTGACCAGGCATAACTTTCTCATACTTTATCAGAAATTTCTCATACAAGGCTCATTTTTAATAGAATCCAATTCCCTACAACTCATCTTCATCCCTCAAGTTCAAGAAATGCACTCATGAAAAGATATAAATTCAGACATTATAGGTCATTTTCAAAAGTCAACAAAAACACCATTTGGGTCAAAGCTTCTTACATGAACATGGAAGATCCAATTGAGATTAAACCAAAGAGTTTGCTTAGGGGACAACATAAGCTTTCAAAGAAGTCCAAGAACACCCTCATAGGGTTAAAATTGAGAGAGATATGCATTGTCAAAGTTGGCCAATTTTTGAAAAAAATGCATGAAGCAAATATTGACCAAACTTGGATTTTTTTTTCCAAATGGGCGTATCTTTTCAAGTTTGAAACTCATTCCTAACATGGTCCACGACCTCTAAGCCCACCCATACATTTTTCTACTATTTATGCTATTTATTTTGATATTTTATTCATTAAAATTCAGAATTAAATAAATCAATAATAGAAATAATGTAAATTTTGATGTGAATCCATTTTGGGAAAGTTTTTTGCTGGTTTATGTTAATTGATTTCGTGCAATAACCCTGAAATATGTCCAGGTTCATCCACATGTGAAAATGGCATAAAATCATCAAATGTGGCATTTTTTCAAATTTTGATCATGGTCTTAAAACACAACATTATGAGGGAGATTCTTTCCATGCTTTCTTGTCTCCTCATTCTCCTCTATAAATATAGAGCCATACAAGCTTGAAGCACACGAAATTCCTCTCTAAAAAGCTCTCAAAAAGCTCTTCAAAAAGCTCTCCAGAAATAAAAGAATTGGTGCAAGTCATATCTCGAGGTTCCGGTCTATCTCGATTGACATCAAGCCTCAAACCACCCTCTTGAAGTCCTCAGGAGTCTTACAAGGCCCAAGAGTAATCCATCACACGCCTAGCACGCCCCCATTTGACAACATTGGTTTGGTAAAATTTTAAACTTCTAATCTTTATATAGAATAGTTATGGATGGTTGAATCAGAGGTTCCATGCAAGAATCTGAAAACACCATGGTTAGGGCATGAAGCTTTCGAAGATTCGGGCCTAGGGATTTCTGATGATTGCACCCCCTGTTTACTTTTTCTACTAGGCCCATCTTTATTTTCTTGTTTTATTCATTTCATTTAGTTCTTTTAATCCCTTTTTTGTTTTAATCAATAAACAAATATAAAAATCATATAAAAATAGATTTAGGATTTTTCTTAATTAAATTTTAATTTTGGTAAGTTAATTAAATAATCACTTTAACTTCTTTTTTTAGATTAAAATTAATAGAACTTAGGTTTAATTTCATTTTAATTCATTTTCCTTTTCGTAACAAAAATACCAAAAAAACATAGAATTAATTTCTTTTATTTAAATTTCATGTTTCTTTAATAAATAACTTTTTTTTAAAATATAGATCTAGATCAATTACTTTTTAACTTAAACCATTTTCATAAATTAATACAAAAACCAACAAAAAGATTTTTTAGATCTTAGGATTTTTAGACGTCTTTTCAAAATTACGCGTTATTATTCTTTCGCACTTCCTTTTATTATTGTAACTGTATATTGGGATGTAATAGATGATTAGTAGGACCTTTACTGCTTTTATTTATTTTTTCCCCAAGTTTTGGATATGTACATAATCCCCCTCCCCGAAGCCTTGTAATAACTATGTTTTATATCTCTGCACTTTTAAATTACTGCAATTATTAACTGCTAGATGTATGACTAATAGGATTGTATGTCAAGAATAATCAAACATTAGCAAACTTAACACAAGACTAAAATAACTGAACATAACACACCTTGCGCATATGCACCCTTAGGGTATACTTCACTTGGTTGCCTCGGAAAATAATGGTCATGTCCCTCGAACGTAGGGATGTCTTAGCAAAGACCCTTAATTCTAAAGTCATCATAAAGATCATGGTCCCTAACGTCCCTCGAGTTGCCTACAAGAAATGATCTTATCCCTCGATGTTGCCTATATGATGACAGTCCCTTCGAATGCTAATATATCTTTACATGTTTCCTTCGATGACCATAGCGTCCCTTTCGATAGTCCCTCAACATCCAACGATAGGGCTACCTACTCACTAATAGCCGGATAGCACTGTCTAATGGAAACGAGAAAATGAACAATCTTTTTCGAGTAGGTAGAAACTCTTAAGTACTTGCTCAAAACAATAAAAACTTTTTTTCACAAACACTTTCAAAACAGTTTTCAAAAACAACTTCGTCACACTCTTGAGGACAGATACAAGGGTTATCACGGAGTTAAATAAAAACTTTTCAAAACACACACAAGCAATTTCAAAATGATCAAGTACCTAAGAGCCCGTGGAAAACCACTGATAAAAAGGGTACTAACACCTTCCCTCTCTATAATCTATCCCCCGTACTCATAAACATCTCGAAAAAGGTTTTTTCTATTCTTTTTCCTTTTCCTTAGTTGGATGAAATAAAAGTCGGTGGCGACTCTTGCTTACCGTGACATTTGCGAATACAAATGCAAAACCAGTATAACAGTCTGTTCTGCCACCGTATCACAGAACTGGCGACTCTGTTGGGGACTTAATAAGTGGGGTATACCTTAGGATCTAGGTCATTTCTAAAATTGCTTTCTTATTTTGCTTTGCCTGCTTTATATTCAAGGGTTTTGTTGGGGTTATGTAGATCCTACACCCGGATCTGGGGACACCTTTTAGGTAAGTAGCAATAAACTGTGAGGGAACTCTGCGGGGTATACCGACACAGTTGAAGTAGTAGATACGTTGATGTGACACTTTGGTTGGTACCGGTAACACTTGAGTCAATCAAGGAGTGTACGGGGCCGCTGCGTGGTGTCATAAAGCATCAACTGACCTTAGAACCTTTAATTGCACAACTTGGCCAGTAGAACATAGCGAGATGGCCGACTTTGGTGTATTACCAAGGTCGACAGATACTCGATGCTACACTCATGGAGGTTTGACTTCTGAGTTTTGTTTGGTTGCGAGTCAATCGCCTATTAAACAAAGCTTGGGGGAAAGATCAGTGATATTGAGATCCCTTAGAACCCGATTACTATTTGTAGGACAGGTTGAACTAATCCAACTTCAAGAGGGTATGACCTTAAAACTCATGCAGGCTTTAAACCTATGGCTACTTGTGTGACTTGTTTGCTTTCTTTGCCTAATAATTTGAACTCCTTGCAGGGCTTTGTTTGTATTCCTTGCAGGACCTTGTTTGTATAAATCTAATAAATTGGTTTCTTACCCTGCATTCTTTCTGGATGCATAGCATACACATCATAGCATCATAACATGATATACCATACTAACAATTTCAAGGATCTCGAGGGCCTGTGATGCAGGTTATGATGAACCAGACGTCTAGCAAGGGGCAAGGGGATTTATTTTCCTCTAGCCAATGTTGTCAAAAGATCAAAACACGACAACTTGAGTCAGGGGCTATGACCCACTTGATATGGTGAGCTTGACTCTTATAGAAGGACTCTCAATGATACAAAGTTCTTCAATCAAAGCTGCAAAATTTCAACTTCTGAGATTTCTTGTTTACCCTATGAGATCCTTGAAAACATTGCATACATATGTCGAACACGTCATTGTATAACAGGTACCATAATAGGTTTCTCATCTTCTTCGCTGTTTATTTCAGCAGTAATGTCTTCTGAACAAAGCATCAAGGATCTACAGGCACAAAATATCCATATTCAGCAAATGTCCGTAGCCTTAGCTAAGGGGCAGGAAGATATGAAGGCCCTTATTCTGAAGGAGAAAAAGAAGAAGAAGAAGAAGAAGAAGAAGAAGACCATCAGTGTCCTAAATCTGGGAAGAAGATTTATGGGACTATTGAAGCAAACTGTTGATCTGACCTCTTCATCCAAAGAAGGGGAGAATCAAGAGGGTCACACAAGGGGGAAGACCCTAGTCCAAGAGTTTCTGAGGATGAATCTGACTACAACAATGAACAGTATCCCCTGGCTGAGGATAGGTACAAACAGTTAGAGGATCGTCTGAGCGCGATGGAAATCCAAAGAATACCAGGGCTGGATTTTGAAGAGCTAGATTTGATATCTGGGATAGTTATGCTATAGATGTTCAAGACACCGATATTTGTGAAGTATGATGGGGTGTCTTGTCCCAAGATTCATCTTTGTTCCTATGTGAGGATGATTCAGCCTCACACTGCTGATAGGAACTTGTGGGTACATTTCTTTCTGGACAGTCTGTCTGGGACTCAGCTTGAAAGGTTCTATCAGCTGGAGGGAACCAATATCCACAACTAGGAAGATTTGGCTGCTGCTTTTTATAAGCAGTATCAATATAACGCTGACCTTTCCCCTACCCGTACTCAACTACAGAGTATGTCCATGGGTGCAGGCGAAGGTTTCAAGGACTATGCGCAGAAGTGGAGAGAGCTAGCAGGGAGAGTCCAAACCCTTTGTCTAATAGGGAGTTGGTTGACATGTTTCTTGGTACACTGTCTGGTCCATTCTTCAATCACTTGATTGGTAGCTCCTCAGCTGGTTTCACCGAGCTAATATTGACTAGAGAAAGGGTAGAAGCTTGGATCTGGAGCGGTAAAATCCAGAAAGACACCTCTTCGAGTACTGTAAAGAAGCCATTCACGGGTAAGAAGGAGATCAATGCCATTTATAACTCAAGAGGTCAGAGTAGAGCTGAGCGTCGTTCAACGGTAGGGGATGTGATGATACCTAGGTCTACGGCTACTCAATAACGAAATAATCAGCCAAGGGTAGAAAGACCTCAAAGGCAGTTCACCCAAATCAACATGCCATTATCATAAGCATTGCAACACATGTTGAAGATGAATCTGATTATGGTGATAAACCCTCATCCGAACCCTAAGACTTCCTCTCTTAACTACAATCCGGATGCAAGGTGTGCTTATCATTCTGACATCCCGGGGCACGATACTAATGATTGTTGGGCGCTGAAATACAAGATTCAGAACATGATTGACACCAAGGAGATCGAATTTGACCCGCCTGAGACTCCCAACGTGATCACTGCTCCTCTGCCAAACCATGGCTAGGATTGAAAGCATTTTTTTTCATTTAATTCTCAAGTTGTATTTTCTTTGCTTATTCGAACAATTATTGTCATGTCAAAACTTTGTTATTTCATTAATGCATTACACATGTTTGTCTTGAATTAATCTGTTTTCACTATGCTTAAACTACTTTATACTTCCTTTTCGTGATATTTAACTCTTGATTAAGAGCTCTAAGCATTAGAGGGAGGATGACGAAAATGATACCACAATCTCTACAGTATGCTTTTAAACAGACCCTGTTGATGATGTACGGGCATTCTTTCAAATCCCAAATAGTACAGTTATAAGGAAGATAATCCCTAGTCAACCCCATTGAGCCAAAGAAGTATGAGTTTTTCTTTCACATAAATTAAAACCCTTAATAATAACCAGGGGCAGGGTAGTTTTCTCAGTTAATTCAGGAGCGCATTCAATCGCGATCTTCCGCTTCGTACACAATGAATGGCATCCAAGACGTTCTTCTAAAACAGAAGATGGTGATAGTTCTGCATAATCATCAAGATAGACAGTCATTATCTCTCAAAATAAAAGCCCATTAAGTCAAAACCTATGAAGGAGACTTAATAAAAAAACTGGGGCATCCCGCTGACTAATCACAAAAGAAACAGTTCAGGCAAAAGACAGGGATAATAAAATCAAAAAGAAAGAGGTCCTACAAATCCTCGGCAAAAAAGATTACAAAAATGACTGCCTATTCAAAACAAACTTTCAGTATCCGAACCATTACCGGAACATCAAGGAAAGTACTTCAGGATCCAATTGGGATTCTAAACGCGCAATTAACTGAGAATAGGACTGAAGGACATCACGACGAATGGGTGGGTATAAATAAGTTTTGAGCCTTTATCCTTTATTTCTTAAATCATGAACCAGGCCACGTTATAACCCTTAAAAGTCCTAGCTGAAGCACGGGTTAGTTTGAGAGCATACTATTACAAAGGTATCCCGACTCCTGTAGGACTTGTTACGAATCCCTAGTTGATATCACCTACTTGCAAATTTTGTTTTACTACACAAAACACATTTTCAAAAAAAAATTTCAAGACGGATATGAGTTTTGCATTCTTTAAATGACATTGTTTGCATATGACTAATTGTTTGACCGTAGAGAAATCCGCACAATGGATATTCAATGAACAGGCATCCTCTCAATGGACAAAATCACCTCAGTAGGAAAGACACTTCCAACAATAGGTTTTCCATAAGCAAAGGGGCATGACATGATGTCTAACACACTTGGGACAGTCTCTCCAAGAGTGCCAAATAACTAGGGGCAGATCTCCATCTGGATCACATGGGGCATTACGCACGCATTCCAGCAACGAATCATGTGCCATCAAGAAAAAAATTTTAACAGTACTACAACACAACACTATAGACAGTGACAACTCCCTACATCTTGAGAACATGGACATAGTCGGAAAAGACCATGCATGAAAAGGACCCGCTAGGTCTATTGGCCTAGGCAAAAATAAGGGCATCCTGGCGAACCAAAAAAGGTTTGGGCAAAAGTTAGGGATATACATATGAAAAAACTGTACACCTGGCATGTCGAAAACCTGAAAAGGCGGCTTGGGAAAAAGAGGGTATCCCGGTGGACTGAAAATCTGAAAAGACAGTCCAGGAAAAAGTTAAGGATTAAAGCATACAACTATATCCTGTCATCTTTTCACTTGTCTACCAGTAGAAGACTTATCATTATGATCGGCAGTTACCAAGCACCTCATGAGTTGGGATAACACTCAAGCCACCCACAAAGCCTCTGCAGGTACTTTCTCCAGCAGGTACATGGACAGAAAAGTCCTGATGCAAAGTCATTGCAGTATCCTCAGCATACGACCCTGTGACATCTACACTCCCCACAGAGTAGAGACAACTAAAGCTTTGACATCGGCTTCCACAAACATGAGTTACTTTCCCCAGCAAAGTTCCTTCAGAAAGTTGACATCTATATTCCCCAGCCAAATTTTAAATCGCAAGCGGTTCATAAAATATTCTCCCAAGCAGAGTTTATTTCTCTGAATACAGAAGCTCAATCCCTGACAGAGTTCATCCCTTCAGCTACGGAAGTTCATCTTCCAACAGAGTTATTCTCCCACAGAAATATTCTCAAACAGAGTCTTTCCCCTGGCAGAGTAGCTATAAACAAGGAGCAAATCTTCAGCATAGTCATCTCCGTTCACCATCCCCGGCGGAAGTAGAAGAACCACTTTTTCTACAACGATCAGGAATGCAATTTCCAGTACTCTCAAACAACAGTCAGGGATTTATTTTCCCAAACTCGGACGTGCCACAATATCATTTCATGTTCATACATCATGACGTGCGCATACATATTTCATACAGCATAATCTCATTTATTTTGAGAACATCATCATACAATTCATTTCTTGCGTCATATACGATTAATCATGTACCCTTACAGGAAAGATGGTTATCATCAACAACTTCCAGCAGGTTCAAGATTAGCTCCTGAAACTAAACAGAGTAATTATCTGCGCGACCAAATGCAGCTTTACACGGGTTCGTCACGAAGCAATCTTACGCGGGTCCCTCCTAAATGCAGCTTGACACAGGTTTATCTTGAAAAATCTCACACGGGTCCTTTCTCATACATTTCCAAATAAAATTTCACACGAACTCATCACGAAGTAACCTTACCCAGGTTCCTTCCGAAGTTTTACACGAACATAGCCCGAAGTAGCCTTACCCAGGATCCTTCTGAAGTTTTACACAGACTTAGCCCGAAGTAACCTTACTCAGGTTCCTTCTGAAGTTTTACACGGACTTGTCCCGAAGTAACCTTACCTAGTTTCCTTCTAAAGTTTTACACGAACTTATCCCGAAGTAACCTTACCCAGGTTCCTTCTGAAGTTTTACTCAGACTTATCCTGAAGCAACCCTACCCAGGTTCCTGCTTACAATTTCCCGATGTATTTTTACCCAAACTCCTCACAAAGCAACCTTACCCAGGTTCCCTCTCGGTTCAGATGCAGTTTTACCCAAACTCATGACGAAGCAACCTTACCCAGGTTCCCTCTCAGTTCAGATGCATTTTTACCCAAACTCATCACGAAGAAACCTTACCCAGGTTCCCTCTCGGTTCAGATGCAGTTTTACCCAAACTCATCACGAAGCAACCTTACCCAGGTTCCCTCTCGGTTCAGATGCAATTTTACCTAAACTCATCACGAAGTAACCTTACCCATGTTCCCTCTCGGTTCAGAGGCAATTTTACCCAAACTCCTCAAGAAGCAACCTTACCCGGGTTCCTTCTCGGTTCAGATGCACTTTTACCCAAACTCATCAGGAAGCAATCTTACCCAGGTTCCTTCTTATAGCCCTACTATCCAGGCTTTCATTTCGAAGTAACCCTATTATCCAGGTTCCTTCTCATAGCCCTACTATCCAGGATCTCATATCGAAGTAACCCTACTATCTAGGTTCCTTCCCATAAGCCCTACTATCCAGGCTTTCATCTCGAAGTAACCCTACTATCCAGGTTCCTTCTCATAGCCCTACTATCCAAGCTTTCATTTCGAAGTAACCCTACTATCCAGTTTCCTTCTCATAGCCCTACTATCCAGGCTCTCATCTCGAAGTAACCCTACTATCCAGGTTCCTTCCCATAAGCCCTATTATCCAGGCTCTCATCTCGAAGTAACCCTACTACCCAGGTTCCTTCTCATAGCCCTACTATCTAGGCTTTATTTTCGAAGTAACCCTACTATCCAGGTTCCTTCTTGTAGCCCTACTTTCCAGGCTTTCATTTGGAAGTAACCCTACTACCTAGGTTCCTTCTCACAGCCCTACTATCCAGGCTTTCATTTCGAAGTAACCCTACCACCCAGGTTCTTTCTCATAGCCTTACTATCCAGGCTTTCATTTCTAAGTAACCCGACCACCCAGGTTCCTTCTCATAGCCCTACTATCTAGGCTCCTTTTGATGAATTACTTGACGCAGTTTTGCATGGACTTATCCCGAGAAAGACCTATATAGGTTCCTTCTCTTTTATCTCGGGACAATAGTTTACAGCACTGTAAAACCCGGACCTGACCAGATACGGTCGATTTCATATTCCTCAGTAGGTCGCTATGAAGCCTGGAATACGATCTGATAGCAGTCATCCTTATCATCCTCAACCAGTCATTGTGAAGCCTGGACCCGACCAGATAACAACTCACTTTTGTCTCATAAATAAAGAGTTAATTCCCCAGTAGAGTAATGGACAACCGAAGCTCCTATACTCTATTTCCCAGGACATAAATCGACATTCCCTGGAGAAGTCCTCCTCAACGGCAGGTACAGGAATTCTCGCAAAGGAATCTCTTATGCCACCGATATCTTTTCTGGATGGAATATTTAAGCCCATCTCCGACGATTCTCTGTCGCCTTCTAAATGGCATCTATAAGCCCATTCCTGATATTATCGATCAGTATTACTTCATGCGAGTGCAAATTTCTGGGCACTCTAGTGTTCAATCATCTTCCACCTTCAGATCACGAAAGACAGACCAGCCAATCTACATCCTCAAATTTAAGAAGATTGAACAGGGGCAGTTGTTGCACCCCAAAATTTTCCCTCTAATTTTTACACCAGATAAACTCCTAGAGGTCCTCAATTGCTCAAGTTGACTAAGGATTGGCCATACAAATCCTCCTCCAAAGACAATGAGCCTCAAACTAGGGTTTCACTCCTCAACAAGATGTTTGAGTTTCCAAGGGTCCTAAGTGGTTTCCATTCCCTAATATTTCCTTAATATCATCCATGCGAAGTTTCATGCCTTGCACAAGAAGTTTGCTCAGTCAACTGCTCAAATGCTTGAAAATCAACTATACTAGGTCAAAAGTCAATTGTGACCCACATACAGTCAAACTTCAAGATTTTTGGTCAACATCAACATTTTGAAGTGATATCCATCATTTGATCAAGGGTTGATCGTGATTCCTCAAGGAATGCTCCTAATTCATCAAAACTCAAAAGTTGCTAAATTAGGGTTCCTATAGGAAAAGTCAACCCAACTTTGACCAGGCATAACTTTCTCATACTTTATCAGAAATTTCTCATACAAGGCTCATTTTTAATAGAATCCAATTCCCTACAACTCATCTTCAGCCCTCAAGTTCAAGAAATTCACTCATGAAAAGATATAAATTCAGACATTATAGATCCTTTTCAAAAGTCAACAAAACACCTTTTGGGACAAAGCTACTTATTAACATGGAAGATCCAATTGATATGAAACCAAAGATGTTGCTTAGGGGACATCCTAAGCTTTCTAAAAAGTCTAAGAACACCCTCATATGGTTAAAATTAAGAGAGATGTGCATTGTCAAAGTCGGCCAATTTTTGAAAAAAATGCATGAAGCAAATATTGACCAAACATGGATTTTTTCCAAATGGGCCTATCTTTTCAAGTTTGAAATTCATTCCTAACATGGTCCACGACCTCTAAGACCACCCATACATTTTTCTACTAGTTATCCTATTTATTTTTATATTTTATTCATTAAAATTCAGAATTAAATAAATACATAATAGAAATAATATAAATTTTGATTTGAATCCATTTTGGGCAAGTTTTATGCTGGTTTATGTCAATTGATTTCGTGCAATAAACCTTCAAATATGTCCAGGTTCATCCCCATGTGAAAATGGCATAAAATCATCAAATATGGCATTTTTTCAAATTTTGATCATGATCTTAAAACACAATATTATGAGGGAGATTCTTTCCATGCTTTCTTGTCTCCTCATTCTTCTCTATAAATATAGATCCATACAAGCTTGAATCACACGAAATTCCTCTCTAAAAAGCTCTCAAAAAGCTCTTCAAAAGCTCTCAGAAAGCTCTTCAAAAATCACTCCAGAAATCAAAGAATTGGTGCAAGTCATATATCGAGGTTCCGGTCTCTCTCGATTGACATCAAGCCTCAAACCGACCTCTTGAAGTCCTCAAGAGTCTTACAAGGCCCAAGAGCAATCTATCACATGCCTAGCACTCCCCCATTTAACAACACCGGTTTGGTAAAATTTTAAACTTTGAATCTCTAATTTTAATCACATTCCATGGCATGCTAACGTTTGTTTGAGTTTATATAGAACAGTTATGGATGGTTGAATCATAGGTTCCATGCAAGAATCTGAAACACCATGGTTAGGGCATGAAGCTTTCTAAGATTCGGGCCTAGGGATTCTGATGATTGCACCCCCTGTTTACTTTTGCTACTAGGACCATCTTTATTTTCTTGTTTTATTCATTTCATTTATTTCATCTAATCCCTTTTTTGTTTTAATCAATAAACAAATATAAAAATCACATAAAAATAGATTTAGGATTTTTCTTAATTAAATTTTAATTTTGGTAAATTAATTAACTAATCACTTTAACTTTTTTTTAGATTAAAATTAATAGAACTTAGGTTTAATTTCATTTTAATTCATTTTCCTTTTCGTAACAAAAATACCAAAAAAACATAGAATTAATTTCTTTTAATTAAATTTCATGTTTCTTTAATAATTAACTATTTTTTAAATATAGATCTAGATCAATTATTTTTTAACTTACACCATTTTCATAAATTAAAACAAAAAACAACAAAAAGATTTTTTATATCTTAGGATTTTTATACGTCTTTACAAATTTGCGCGTTATTATTCTTTCGCACTTCCTTTTATTATTGTAACTGTATATTGGGATGTAATAGATGATTATTAGTACCTTTACCGCTTTTATTTATTTTTTCCCCTAGTTTTGGATATGTACATGATCCCCCTCCCCGAAGCCTTGTAATAGCTAGGTTTTATATCTCTGCACTTTTAAATTACTGCAATTAATTAACTGCTAGATGTATGACTAATAGGATTGTATGGCAAGAATAATCAAACATTAGAAAACTTAACTTAAGACTAAAATAACTGAACATAACACACCTTGCACATATGCACCCTTAGGGTATACCTCACTTAGTTGCCTCGGAAAATAATGGTCATGTCCCTCGAACGTAGGGATGTCTTAGCAAAGACCCTTAATTCTAATGTCATCATAAAGATCATTGTCCCTAACGTCCCTGGAGTTGCCTACGAGAAATGATCTTATCCCTCGATGTTGCCTATATGATGACAGTCCCTTCGAATGCTTAGATATCTTTACATGTTGCCTTCGATGACCATAGCGTCCCTTTTGATAGTCCCTCAACATCCAACGATAGGGATACCTACTCACTAATAGTAGGATAGCGCTGTCTAAAGGAAACGAGAAAATGAACAATCTTTTTCGAGTAGGTAGAAACTCTTAAGTACTTGCTCAAAACAATAAAAAAAAATTTCACAAACACTTTCAAAACAGTTTTCAAAAACAACTTCGTCACACTCTTGAGGACATATACAAGGGTTATCAGGAAGTTAAACAAAAACTTTTCAAAACAAACACAAGCAATTTCAAAATGAGCATGTACCTAAGAGCCCATGGAAAACCACGGATAGAAAGGGTGCTAACACCTTCCCTTTCTATAATCTATCCCCCGTACTCAGAAACATCTCGAAAAAGGTTTTTTTTGTTCTTTTTCCTTTTCCTTAGTTGAATGAAATAAAAGCCGGTGGCGACTCTTGTTTACCGCGAAATTTGAGAATACAAACGCAAAACCAGTATAACAGTCGGTTTTGCCACCGTATCACACAACCATTGGCGGAACAACTTTAAAAGCCTGGTATGGAGTTTCTGTAAATTCGCCATCCATCTCCACATATTTGAAACAATTGAGATGGCTTACCATGAATTCCTTCTCACTGCAAATAGTGACGATCCTCCCCTTGACTGGGTATTTTAGTTTTTGGTGAAGGGTAGATGTTACTGCCCCTGCTCCATGGATCCAAGGGCGACCCAACAAATAAGAGTAAGCGGGACGAATGTCCATGATGTAGAAAGTAGAGTTGAAAATCTGTGAGCCCAATTTGATCGAGAGATCCACCTCTCCATGAGACGTCCTTTTGGACCAATCGAAAGCCCTCAGAATGATATCACTTGGCTTCAACACCAGTCCTTCACAGTCTAACCGGTCCAAAGCCCCCTTGGGTAGCACGTTTAAATAAGAGCCAATATCAATCAGAACATGTGCTAGGGTAGTCTCCTTACATTCAACAGAAACATGTAAAGCTTTGTTATGGTTCCTTCCCAGTGGTGTCAGATCAGCATCCGAGAACCTCAATCCATTAACGGCCATCAAGCTCGCCACATAATTTTCGAATTGGTCAGTTGTGGTCTCATGAGGGACATGGGCCTTCTTTGAGAATTTGATCAATGCTCGGGAATGAGCATCGGAATAAAGTAGCAAAGATAACATGGAGATCTTGGAAGGGGTTTTCCCCAGCTGTTCCACTATCTTGAAATTACTCTTTTTTATAATCTTTAAGATTTCGTCCATTTCTTGAGAGGAAGGTTCCTCAGCAGCAACATGTTTTGCAGGCACCTCTATCTCAGCAGGCTCAACCACTTTATTTTTACCCCCTATGTCAACATTGGGCTTCTCAACAGTGATGCGGACAGATGCCATTATACTAGTTAGGGGTGAAATGTTGGGCGAAAAGATTCTCCCAGTTCTGGTTACCTTACTAGAGCCAATAATATTACCAATGTTATCAGCTTTGCTTTCTTCAATCCAAGCATCTTGCTTTATTCCATGGTAAAACTCTTCGGCACCATAGTTCCACGGCACTGCTTTGTTGGAAGAGTACGGAATTGGACCAGGGGCAGTGATTATTAACGAAGCAACAGTCGGTTCATTCGAAATCCTAATAGGACCCTTTGAGGAGATACTAAGAGGCTTGTTTGAAATTATTATGATGGAGAGGTCTTCAATCTTATCGGTCAAATTTTTGGTGGACGAAGTTCTTTCAAATAGAATCTCATGACTATTCATCAGGCGTTGAAAAACTTCTTTCATCCATTTGCATCCATTAATTTGTTTGGCGTAGCAATCACAGTCTTTCAAACAGCCAGGGAAAACCTCGGCTCTCGGTAAATTCTTTTTGATAACAGTTAACGGAGTAGTTAAGTCTTTGATGGAGGAAACAAAAATAGTGTCTTCAATTGCATTGACACCTTTGCCATGGTTTGGCATTGGTTCCGTTATCACATTGGGAATTGTAGGTGGATCAAATTCGATTGTCTTGTTGTCTATTAGGTCTTGAATTTTGCTCTTCAGTGCCCAACATTGATCGGTCTCATGCCCGAGACTATTTGAATGATATTGACACTTGGTATTTGGATTGTATTTAGGTGAGAAGGTGTTCGGATTGGATGGAGGATCACGCAGTGTCACCAAGTTGGCCTTTAACAGGTGTTTTAAGGCTTGGGATAGTGACATGCCTATCCTTGTGAATTGTCTTCGTGGAGCCTCAAATCGTTGATGATTGGAAGATTATCTTTGAACAGGAGTAGGGTTGGAAATCAAAACAGCATTAACGGACGGACGATTATCCTTCTTGGTACGGGCTCTTGTCCCATACACAACATTATTTTCCTTCTTCCCAGTGGAGGGTTTCTTTACGGCGTTGGAGGTGGAAGCAGACGCCATGGGGATTTTACCGCTATTAATACCACTTTCGACCCTTTCACCGGTTAGGATCAGCTCAGTGAAACCGGACGAAGAACACCCAACCAATAAGTTAAAAAATGGACAAGATAACATACTCATAAACATATCAATATATTCTCTATCTGTTAACGGTGGTTGGACCCTACTTGCGAGATCCCTCCACTTTTGGGCGTACTCTTTGAACCCTTTGTTTTTACCCATCGTCATGTCTTGTAGTTGAACTTGAGTCGGCGTCAGGTCGGCATTGTATTGGTATTGGTGATATAAAGTAGTGGCCAAGTCTTCCCAATTATGGATACTGGAACCCTCCAATTGGTAGAACCACTCTAGTTGAGTCCCAACCAAGCTTTTTTGAAAGAAGTGGACCCAGAGTTTCTTGTCAGTGGTGTGTGGTTGTATTTTGTGCATGTAAGACTTCAGATGAAGTTTTGGGCAGGAAACCCCATCATATTTAACGAAGACTGGTATCTTGAATTTATGGGGAATGACAACCCCAGATATTAAACCCAAATCATCTAAATCCAAACCAGGGATGGCTTGAATCTCAACGGCCTTAAGTATATCCTCTAGATGCTTATACTTATCGTCGGCAAGAGGATACTGCTCGTCAAAATAGTATTCATCATCGGACACTCGATCATTGACACACCCAGCCTGGGTACTCCTTGCTTCTTCAGATTGATTTTTGTCTTCTTCAGACGAATCTTCAACTATTGGTATCTAGCGGACGACACTCTGAATCTTTTACCCATGTTGACTAAGGCTCTCCTTTTTTGTTTCTTTTTGGATTCCAGCAACGTCATCAACTCTTGTTGCCCCTTGGCCAAGTTCAGCAGAGTCTCTTGAAACTGGGAATTTTGTGCTTGCAGGTATTTCACTATTTTCTCGATATCCATCTTACTGAAATAAACATCAGAAAGATAAGGAAACTTGTTGTTAAAAACCTGTTTATGTTATGATGCATGAAAAATGTGTATGCAAATAATTCCAAGGATTTATAAGATTTAAATTTGTCTAGACAAAGAATGAACAAACGTCAAATTGCATTACTCAGTTCAAAATGGTTACAACATGCCTCTTGGGCTTACAAGATAAATTCCTAAGACAAAAAGGTCGAACGCATCCTCTTCGATGCAATGTAGGAATTCAAGCTTTGTTCTTCATGAAGTTTCCTTGTAAACTCCAAAACCCTATTCTCGCTAGCTTAGAATTGAGCTTCGAAGGTGTCTCGCTCTTACTTTAGCTGAATCCAACCCTTTTGCAAGTCTTCAAGAGTAGTAGGCATGTCGGGATATAGGACAATATATGGGACATCTCCTTCAGCAACAAGCTCCATGATAACAGGTAGGATGGAGGGGTAAGGCATTACGAGCTTCTAAGCACGAGCTCGTACCCACCTAAGATAAGGCTCAAGGGAATGGAATTCTTGTGTCCCATTTGCCACCTACTTTTCTTTTATCTAAAAGGAAAGGTGAAAAAGCACGGGAAAGACCTTTGAGATTGTTTCTTGAGTTCGGGGGGTAGGTTATGAAAAGGGAAGGTATTAGCACCCTTTTCATCCATGGTTTTCCATTGGCTCTTAGTTACTTGCTAGATCACTTGCTTTTGTTTGAAATTGTGCTTTGTGTGGTTTTTGAAAGTATTTTTTAAAGAGGCCACTATT
Source organism: Vicia faba (assembly GCA_948472305.1). Lineage (NCBI taxonomy): Eukaryota > Viridiplantae > Streptophyta > Magnoliopsida > Fabales > Fabaceae > Vicia > Vicia faba. The sequence goes on along the minus strand of OX451735.1, from coordinate 1,492,578,765 downwards.
TAGGAAATCTTTGTAATGATTCTCGTTCGTAAGAATGTATACAAAGATATTGATCTTTTGAAAATGTTTTCAATGTTTGTAACATGTTTGAAAATGTGTGTGTTTGTTTATGAAAATAACAAGGATGTTTGTTTTTAATTGGAGCAAGTAATTAGGAGCAATCTACCTACTCAAATGTCTTTCTTGTTTGTTTTCTTTTCCTTTGACATTGTTGTCTTACCATTGATTTGGTAAGCAACCCTATCTTTGGATGTAAACGGGACGGGCTTGGGTCATCGTATAACCATGATTAGAAATGTTGCAAGGTATCTTAGCATTATTTTAGAGGGACTAAGATCATTTGTAAGGCAACTTAGATAGCGTCATCGAGGGACTATGATCTTGTATTTGCTTGTTTTTTTGTAGGATACCTTACATGCATAATATGGCCATTTTGTATAAGGAAACCGAGTGGAATAACCCTAGGGGTGCTTATGTGCAAGTGTATCATTTTCATGCTTGTCTTTGTCTTAAATTAGGGTTTTCTATTTGATTGATTTTATCTTGCCATGCAAACCCTAGTTACTAGCATATTATGTAAAAGCGATAGAATTGCGAAATTGAAAGTTACTACGCTATTACAACATTTGTAAGACGGTGGTTATACAATTTATGAATGGGGATTGCAATAATATAAACCTAACTAATCTATTACAACCAAATTGAATATTGTACAAATAATTGAAGATATATATATATATATATATATATATATATATATATATATATATATATATATATATATATATATATATATATATATATATATATATATATATATATATATATATATATATATATATATATATATATATATATATATATATATATATATATATATAAAGTACAAATGCAAATTGGAAGAAATGATTTTTTTTGTGTTTGGATTTTTATATGAAAGAGGTTTTAACCTAAACCTAATTAGAGAAAAAATAATTAAATCAAAATTAAATTAAATTAATCAAGATAAGAAACGATTTTCTTCCTTAAATAAAACCCTAATTCTATTTAGTTGATTAAACAAATAAGTTTAAAGAAAAAAAGTTTTTTTTTTGTATTTTTTGTCTTGAAAATAATGTATGGTGTTGTGAAATATTTTTGGCCTTTTCTATATTAAAATAAATATATTTAAATAAATAATAATCTAGTTTTAATTTACAAGGAAATTAGTATATGTAAATAAAGTATAATGAATAAAAATAATTTTTTGTGTGGAAAAAATATTTAAATTATGTCAACATAAATCTATTATTTTTATATTTTTTATGATTTTTTGATATTTTAGAAAATATATTTAAAAGAGAAAATGAAATAAATAAGTAAATAAAAATAAATGGGCCAGGGGGTGCCAAAAGTAGGCAGGGAGGTAAGCTAGCAAAAATTTAAAAAAAAAACTGCCCGGCCCAAAGGGCCCAGCGCCTGCAAAAAAAAAAGTGTTAGAGAATCAGAAAAATATGAAAAATGCAAAAGGGGGGTTCACATTGGTTCGAACCCTCTCCCTTTAGGTAAGAAGTGACTCAGTACGCGCGCGCTTTCCACTAGGGTGGCTGTTTCATCCGGTCATATAATCAAACCATAAATATATATTAGAAACTGCTTTCTGAAGGCAACTTCGTCTTCAACCTCGCGCCTAGCCGGACCACCTGTATCTTCCTCATCTCTCCACAAAAATGGAAAGTTCAAACATGAAAGTTGTGGTGTTTCTTCCCACGAATCCAACCATATAACTTATGTAAGCTAAAAGTCAAAGATAAAAACTAATTTTGCTGGCCCTAAATTGAAACCTAATTTTCTCAGAAATTTCAAATCTAAAATTCTCTATACACAGTCAATATAAATGGGAACTATGAACATGGTCAGCTTTAGAGCAAAGATATCTACATTTTGTCTTCACAAATCAGGATCAAATGATGCTTGTATGAAGAGATAGAAGTTTGAAAATTTACCTCTTGCAGCTGGAGTCGTGAATGGAGCTTGAGAAACTTTTGAGATGGCCCGAGGATCTGTTTAGCTTGTCTGGACCTCCTTGAGTGTATTCTAACTCCTACTTTGCCTTGAAAGTCCTTTAATCTCTCTACTCAAGTCAACCTGCAAGCTTGATATTTGAAAATAGTGGATAGTGATGGAGGAGTTACAGTCTTGAAACAGGGGCCTGGTTTGCTTTGTTATGATTTATAGAAGGTGTTTGAGTGATTAGTTTTCAAAACGCATGAGTGGAAATGAAGATCATGAGTTTTGGTTCAAAACTGTGTATTAATGGTGTTCTTGAACAGTTTTATGGTTTTTGAGTGTTTGAGATAGTTTCAGGGCGCTAGCATTCGTGTCTCATCTTGCAAATAGTGTATGTACTTATAGGCAAAAGGTTTTGAGGCTTGAAACAACTCAAATTGAAATCACATGTTATGGCTTGGTTACTTGTTTTTGAAGCAAAGTTGACAAACATGGTTTCAATGTGAAGTACAAGGGTTTGCAGGATGTAGATATGTTTCTTCTTGCTTTTCAATGCGTTTTAGTCATAAGAAACAATGTATGGGCTCAAGGAGAGTTGACATTGTGATTAAAGTCACTTTACCAAAATGGAAGTGGTGACTTTCTTCCAAAAATGGAAATGCAACTTGGATAATAGCTTAAATGCTTGGAAAATGGCTCTATCAGTTGTGTAAGAATTAAATTAATGAGTGATTAGCAAGTTTGAAGCCTGCAAAGAAAGATTTGTACATAATGCTTGAAGATTGGATCAAGTGTTCTTCACAAAATGGCTTGTAATCCAAGTGACAAAACATCAACTCCATCTCTTCGATTCTCCCTACTCAAGAATTATCTCAATGAGTTCTTGGACATTTTGTAAAGCTTGCAATGTGATCTTCAACTCATATTTGAATTGATTTTGAATATTACCCTTGGAACTATGTGAAAAATTTCCATGAAGTTAGGTAAAAAATCAGTCTAACTAGGGCAAAATTTCACTGTCATTTTTAGTTCATGAGCATGTATTCACAAAATTATAACTTGATATCCAAGAATTTTTAGGAGAAGTTATGTGAAGAAAAGTTGTAGATTTCATGGAGATATACAACTTTCATGTTGGAAGTTTTCTTTTAATCATCTTGTATCATGATGAAAATTTGGCTTAAAGTTATGTAAAAATAAGAAAATTTTGACACTTATAAAAATTTCTAAGTTTAGAAATTTTGACTTTTCAAATTGAAATCTTGATTTCTTGATTTTTTAATGAATAAGTTTCCTATTTTGACATGTTTTGAATAATTATGATCTTTGGCACTTGAATTTGACCAAAAAGTCAAAGTTTGACTTTTCAGTATACAGTTGACTTTTGATCAATTGACTGCAAAATTCATTTGTCAATCAAATGGACTTGCAATGTTTTGAATCATGTCATTAGGTCAAAATTATGCAATTGGACTCTTGAGATCATTCCTTAAACCAATTGATCATTTTCTAGGTCAAAAATCAGAAATTGCCCTTTCTCAGTCAAAACCCTAATTTTGACCATTTTGCCCTTTTAGAGATTTGATCAAATTTCTTGAGGAATTATGGTCCAAACTTGATCAAATGATACATATGGGTCTAAAATGTTTATGTTGATAAAAAAATATTAAGTTTTACTATAAATTGGCTATGGTTGACTTTTTCCCCAATACAGTTAATTTTTAGGTCAACTGTTCAATTAACTGATCAAAAGTGTGATCCAAGGCTTGAAACTTGACATGAGTAATCTTAGGGGTCCATAATGATCCTTGAAATTCATATGAAGCATTTATAGTCCAAAAATCCTTGTGCAAACTAAAACCCTAATTTTGGTCATCAATGCATAAGGAGGTGTCTTGAGCTGATCAAACCCTAGTGCAGTCTTGAGCCCAAGGAGATCTTGTGAGAAAATTATTGATAAGTGAGAGGGAAACTTTTGGGGTACAATAGCTGCCCCTGTTAAATCTTCTTAAACCTGAAGAGTTAGATTGTCGAGTTTTGCCATTCGTGACTCAAAGGTGGAAGATGATTGGACACTAGAGTGCCTAGAAATTTGCACTTGACGATGTGAAGGTTGAGGGAATGGGCTTAAAGATGCCATTTGGAGAAGTGATATAAAGTTGTAGGAGATGGGCTTAAAGATGCCATCCAAAATTGATTGTTGGTATTGTAATTTTTAACTTAAAAGAATGAGTATCAGAATGGCGTCTGTGTCTGGAGCGTATCTGAACTGTATCTGAAAGCTGGCTCTGAATGAGTATCAGAATGGCATCCGTGTCTGGAGCGTATCTGAACTGTATCTGAAAGTTGACTCTTAATGAGTATCAGAATGGCATCCGTGTCTGGAGCGTATCTGAACTGTATCTGAAAACTGAATCTGAATGAGTATCAGAATAGCATTCGTGTCTAGAGCGTATCTGAACTATATCTGAAAATTGAATCTGAATGAGTATCAGAATGGCATCCGTGTCTGGAGCGTATCTGTACTGTATCTGAAAGCTCTGAACATTGTTAATGGTAGCTGTTAATCTTATCCTGAAAGGGGTAAAATGTTAGCTAAACTGCGAAGTCATGTTGTATGAAATGCATGATATAATGCATTCGTTTTATAAATGTTTATGATATATGGATGCAATGTATGTGTATGTGAGCTAATTTGCTGCGCTGCTGCTGGATTGGGGAAAATAAATCCCTGACTGCTGCTTAGGATATGTAAGTCCTCATGTCTTGAAGTCGAAGTGTTGATGAATTTCTGTTTAGAGAAATAAACTTTGTTGTAAGGGAAATGCCATGTATTGCTTGCAAAATCTGTTTGGAGAAATTGGATGATTTCTACCGGGGATTGATATTTGGAAGCTTTGTTCTGCTGGAAATTAAACGACATACTGTGGGGGATTTCTTATGGAATAGCCTAGAGGTATTTCTCTATCCCTTCAACCTATCAGTAATTGCCTTTTTCATTTTGTTTATTTTTAAACAGCGATTATGTTCAAATGCATATGTTCAATAATGAGGTTTTTCTTGATGAAACGGGCAACAACATTCTTGGTAACAAAGGCGAAGGAGGCTGCTTCCACCCACTTTGTAAAATAGTCAATGGCCACTAGGATGAAGCGGTGTCCATTGGAGGCTTGATTTCCCCAATCATATCAATCCCCCACATAGCAAAGGGCCAAGGAGCCGTCAAGACATTCAGAGGAACGGGAGGTACGTGCACCTTGTCAGCATAAATTTGACACTTATGGCAAGTTCGAGAGTATTGATAACAATCTGCTTCCATGGTAGACCAGTAATAGCCTTCCTGTAGGATTTTCTTTTCCATCGTATGCCCACTGGAATGGGTGCCAAAAGTGCTCTCATGTAGATCAGCCATGATCCTTTCAACTTCAATCTTATCTGCGCACCGAAGTAACATAGAGTCATGATTACGTTTTTACAGGATGTCGTTACTAAGGAAGAACTTAGCGGAGAATCTTCTTAAGAACTTCTTATCATTGACTAAAGCTCCTTCTGGATATTCTTGATCCTCGAGATACCTCTTGACTTCGTGAAACCAAGGTCAGTCAACTACTTCTTCAGTATTAATCTCGTGACAGTAAGCTGGTTCATCCATTCGTTCAATGGTGATCTAGGGAGCCTAGTTATCCCAATTAAGTTTAAACATAGATGACTTTGTGGCTAGTGCGTCTGCTAGATGATTTTCTTCTCGCGGGAAATGCTCGAAGGTAATCTCCTCAAAATGTGGTAGCAATGTCAAAACATGTTCTTTATAAGGGATAAGGTTAGGTTTTTTGGTGTCCCATTCCCCTTTGATATGACTAATGACCAAACTAAATCTCCGAATACATCCAATGATTTGATCCCAAAGTCTATAGTAGCTCTGAGACCAAAGATGCACGCTTCGTATTATGCCATGTTGTTTGTACAATTGAAACAAAGTCTTGCGGTGAAGGGAGTATGAAACCCTTCGGGAGATATGAGTATAGCACCGATACCATTGCCAAGTGTTTTGATGCCCCATCAAAGAATAGGGTCCATCGGGATCCTTGTTCAGGTCTGTCATATGGCCTGAATTCTTCACAGTTGTCTAACGTCATGATGTCTTCATCCAAATTCGAATTTCATGGACTGGTAGTCTTCTACAGCTTGGTGAGCAAGGTGATCAGATAATACACTGCCCTTTATTTCTTTCTGGGTAGTATACTGTATGTCGTATTCTGTCAAGATCATCTGCCACCTTGCTATTCTCCCAGAGAGAGCAGGCTTCTCAAACATGTATTTTATCGGGTCCATTTTAGATATCAACAGAGTGGTATGAGTCAGCATATACTGTCTTAGCCGGCGAGCAGCTCATGCCACAGCAGAACAAGTTTTCTCGAGTAGTGAATATCTGGTTTCACAGTCGGTAAACTTTTTTCTTAGGTAGTAAATAGCGTGCTCTTTTTGGCCAGACTCGTCATGCTGCCCCAATACACACCCCATTGAGTTTTCTAAAACAGTCATATATGATCAATGGTCTTCCCTCGACTGGTGGCATCAACACAAGAAGCTCTTGTAAGTATTCTTTGATTTTTTTCAAAAGCAACTTGGCACTCGTCATTCCATTTGACTACTTGATCTTTCTTCAACAATTTGAAGATTGGTTCACAAGTAGCTGTCAGGTGAGAGATGAATCTGGCAATGTAATTCAAACGCCCCAAGAATCCTCTGACTTCCTTCTCAGTACGAGGAGCAGGCATCTTTTGTATTGCTTTAACTTTGTTAGGATCTACCTTGATACCTTTGTTACTGACGATAAAGCCTAGGAGTTTACCAGATCGTACCCCAAATGTGCATTTGTTTGGATTCAACCTCATCTTGTACTTCTTCAGTCTCTCAAACAGTTTTTGTAAGTGATCAAGATTCTCTTCTTCTATTTGAGATCTGGATATCATATCGTCCATGTAGACCTCTATTTCATGATGTATCATGTCATGAAATAAATCTACCATGGCTCTCTGATAGGTTTCCCCAGCGTTCTTTAGTCCGAATGGCATCACCTTATAGCAGAAAGTGCCTCACTGCGTGACAAACGTTGTTTTCTCCATGTCCTCAGGCGCCATTTTGATTTGGTTGTAACCTGAGAATCCGTCCATGAAGGAAAACACTTTGTGTTGTTCCGTATTGTCAACTAGGATATCAATGTGGGGGAGTGGAAAATCATCCTTAGGGCTTTCCCTATTCAAATCTTTGTAGTCCACACACATTCGCACTTTGCCGTCTTTTTTGGGTACGAGAACAATATTGGCAACCCATTGAGGGTAAGAGGTGACATCCAAGAATCCAGTGTTGAATTGCTTCATGACTTTTGCTTTAACCTTTTCTGACATATCAGGTCTCATGCGGCGAACCTTTTGCTTTACTGGTGGACAATCTTCTCTTGTAGGAAAACGATGTACCACAATGTCTGCATCAAGTCCCGACATGTCTTCATATGACCAGGCAAAGACTTCAACATAATCGTGTAACAACTAAATCAGACGCTCCTTGACACTGGGTTCCATATTGGCACCCACCTTGACCTCTTTTTTGTCTTCTTCGATACCTAGGTTGATTGTATCCACAGGTTCCTCGTGAGGTTGAATGGTTCTCTCTTCTTGTTGTAGCAGTCTGGCAAGTTCCCCTGGTACTTCACAATCTTCCTCACCTTCGTCTTCGACTTGGTAGATTAGATTCTCAGAGTCACAAAAGGCCATAGTAGTATCATTACCCATGGGATCCCGAATGGATGTATACCTGCATTATGAGTGTGTGTGTGTGTGTGTAAGGGTATAGCTATCTTTGAAAATAAAAATGTAAAAGAAAAAACAATGATCACAAAATTTTGTATGCGAAAACGTCCATGATTCATTGATACCATATGAAAATGAGATAATAACCCTTACAAATGGACTATTATGCCTCGGGTAAGACACAAGGTTTTAAGAGTGCGAATTGTTTTAATATTACAGATCCAACAAAATGTAAAGACAAATTACTGTGGGATAAAAGTGATGGGGACAAAATCTCTAGCCTCCCAATTGCTGAGCCCTCCACCGACAGTTGGGAATATCCAGTCCTCCAAGTCGCATCTATCTTCATCATCTTCTACGGTGTTGACCTCGCGGTTGCTGATCTTCAGGGGTGGTCCTCCGGCATGAGCTCGGCGTACAACCTTCTGAGCACTTGAAGTGAAACCTAGGCCAAACTTGTCATACTTGTATGGGATATCTGGGAGTTGTCCCCAGATAGTGCACCCACCTTCTTCTACCACTGCTTTGGCATCCTTCAGAGATGACATCCGGAGTGGAGGACTTGTAATCTTGAGAACCTGAGACACAGCCTTGGTCACTGCCACATCTTGGGAGACTTCTTCAAAGTGTTGAAATGGAGTTTCAATAAATTCACCATGTAATTCCATATATCTGAAGGAATTGAGATGGCTAATCATGTACTCTTCCTCTCCTTGAATGGTGATAATCTTCCCTTGAATTGGGTACTTCAGCATTTGGTGCAACATAGAAGTAACAGCACCAGCATTGTGAATCCATGGTCAGCCTAGCAAGCAGGAGTATGAAGGGAGGATGTCCATTACGTAAAAAGTTGAATCAAATGTTTGTGTTCCAACTTTTATGGGAATGTCTACCTCCCCATGTACCATCCTTTTCGAGCCGTCAAAAGCCCTTACTACTATGTTGCTTGGATTTAATGTCAGTCCCTCGCAGTCAAGTCTATCAAGAGCTTTTTTAGGCAGTACATTTAGAGATGAGCCAGTGTCTACCAAAACATGAGCCAAGGTTGTGCCCCTACATTCAACTAAGACATGCAATGCCTCATTATGCTTCCTTCCCCTCGGTGTTAGATCAGCATCTGAAAAACCTAGGCCATTATCTGCAGTCAAGCTGGCTACATAATCTTGAAACTAATCGACAGATGTCTATTGGGGTACATGGGCAGTTTTCAGGAATTTTACCAAGGCTTTTGCATGCGCCTCGGAACATAGTAGTAATGCTAACATGGAAATTTTAGAGGGAGTTTGCCCCAGTTGTTCAACTACATCGTAGTCGCTTCTCTTTATAATTTTTAGGATTTCCTCCATTTCTTTCTTGGAGGTCTCAGGGATAGTCAGTGACTGAGCCTTCGTCCGGACAGGCTCAATCAGAATACTTTTTCCTCGAGTCTCGGTTAAATCGGCAGCAGGAGTGTTAGTAGTAGTGATAACAGGGGTTGTAATGGCTTTGTCAATTGGAGTACTTGCAGAGATGATTATGGGTGTGGGAGTAACCTTTGGAACAGCCACAGGGATGATTACGGGTCCAGAAACGGCCTTTGGGGGGGCAATTTCTGGAGAGAAAATTCTACTACTTCGGGTAATCTTACTAGTTCCTGTAATAATACTGACGTCGGAATCCACTTTCTCAGAATTTGAATCTTCGGTGGCTGGCCAGTCCTGCTTGATACCATGGTAGTAGACATCCCCTCCATAATTCCATGGTACGGTCTTGTCTGATGAATATGGGAATGGTCCAGGCATTGTGATTATTAAAGGAGTTGCTTTTGGAACTGATGCAATTCTAACGGGTCTTTTGGTGGAGACCCTGGAAGAATTGGCGGAAATGGTAATGATAGAAACATCTTTAAAAGGAATAGGTGGAACATAAGTCTTTTCAAACAAAATTTCTTTGTTATCTATTAGGCACTGAACGCCTGTTTTCAACAAAGGACAGCTGGTTGGTGAGGACAAACAGAGATGGAAAACTTCATTACAGCCCGGTAACACACCGGCATTCAACAAGTTCATTTTAAAAGTCAGAAGTGGCGTCATTAGTTCATCAACTGAAGTAACAAACAGTCCTTCTTCAATGGCATTGGTATTATGGCCATGTCTGGGGATAGGGGCAGAAATTACATTTTGCTTTTCGGGCACATCGAATTCGATCTCTTTTGCTTCAATGAGGTCTTGTATTTTATTTTTTAGATCCCAACAGTTATTAGTATCGTGACCAGGACTTTCAGAGTGATATGCGTAACGCGTATTGAAATGATAGTGTGGAGATGTTGTGTTGGGGTTTTTTGGAGCTTCTTTCAAGGTCACCAAATTGGATCTTAGTAGATGCGGTAATACTTGAGAGGGGTCATGTTAATTCTAGTGAACTGCCTGACTGGCCTTTCAATCCTCTGTTGATTATTTCTTTGTTGATCAGACACAGGCTTAAGAATCATAACAGCCCCCACCATTGGTCGGCGTTCGGCCCTATCTTGGTTTCTTTGCGGATATACAACAACCACCTCTTTCTTTCTGATGAAAGGCTTCCTTACAGCTGCAGAAGAAGATGTATCTTTCTGAATCTTTCCACTCTTTATACCTGCTTCTACCCTTTCTCCAGTCAATATTAGTTCAGTAAAGCTTGCAGATGAGCTTCCAATTAAATGATTGAAGAAGGGACCAGACAAGGTTCCTAAGAACATGTCTACCAATTCTCTCTCAGATAGAGGGGGTTGAACTCTTCCAGCCAAGTCTCTCCATTTTTGTGCATAGTCTTTGAAACCTTCATTGGAAACCATGGCCATACTCTGGAGTTGAGTACGGGTAGGCGCAAGATCAGCATTGTATTGGTATTTCTTGTAGAAAGTTGCAGCAAGATCTTCCCAATTGTGAACGTTGGCTATTTTTAGTTGGTAAAACCAGTCAAGTTGAGTTCCAGACAAACTGTCTTGGAAGAAATGTACCCATAAGTCTTTGTCAGTAGTATGGGGTTGGATTTTCCTCACATATGACAGGAGATGCATTTTAGGGCATGGAACTCCGTCATATTTTGCGAACACATGTGCTTTGAATTTCGGAGGAATCACAATCCCCGACACTAAACCCAATTCTTCAAAGTCCAAGCCAGACACTTTTTGGATTTCCATCGCACTCAACCGCTCTTCGAGATGTCTATACTTGTCATCAACTGGACGGTATTGTTCTTCAGAGTAGTCTTCTTCTTCCTCCTCTTCTTCTGATTCTTACGGGAAAATTGGTTCCTTTCCTTTCCCTTTCTGATTGTCTCTTTCACCGGATGTCGTTGCAAAGTTTAATGTCCTTCTTGTCTGCTTATGAAATCTTCTTCCCATGTTCAGGACTCTGTTTACCTTCTTTGTCTTCTTTTTCCTCTCTTCAGCCAGCAAGGTCTTTAATTCTTCTTGTCCCTTAGCTAGGGTCAAGAGTAAATGTTGAAACTGTGTATTCTAGGCTTGGAGGTCCTTCACTGTTTACTCTAGATCCATCTTACTGAAATAAACAGTAGAGAGATGAGGAGACTTGTTGCAAGAAACATGCTTATGTTATGATGAATGATAAATGCATATGAAATGTTTTCAAGGACTTTTAAGATTCAAATTTGTTTTAGACAAAAAGAAAACACACGTTATATTAATAGATTAAAGCTTGAGTACATCAATTCCTTTTTTGGGCAAAATAATACAAAAACTCTAAGATAAAAAGGTAGTACGCATCCTCTTTGGTGCAATGTAGGCATTCAGAGTCTGCTCCTCATGAAGTAGCCTAGTGAGTTCCAAAATCTTCTTCTCGCTCGTGTAGAATTGGGCTTCTAAAGTATCTCGCTCTCCCTTGAGTTGTATCCAATCCCTTTGTAAGTCTTCAAGAGATGTGGGCATGTCAAGATGTAGGATAGTGTATGGAACATCTCCCTCCTTAACCGGCTCAATAATTACCGGGAGAATGGTGGGGTAAGACATCATAAGACTTTGAGCATGAGTTCGTACCCATTTGAGGTAAGGCTCAAGAGGGATGGGATTCTTGTGCCCCAAAGTCTTGCTATCCACCTTGTTCAACATCCTCTAAGCTCGGATAAATCTCTGGCGAAGACCTTGATTGTTGTTGTCGTAGTCAAATACCAAACCTTGAATCAGCATCTCATGTGGGCCATCCCTTCGGGCATAACCAAAATGTCTTAAGGCTAAACAGGGGTTGTAGGTGATTCCTCCCCTAATGCCAAGTAAAGGGACATTAGGGAACTCTCCACAACGGTCGAAAATGATAACATTCTCTTTGGATCGGGAGCACCAATGAATGTCTGAATGTTTGAGTGTCATCAACCTTTGTGACCACCTTGAACCTTGCTCATTCTTTAATACAGATTGGGGAAGATGATAAATAAACCATATTTCCAAGAGAGGAGTGAAACACATGAGGACACCTATTTTCCTCATTGTGCGAGTGTGAAAAGAGTGTAGGATATCCCCTAGTAATATAGGCATCGGGTTACGTGATATGAATATTTTGACGGTGTGCACATCTATGAGTTGGTTAGGATTTGGAAACAAAACCATCCTATAGATGAGGAAAGCCACAATTTCCTCAAAGGCTTGAAAATCTAAGGAGTTCCAACAGTTTTGGGCTTTCTCGAACAAGAACTTTACTAGGAAACCTTTGACACCACTCCTTGTTTCCCAATGAGTTGTAACATCAGGTGAGTGCAATTGTAGAGCTTGAGCAATCTCTTCTGGCTTTGGGTCTCTATTCACACTGCTGAAAGGTGGTTGATTTAGAATGGGAATCCTCAAGAGTTGGGAGAATTCTTCCAAAGTAGGCACAAGTTGATAGTCAGTAAATATGAAGCAATGATGTAAAGGATCAAAGAACTGAAAGAGCACCTTCATCATGTCCTTATATGTGTTGGAGGTGACCAAGTTGAGTAGACTACCATGTATCTCAGTGAATGGAGAGTTTTCAGGAATCCTTAAAGCTAGCTCCTTAAGTTGTGGAAGGATCCTTACAAGATTGACCCGAATAGTTTTCCTGCGAAGTGAATCCATATCCTACAAAATAAGAACAAAGAGAAATCCCAAAATCCTTGAAATGGTTAGTGGATGTATATGATGTTCATGATGTTATGTACAACTATGCATATACAAACAAAGCAAATAAATCCTTAGTTTTAGTCTTGCATGGGGTTTTATAGGTAAGTACCCTCTTGAAGTTTAGTTGGCTTAAACCTGTCCTAGTAATAGTAACCGGGTTCTAAGGAGCTCAATATCACTGGATTGTTTCCTTGGTCATTGTTTCAGCTCAAGCCTCTTTAATGGCGACCAAAATATCCCAAGAAACCAAACCTCAATGAGTGTAGTATCGAGTATCTACCAACTTCGGACTGCACCAAAGCCGGACATCTCACTACATCCTAAAGGCCAAGTTGGTCAAGTAAAGGTTCTAAAAGTTCATTAGTGCTTCATGAAATCACTCAGCGGCTCCGTATTCTCTTTGATTAACACAAAGGCTCCGGTACCTAAAAATATGTTGCACTAACGTAGCTATTGCTTAGACCATGTCGGTATACCCCACACAATTTCCACAACGTATTTCTACTTACCTATAATTTATCCCAAATCCGGGAAGAGGATTCAAACCCAAACAAAGAACCATAATGTAAAGCATACAAGTCGAATATTCCCCAGTAGAGTCGCCAGTTCTATGATACGGTGGGAGAACTGACTTGAAGGTTTTGCATTTTATTGCAAATATTGCGGTTAGCAAGAGTCGCCACTGACTTTTCTTTTATCCAAAAGGAAAGGTGAAAAAGCACAGGAAAGAACTTTAAGATTGTTTCTTGAGTTCGGGGGGTAGATTATGAAAAAGGAAGGTATTAGAACCCTTTTCATCCATGGTTTTCCACGGGCTCTTAGTTACTTGCTAGATCACTTGCTTTTGTTTGAAATTGTGCTTTGTGTGGTTTTGAAAGTATTTTATAAAGAGACTATTGTTTAGGCAATCTTTGTAATGATTCTCGTTCGTAAGAATGTATACAAAGATGTTGATCTTTTGAAAATGTTTTCAATGTTTGTAAGATGTTTGAAAATGTGTGTGTTTGTTTTTGAAAATAGAAAGGATGTTTGTTTTAAAATAGAGAAAGTAATTAGGAGCAATCTACCTACTCAAGTGTCTTTCTTGTTTGTTTTCTTTTCCTTTGACATTGTTGTCTTACCATTGATTTGGTAAGCAACCCTATCTTTGGATGTAAACGGGACGGGCGTAGGTCATTGTATAACCATGATTAGCAATGTTGCAAGGTATCTTAGCATTATTTTAGAGGGACTAAGATCATTTGTAAGGCAACTTAGATAGCGTCATCGAGGGACTATGATCTTGTATTTGCTTGTTTTTTTTAAGATACCTTACATGCGTAATATGGCCATTTTGTATAACGCAACCGAGTGTAATAACCCTAGGGGTGCTTATGTGCAAGTGTATCATTTTCATGCTTGTTTTTGTCTTGAATTAGGGTTTTCTATTTTATTGATTTTATCTTTCCATACAAACCCTAGTTACTAACATATTATGTAAAAGCGATAAATTGTGAAATTGAAAGTTACTACGCTATTACAACATTTGTGGCAGGGGGGTTATACAATTTATGAATGGGGATTGCAATAATATAAACCTAATTAATCTATTACAACGAAATTGAATATTGTACAAATAATTGAAGAAATATATATATAAAGTACAAATGCAAATTGGAAGAAATGATTTTTTTGTGTTTAGATTTTTATATGAAAGAGGTTTTAACCTAAACCTAATTAGAGAAAAAATAATTAAATTAAAATTAAATTAAATTAATTAAGAAAATAAATTAATTAAGAACAAATTTTTTTCCTTAAATGAAACCCTAATTCTATTTAGTTGATTAAACAAATAAGTTTAAAGAAAAAAGTATTTTTTTTTTATATTTTTTGTCTTGAAAATAATGTATGGTGTTGTGAAATATTTTTGGCCTTTTCTATATTAAAATAAATATTTTTAAATAAATAATAATCTAGTTTTAATTTACAAGGAAAATAGTAAAGGTAAATAAAGTATAATGAATAAAAGTAATTTTTTGTATGGAAAAATATTTAAATTATGTCAAAACATAAATCTATTATTTTTTATATTTTTTATGATTTTTTGGTATTTTAGAAAAGATATATAAAAGAGAAAATGAAATAAATAAGTAAGTAAAAATAAATGGGCCAGGGGGTGCCAAAAGTAGGCAGGGAGGTAAGCTAGAAAAAATATAAAAAAACTGCCAGGCCCAAAGGGCCCAGCGCCTTCAAAAAAAAGTGTTAGAGAATCAAAAAAATATGAAAAATGCAAAATGGTGGTTCACATTGGTTCGAACCCTCTCCCTTTAGGTAAGAAGTGACTTAGTACGCGCGCGCTTTCCACTGGGGTCGCTGTTTCATTCAGTCATATAATCAAACCATAAATATATATTATAAACTTCTTTCTGAAGGCAACTTCGTCTTCAACCTCACGCCTAGCCGGACCACATGTATCTTCCTCATCTCTCCACAAAAATGGAAAGTTCAAACATGAAAGTTGTGGTGTTTCTTCCCACGAATCCAACCATATAACTTATGTAAGCTAAAAGTCAAAGATAAAAACTAATTTTACTGGCCCTAAATTGAAACCTAATTTTCTTAGAATTTTGAAATCCAAAATTCTCAATACACAGTCAATATAAATGGGAACTATGAAGATGGTCAGCTTTAGAGCAAAGATATCTACATTTTGTCTTCACAAATCAAGATCAAATGATGCTTGTATGAAGAGATAGAAGTTTGAAAATTTACCTCTTGCAGCTGGAGTTGTGAATGGAGCTTGAGCAACTTTTGAGATGGCCTGAGGATCTGTTTAGCTTGCCTGGACCTCCTTGAGTGTATTCCAACTCCTACTTTTCCTTGAAAGTCCCTGAATCTCTCTACTCAAGTCAACCTGCAAGCTTGATATTTGAAAATGGTGGATAGTGATGGAGGAGTTACAGTCTTGAAACAGGGGCCTAGATTGCTTTGGCATGATGTATAAAAGGTGTTTGAGTGATTAGTTTTCAAAATGCACGAGTGGAAATGAAGATCATGAGTTTTGGTTCAAAAATGTGTATTAATGTTGTTCTTGAACAGTTTTATGATTTTTGAGTGTTTGAGATAGTTTCAGGGCGCTAGAATTCGTGTCTCATCTTGAAAATAGTGTATGTACTTATAGGCAAGAGGTTTTGAGGCTTGAAACAACTCAAATTGAAATCACATGTTATGGCTTAGTTACTTGTTTTTAAAGAAAAGTTGACAAACATGGTTTCAATGTGAAGTACAAGGGTTTGCAGGGTGGTTAGAAGGCTGTAGATATGTTGCTTCTTGCTTTTACATGATTTTTAGTCAGAAGCAACAATGTATGGGCTCAAGGAGAGTTGACATTGTGATTAAAGTCACTTTTCCAAAATGGAAGTGGTGACTTTCTTCCAAAAATGGAAATGCAACTTGGATAATGGCTCAAATGCTTGGACAATGGCTCTATCAGTTGTGTAAGCATTAAATTAATGAGTGATTAGTAAGTTTTTAGCCTGCAAAGCAAGATTTATATAGCACGCTTGAAGATTGGATCAAGTGTTCTTCACAAAATGGCTTGTAATCCAAGTGGCAAAACACCAACTTCATATCTTCGATTCTCCATACTCAAGAATGATCTCAAGGAGTTCTTTGACATTTTGGAAAAATTTTAATGTCCTTTTCAACTCATTTTTGAATTTCTTTTGAAGATTCCCCTTGGAACTATGTGAAAATTTTCCATGAAGTTAGGTAAAAAATCTGCCTAACTAGGGCAAAATTTCACTAAGTCATTTTTAGTTCATGAGCATGTATTCACAAAATTATAACTTGAGATCCATGAATTTTTAGGAGAAGTTGTGTGAAGAAAAGATGTATATTTCATGGAGATATACAACTTTCATGTTGGAAGTTTCCTTTGAATCATCTTGTAACATGGTGAAAAGTTGGCTTAAAGTTATAAAAAAATAAGAAAATTTTGACACTTCGAAAAATTTCTAAGTTTAGAAATTTTGACTTTTCAAATTGAAATCTTGATTTCTTGATGAACAAGTTTCCTATTTTGACATTTTTTTTGATGAATTATGATCTTTGGCACTTGAATTTGACCAAAAAGTCAAAGTTTGACTTTTCAGTATACAGTTGACTTTTGATCAGTTGACTGCAAAATTCATTTGTCAATCAAATGGACTTGCAATGTTTTGAATCATTTCATTAGGTAAAAATGATGCAATTGTACTCTTGATATCATTCCTTAAACCAATTAATCATTTGCTAGGTCAAAAATCAGAAATTGCCCTTTCTCAATCAAAACCCTAATTTTGACCATTTTGCCCTTTTGGAGATTTGATCAAATTTCTTGAGGAATTGTGGTCCAAACTTGATCAAATGATACATATGGGTCTAAAATGTTGATGTGGATCAAAAATAATGATGTTTGACTGTAAATTGGCTATGATTGACTTTCTCCTCAATACAATTGATTTTTAGGTCAATTGTTCAATTGACTAATCAAAACTGTGATCCAAGGCTTGAAACTTGACATGAGTAATCTTAGGGGTCCATAATGATCCTTGAAAGTCATATGAAGCATTTATAGTCCAAAAATAGTTGTGCAAACTCAAACTCTAATTTTGGTCATCAGTGCATAAGGAGGTGTCTTGAGTTGATCAAACCCTAGTGCAGTCTTGAGCCCAAGGAGATCTAGTGAGAAAATTCTTGATAAGTGAGAGGGAAAATTTTGGGGTACAACACCAGTGTATTACTATCCACCTTGTTTACCATCCTTCAAGCTCGTATAAACCTCTGACGGTAGCCTTGATCGTTGCTTTCATAGTCGAACGCCACTCCTTGGGTGAGCATATCATGAGGACCATCTGTGATCGGTGGAAATAGAACTGACTGTTTTTTAAGCTGGTTTCGCGAAATGTCGCGGTAAGCAAGAGTCGCCACCGTCTTTTATGTTCTCCAACATGGAAAGGACAAAAGCACAGCAAAATTCCTTATTCGAGAATGTTTCTCGGTTCGGGAGGTAGATTTATAGAAAGGGAAGGTGTTAGCACCCTTTCTATCCATGGTTATCCATGGGCTCTTAGGTACTTGCTCTTATGTTTTCAAAATTGTTTGCTTTTCAAATGTGAGTGGGTTTTGAAAAAGTTTCGTTTGAAAAATTTCTAAGTAACTCTTGTATCTGTCCTCAAGAGTGTATGAAAAATTTGTTTGAAAACTTTTAGAAAGTGTGAGTGCGAAAAGTTGTTTTGTTTGTTTAGAAAAGAGCAAGTACCCAGGAGAATCTACCTACTCTAAGGAATTAGGCTGTGTAAGAGTCCTTTAGATAGTGTTATCCCACCATTGAGAGGTAGGTAGCACCATCGTTGGAGTTATTCGAGTCAATTCGATGATTAGGGACAGTGTGGTCACCGAAGCAATGGTAGGACATCTTAGTAGTAACCCTAATGTCCTAGATCCTTTTATCCGAGGCAACCGTTTCGAGGCAACTGGATCTTTAGACAAAGGGCGGCCTCTAAGACACCCTATACTTGATGACCACATTCGAGGCAACCAGTGAGGCGTACCCTAAGAGTGGCATGTGTTTGTGTTTTATTTTTCAGTTAATGTTTGTCTTGTACATGTTATTTGTGAGCTACGGATTGGTTTTATTTGTCATACATTCTTGCAGGCATAATTAACAGTTAGGAGTGCGGAAAATAAATTGCGGGAAGATAAATCTAGCTATTACAAGGCGCGGGTCTATACATCGCCAAAAACAAAAACCCGTTTTTGAAAAGTAAATGCAGAAAATTAAAGAAAGCAATAAAATCCTAATTACTATTACATCCTCTGTACAGATACATAAATATAATCAAAATAAATAAATACGCGCGAATAGAAATTTAATCGGGAACGTCCTAAAGGTTTTGACCCTTTTTAGAATTAAATTGAATTTTATCCCTTTTTTGCAATTAAATGAAATTAAGCCTAATTCTAATTAATTAATTTATTAAAAAAATGTTTTTTGTATTTTTATGTTTTTAATGAAAATAAAAATAAAAGAAATTAAAAGTCAAAAGAAACCCTAATTCTAAATTGTTTTTATTTATTGTAAAAAAGTATTAAAGTTAATTAACTAAACTAATTTAATTTAATTTACATTTATTTACAAAAAATAGTATGAAATTAATAAATAATAATAATATTAGTTTTTTTTGAATTTTATTGGAAAAGTTAGTTATGTTAATTTAGTGATAATTAGAAAAATTAATTAATAAACAAACAAAATAAAAATATAAAACAAGAAGAAAAAGGGATGAACCAAAAAAAAGGGGGTTTAGTGAAGCAATCTGGGCCCAATAATGATCAAGCCCTTGCTGACTTTTGGAATTGCCTGGAGACACGTTGACTAGGGAGCATGGTGTTCATCTATCCCTGGCCTTTGGATCACTTCTTGAAGCCACATGGCAGGCTGGGACCTGAGGCATATGGTGGAATCTTTGATAAGCGCTGCATAGGAATTTGTTAGAAAAAATAGAATTGAGATTTGGGTGGACCTGGGAATCGAACCCAGGTCCCAACGTTTGCAGAACACCTGGCCAACCACTCAACCTCTTGAACGCATTTGTTAAAATAATAATAAACAAATATAATATGAAATAACCACGTTATATGCTGAACAAAAGCAAATTAGCGCGCCACTTTTTGAATTGTCCAGCCCCATTCTTCCACGTCCTTCATCTTCTACCTTTTTCCTGTAAAAACAAAGGCAATTAGCAGGGGTTTTTAACCCCCACAAAATGAAATGACAAAAAATAACGAATAGAGCTACGCTCTATATAAATTGGGCGCGAGGGTTGGGATTTGTTCGTCTTGATTTCCTGAGTTCAACCATGTGTGTGAGATAGCCCAATTTTGTCTGAGCAGCAAAGCCCTAATTCACAAACTTAAAAACCCTAAAAGTTATTAATGGCAAATCACAGTTCTGTACATGATAATCCAATTAATTGACATCAATGGCTTTGTATGGATGCAAGCAATATAAAATAAGCTTTAAATTATATCAAATGTTCATGAATCGTGCATTTTGATTTTGAAAAAAATGGACAAACCGTGTGACTAAAGTGAGTGATTCTTTGAGTGTTAGAGCTTGTTTGTGATTGCAATAGATTCCTGGGAGTGTTAGGAATGTGTTTGGATCAAGAAAACACTTTGAATCGTTCTGAAAGGTGGATTTAAGTTTTCAAATTTCTTTGGAATTTTTTGGAATTGGTTTGGCCGTTTGAGAGATCTTCAGGTCGTGAATCCTATATGGCTTGCTTGCATATGTATGTATCAATGAGAATTAAGTCACATTAGGAGCCTTAAACTTGTGCCATTATGTTTTGGATTTTGTTTGACCACCATTGAAGAACATTCCTTTCTTGGTCCAACAACCATGATTTTGTGTACAAAAATAGCTTGCACGAATTTGGCAGCTAGCAAATGCTTCATAAAGGCTATTCAAACCACAAGATACCATTTAATTAAATTTTTTAGATTTATTTGAATTATTATGGATTTAAAATGAATTAAATCCATAAAAATTAAATAAAAAATGAAAAAATAAATATTTGGTCTTGAGATTAATCATGGGACACGTGGGTGGCATGACAAGGCTGAATCAAGTGGAAGAAAATGGGCCCTTTTGTCAAAAATTGAAGTTTTAAGGATAGTTGACTTTTGCCATTTCACAAAAATTTCCCAACTTCTCCGATGCATATCTTGCTCAATTTTGATCATATGAACATGTTCTTGGACATTTTGGAAAGGTCCTGAAGTCCTATAACCAATGCCTTTGGTCCCATGTCATTTTGATTTACCAATCTCAAGTTATGGTCTTTGACTTAAAATGCCTTTTTGTTGACTTTTGAAAATGACCTATAATGTTGAAATTGATAACTTTTTGTGAGAGCATTTCTTGGACTTGGAATGTGAAGATGACTTGTAGGAAATGTCCTCCCCTTCAAAATTAGCATTTGATGGGATTTTTCTGATGAACCATGAAAAAGTTATGCCTTGGTCAAGTTACAGTTGACTTTTCAACTGTCCAAAAATGGAAACTTTTGCATCTTGATGATTTTTGAGCCATTCTTGTGGAATCATGATCAAGACTTGATCAAATGATGATTGTGGCTTCAAAATAAGATGTTGACCAAAACATTTTGACTTTTGACTGCCAAATGACCATTTTACCCCTATAGTTGATTGTGAAGCAATTAGGGTTTTTGACTGTGCAACTTGACCTTGTGAGTCTTGAAACTTGGCATGTAGATGCTTGACAATGTGTATAGGCATATATGACTTGATTGAGCCCTTGAAAACCTCAACTTCCTTGCAAGAACCAAAACCCTAATTTGACTGGCTTAGGAGGGTGTTTGAACTGTGCAACCCTTCAGTAGACTTGAGCAAATTGAGATGATGCTTGTCAAAATTTGAAGAATATGGGAGGGCAAATTTTGGGGTACAATAGTTGCCCATGTTCAATCTTCTTAGACCTTAGGATGTAGATTGGCTTGTGTGCCTTTCGTGATCCGAAGGTGGAAGATGATTGAACACTAGAGTGCCCAGAAATTTGCACTCGCATAGTAGAGTATCAGCAGTGTGATAGCGGGAATGGGCTTACAGATGCCATTTGGGGAGATGGTGGATAGGAGGATGGGTTTATAGATGCCATCTGGATGTGACAGGACCTTGTCGGGAATGGGCTTATAGATGCCATTTGGAAGTGTGATGGATAGTTGTGGAGATGGGCTTATAGATGCCATCGGGGGTGTCGATCGCATAAGAGATTCCTTAGCGAGAACTTGCGTTCTTTGAGAAAGGAAGATGGTTTCCTGGCCTGTTACAGGTGTTGATCTTTAAACTCTTCATGTAGATATGCCCTGGCTAGATACAGGTATCGAATCCACGATCAATTGCTCACAGATGTGCCCTAGCTAGATACAGGAATCGAATCTGGAATTAGTCATCTACAGATATTCCCTGGCTGGATACAGGTATCGAATCTTCAAACTCTTCAGATATGCCCTGGCTAGATACAAGAATCGAATCTGGAATTAATCATCTACAGATATGCCCTGGCTGGATACAGGTATCGAATCTTCAAACTCTTCAGATATGCCCTAGATAGATACAGGAATCGAATCTGGAATTAGTCATCTACAGATATGCCCTGGCTGGATACAGGTATCGAATCTTCAAACTCTTCAGATATGCCCTGGCTGGATACAGGAATCGAATCTGGAATTAGTCGTCTACAGATATGCCCTGGCTGGATACCGGTATCGAATCTTCAAACTCTTAAGATATGCCCTGGCTAGATACAGGAATCGAATATGGAATTAGTCGTCTACAGATACGCCCTGGCTGGATACAGGTATCGAATCTTCAAACTCTTCAGATATGCCCTGGCTAGATACAGGAATCGAATCTGGAATTAGTCGTCTACAGATATGCCCTGGCTGGATACAGGTATCGAATCTTCAAACTCTTCAGATATGCCCTGGCTAGATACAGGAATAGAATCTGGAATTCTTCGTTTACAGATACGCCCTGGCTGGATACAGGAATTGAATCTCTAAACTCTTCATGCAGACATGCCCTGGATGGATACAGGAATCGAATCTACAATCAGTTACTCACAGATATGCCCTGGCTAGATACAGGAATCGAATCTGGAATTCTTCGTCTACAGATATGCCCTGGCTAGATACAGGAATCGAATCTGACAGTTGATAGTAATCACCTTTGGATTGACCTTTTCCCTGAAAAGGAAAAACATCAGTTGTATGCAACGTCATGATGCATGAACTGCATGATTTTAAGA
Organism: Vicia faba; assembly: GCA_948472305.1. Classification (NCBI taxonomy): domain Eukaryota; kingdom Viridiplantae; phylum Streptophyta; class Magnoliopsida; order Fabales; family Fabaceae; genus Vicia; species Vicia faba. The sequence goes on along the minus strand of OX451735.1, from coordinate 1,492,555,997 downwards.
TGTTCTAAAAAAATAAATGAGATCGTGTGATGTGATGCGTATATGCATGCATTATGTATGAAGGAGCGATGTTTATGAATGTATTTCCGTCTTAGGAAAATAAATCCTTGACGAATGCCGGGAAGTTGAATCATGGGCTGATGTTGAAGAGTAGAGTTCTTTGTTTCCGCTGGGGATGATGGTTGCAAGAATAAACCGGTAGGAGAAGATGACTCCGTTGGGGAATAAACTTGTTGAAGAGATTACTCTGCGGGGAATTACTCTGTGGGGAAGGGATACTTCGCTGAGAATTTGATGATAACTCCGCTGGGGATTCCGTTGATAAGCTTTGCTGGGGAATTGATGAACTCCGTCGGGGATAGGAAGAGCTTCGCCGAGGACGATCTTTCCGTGGTAATTAGCTGAGGATAACCCAGTTATAAGCCCTGGTGAGGAATAACTTTTGAGTAAAGCCGGGGAGAGACGTGTGTACTCTGCAGGTGATAAGCTTCCAGAATCTACTGGGGATAAGCTTCCAAAATCTACTGGGGATAAGCTTCCAAAATCTACTGGGGATAAGCTTCCAGAATCTACTGGGGAGATTGATACAACTCTCTTGGGGAAACTTTTGGACTGCACTGGGGAAGTGGCTCCGCTGGAGTGTCTGGTATTCCGCCAGGGAACAATCTTATATCAAGACTGCCGGGGATGCTTGTAGAGGAACATATGTATACTCCACTGGGGGATGTTGAGATTCTCTGGGGATACCCAACTTCCTTAAGGCTGACAGTAGACTAATTCTGCTTGGGGAGAGCGTTGCTGACTTGCTGGAGATAATGTGCCTTTTCAGGGCTGATGGGAGGCCAACTCTGCTAGAGGAGATTATTGTTGATTTGTCTTACTCCGGGGGAGTAGAGGTATCCTGATTACATTCTTCATCCGAACCTACCTTGGTACCTTGGTGGACAGAGCAACTAGATCGCTTAGAAAATTTTTATTGCCCCTGTTTCTGATGTCACCTGTAATTAGTCCTTTGTTTCGTATGCAAATGTTTATGAGTTAGCAATTAGTATCAAATGCATATATCAAAAATGAACATTGGACGTTCTTTGCAAAACAAAACAGATAAAGGAAAAACAATTGGCAATTTGTCTGGAAAAATGGATCTGTATTGATTTTTGAATTTGCCTATAAATAGGCGTTTATGTACAAGAGGCTGACGTCCTAGTAAGAGAACGCCGCCGAACAACAGAGTTTATACAATTTTGTGAAAAGAAAACAAAACAGCTATGTGAAAAATAATCCCACTGGGTTTCAACTCTGCTATCGCCTTTATGTCTTCAAGCGTCTCATCACTTCGTTGCTTAGTTGAAGAGGAAGCTGATTGATCGGTGCCGTTTGAACCTGATAGTTGATACCGAATTCTGGATGCAAGGTGATCAATGAGACATAGTATTATGCTTATCCATAACTTTTGCCTGGACCGCCCTTTCGGGTTTTCAGTCCACCGGGATACCCATTTTTGCCCAAGCCGCCTTTTCAGGTTTTCGACTTGCCGGGTGTACAGATTTTTTTCATTTCATCCCTTATTTTTGCCCGAACCCTTTTGGTTCGCCGGGAAGCCCTTATTTTTGCCTAGGTGTGTCAACCTAGCGGGTCTTTTATCATGCGTAGTATCTTTTTACTATGTCTGCATTGGCGGGGTGAGGAAGGTCGTCACCATCCATGGTGGTTAGAATCATAGCTCCTCCTGAAAAGATATGTTTAACCACAAATGGCCCTTCGTATGTAGGGGTCCATTTTCCCCCGGGATCACTTTGAGGAAGAATGATGCGCTTGATTACCAAATTCCCAACTTGATACTCTTGGCGTCTGACTTTTTTGTTAAATGCCCTGATCATCCGTTTTTGGTACGTCTGACCATGACAAATAGCAGTGAGTCTCTTTTCGTCGATTAGGTTTAATTGATCAAGTCGAGTCTGGATCCAGTCATCTTCGCTCAAACCTGCATCCTTCATTATCCAGAGAGAGGGTATCTGGACTTCAATAGGCAAGACTGCCTCCATGCCATAGACCAAGGAAAAGGGAGTTGCCCCGGTTGACGTCCTTGCTGAGGTACGGTACCCATGAAGAGCGAATGGCAACATCTTGTGCCAATCTTTGTAGGTCACTGTCATCTTCTGCACAATCTTCTTGATATTTTTATTTGCCGCTTCGACAACCCCATTCATCTTCGGTCGGCAAGGAGAAGAGTTGTGGTGCTGTATCTTGAATTGCTCGCAGAGCTTAGTGATCATCTTATTGTTAAGATTGGTACCATTGTCCGTAATGATCCTCTCAGGTACGCCGTATCGACAGATCAGGTTGTGCCGAATGAACCGTGCCACGACGTTCTTGGTTACCGTAGCATAGGAAGCTGCTTCAACCCACTTTATGAAGTAATCAATCACTACCAGGATGAAGCAATGCCCGTTGGATGCCGTAGGTCTGATCTCGCCGATCATATCAATGCCCCACATTGCAAAAGGCCAAGGTGCTGTCAAGACGTTCAGAGGAACTGGAGGAACGTGCACCTTATCAGCATAGATCTGGCACTTGTGACACGTCCGAGAATGTTGGTAACAGTCAGCTTCCATTGTGGACCAGAAATATCCTGCCTGAAGGATTTTCTTTGCCATGGTGTGTCCATTGGAATGTGTTCCGAAGGTACCTTCATGTAGCTCTGCCATGATCCTTTCTGCTTCAGTCTTATCCACACAACGCAGTAAGGTCGAATCATGGTTTCGCTTGTATAGAATGTCGTTACTGAGGAAGAACTTTGCCGCGAACCTTCTCAGAAACTTCTTGTCATTAACAGATGCACCCTCGGGGTATTCTTGAGCTTCCAAGTACCTCTTCACTTCATGATACCAGGGTTTTTCAATTACCTCTTCAGCCTCGAGATCACAGCAATATGCAGGTTCATTCAATTTCCAGATAATGATTCGGGGAGCTTCGTTATCCCATTTGACTTTGAACATAGAAGACATCGTAGCTAACGCGTCCGCCAACTGATTCTCCTCTCTTGGGAAGTGTTCAAAAGTTATCTCCTCGAAGTGGGAAATCAACGTCAACACACACTCTTTGTAAGGAATAAGATTTGGGTGTTTCGTATCCCACTCGCCTTTGATCTGATTGATCACGAGAGCGGAATCTCTGAAAACCCTCAGAAACTTGATCCTTAAGTCAATTGCAGCTTGAAGACCCATGATGCATGCTTCATACTCTGCCATGTTGTTGGTGCAGTTGAAACATATCCGGGCAGTGAGTGGAGTATGAGTGCCTTTTGGGGAAATAATCACAGCACCAACACCGTTACCCAAAGCGTTTGAGGCTCCGTCAAAGTGCATAGACCATCGGAATCCTTCCTCGGGTCCTTCATCCGGTCCAGGTACTTCACAATTAGTTACTACCATGATATCCTCGTCTGGAAATTCAAAGTTCATCGACTGGTAATCGTCCACTACCTGGTGTGCCAAATGGTCTGCCAATACACTTCCCTTGATTGCTTTCTGAGTCGTATACTGGATGTCGTATTCTGTCAAGATCATCTTCCATCTTGCTATTCTTCCGGACAGAGCAAGCTTTTTGAATATGTACTTTATGGGATCCATTTTTGAAATCAACAGAGTAGTGTGAGTCAACATATACTGTCTCAGCCGGCGAGCAGCCCATACCAAAGCGCAGCAAGTTTTCTCGAGCAGTGAGTATCGGGTCTCACAGTCGGTAAACTTTTTGCTAAGGTAATAAATAGCGTTCTCTTTTTGGCCAGACTCGTCATGCTGCCCCAGCACACACCCCATTGAGTTGTCCAGTACTGTCAAGAATAAGATTAGAGGTCTCCCTTCAACCGGTGGCATAAGAATGGGTGGTTCTTGGAGATACTCTTTGATTATGTCGAAAGCGGCCTGACATTCATCGTTCCAACGTACTACTTGATCTTTCTTCAGTAGCTTGAAGATTGGTTCACAGGTAGCAGTTAGATGTGAGATGAATCGGGAAATATAGTTTAGCCGTCCTAGAAAGCCTCTGACTTCTTTCTCTGTCTTGGGAGCTGGCATCTCTTGTATGGCTTTCACCTTGGCAGGGTCCACTTGAATACCTTTGTCGCTTACGACGAAGCCTAGTAATTTTCCAGATCTTACCCCAAAGGTGCACTTGTTCGGGTTCAACCTCAGCTTGTACAACCTCAGACGGTCAAACAGTTTCTGCAGATGGTCAAGGTGTTCCTCCTCAGTTTGGGACCTTGCAATCATATCGTCGACGTATACTTCAATCTCATGATGGATCATGTCATGAAATAAAGCGAACATGGCATGTTGGTAGGTTGCCCCAGCATTTTTCAACCCAAAAGGCATGACCTTGTAGCAAAAGGTGCCCCACTGAGTAACAAAAGTGGTCTTCTCCATGTCTTCAGGAGCCATCTTGATTTTATTATAACCTGAGAACCCATCCATGAAGGAGAATACCTTATGTTGGGCAGTATTGTCAACCAGAATGTCGATGTGAGGCAGAGGGAAGTCATCCTTAGGGCTTGCCCTGTTCAAATCCCTGTAATCAACACACATTCTGACCTTACCATCTTTCTTCGGCACTGGAACCACGTTGGCAACCCACTGAGGGTAAGAAGTCACTGCTAGAAAACCGGTGTCAAATTGTTTCATAACCTCAGCTTTGATTTTCTCGGACATTTCTGGACGCATACGGCAGACTTTCTGTTTTACCGGAGGGCATTCTTCCTTGGTAGGCAGGTGATGAACCACAATGTCGGTATCCAACCCAGGCATGTCTTCGTAAGACCAGGAAAAGATTTCCATATAGTCATGCAGCATCTGGATCAACCGTTGTTTCACACTGAGCTCCAGATTGGCACCAATCTTGACTTCCTTTTTGTCTGTCTCCGTACCCAGATTTACTGTTTCCATTGGCTCTTCATGTGGCTGAATGGCCCTCTCTTCCTGGAGTAACAGTCTTGCAAGCTCACCAGGCACTTCACAATCATCTTCACCTTCGTCTTCGGCTAAGTTGATCGGATTTTCAAAGTCATAACTGGCAGTAGCAGAGTCGTTACCAGTGAGATCCAGAGTGGATTGGAACCTGTTTAGGTGAGTGTGTGTAAATATAGTTGTTTTGCAATATATAAAGAAAGAAAGGGAGCGCAAGATTTGAAATGTAAAAAACGTCCAATGCTTTTATTCATGATATATGAAAGTGACAAATAACAAGCCCTCACAAATGAAGCCACGGTGCCCCGGGTAAGACACCGGGCCATAGAGTTTCAAATTATTGTTTGTTACAAATTCAAAACAAAGGAGTTCATTACTGAGTGACAAAAGTAATAGGTGTAAAGTCTTTTGCAGTCCAGTTGCTTGGTCCACCGTTGGTCGTTGGGTAGATCCAGCTGTTGAATTCGGATTCCTCCACATCGTCATCATCCCTAATAGCATTTACTCCATGATTGGGCATGGGAGCTGTCACCACATTAGGCCTCTCGGGCGCCTCGAACTGAACCTCTTTAGCATCAATAAGGTCTTGAACCTTATTCCTCAGAGCCCAACAATCATCTGTGTTATGCCCCGGGCTATCAGAGTGATAAGCGCAACGGGCGTTAGGGTTGTACTTAGGAGAGGTTGTGTTCACAACCTTTGGAGCTTCCTTGACAGTTACCAGATTAGTTGACAGCAGTTGTGGCAATATCTGAGACAGGGTCATGCTGAGCCGAGTGTACTGCCTTTTGGGTCTCTCAACTCTTGGCTGGTTGTATTGCTGAGGAGCAACAACAGGCTTTGAAATTATCACCGCGTTGACAGCTTGGCGGCGTTCCGGTTTGTTCTGTCTTCTGGGACCATACACAGCACTAGCTTCCTTCTTGAAGGGCTTCTTTTCAGTACTCGAGGAGGCACCTTTCTGTATCTTCCCGTACTTGATACCAGCTTCTATCCTCTCACCAGTTAAGATCAGGTCTGTAAACCCTGCAGAAGAATTACCAATCAGGTGGTTAAAGAATGGACCAGACAGGGTCCCCAAGAACATGTCCACGAGTTCACGATCAGTCAACGGAGGCTGCACCCTGCCAGCCAGGTCTCTCCACTTCTGCGCGTACTCCTTAAAACCTTCACCCGTTCCTAGTGACATACCCTGGAGTTGGGTACGCGTAGGAGCGAGGTCGGAATTGTACTGATACTGCTTATAAAAAGCAGTAGCCAAGTCCTCCCAGTTACGAATGTTGGTTCCATCCAGCTGATAGAACCATTCGAGTTGAGTCCGTAAAAGACTCTCCTGAAAGAAATGGATCCATAAGTTCTTGTCTGCAGTGTAAGGCTGGATCTTCCTTACATAAGAACGGAGGTGCAGCTTGGGACAGGAAGCCCCGTCGTACTTCACAAAGGCAGGTTCCTTGAACTTGTGTGGGATCACCACCCCAGAAGATAACCCTAAGTCTCTAAAATCCAACCCAGGAACACGTTGAATCTCCATAGCATTTAATCGGTCCTCCAGCTGTTTGTACCTGTCCTCAGCAGGAGGGTACTGTTCATCATTGAAGTTTGTCTCGGTGTCAGAGACCACAGGACTAGGAACCTCTCTCCCTTGGTGACTGCCTTCCCCAATAGATGGAGTAGTCAGCTCAGCTTTATTCTGCAGTGTATTCCCGAGTCTGCGTCCAGTGTTGAACAGCACAGTCCTCTCCTTCTTCTTCTTCTTCAGGAGTAAAGCCTTCAACTCCTGTTGTCCCTGGGCTAAGTTCATGACCAGCTCTTGAAACTGGGCCTGGAGGGCCTTGATAGCTTGTTCAGTAGTTGGTTCAGGATTCATGATGACTGAGTGCCGAAATAAACAGCGAAGAAGATTAAGCAACCTGTAGAAAAAAGGTACCTGTTATGCACATGATGCATGATATGCTATTTATGCAATGCATTCAAGGGTTCGAAAGTTCAAATTCGTTGTATACAAAAGGGAACACACGTTATATTAAGAAATAATCTGTTCGGTACATCAGGGCCTCATGGGCAAAACATTACAAAATAATTAATCCCAAAAGACATTGCGCATCCTCTTTGGAGAAATGTAGGTGTTGAGAGTCTTTTCCTCGTGAAGTAGATGGGTGAGCTCCAAGACCTTCTTCTCACTGGCATGTAGACTGGTTTCAAGAGAATTCCGTTCTTCCTTGAGTTGGATCCAGCTTTTTTTCATTTCTTCCCAAGATGTTGGCATGTCAGGATGTTGAATGGTATAGGGCACCTCTCCTTCCAAAACTGGCTCTTTGATCACGGGGAGAACATGAGGATATGGCATCACCAGCTTCTGGGAGCGGGCTCGTACCCACTTGAGATAAGGCTCCAGGGGGATGGAGTTCTTGTGCCCCAGTGTCTTACTATCTACCCTGTTGGGCATCCTCCAAGCTCTGATAAATCTCTGGCGAAGTCCTTGTGCATCGTTGTCGAAGTCAAAAACTATGTCAGGAATCAACATGTCATGAGGGCCATCCCTCCGAGCATACCCAAACTGTCTCAAATCCAGACATGGGTTGTAAGTAATGCCCCCCCTAATTCCAAGTAAAGGAACATTAGGAAACTCCCCGCAACGATCAATGATAGTGACATTCTCTCTGGACCGAGAACACCAATATATATCAGCATGTGTAAGAGTCATCAATCATTGTGACCATCTCAAACCCCGCTCGTTCTTCAAAACTGATTGTGGAAGGTGTGAAATAAACCACCTTGCCAGGAGAGGAGTGCAGCACATGAGAACACCTCTTTTTCTCATGGTTCGAGTGTAACATGAGTGAAGGATGTCCCCAAGCAACGTATGTATGGGATTCCTGGACATGAAGATCTTGACAGCATTGATATCTATAAGCTGATCTGGATTCGGGAACAACACCAACCCATAGACAAGGAGAGCCACAACTTCTTCAAAGGCTTGTAGGTCAAGGGAATTCCAACATTCTTGGACCTTCTCAAACAGAAACTTTGCCAAGAACCCTTTGATACCACTTCTAACTTCCCAATGTCCCTTGATTCCAGATGGTTGTAGACGTAATTCTTTAGCAACCTCTTCAAGTTTTGGCTCCTTTTCTGTACCGTTGTAGGGTAGTTGACTGAGAATGGGAACCTTCAGAAGCTGAGAAAACTCTTCCAAAGTAGGTACCAATTGATAATCCGGGAAAGTAAAACAGTGGTGCAAAGGGTCAAAGAACAGGAACAACACTTTCACCATATCCTCTTCAATGTTGGTATTGACCAAGTTGATGAGTCTACCATGCCTTTCACTGAAGGAAGAGTTCTCGGGAATCCTGGATGTAAGCTCCTTAAGCTGAGGAGGGACCCTTACAAGGTTGATCTGAATTGTCTTTCTGCGGATAGTTTCCATGTCCTACAAAACAAGAACAAAGATGAAGATTTGAACTCTTGAAGTGGTTAGTAAATGCATATGATGTTGTATAATGCTATGATGTTGTGATAAAAACACACCACAAGTATTTACAAAAAGAAAACGTGATAAGGCACACAAGTCACACCAGACATCCCTTAGAGTTCAGGCCAGCATGTAGTTTGGGGTACTACCCTCTTGAAGTTGGTGGGCTCAAAAACCTGTCCTATCAAAAGTAACTTGGTTCTAAGGAGCTCAATATCATTGGGTTGTTTTCTGTGTTCATTGTTTTGATTTAGCCACTGAACTGGCGATCAAAATATTCCAAGAAAACAACCCTCAATGAGTGTAGTATCGAGTATCAACCAACTTCGGACTGCACCAAAGTCAGTCATCTCACTACCCTAAAGAGGCCAGGATGGTCAAGTAAGGTTCCTAAGGTCAGTTGATGCTTCACGACACCACACGGCGGCGCCGTACTCTCCTTGACTTGACTCAAGGGTTACTGGTACTCACCAAAGTGCCACATCAACGTAGCAAACTGCTTCAACCATGTCGGTATACCCCGCACAGTTCCCTCACAGTTTGTTGCTACTTTCTAAGAAGGTATCCCCCAGATCCGGGTTAGGATCTATGAAACTCCCAAAATAGGCCCACAATATTAAAGCAAACAGATCAAGCAATTGAAAACACAAGAGTGGTCTAATCCTAAGGTACACCTCACTTTTATATACTCTCCCCAGCAGAGTCGCCAGTTCTGTGATCAGTGGAAATAGAACTGACTGTTTTTTAAGCTGGTTTCGCGAAATGTCGCGGTAAGCAAGAGTCGCCACCGTCTTTTATGTTCTCCAACATGGAAAGGACAAAAGCACAGCAAAATTCCTTATTCGAGAATGTTTCTCGGTTCGGGAGGTAGATTTATAGAAAGGGAAGGTGTTAGCACCCTTTCTATCCATGGTTATCCATGGGCTCTTAGGTACTTGCTCTTATGTTTTCAAAATTGTTTGCTTTTCAAATGTGAGTGGGTTTTGAAAAAGTTTCGTTTGAAAAATTTCTAAGTAACTCTTGTATCTGTCCTCAAGAGTGTATGAAAAATTTGTTTGAAAACTTTTAGAAAGTGTGAGTGCGAAAAGTTGTTTTGTTTGTTTGGAAAAGAGCAAGTACCCCGGAGAATCTACCTACTCTAAGGAATTAGGCTGTGTAAGAGTCCTTTAGATAGTGCTATCCCACCATTGAGAGGTAGGTAGCACCATCGTTGGAGTTATTCGGGTCAATTCGATGATTAGGGATAGTGTGGTCACCGAAGCAATGGTAGGACATCTTAGTAGTAACCCTAATGTCCTAGATCCTTTTATCCGAGGCAACCGTTTCGAGGCAACTGGATCTAGACAAAGGGCGGCCTCTAAGACACCATATACTTGATGACCACGTTCGAGGCAACCAGTGAGGCGTACCCTAAGAGTGGCATGTGTTTCTGTTTTATTTTTCAGTTAATATTTGTCTTGTACATGTTATTTCTGAGCTACGGATTGGTTTTATTTGTCATACATTCTTGCAGGCATAATTAACAGTTAGGAGTGCGGAAAATAAATTGTGGGAAGATAAATCTAGCTATTACAAGGCGCGGGTCTATACATCGCCAAAAACAAAAACCCGTTTTTGAAAAGTAAATGCAGAAAATTAAAGAAAGCAATAAAATCCTAATTACTATTACATCCTCTGTACAGATACATAAATATAATCAAAATAAATAAATACGCGCGAATAGAAATTTAATCGGGAACGTCCTAAGGGTTTTGACCCTTTTTAGAACTAAATTGAATTTTATCCCTTTTTTGCAATTAAATGAAATTAAGCCTAATTCTAATTAATTAATTTATTAAAAAACTGTTTTTTGTATTTTTATGTTTTTAATGAAAATAAAAATAAAAGAAATTAAAAGTCAAAAGAAACCCTAATTCTAAATTGTTTTTATTTATTGTAAAAAAGTATTAAAGTTAATTAACTAAACTAATTTAATTTAATTTACATTTATTTACAAAAAATAGTATGAAATTAATAAATAATGATAATATTAGTTTTTTTTGAATTTTATGGAAAAAGTTAGTTATGTTAATTTAGTGATAATTAGAAAAATTAATTAATAAACAAACAAAATAAAAATATAAAACAAGAAGAAAAAGGGATGAACCAAAAAAAAAGGGGGTTTAGTGAAGCAATCTGGGCCCAATAATGATCAAGCCCTTGCTGACTTTTGGAATTGCCTGGAGACACGTTGACTAGGGAGCATGGTGTTCATCTATCCCTGGCCTTTGGATCACTGCTTGAAGCCACATGGTAGGCTGGGACCTGAGGCATATGGTGGAATCTTTGATAAGCGCTGCATAGGAATTTGTTAGAAAAAATAGAATTGAGATTTGGGTGGACCTGGGAATCGAACCCAGGTCCTAACGTTTGCAGAACACCTGGCCAACCACTCAACCTCTTGAACTCATTTGTTAGAATAATAATAAACAAATATAATATGAAATAACCACGTTATATGCTGAACAAAAGCAAATTAGCGCGCCACTTTTTGAATTGTCCAGTCCCATTCTTCCACGTCCTTCATCTTCTACCTTTTTCCTGTAAAAACAAAGGAAATTAGCGGGGGGTTTTAACCCCCACAAAATGAAATGACAAAAAATAACGAATAGAGCTATGCTCTATATAAATTGGGCGCGAGGGTTGGAATTTGTTCGTCTTGATTTCCTGAGTTCAACCATGTGTGTGAGATAGCCCAATTTTGTCTGAGCAGCAAAGCCCTAATTCACAAACTTAAAAACCCTAAAAGTTGTTAATGGAAAATCACAGTTCTGTACATGATAATCCAATTAATTGACATCAATGGCTTTGTATGGATGCAAGCAATATAAAACAAGCTTTAAATTATATCAAATGTTCATGAATCGTGCATTTTGATTTTGAAAAAAATGGACAAACCGTGTGACTGAAGTGAGTGATTCTTTGAGTGTTAGAGCTTGTTTGTGATTGCAATAGATTCCTGGGAGTGTTAGGAATGTGTTTGGATCAAGAAAACACTTTGAATCGTGCTGAAAGGTGGATTTCAGTTTTCAAATTTCTTTGAAATTTTTTGGAATTGGTTTGGCCGTTTGAGAGATCTTCAGGTCGTGAATCCTATATGGATTGCTTGCATATGTATGTATCAATGAGAATTAAGTCACATTAGGAGCCTTAAACTTGTGCCATTATGTTTTGGATTTTGTTTGACCATCATTGAAGAACATTCCTTTCTTGGTCCAACAACCATGATTTTGTGTACAAAAATAGCTTGCACGAATTTGGCAGCTAGCAAATGCTTCATGAAGGCTATTCAAACCACAAGATACCATTTAATTAAATTTTTTAGATTTATTTGAATTATTATGGATTTAAAATGAATTAAATCCATAAAAAATGAAAAAATAAATATTTGGTCTTGAGATTAATCATGGGACACGTGGGTGGCATGACAAGGCTGAATCAAGTGGAAGAAAATGGGCCCTTTTGTCAAAGATTGAAGTTTTAAGGATAGTTGACTTTTGCCATTTCACAAAAATTTCCCAACTTCTCCAATGCATATCTTGCTCAATTTTGATCATATGAACATGTTCTTGGATATTTTGGAAAGGTCTTGAAGTCCTCTAACCAATGCCTTTGGTCCCATGTAATTTTGATTTACCAATCTCAAGTTATGGTCTTTGACTTAAAATGCCTTTTTGTTGACTTTTGAAAATGACCTATAATGTTGAAATTGATAACTTTTTGTGAGAGCATTTCTTGGACTTGGAATGTGAAGATGAGTTGTAGGAAATGTCCTCCCCTTAAAAATGAGCATTGGATGGGATTTTTCTGATGAACCATGAAAAAGTTATGCCTTGGTCAAGTTACAGTTGACTTTTCAACTGTCCAAAAATGGAAACTTTTGCATCTTGATGATTTTTGAGCCATTCTTGTGGAATCATGATCAAGACTTGATCAAATGATGATTGTGGCTTCAAAATAAGATGTTGACCAAAATTTTTTGACTTTTGACTGCCAAATGACCATTTTACCCCTACAGTTGATTGTGAAGCAATTAGGGTTTTTGACTGTGCAACTTGACCTTGTGAGTCTTGAAACTTGGCATGTAGATGCTTGACAATGTGTATAGGCATATGTGACTTGATTGAGCCCTTGAAAACCTCAACTTCCTTGCAAGAACCAAAACCCTAATTTGACTGGCTTAGGAGGGTGTTTGAACTGTGCAACCCTTGAGTAGACTTGAGCAAATTAAGATGATGCTTGTCAAAATTTGAAGAATATGGGAGGGCAAATTTTGGGGTACAACACCATCTCTTCGGGCATACCCAAACTGTCGCACAGCTAAGAAAGGGTTGTAAGTGATACCTCCCCTAATTCCAAGGAAAGGTACATTATGGAATACCCCACAACGGTCGATGATAGTAATGTTCTCCGAGGATCGAGAACACTAGTGAATATCTGAATGTCTTAGCAACATCAACCTATTGGACCATCTCAAACCTTTCTCGTTCTTCACAACGGATCGGGGGAGGTACGAAACAAACCATTTATCCAATAGAGGAGTGCAACACGTGAGGGTTCCTATTTTCCTCATGGTGCGAGAGTGGAGAGAATGCAGCATATGTCTCAACAAAGTAGGCACCGGATTGCGAGACATGAAGATTTTGACAGCATTTACATCTATAAGTTGGTCAGGATTTGGAAATAGTACCATCCATAGATGAGAAGGGCCAATATTTCTTCAAAGGTTTATAAATCCAGAGCGTTCCAATAATCTTGAGCTTTCTCCAACAAGAACTTGGCTAGGAACCTTTTGACGCCACTTCTTGTTTCCCAATTATCCGTGACGTCGGATTGTTACAAGTGTAGCACTCGAGAAATCTCTTCAGGGATTGGGTATCTTTCAGTACCGTTGAAAGGTAGTTTATTGAGAATAGGAATCCTCAAGAGTTGAGAGAATTATTTCATAGTAGGTACAAGCTGGTAATCGGGAAAGGTAAAGCAATGGTGCAAAGGGTCAAAGAGCTGGAAAAGCACCTTCATCATGTCTTCATCAATGCTCGAGGTAACCAAGTTTAGGAGTCGACCATGTCTTTCGGTGAATAAAGAACTCTCAGGAACCCTCGATGCTAACTCTTTGAGTTGAGAAGGAATTCTTACGAGATTGACTTGGATAGTATTCCTACGGGTGGAAGCCATGTCCTACATAACAGAACAAAGATAAATCCCAAAAAGTCCTTGAAATGGTTAGTGCAAATGCAAATGGTATGATGTTATGATGTTATGTACAAGTAAGCATATACACACAAAGCAAAAAAGTCCCTAGTTTTAGGCTTGTATGAGGTCCATAGGTAAGCACCCTCTTGAAGTTTAGTTGGTTCAACCTGTCCTAGAAAGTAATCGGGTTCTAGGGGATCTCAATATCACTGATCTTTCTTCATCGGGCATTGTTTCAGCGCAAGCCTCTTTAATGGAGACCGAAATATCCCGAAAGTCCAATCTCAATGAGTGTAGTATCGAGTATCAACCAACTTCGGACTGCACCAAATCCGGCTACCTCACTACTCCCTAATGGCCAAGTTGGTCAAATAAAGGTTCTAAAGTCAGTTAGTGCTTCATGACACCACACAGCGGCCCTGTATTCTCCTTGACAACTCAAGGGCTACCGGTACCAACAAATGTGTCACACTAATGTAGCTATTTCTTAGACTATGTCGGTATACCCCGCACATTTTCCACAACTTATTGCTACTTACCTACAAGGTGTCCCAGATTCGGGTAGAGGATCAAAACAAGCCCAAACAAGGAACCAAGATATAAAGCAAACAAGTCAAACAAAGAAAAGCAAGTAAAGGTGATCTAGCCCTAAGGTAACCCCACTTTTAAGATTATCCCTAGTAGAGTCGCCAGTTCTGTAATACAGTGGGACAACTGACTTGGGATGTTTTACGTTTGATCGCAATTGTTGCAGATAGCAAGAGTCGCCACCGACTTTTCTTTTATCCAATAAAGGAAAGGGTGAAAAGAACAGGAAGACCTTTGAGATTATTTTCTTGAGTTCGAGGGGTAGATTATGAAAAGGAAAGGTGTTATCACCCTTTTCATCCATAGTTATCTATGGCCTTTTAGTTGCTTGCTAGATCATTTGCTTTTGTTTGAAAGTGTGCTTTGTGGTGGGTTTTAAAAGTATTTTTGAAAAGCGCCTTTGTTTAGGCAAACTTTGTAATGATTCTCGTCTCTATAAGAATGTATACAAAGTGTTTGGACTTTTGAAAATATTTCATGTTTTGAAAGTGTTTGGTGTGTTTGAAAACATGTTTGTTTTGAAAATGAGCAAGCAACTAAGAGCGTTTCTACCTACTCAAAAGTATTTTGTTCTTCTCCTCTTCCTTTATATGTTGTTATCTTACCATTGATTGGTAAGAAGCCTCATCTTTGGATGTAAAGGGACAGGCGTGGGTCATTGTATAGTCATGATAGTAATGTTTATGAGATATCTTAGCATTTCTTTGGAGGGACTAAAATCATTTGTAAGGCAACATTCTAAGCGTCATTGAGGGACTATGATCTTGTATTTTTGATTGTTTTTGCAAAGACACCTCACATGCATAACATGACAATTTCTTCATAAGGAAACAAATAGAGTTAACCCTAGAGGTTCAAGTGTTTGTATTTCATGCTTGATTTATCTTGGATTAGGTTTTTCTAAGTATTGATTTTATCTTTCCATACATGCCCTAATTACTAGTATTTATATGAAAGCAATAAATTGCGGAAATGTAAATATCCTACGCTATTACAATCACTTGGGGATAGGGTATACAAATTTACAAATGGGGGTTGCAAGAAATTAAAGTCCTAATTATCTATTACAACCATATTGAAATAATATACGAGAATTGAAATGTAAAATAGATTCGCTTTGTTTTTGTTAAGAGAAGAAATAAATTTGCTTAAGGAAATGTTTTTTAGTCTTTTTGTTTTAAAAGAAAATAAAGAAAAGTATATGAATATAAAGTTTTTTTTGGTGTTTTTGATTATTGAAAATAAATGTGATGATAAAAATAATAAGAGAATAAGAGTTAGAGTCAGCGTGTTGCTGAAAGAATAGAAATAAGAGAGAGCAGAAGTTCTGACTCAGGCGCGCTGCAAATCAGAAACATAAACATATATTACAAAGTAAGTTCTGATGATGAACTTCATCTTCTTCTTCATGCCATCCAGAGTATATGCAACTTAGTCATCTCTCAACAAATTTGAAAATGCAAACGTAGCAGTTATGGCAAATTTCATCATAGTTTCAGAAATACAAAGCATCAAAACTGTAAACCAGAAGCAAACATGAATTTTGCTAATCCTAATTATGAACCCTAATTTCCTCAATAAGTTATGATCTGAAATTCTCTCTACTTAAGCCATATAAATGAAATCTATACATATGTACAGATTCAGAGCCATGATATCTACATTGTATCTTTGAAAGTGCAAGCCTAACAATGCCTAAGTAGTGAGATAAAAATCAGAAGAAACTTACCTTGCTGCTGGAGATTTTTCTGTGAGTTAGAGCCTGGTTCAGACTGCTGTGATGTTCTGGTCAGCTTCCTCAAGTTCTCAGAAAGCTGAAGCAACCCTTAACTTGAGTTATGGCTGATTGGAATATTCTGGAGCAGCCAAGATGCGAAGTTATGATTTTTGAGGAGAGTGGTGAAGGTTGTATTACAATTTGAAAACAGAAGTTCGGAAGGCTTCTACGTGTATACTAGAAACTGTATGGATGACTTGGTCAAGGAACACACAATAAAAATTAGATTTTGGATGCAAAAATCATAAACTAGCAGGTTTCGTGTTTAGGCTGTAGTTTCAGATTCTTGGGAATTTTCAGCAAGGTTTCAGGGCCTTTTTTCTCAATCTTTTCAAATCCTCCAACAGTTTGCAAATGAAGTTTAATTTATAGGCAAAGGATTTAGAATCTTGGAGAAATCAGGAGTACAACCATCATGTGTTATGGATCATTGACTTGTTTTTGAAGAAAGTTTAGACAAGCCAGTTTCAAGGCAAGGTAGGGTGGTTAGCAGCTTCAAGCACACCTAATCTGAGTTTATAGTCACGATTTATGGGGGGAAGTACACTCGGAAACAAAGTAAAGTATGGGCTTAATATAAACTTTGTACAAAAGTTTACTTTTCAAGGACAACAATGGTACTTTCATGCCACACGTGGGAGGATCTTTTGTATAAAGGCTTAAACACTGGGCTAAAGACCTAAAAGTTGGTGTGAGCATTAAATTATGATGAGATATAACAAGCAAGAAAGCCTGCAACATGAGATTATGCAGCATAGCTTGAAGCTGGATCAGAAGTTCAGGATAAACGTAACTTAGAACAAATGTCCAACTTCTGATCTTTGATTCTCTCTACTACAGCATGACCTCAAGGAGTTCTCAGACTTTTCAAGAAGCTTATAACATGCTTTCTAACCCCTCTTTGAATCACTTTTGCAAAATCTAATTGAACCTACGTGAAAACTGGCCCAGAAGTTCCAACCAAATTCTGACTTGGAAATGCTCAGAATTTACTAAGTGTTTTAGTTTTATGGACGTGTCTTCAAGGATTTATAACTTGAAATCTCAGCATTTCTAGGAGAAGTTCTATTCATAAATGTTTTATATCTCATTGAGATTTACAACTCTTGTGTCAGAAGTTCTTCCTGAATCATCTTGCATTATGATGAAAATCTGGCCAGAAGTTCTGAACTTATCATACTTTCTTAACACTTAAAAAAGTTTCTAAGTGTTTAGAACTTTGACTTTTCCAAAGAAAATTTGACTTTTGATTTTCTTGGTGAACCAACTTCATATTTTAACATGTCTAGATGAAATATGATTCTTGAAACTTGATTTTGATTAAAAAGTCAAAGTTTGACTTTTTCAATGTGCATTTGACCATTTTTCCCTTGTGCTAATTTCAAACCTAAATTGATGTATCAGTGCTGCAAACTTGAATCATGGAGGATCTTGTGAGAAATTATTGAGAAATGAGAGGGAAAATTTTGGGGTACAACAATGGTCTATACTTCTTTATGTTTTTCCCATTTATTCTTAGGATTCTTCGATCTTCAGCCAACTCTTCTACTTTGTAAGCGTTGTTTGAGAATTCCTTTAGGATTCGAAAAGGTCCTTCCCAATTTGGAGACCATTTTCCTATTGCTTTATTCTTTCGATCCATAGGTAATATAACTTTCCATACCAAGTCATTTATAATAAAAGTCTTGCCTTTAATCCTCTTACTGTATGCTCTTGCCACTATTTCCTTTTGTCTTCTTAGTCTTTCTAAGGCATGCAACCTTCTTTCATCCAAATATACTAACTCATTCATCATCATTTCCCAATAAATGTCAGAAGTAATTTCCTCTTACCTTTGAATTCTAACTGATTGTAAGTAGATTTCAACTGGTAGTACTGCATCAAATCCCAAGGTAAGTTTGAAAGGTGTGGCATTAGTTGCTTCTTTAGGGGATGTTCGATAAGCCCATAATGCTTGGTCTAGAGTTTTATGCCAATTTTTAGGCTTCTTCCCTACATGTTTCTTTACTAAACCAATTATCACCTTATTGGCTGCTTCGACTTGGTCAATTTCTTGAGCATAGTAAGCTGTAGATGTCAATAGTTGGAAACCTATTTCCTTGGCGAACTCCTGCATCTTTCGACCAGTGAAGACTGATCCTTGGTCCGTTGTGATACTCTCTAGGATGCCAAATCTATAAACTATTTGTTTCTGAATGAATTCGATAACAGTCTCCTAATCGATATTCACCAAAGGTATGGCCTCAACCTATTTTGTAAAGTAATTTATACCTACTAAAATGTACTTATGGTATTTAGATGACGCGGGTTGAATTTCTCCAATTAGATCCAGCGCCCAACCTCTGAAAGGCCAAGGTTCAATAATTGCATGAAGTTCACTTGCTGGACCATGTTGGATACCAGCATGCTTTTGGCATTCTTGGCATTCCTTAGCAAATTATATTCAGTCTTTAAGCATAGTAGGACAATACATTCCATATAGAAACAACAACCACTTCATTTTATGACCTGCTTGATGAGCTCCACATGCTCCACTGTGAACACTAGATAATGCCAAATATGCCTCACTTTCTCCTAAGCATTTTATCAAAACTCCTTCAGGGGTTTTCTTGAACAATTCATTCCCCATTAAGATATAAGACAAAGCTATATACTTAGTCTTTATTTATGTATCTATTGAAGAATCACTGAGATAATTAACAATTGGACTTCTCCAATCTGTATCTACTAGAGTGTTAATGACCCATACTTCAAATGTGTCTTTGTTAGTGTAACTTAACTGGGTACTTTCCAAATCTATTGGAGACAACCTTGTAGCCATTGCCTTTCCCCTAACTTTGACCAACTCTTCTAGTTTTTCTTTAGTCACTTTACACCTTGATGCTATTTGTGCTAAGTCATTTGCTTCTTGATTTTTTACTCTAGGGACATGCTTTATATCTGCATATTCGAACTTTTTAAGTAATCTGTTTGCAATAACGAAGTACATAATCAAATTTTCTTTTATGCACTTGTTTTCCTTTGTCAATTGCTTTATTACTAGATCAGAGTCTCCTTTCACTTCTAGTATTGTTGTCCCCAATTCTAACAAGGCTTCAAGTCCTGCAATCAAGGCCCCATACTCTACATCATTGTTTAAACAAAGGGGACCTTCAATTCTATACTTGAGTTTTGTTGGAATTCCATCAGGAGAAATTATCAGGATCCCAACTCCACTTCCCTTTTGGTGGGTTGAACCGTTGAAGAACAATCTCCAAGGTTTTAACTCAACGTAATGTTGAGGGTTTTCGACCACTGTGTGGTCTATAATAAAGTCTGAGACTATTTGACCCTTCATTACTTTTAACGGCATGAAGGCTAAAGAATACTCAGTAAGGGCTAAGGCCCATTTTCTAATTCGATTATGTAACATTGGCTTTGATAACATATGTTTGATAACGTTAAAATATGAAGAAAAATATACATCAACGGGTTTTATATAATATTTAAGTTTTGTACAAGAGAAATACAAACAAAGACAAAGCTTTTCTATAGCAGTATATCTTGTTTCTGCATTATTTTAGACTCTACTTAGATAGTAAATGGCTCTTTCGATGCCATCTTCGTCTTCTTGTGCTAACAAACTACCAATAGTAACATCAGAAGAAGATATATACAATCTCATAGGTTTCTTTCCACAAGGTGGTGACAAGATGGGGGGATTCATCAGATATTGCTTGATCTTATTGAAAACTTTTTGATGCTCTTCGTTCCATTCGAACTTTCCTTGTTGCAAACGAAGGAGAGGTGAAAACTCCTGAGTTCGACCACTTAGGTTAGAAATGAACCTTCTCAGGAAATTTATCTTCCCTAAGAGTGATTGTAACTCCTTTTTGGTTGATGGCGCTTTCGCTTCCATGATAGCCTTTGTCTTATTCTGGTGGATTTCTATCCCCTTCTTGTGGACCACAAAACCCAAGAAGTCTCCAGCCTACACAAAGAATGCACATTTAAGGGGATTCATCTTCAAGCGGTGTTCTCTCATCCTTTCGAATGATTGGCAAAGATGATTCAGATGACTTTTTTATGAAACAGACTTTATCACAATGTCATCTATGAAAACCTGCGTGAAAGTTTCTATATAATCATGAAATAGTGAATTCATTTCACTTTGGTAAGTTTCCCCAGCATTTTTTAGGCCAAATGGCATAACTACCCACTCATAGGTACCTATTTCCCCAGGGCAGCGAAAAGCTGTTTTGGACACATCTTCCTCAGCAATGAAAATTTAGTTGTATCTAGAGTATCCATCAAGCATACTAAGGTACTCAAAGCCTGCAGCTGAATCTATTAGCATCTCTTCCACATGCATTAGATACTCATCTTTAAGAGTTGCTGCATTTAAGTCACGAAAATCTAGGCATACTCTCAATGAACCATTTTTCTTAATAACAGGAACTATATTGGCAATCCATTTGACATACCTTGTGGTCCTGATGAAATTGCAGCAGAGAAGCCTTTCGACCTCTTGCTTAATCTTTGAAAAAGAATATCTGGGGTGAATATTCTAGGGTTTTTCTTGATATGCTTCTTGCCCTCCTTGATTGGAAACTTTAATTCGACCAGATCTCTTTTTAAACCATACATTTATTCATAATCCCAGGCAAAGTAGTCTTTATTTTCTTTCAGCAACTCAATCACCCTTGTCTTTAACTTAGGGTCCAGTTTAGCACTAATGTAAGTGATTCTTTTTATGCTCTCATCCCCAAGATCTATCTCTTCAAGGGGGTCTTGAGCCAACATCTTTGCGCTTGATTCCAGTGGATCTTTCTCGAAACCCAAGGATTCCTCATCATATATAGCATCCAGCCTTTGTTCTATTTGTTTTCCTGGTACCCGTCCGTCAGGAGGTTTTGGAATAAAATGCTCCCCAAGTCTTGTTGTGTGTAATGTATCATTTATGGTTGTGATATCCATGTTTGTAACCTCATCTTCGAGAGTTGATTTTCTTTTATTCTCAGCCAAGTAGGCCGAAATATTTTCGAAGAACAATGACTCAGACATAATCACTGTCCACATCCCAGCCAGTTGGCCGTACATCATATATTCCCTCGACATCCTCTGTTTCCCCCATGATTTCTCTATCCCATTGAAACCCATTTGGGTGGAGGGTTAAGAAATAAAGGGCATTCTTGCTAGGTGAGTATACTTCTCCTGTTGAATTGCATGGCCCTATGTTGGCCAAATTTTTGTCAAAGTTCCTCCTGTCCACCTGGTTTACCTCAGTCATGTAGTAACTCTGATCCGCTTCCATGTTTTCCACTATGCCATCTTCTCTCCAGATGGATAGTCTTGGGTGCATCGTTGAAGGGACATCTCCTACTCCATGTATCCATTCTCTTCCAAGCAACAGGTTGTAATTTGCTTTTGATGGGATTACCATGAACATAGTTGGCCTTATAATTGAACCAACTGTCAAATACACCTGAATCACCCCCAATGTGTATCCAACTTTCCCTTCGTATTTTGAGAGAACCATGTTGTGTGGTTTTACATCTGTATCAAACATACCAATCCTTTTAAACATAAATTGTGGCATTAAGTTAACATCTTCTCCTCCATCCACCAGAACTTTATTTATGCCCACTTGTTCGACCTTGGCCCTAATGTACAAATGCTTAAAATGTCATTTCATGCCCAGATCAGGCCTTTCTAAGAAAGCATTTTGCTCTTTGATAGCTCCATTGTTGAGCACATAGTAACAGACTGGTTTATGTTTGGTCATTTCTTCCTCATCTACTTTATCTTGGTCCTTTATTCCAGTTTCCTGGTTGTACTCATGAGGTAAAACTGATACTACATTACAATTGACATTAAAGGACGAAACTCCATCAGATTCAAAGTCATATGTTGACATTTCATCTTCCTTATTTGGGTTCTTTTGAATCTTCTCACTGGCAACCTTCTCCTCGAATGTAAACAATATTCGACCCACGAGTGGCTTACTTGGGTTTGCAGTGCTCGAAGATAACTTGTTGCTACTGGATTCCCCTATGTCCTTTGATGCTAGCTCTCTTTCAGCCTTTTTAATCCCCTGATGCCTCCTCCATTGGGATCTGGACATTGGATTCTTTCCCTTTTAGCTCTCTAGCCTGTAAGCCTCTCTCTTTGATGTCTGGAAATGTTTTCTGTAGGCCATTGAAGTTATTCCCCCTTGGTCGAAGCTCCTCTATTTTCCTCTTCCTTCCCCAGCCTGAGTCCATTTATCAGTTGGTATTTCAGCTAGAAGTTTGAAAGTGACTCTCCTAGCCTTGGGGTGAGGGCTATCTTCTCTACTAGGAACTCTCCTCTTGTTGAAGACATATATATTTGGGTTTCCACCTTGTTTATCCCATCCATGGGTGAAAGGAATTCTTTCGAACATTTCATCCATTTCCCTATCATACACTGCCCCACACCTGGGACATAACAGACACTTTGTTTCAGCTTTATAATAGTGTACCAAATAAACCACCAGACGTTCCCCTGGTTTTGGGAACACTTTCATCAATTGGCTTTCTTGCTTCCAGTTGCCCTGGGTTCTAGCACGTTGAACTCTTTCATAAGCCTCTGCTACCCTTCGATTCAGAATGATGTTGCACCTTGGGCACACCAACATTTTTTAATTTCTTCGATGACACCTCCATAAGTATTCTCATAGTGTCTCATTGGCCTTAGGGTAACCACTTTTCACCTGTTCCTTCTCCATCTTCAGGCATCTTTCCACTTCTCCCATTTCGGGAGAAGGCTGCTTCAAATCCACCATGTTAACCCTTAGACTATGACCTTTAGCAATCCTTATCTTTTCAAATTTAACTCTAAGGCCTTCAGTAGCCTCAATTATTCCTCCTATAAAGCCCTCAGTAGCCTCTAATTCAACATTACCTATAGAAATATTTTTGACAGGGGTGTCAAAGGGAGTTATGTTAGTTAGGCCTTCAGTAGCCTGCTATCCATCCGTGTTTGAGCCTTTGAATTCCTTGGCCTCTTCTCCTCCATACTTCACCATGTCCATCATGCTAATTTCCACATGTTCAGCATAATTGGTATCTGCAACATGGAGGGGGTCAGCATCAACCTTCACGTGGCTCTTGACTTTCTCAGCAAACTTCAAATGTTCTTCTTTGATAGCCTTTTGAATAAGATCCCTGAAAAGAAAGCATTGTGAAGTTTTATGGCCCAGAAATTTATGATATTCGCAAAAGCCTCTTTTCTTCCGTTGTTCTAACGGAGGAATTTTGGCATTAGGAGGCACTATCATTTGACCATCTTTTACCAACAAATCAAAAATCTCATCACATTTGGGAATGTCAAACGTATAAGTTTTCTTGGGAAATTTCTCATTCTCTTCAGTTTCGACAGGATTACTGCCATTTGTTGGTGTAAGCATTTTAAAAGAGTATGGGCGTGCCTCTTTTAGTTCAGCCAAATCTACTTCGAATTCCTCAAAATCATAGATATCATTGAAGGCCTCTGCTTCTTCTTCTTCGGCTTCGACATAAGTTACCCTCTCTTTCTTATAACTTTTACTTGCTCTAGTCTTTTCTACTTTTAAACTTTCAACTTGTCGAACTCTATCTGCTAATTGGGCCATGTCTTTTAGATACTGAGTATCTAGTTTCTTTTGAATGGACTAATCTAATCCCCCAGCGGCCATTTCGACTAATTCATATTCAGGAACTACTGTGAAGCATCTAGACTTTAATAAACGGAATTTATTCAAATAGTCATCTATAGGTTCAGTAAACTTTCTTTTGATGCTGGATAACTCCTTAAAACTTATCTTAGTTTTCCCCATGTAGAATTGTTCATGGAACAATCTCTCTAAATGAGTTCATGTGTCTATAGTATTTGGTGGCAATGTGGTGAACCACGTAAAAGCGTTTTTATTAACGAACTAGGAAAATATTTTATCCTTAAGTTTTCATTATTTTCCAAATCCCCTGCTTCTATCAGATACCTAGCCACATTTTCGACAGTTGATTCGTTAGTAATTCCTGAAAATTTTGTGAATTTGGGGACTTTACAACCCCTTGGTAATTCAGCCTGCAAAATAAAATCTGTTAATAGAGATGTGTAATTTGGCCGCCGAAACCTTGTGTTCAGGCCATTTTGGGCCATGATTATTTCAATCGTCGTGGTTAAATTATTTTCAGCCAGCATGTTATCCTGCCTAACTCTATGGAGCACTTCTTCTGCATTTTGATCTCTGTTAACCATCAATACTCTCCTGGGTTTCTCCTCAGGGATCTCATGTTGAATCTCTTGTTGTTCTACCCTTAACCCCATGTGCCTTTCGCCAACCTCTTGTCTAGGTGGTCGAGCCTGATTAATAGTGGGTTCTTCTTCTTGAATTTCCCCTGGTTTTGCCTACGACGAGCATGTGCTTAAGGGGCTCCAAAGAAATCTGCTATGTGCGCCATCTGCGCTAACATTTGTTGATAGGATTGGGTATTTTCTTGGTTTGTCCTATTAACATTTTGGAACAAAGGGGAGAAAATGGCATTCATTTCACGGGCAAGTACTTCGACCATGTCATGGTTACTAGCGTCCATTTGTTGCCTAAATGCTACCTGATTTTTAGTTGTAAGCATAGGTATTTGGTTTGACAATCCTTGGTTTTGCGTATTTCCACCCATATGGTTCGTACCAGAACCAGAATTTTGTATTAGCGAAAAGGTTGTCATGGTAGGCTGTGTATGTATGGATGTATTATTGTGTAATCTTGACATAAATGAGGTTGGCATCCCATATTGGAATTGCTCCATCCAAGGCCAAAAATTCTAAAACCCGGGTGGCCTTGGGGTTGTAGGTTGAGTCTGATTTCCAACATATGTCAACACATGGCCTATTTGAGTATTCGAAGGAATCTCTTCCACGTTTGTAGAGACATGAATGGTTGTCGAATATTTTCTTGGGTATGGGCCCTGTAGACCCAGGTATAGAACTATTTGTAGCCATGGATCCTGTGGATGTGGACATGGCTTTTGAACCAGGGATTGCAGTTGATGCATTCGTCGAACTTGCCACGATTGTGCCTAATCCTTGTGGAGGATTTTGTCCTCCTCCACTATTGGTATCATTAACCATTTTTCTAATCTATTTTCTTTTGGGTATTGATAGGTTATTGTTAGTTATCTTACCACTCCTAAGGTTCATATGCTAAAGGAAAGAATTTGTTCCTAAGAGAAACTAAAAAGACCAAAATTGAAAGAACATAAGCAATGTGACTAAACCACTTTGACACGGTCCCACAGGGTGTGCCAATTTGTTTACCAATGATTTCTTACAAACAATCGCTTGTCTTCCAAACTCTACATTTTGGTAACTTACAGGATCGACTACATTGATCCTGGGACATGTGTCTTAGTGTTGTTACAATTTGACTTAAAGTTTGATATAATAATAAGGTCTTTCTACGTGATTATGGTTATTTCATGATGTTTAAAAGTTGGCTATGAATCCTAAATATAACTTTAAAGGAAATTATCTGAATGTTTATAGAAAATGTAAATAAAAATGCTTATAAAAGAAGTTCGACAAAATTTGTTAAAAGAGCTTGACAGGAAACAAAAATGAATAAGGAAAGCAATTAAAATAACTTTGTAATAAGAAAACAACTTTGAATAAAATGATGGTGTTCTTATACATACATTATCAACAAACTCTTTTCTCTCGCTCCGATACTTTGAGTATATGAGTGATTTGTATACAATGTGAACACACTTAATCCTAACATCTAAGACTCATATTTATATTGATTCGACCCTAACGGTCTTTCTATGAGATTATGCCACGTTCAACATTTGTACATGCAAACATTCTGGCGCTTCCACGCATCCTCCGGGCAAAAACGCATCAGTTTGAAATTTAAACTCTTCCCGCTTTAAGCTTTTTAAATTCAACCAACATGACTATCAAAGTAATCTTCACATATCTTGAAATACTCTTTTTGACTTTAAGTTTCCCCTTTGATATATCGAACTAAAAAAATGAGCTTTATAAAATAACCTTATAAGGCTATGTATCATGTTATCTTTTAAAACATGATCTTATCAAATAAACTTTTGTATTTTTATCAAATGTTGAAATCTTCAACTAACACTTAGCAAGAGGTTCAGAGATATCCTATCCTGAGTTTTCACTTAATTAGAAAAAAGAAGGTGATGTACAAGGGATTAAAAAACAATATTTGGAAGCTAAATCTCTTTCTTTTTCCAATAAGAAAGAATGGGAGTCTTGTGTTGATTATTTGGGACTACTTATCTTTTGTGCAATTCTGTTTCCGCAGACTTTGGACCATATTGACCCTACAACTATTAGTGTGTTTCAGAGCACGAAAGCTTTGAATGAGGACCCAACTCCTGCTCTACTTGTAGATGTTTATTATGCTCTTCACACTCGTTATGAAAAGGGGAGGGGTACGTTGAATTGTTGTATCCCGCTCTTATATTATTGGTTTATGACTCATCTATATAAAGAAGACTAAGTGTTTCCAAATTTGATAAGATACGAGTGACCTCAAAATCTAAGGTCTCTTACTGCTGATCCTGCGTTCTAATATACAAGGAAGCTAAACATTAGGGATATCATTTACAGCTATGGAGATTTCCCTAATGTTCCATTGATTGTGTCACATGGTTGCATCAATTACAACCATATTTTGGCTTTGCGATAACTTGGGTACCCTTTAGAGGATAGACACTCCCGAGGAACAACTTCAACAATTGATCATTCACGACATGGGCAAAAATGACAAGGATTTGCTCAACAAGATCATTCGAGCTTGGGATAGGGTTAACAAAAGAATGGTCGAAAGGAAGAATTCTATGGCGAGGGAACCTTAAACTCAATGGGTTTTGTATAGGGTGTAAGTTGTTAAACTACCATTTGACGTTGATCATGAGTACAAGCCAGATGTCCCATACCCGCTTCCTATGTTCTTAAAAGAGATAGACAACTTGGAGAAAGCCTTGGATCAAGCTTAAAAGGAGAAAGAGGAATTGGGGCTTAACCTTCATAGCCTAGCTAAAGAAAAAAGACAGATGCAACACGAGCTTGAGTTAAAAGGCCAACGGATTCAGAAAGACCGTGAAGCATTTGAAATAGAGAGTCTTAAGCGGAAACATTTGACCAAAGGATTGTTGAGTTCTACCTTCAACTTGGATTCCCATAACCAACGTTTGAAGGATGTTGCTAGGGAAATCGGGAAGCTAAATAATTGGTACGAAAAGGAGATACAAGACAAAAAGGAGATGGAAGAAAACTTGAGGGCTCAAATTCAAATTTTGGCACAAGCTTCTCTAGATCAAGAAGAGAAAATTCAATATATTACTACGAGACTCCAAGATAGCCAAGAATAGGATGTAAGAAAACGTCTCAAGAGGATGAGGGAAGAAATACTTCTCGCCTAAAAGACTGATGAATATGAGAAATTTTGTCATGAGTTAGAAGACCTCCGAACTAAATTCATTAAACAAAGGAGAATCTATACAAAGATGAGGGCTGAAAAATTATTTTGGGAAGAGCAGCATGCAAAAAATCGCCAAAGCAGGAAAGGATAACCACAAGAGAATTCTGGACCTCTACTAGGAATATTGGTTCTACAAAGACAAGCATGCAAGACTCGCCTTCTTAGCCAACAATCTGATTGGTGACATCCCTAGAAGTTTAAGAGATTCGAAAAATGTGATGGTCCGGCTTCCGAAAGATGTTGAAGACTTCCTCATGCTTTGTAGGAAGATGGTGGATGGGTTCAGAGAAGATGTCTGCAAACGCACTTAGGAGATTGATGTTTTTCCTTTTTTATTTCTTTCAGCAATTAAATTTTGATGTTTTGGATAGAATATTTTTCAATGTTTGAATTGTATTCCCTTTTTAAGGACAATTATTATTTCAATAAAAGTACTTTTGTTTCCATCCTGTTTATTATTCATTTTTGAGATGCTCACCAATTAAAAGCAAAACCTAAGATAAAATATATACACAAAAAATATATGAAATCCAAGTGAATAAGGCATTCAAAAACAAAAAAAAAAACTCTTAGCATACACATTCATGCATTCGGAAACATTGCATTTCACATTGCATGCAAAAACTCACTATTTTTCAAAAAAAAACATCTCCAGTTGGTAGAAAATCACCGCCTCTCCGACTACCATACCAAACAAGAGCCCATCAAAATAAAGTTATGAAACAAATCGAAGAGAATCAAGCTGCCGTTAAGGAAGATTTGGAGCAGGTAAAAGGCAATATCGACTCCATGAAAAGAGACATGAGGCAAGTTCTTCTGGCCTTGAAAAACATCATTACGAGACAAGAACATATTCCTATGGAAGCCTTTGAAGAAGTAGTCCAGACTATTGGTTCATCGAGTGGTCACCAACCAAGAAGAGAACCAGAGTCAAGGCCTCTAAAGTCAATTATAGCTTAACAAGAGGTCAGAAAAGCTGATACTGAAAAGTTTTTCCCACGTCCAACCAAGGTAGGGGCATCCCATACTTTGCAAATTCCAATCAACAATACAGAAAACTACATAGATCTACCATATGGAGATCTTGATTTGGAAGGTTCTACTCAGACACACCAAATCAATATTTTTGAGAATCCCTTGGCTCTCAATCAATATAAGGCTCTTGAAGTAAGGTTGAAGGTTGTGGAGGGTTACAATGCTTTCGACGTCGATGCTCTCGAAATGGGCCTAGTCCCTGATGTGGTGATTCCTCCAAAATTCAAAGTACCTAACTTTATAAAATATAAGGGACTCACATGTACGAGAAACCATCTACACATGTACTGCCGAAAAACACATGCATATGCTCAAGATCAAAAGCTGGTGATGCATTGTTTCTAATACAGTTTGAGTGGGGCATCTCTAGATTAGTACATGAAATTAGAGAGAGTTCATATCTAAACATGGATAGATATTGCCAACGCTTTCTTAAGAAAATACAGGTACAATTTGGATATGGCTCCTAACTGTATGCAACTCCAAAACATATCTTAGAAAAAGGATGAGTCCTTCAAGAAGTATGCTCAAAGATGGAGAGAAATGGCAGCACGT
Source organism: Vicia faba (assembly GCA_948472305.1). NCBI lineage: Eukaryota > Viridiplantae > Streptophyta > Magnoliopsida > Fabales > Fabaceae > Vicia > Vicia faba. The sequence goes on along the minus strand of OX451735.1, from coordinate 1,492,526,880 downwards.
GTACAACCACCACTCCTGGAGAAAGAATTGGTCGATATGCTCATGGGTACTTTACAAGGGTTGTACTATGATAAGATGGTAGGAAGCGTCTCTTCCGGATTTTCTAATTTGGTAACTATTGGCGAAAGAATTGAACCAGGCATAAAAAGTTGCAAGATACAAGGGGCATCATCCAGTACCCCTTATAATTCAAAGTGGCATGTTGTCATAACCCAAATTTTCCATATTGTTTTGTAATCATTTTATTCCTTATTAATCTATAGAGTTATCGTTTGCTTCATAGTATATCTATTGCAATTGGATTTAAAATTAAGAGTCGTCATTACTAGTTTTTATCCTAAGGAAGGGAATCTAATAGGAAACCATAATTCACAAAACATAGATTCTAAGTTCCGGACTTCTTTAGACAAAAGGAAGGTGTTAGGAACCTTTCATATACCTTATTCTTAAGGATACTAGGTTTAGGTTTAGGTTTAGGTTTAGTTTTAATAGTTAAGTGCAAAGGGGTTTTAATTTTTTAATAGGGGAACTCGCCACGATTTTTAATCGTATGCCTACGTATCCTCCTATGAGGGATCAGAGTCCCAATCCATAATTTGTAAGGGTTTGTGTTTTTTATAGATTCCAAAAGTATTTTGAATTGTCTCGCATTTTGACCGGGTGTTAAGATAGCGGAAGTTTGGACTAAATGCGCGATTAGTCAAAATATATTCTGAACCTTTTTTGCAAAAATTATTTATTGTGAAAAAGGGATTTAAGATTTGTTGAGTATATTTTAATTATATTAATTTTGAAAAAGCTCTTAATTAATGCATGATTAAAATATATAATGCAATATAATAAAATATGTACATGATTTTTAAGGAAAAATAATTATTTTAATAATAATAACAAATGAAAATAAATATTTTAATTAGTTTAACAATTTTTGGCAAAAGGGGGTGGAGAAAGAATGGGCTAGGCCCAAACACGCTCATTTGAGAGGCCGGTTTAGACAGTATGCGCGAGGATGCATGGAACGTATGATGGACTTGGCCTCACGGCTGTCTGATACAGATCAAACAGATAAAATTAAGGATGTATATCAATTAAGGTGGGCGCGCGTGCACGAAATCATACCAGAACATAAGAAATTATTTGTTTACATTATTTTTTTCATTTTCCATTTTATAATATCCTTGTTCTCTCTCTCTATCCTTAACCTTATTCCTCCTCTCCAAACCCTAGTCCCAAAATAAACTCATTGTGGCGGCGCCTCAACCCCAAGCTGAATCCATTCTATTGCAACCACCCAACAAACCCACAAACAATACAAGAAAAATAAAAAGAAAAATATGAGTTCGTTTACCCTTCGTGTTCTTGATTTTTGACTTCGAGTTTTAGTCTGATTTGATATTAATCTCCCTCTGTTTCTCTGATTCACGGGTCCTAGCGAGGCAACAACACGATTAGGGTTTCACATGTTGAAACCCCAATCGTCTTCTCTTTCGATCTTCAACCACGAGAGTTTGTTCTTCGTTCTTTTCTTTGTTCGGACCCAAATTCTTCTTCCTCCCATTTTTTCCTTCTCTGTATTTTAGTTTAATATTTATAGGGTTAGCAATTACGGTTTTTAGGAATTACTGTTACAATCCGTTAGCTTTGATTTAGGAATTAGAGAAATTATGGATTCAGATTTCTATTGTGATTGATTCGAAATTGTTATATTTTGGGACTGAGATTTGATTTGTAGAAATTATTGATTATGTATATTTTTGTTTTGAACATACTGATTTTGGGCTTTCAACAATGATTTTGTATTTTTTTTAGATTGGATTTGTAATAAAAAATTGATTTAATATTAAGATATGTTTTAGTTTTGATGCAAACAGTAAGTGTTAGTTGGTGAAAACGTGCACATGTTCTGGTTTGATTGATACAGTAACTGTAATTTGGGCATGTTTTGTTCAATCTCTCTCTGCCAACACGTTAAGTAAATGGATTCAGGCTTTTTTACTGCCCAGCCCATCACATTTCCCATTCTAGACAACATTACTATTTTTGACGCGAATTGGGCCTAAGCCTTCTTAAAAAAATTTGATCCAACAGATTTTTTTCAAAACAAAAAAAAAATTCTCTTAATAAATCATATAAATAATATCTATAAATCAGTTTACCAAATCTTTTAAAGATTTTTAGTAAAATAATAATAACATAATTTTTTTTAATAATAATAGTGTTTATTTCTTAAAATAAAACAGTAATAACAAAAAAACGTCAAATGGGCTAGCTAAAAAAACCTCAATGGGCCTGCAGTTTCTAATCATACCCCACCTTTTGCTATTCAATCACCAAATGAAATGGACCAAACGAGTCTTGCCAAATGGGCTTGTATCTTGAAATTCCATCCCTCTCTTTACTAAAAACAACAAAACAACCTTAATGGGCCTTAAAATCTTAATTTTCTTTTGAAATAGTTCTAATATTTGAATCTCATGGGTCATTGGCCAACATGCTTCACAAATGGGCCTATGGGTATATGGGTCTTTCTGATTTAGAAAGCCCCACTCCCTTGAATTAAGACACACCCCTCTGCTGACTTGAATTCTTAAGAAAAATGGGTCATCAGATATTGATGTACCATCTTTAATCAAAACATTTTTCTTCCATTTTTAACCTTGAAAATGTGATCATAAAGGTATGGCAAATTTGGGGTACGACAATATCATTGTCAAATTCAGGGGGTTTAAGTTTATAAAAGGGGGTTTTATCCTATTATATAATTAATGGGCTTTTCTAAATTAGGAAAGCCCATGAAAAATTGATGGTCAATTAGGTTTTTTTTTAAAAGGAGGTGTATGGACTTCTTAGCTCATTTTGATTTTGTCTTAAGCCTATTAAAGCTTTGCTTGATGATGAAGGGTGGGTATTAGGCTAAGGGCTTAGCATCTAATTCGCTAAAGCCCATTTCATTTTGGGTTAAGGCCTTTTGGTTTCATCCCATTTCAAATGTTGAAAGGTGGTTTACGTTATTTTGAGAAATCTTGGGCTTTTCTAAATCAGAAAGGGCCCATGTAAAGTTATTGGCCCATTTATGAATAAATAGAAATGGGGTATACTGATTGCAAGAAGGGTGTATTTTTTAAGCCCATTTAAATAGCTTGGAGTTTATAAAAGGGGGATATGTTTTACATTTTTTTGGAAGGTCCAATAATTAAAACAAGTTGGCCCATTTCAGGTTTTTAGAAATTGTTTTGTTTTTAGATGATTATTAAAATTAATATTAAAACCATTGCTATTATTTTGCTTAAATTAAAATTATGTTATATTTTATTTAAAAAACGTTTGACTAAAGGTCAAAATTGAAAACTTCCATAGTCCGACCCTTCACTTTTTTCAGCCCAAGCCCGATCAAAAAAGAAACGCACACTTTTCAAATCGAAAAGAAAAAACGCATGTTTTATTACTAAGAACAATTACTGTTCAAATCACATAATCAAATCAATACAAGTTGAAACAAATCTTAACAGAATCAAGTCTTAATAAAAAATCAAAACTTATCAAAACAGAATTGAACCAAACCGTGATCATATCAAACTTACTATACAGATTCAAATCAAATTACAAACATAATCTGTATCAAATCTGTGAATCCCTAATTCTCTAAAAGTAATGACAATCTCATAAAAATCTTCTTAAATTATCTAAATCATAAACATTATAAGTGCCTAAGAACTCTAAGAGAAAAGGGAGAAATGAATGATGTGACATCCAGTTTTGTTGTGATGAAAAGCTCTAATTTACTCTGATTTATTTAATTATGAGATGGGGGGAACAGGGTGTTACATCTACCACATATTCTTCCTTGGTGGTTGACAAAGTAACAGAAACTTGCTTTTTGTTATGCCAACTAATCAAGGATTTTGAAAAAACGTGACAAGTCCCACTAGTACTTTTCATATCAAACTTGCAACCGGAAAAATCAGAACCGGAATAACCAACGAAGCTACAAATTTTCCATTGGAATACCAAAGGCCAAACTTAGAAGTACCAATAAGGTATCTAAGAATGAGATTAACCTCTCTTAAGTATGATTCCTTAGGAACATATTGATATCGTGAAAACATACATACACTAAACAAAATATCGGGCGTAGATGCAGTAAGATAAATAAGATATCCAATTATATCTCCATACCTTTTGACCTAAACATCCTTACCATTTTAATCTCTATCCAAGTTATCATTTTTTTCCATAAGTGTGTCAATTTCCGTTGTACCTTCCATACCAAATTTTTTAAGTAATTATAAACAATACTTGGTTTGACATACAATTGTTCCTTCATCGAGTTGCTTAATTTATAGTCCGAGAAAGCAGTTCAAATCTCCCATTAAACTCATTTCAAACTCTCGCTGCATAAGCTTAGATAACTCCTTGACAAGATGCATGTTAATTGATCCAAAAATGATATCATCAACATAAATATGAACGAGTAAAATATGTTTTCCATGACGTTTATTAAAGAATATAGTGTCTACGTTCCATCTAGAGTATCCTTGATCTTGTAAGAACTTGCTAAGTCGGTCATACTATGCCCTAGGGGATTGTTTAAGACCATACAAATCATGTTTTAGTTTAAAAACATGATTAGGGAACTCATAATTTTCAAAACCGGGAGGTTGTGAAATGTATACTTCTTCACTTATGTATCCGTTAAGGAATCACTTTTAACATCTGTTTGATATAATTTGAAGTTCTTAGAGCATGCATATGTTGATAAAAGGCGTATAGCCTCAAATCGGGAAACTGGAGCATAAGTCTCCTCATAATCAATGTCTTCCTCTTGGTTATACCCTTGAGCCACAAGATGGGCTTTATTCCTTGTTATCACACCATGTTCGTCAAGCGTATTCCTAAATACCCATCGAGTGCCTATAATTTGATGATTTTTTGGACGAGGGACAAGGTCCCAAACGTCATTCCTTTCAAATTGGTTTAATTCTTCTTGCATGGTGATAAGTAAATTCTCATCAAGTAAGGCATCCTTAGCATTTTTATGTTCGACTTGTGACACATACGCATAGTGACAACATAAATTACTTATTTTATAGCGAGTTGTTACCCCTTTTGTGATATTACCAATAATTTTTTTCAATAGGATGATCCTTGGAGGATCTCCACTCTAATGGAAGACCATAATCATCTATTTGACTTTCATCTTCATTCTTTTCTTAGTTGTCATCTTCCTCTTTCTCAAGTTCCACCCTTTTAGGTTGATCAACTCCTTTATCAGTATCTTTGAGTATGTCTTTCATAGATGCACCTACACCATGAAAAGTAATACCTTTTCTAACACTCTTTTGGAAAGTCTCATCAAAAGTAGCATGAACCGACTCTTCAACAATAAGTAACCTTTTATTATAAACTTTATGTTTTACTAGATTGTGAGTATCCAAGAAAGATACCTTCATCGGCTTTCGCATCAAATTTCCCAAGGTTATCTTTTCCATTATTTTAAACAAAACATATACATCTAAAGACATGAAGATGCGATAAATTTGGTTTTCTACCTTTTAGAAGTTCCATAATACCATTTTGAAGTGGAGTTCTAGGAGCTAAAAATAAATGTTCAATGCCAAATTTATCACAATATTCTTCAAAGAGGTGGTTTTCAGATTCACCTCCATGATCTCTTTGAATGGAAACTATTTTATAATTTAATTTGTTTTGGGATAACTTGGAAAAACGTGTGAAAGCTAAGAATGTTTCATATTTGCCACGTAAGAAAATAGTCCAACAAGATCTTGAGTAATCGTATACAATAACAAGACCATAATAATTACAACATATGATTTTGGTCCGTGAAGGTCCAAAAAAATCCATGTGAACAAGCTCAAGAGGGCTTGAAGTTGAAACAACATTTTTAGATTTAAAAGAGACTCTTGTTTGCTTATCCGTTTGACATGCATAACATAGGTAATTTTTTTAAAATTTTATTTTAGGTAGACCAATTACTAAATCTTTTGCAACTATTTTATTAAGTAGATCAAAGTTGACATGTGCCAAACGTCTATGCCAAAACCAAGAGTCTTCACTCATGATGACAAGACATTGAGAATTATTAAAGGACACTTATTTTAAGTCTATCATATAGATTTTATTAACCATATCACTATTAAATATACAAACTTTTGGTGAAGCTGACCCACCACCCTGTAGTCACTTCTTTTGATTATTTTCAAAAACTTCTCCGCCTCTTGGTCAGTGAAGCTTTTTCTTGGAGGTTCTTTTTCTTGACTCGTTTCCACCACTGCTTTTCCTTTATCTTTTATTACTACCTCATCATTCTTCTTTGATGGTTCAGATTCGAAGACTCGACTGCTACGGGTTATACCCCCTGTCCCTACTATGTTTGAAATTTCAGATCCTTGACTTGATGATGGCTCATTCTCTTGTTTCAATCCTTTAATATACACGGCAGAATCATATCTCTATGTGAAGAAGTGAAAAACACAAGAAGGGGGGTTGAATTGAAACTTTAAAAATCAAAAACAATAGACACGAGATTTTTATCCTGGTTCGCTTGATCTCAAACTACTCCAGTCCACCCGCAAGGGTGATTTCGCCTCTCTCCAACGAGGACTTAATTCACTAATCAAACTGTTTACAATTCTACTTTGACAACTGCCAAAGTCTTCTTGAGTACAACCATAAACCAGTTTATCTTAAGGAAAATAACTTAATCAAAAGAAAAGGTTTAATGTGTACTATTTGTTTTTCGTTACAAAAATGGTATCACTACTGTGATGTATTACACAAATTGAATGTAGAATGAATATGAATTTTTGCAGCCTTTTTGAGATTGTATGGAGCAGTCGTGTGAAAATCGTAAAGGAGTTACCCTTTTAACTTGTTTATATAGGCGTGACAAATCTGTCCAAATGGAAACATGATAATGGTCACTTAATGCACTTTCCATACTGAGAAGATCCTTGTTTGAATGAAGCCATTGCACATGATACTGCCTTAATGTAAAAGTAACGCTTCAGAACTTAGGAATCTTGCATGTTGCTTTACTTTAGAACTTGGGAAGCCAGAAACGAAGATTCAGTTAGCGCGTTGGACTTCCATTCAGAATCAGGATATCTTTCTCTTTAGCATAGATTCTGACCATCATACTTCAGAACATTCTGATTACTCAGCTTGAATGCCTCTGGCTTAACTTCTAATGTCGTTTCAGTCAGAACTTCTATACAACATAAAACACAAATTTAGAGTGCATATTTGTTCTTTGTGTTTGTTATCATCAAAACTCTTATGAGGGTTGTAGAATTAAACTATGTTCTAACAATCTCCCCCTTTTTGATGATGATAAAAACTAGGATTTTTCAATAGAAAATTACATAACAAAAGCTTAAGAGAGTCTCCCCCTAAGTTGAGTACTCAGGTAGAGATGAGATACTTCGTTGAAGTTCCTCTGTTCCAGAGTTTTTGTTGCATCTCCTTCAGACTTTGTTCCTGTTTAAGCTTTCAGAAAACAAATAAGAAGTTAAGATATTCAGAATGTTTGAGACTAAGTTCCGGTAAACTGTTATTGAAAATATTTTACGTTCTCCCCCTTTTTGTCAAGTATCAAAAAGCAATATAATTATAAATTATCAGAGAAAAAAAATGATGATTTATATTGAAAACAGATTGCAATGACATCTTTCAGAAGCAAAGAAGATAAGATAAAGAATACAGAAAACAAGTTAAAGAAAATTTAAGATGGAGGAGGAAGTCGTGTGAACAACGCTTCCAGCAAGCATTTAATCTGAGTTCTAGATTCTTCTTGATTTCCCAGAATATCCTTGATTTCTTTGGTAGTGTCTTCTTGTTTATCCAATATATCCCTTATTTCTTTGTTTGTGTCTTCTTGCTTATCCAACCTTGCGTGGATTAAAGAATTCTCCTTCTTTAACTCTTCCAGAGTTTGCATGACTAGAGACGTAGTTGGTGTATCCTCAGAGGTCGCATGTCGTTCAGAACACTCTGCAGCATCTTCTGATTCAACTACTTCTTTTGTTGCAATTTCTTTTTCTGGAGCAGTAATCAAAGGATGACTATCAGAACCTAATTCACTGGCTTCTGAATATTTGTGCTCTTTCCAGGGAGCATTTTCCAGTAGAATAATTTCTTTCTTGTCCCGGTGACTCAGAACTTGGTCTTTTAAGGCTTTTAGCTGACCACTGAAGTTCTGCTGAGCCATCTCATAATTCAATTCTTTTAGCCTCTGGGATTCAGAGTTGAACCATTTTCTGAATCAATCCCAAAGAGAATCAGAAGCAGCAGGATTAGAATTCTCTTGACTTGCTTGCTTTAAAGAAGTAACCCATTCTTGTATTTCTGTTTCAAAAATCAGCAAGTTCTTACCAACATTTGTTTTGGTTAAGGTTGGTTTAGGTTTGGGAATGGCAATTTTATTTGATTTTGAAGCTAGATGGTCCAGCGCTTCTAGATCAATGACAGTTCTGAGATGATCAGCTGGACGGTTAATTGGTGAGGGAGTAGGAGAATCAGAAATCAGGATTGGTGAGTGAGGAGTGTTTGGTGGTGTGGAATCATATGGTGAAGGAATTTCTAGAATATCATGGATGGAGAGGGGTAAATGAACCATAAGAGGTTCTTTTATTCCAGGAATTAGGGTAGTGGTATCATAGTCTGTAAGGGAGTCTTCTGATTTGTTTGTGGCAGCGTGTTGATTTTCTGGTTTAAGTGTTTCAAAATTTGGATTTTTAGTTTAAGGAGTGATAGGGTTTGGATGTTCTGGTTGTGGAGAATGAAGGTGTGGATTTTCTGAGATTGGTGATTGAAAGTCTTGGTAAAAAAGTTTAATATCAGATAGAACTTTTGCAAGTTCTGGTTGATTTTGTTCTGTATTTGGATTAGGGGAGCAAGGTTCATTTAAGAAACTTCCAAGAGTTACAGATGGATCAAACTCTATGTCAAAATCCTCAAATGTTTGTGGTGAGGGATTTTATGTTGGTTGAGGGGGATTTTCAGATGAGGGATTTTCAGATGTTGGAAAAACTATAGATTCTACAACATAAATAAAAGATGTGTTACCTTTCTTTTTCGCAGCTTTGGGTGTTCTCTGAGAGGATCCTTCTCCTGCTGCCTTCCTTTTTTTGGATTTCTTTAGCACAACATCTGGAGCTGGCTTGTGTAGGTCACAGATGTTGATTTCTGTAATAGTTCCATCTTCCTTACAAGCTTCAAGGTATCTGACCACAATCTCTGGAGAAGCATCTATCTCAGAAAATAGTGGAAAATCCTTCAGAGGGATTCTCCTAGACGTGATGACTTCATGAGAAGCAATTGTTGTTTCCTTCTTAATGCTTTCAATAATCTTCATTTTCTTCAGATTCTTGGCATTTAGTGGTTTCCCAGCACTTGCTTCCAGAGTGCTGATCTCCTGAGCCTCTGTCAGATGTTCTATCAGCCTATTTTCCGTCAGAATGTTTGAAATCAATCTTCCCAGAGGAATCCAATCTCTCTTTATTCTTTCTTCTTCCCTTGTTTCCTTCACACTTGTTCTCAGATGATTGAAGAGCAGGTGTGGAAGGTTTATTTTGGTCTTCTTTGCAATGAAGTACAATAGAAACTGTTGATCAATGTTGATGTAATCAGGAGAGCTTGTAGGCTTCCTGTGATTTATGCACCCTAGAATTATCCTGTCCCAGATTCTGTAATAATCTTTCAAGTCTCTTATCTTGCTGGATGGCTGTCCAGAAGTGAAAATGACCCTAGAAATATATTTTAGGTCAGAACACTTGTAATCCATGTCAATGCATCTGACTCTGTCTCCATTGTACCCAATAAGTTTCCCAATCAAGTCTTCTGTAATCACTATCTTCTTCCCCATAACATATGACGTAACCTGATGGTTGGATAAAGTAGCATGAATCCAGAATTCCTTAACAAGAATAGGAAATACTGGACCCAACAGACGATCAAAGTATTTGTTCCATCCCTGAGTCGTCACATCTTCATAGAAATCAAACCCATTTTCCTTTAAACTCTCAAAATCAATGATCAACTCACATAGAACTTCAAGATTATCTACTGGTGTGAGCAACATTCTTATAGGTTCCTCATATTGTTCTATTAAAGAAGAACCAGGAGCACTATTGAGATTTTTGATGCTTGATGAGGATGCCATTGTTCACACGGATTTGTTGAAGAAAACTGAGAAAAGGGGTTTTTGCAAAAACGAGAGCGAGAGAAAATAATGGATGCAATAAGAAGTGAATGAAATAGTGACATTGAATTTATAAATACTTTTGAAAACTTAATCAGTAAGAAAGAGAAAATAAGTAATAATTATACTGAAATTATGAAACCTGAAATTAGGGGATAGCGTGTAGATACTGAACAGTTACCATTGAGAGGTGTCTCAATGCATCCAATCAGAGCCTTAGACCCTTCAGAATTTGAACGTGTGTTCAGCCTCAGAAGGTAGCTTGTGAGAGGATGACAGATGTTTGATAGTGTGAAGTTCACGCCTCTATCTTTGAAATGAAAGGTTCGGATCTTCATAGATAGATTCTGAAGCAATTGTACTCCTAACTTTTGAAGACAAGTTGATCAGATGTTCACAAAAAATAAAATTCTGAGGGTTAGAATATGCAAACAAAACTTCTTATTCTGGACATAATTTCATGCTGAGATGTTTCAGAATGAAATTAAATCTATCTTCATAAGGGGTTTTGTAAACACATCAGCCCATTGATGGTCTGTGTCAATAAATTTTAAAGAGAGACTTTCTTTCTAAATATAGTCCCTAATAAAATGATGTTTTATTTCTATATGCTTAGCCCTAAAATGCAAAATAGGATTTCTGGATAAAAAGATAGAAGAAGTATTATCATATAAAATAGGGATGTTACTCTCAAATATGTTGAAGTCTTCAAGCTGACTTTTCATCCAGAGCATTTGTGTGCTACATCCAGCAGTTGCAATGTATTCAGCTTCTGTTGTTGACAATGCAATTGTGGATTGCCTCTTGTTGGTCCATGAGATCAGATTGTCTCCCAAAAACTGGCAGCTTCCAGAAGTACTTTTATGTTCTACTCTGTCTCCAGCAAAGTCAGCATCACAATATCCTACTAAGTTGAATTCATTGGATTTTTTATAAAACAAGCCCAGGTTAGTAGTACCTTTCAGATACTTGAAAATTCGCTTAACTGCTGTTAAGTGAGATTCTCTAGGATCTGATTGGAATCTAGCACATAAACAGGCGTTGAATAAAATGTCAGGTCTTGAAGCTGTTAAATAGAGGAGAGAACCAATCATACCTCTGTAGATTTTCTACTCTACCTTTTTACTTACCTCTTCATTTTCCAGAATGCACGTGGGATGCATTGGAGTCTTTGATGGCTTACATTCTGAGAGGTGAAATTTCTTCAGAAGTTCTCTGATGTATTTTCTCTGGTGAATGTAAGTTCCTTCCGGAGTTTGATTGATTTGAATGCCCATAAAGAATTTAAGTTCTCCCATCAAGCTCATCTCAAACTCTTCCTGCATGTACTTAGCAAATTCTCTTCCAAGAGAAGGTTTAGTATATCCAAATATAAAATCATCTACGTAAATCTGACAAACTAACATGTCATTCTTAAATGTCTTACAAAACAGGGTTGTATCCACTTTCCCTCTGGTAAATTCCTTTTCTAACATAAAGTTACTTAGTCTTTCATACCAAGCTCTGGGAGCTTCTTTCAGACCATAAAGTGACTTCTTTAGTTTGAAAACATATTCTGGGTGTTTAGAATTTTCAAATCCAGGGGGTTGATGCACATATACCTCTTCATCAATGTAACCATTTAAGAATGCGCTTTTGACATCCATATGATACAGAGTGATGCCATTGTTTACAGCAAAAGAGATTAAGAGTCTGATAGATTCTAACCTGGCGACTGGAGAAAAGGTTTCTGTATAGTTTATCCCCCTCTTGCTGACTATAACCTTGTGCAAACAGTCATGCCTTGTTTCTGGTGACTTCTTCTTGCTCATTCAGTTTGTTTCTGAACACCCACTTTGTTCCAATGACGTTGAATCCTTTTGGTTTGGGAACCAGATCCCATACGTCATTTCTGGTGAATTGGTTTAACTCTTCCTGCATTGCTAGAATCCAGTTGTTATCCAGAAGAGCTTCAACAATTGTGGTTGGTTCAGTCAGAGATACCAATCCCATGAGGGATTCTTCATAGTTTCTTAATGTTAATCTTATTCTGATTGGATCATCCTTCTTTCCCAGAATCTTATCTTCAGGGTGAGCTATGCTGCTTCTGGATAACTTTTTCTGGAGTTGATCAACAGAAGGTACTGGAGTGCTTGTGACATTTCCTTCTGACTTTGTTGGAGCATCTTTGTTGGGAACTTCTGATGAGTTGCCTTCAGCACCTGTGAATTCAACTTCTATATCTGCAAAAGATTCATTCTGCTTTGACTTTTGAGGGTCAAGCTTATCATCAAATCTAACATTGATTGACTCTTCAACAATCTGGGTTTTTGTATTGAATACTCTGTACCCTCTTGAGCATTCAGAGTATCCTAACATAATACACTTCTGTGCTTTAGAGTCAAACTTGTTCAGATGATCTTTAGTATTCAGAATAAAACATGTACATCCAAAGGGATGGAAATAAGAAATGTTGGGCTTTTTGTTCTTCCACAATTCATATGGAGTCTTTTCCAGAATAGATCTTATAGAGATTCTATTCTGAATGTAACACGTTGTGTTAATTGGTTCTGCCTAGAAGATCTTAGCAATATTAGTCTCATTGATCATGGTTCTAGCCATTTCATGCAATGTTCTGTTCTTTCTTTCTACAACTCCATTTTGTTGGGGGAGTTCTAGGACAAGAGAAGTCATGAAAAATGCCTTTTTCATTGAAAAAGATTTCAAATTTTTTGTTTTCAAACTCTCCACCATGATCACTTCTGACTTTGACAATTCTAAGATCCTTTTCATTCTGAACTTGGTTACAGAAAGCAACAAACACAGAATGTGACTCGTCCTTGTGTCTTAATAACTTTACCCATGTACATCTGCTATAGTCATCTACGATCAATAACCCATACTTCTTGCCACTAACAGGCGCAGTTTTCACTGGTCCAAATAAATCTATATGTAGAATTTCTAATGGCCTAGAGGTGGAAACAACATTTTTAGCTTTAAAAGCAGGTTTTGCAAATTTGCGTTTCTGACATGCTTCACACAGAGCATCTGAGCTGAACTTCAGATTAGGAAGTCCTCTGACCAGATTGAGTTTGTTAATCTGAGATATTCTTCTCATACTAACATGCCACAATCTTCTGTGCCAGGCCCATTGCTCGTTGTTAACAGAAAGAAGACATTTTACATTCTGACTCTTTAGTTCAGAAAGTTTTATCTTATAAATGTTGTTTTTCCTCTTTCCATTAAACAAGATAGTTCCATCTTTCTGACTAACATCTTTGCATGAATTTTGATTAAAGATTATATCATAACCGTTATCACTTAATTGACTTATGGATAACAGGTTATGCATCAATCCATCAACTAATAGCACATTATTAATAGAAGGAAGGTTACCATTACCTACTGCTCCAGAGCCAATGATCTTCCCTCTTTGGTTGCCTCCAAAACCCATGTAGCCTCCACGTTTAAGTTCCAGGCTTTGGAACATATGCTTTCTTCCCGTCATGTGTCGAGAGCATCCAGAGTCCAGGTACCATGACTGGTGTTTTAGCCTTGCTGCTAAAGATATCTGCTACATATATAATTTTGTCCTTAGGTACCCATATCTTTTTGGGTCCTGGTTTGTTAGTTTTACCAAAATTCTATTTGAATTTTGGTTTGGCAGAATAATCATTGTTAGTGAATTTTAGATCATGTGTGTACCCATAGGTGAAGTGAGATTTTAGTGGTGTGCGTTTAATTACTAGGTCCATGACTTTCTTAGGTGGAGATACCTTACCTTGGTATCCTATTCCTTTTCTACCATTTCTACTAACTCCATAGATCATTGAAGCCATCTTGCTTATATCTATGTTTTTAGTCAGAAACTTCTGAAAGTTGTGATCATATTCTTTTATGATTTTATCAGCACTACTGAGAGCCTCTGAGATTATTTCTTTCTGAGAGTTTTGTAAATCATTTTCTAGTTTTGAAATCTTTTCTTTTAACTCAGAATTTTCTAATCTAAGACTCTCAGTTTCTTCATAATCAGAAGCAAGATCCTTTTTCAGGTTCTTGAATTTGAATCTGAGCTGCTGATACCTTTCCAAAATTTCACTCAGACTTTCTCCTAGTTCAACTTTGGTAAAATTAACAGTGAAGTCAGGAAATACCTCTTCTGTGTCTGATTCTGAGTCTGACCCAGATGCTTCGTTGTCTTCTGTCACATTTGCCATAAGATAAATGTTGGCTCTTTCATCATCTGATTCTGAGTCTGCGTTAGAAGTATCTGAATCATCTCATATTTCCATGAGACTTTTCTTCTTCTCCTTGAAGAACTTCTTTTTGGGCTTCTCCTTCTGAAGCCTTGGACAATCACTTTTGTAGTGCCCCTGTTCATTGCACTCATAACAGATGATGTCTCTGTTGTTTGACTTTCTGTGACCAGACAAAGCTTCAGACCTTTTATGTCCAGAGGAGGGCTCAGACTTTCTGTATCCGGAGGAGGATTCATTCTGATTCCCTGATCTTCTGGAGTTTTTGAATTTTCTTTTCCTTTGCTTCCATATCTGATTGACCCTTCTAGAGAGAAGAGAAAATTCGTCTTCTTCTGATGAGCATCCATCAGAGGTTTCTTCCATAGCCTGCAAAACCTTAGAATCAATTTTTTTGTTAGATTTTAATGCTAAAGGCTTACCTTGCTTCTGAGGCTCGTCATCTTCTAGTTCTATCTCATGGCTTCTGAGGGAGCTAACAAGTTCCTCCAAAGATATCTTGTTGAGATCTTTAGCCAGCTTAAGAGTAGTGTCCATTGGCCTCCATTGCTTTGGTAAACTTATGATGATCTTATTTACGTGATCAGCAGTAGAATACCCTTTGTCAAGAACTCTCGGCCCAACAACTAGAATCTAGAATCTTGAGAACATCGCTTTTATGGATTCACTATCTTCCATCTTGAAAGCTTCATATTTCTGAATGAGTGCAAGGGCCTTGGTTTCTTTAACTTGTATGTTGCCTTCATGCGTCATTCTCAGAGAGTCAAACATGTTTTTGGTTGTCTCTCTGTTTGAGATCTTCTCATACTCTGAGTATGAGATGGCACTGAGAAGAATTGTTCTGGCCTTATGATGGTTTCTGAAATCACGCTTTTGTTGGTCAGACATTCTTTTTCTATCTATCTTCTGACCATTTTCATCCACTGGATGCATGTATCCATCAATTACCATATCCCATAAGTCGGCATCATAATCCAAAAAGAAGCTCTCAATTCTATCTTTCCAGTAGTCAAAATTTTCTCCATCGAAGACTGGAGTTTTGCCGCTGATTCTGTCCTTGTCATCGTGATAATCATTGCTGATGTTTTGGCTTGGTCCCACCATAGTGTTTTTCTAAAGCTTGGATCTTGTACTGACACAGTTAAGTGTATGAACTCAGAACCAAGCGCTCTGATGCCAATTGAAGAAGTGAAAAACACAAGAAGGGGGGTTGAATTGAAACTTTAAAAATCAAAAACAATAGACACGAGATTTTTAGCCTGGTTCGCTTGATCTAAAACTACTCCAGTCCACCCGCCAAGGTGATTTCGCCTCTCTCCAACAAGGACTTAATTCACTAATCAAACTGATTACAATTCTACTTTGACAACTGTCAAAGTCTTCTTGAGTACAACCACAAACCGATTTATCTCAAGGAAAATAACTTAATCAAAAGAAAAGGTTTACTGTGTACTGTTTGTTTATCGTTACAAAAATTGTATCAGTAATGTGATGTATTACACAAATTGAATGTAGAATGAATATGAATTTTTGTAGCCTTTTTGAGATTGTATGGAGCAGTCGTGTGAAAATCGTAAACGATTTACCCTTTGAACTTGTTTATATAGGTGTGACAAATCTGTCCAAATGGAAAATAATAATGGTCACTTAATGCACTTTCCATACTGAGAAGATCCTTGTCTGAATGAAGTCGTTGCACATGATACTGCCTTAATGGAAAAGTAATGCTTCAGAACTTAGGAATCTTGCATGCTACTTTACTTCAGAACTTGGGAAGCCAGAAATCAAGATTCAGTTAGCGTGTTGGACTTCCATTCAGAATTAGGATATCTTTCTCTTTAGCGTTGATTCTGATCATCATACTTCAGAATATTCTAATTACTCAGCTTGAATGCCTTTGTGGCTTAACTTCTGATGTCGTTTCAGTCAGAACTTCTATACAACATAAAACACAAATTTAGAGTGCATATTTGTTCTTTGTGTTTGTTATCATCAAAACTCTTATGAGGGTTATAGAATCAAACTAAGTTCTAACACTATGGCACTGCTTTGTTACTTTCATACGGGATAGGTGACGTCCCCTTAATTACCATTATGGCATTCAGAACTTCTGATATTTGCAGAGTCTTCTTTGGTGTTATCCCTTGGGTTTCTGCTGATTCTTCCCACGGGATCACCAGAGTCTTCTTGTTAAGATTTGGGCCTTGGCAAGGGATTACAAATGGCTTCTTCCCTTTAATTAAAGCTACATATTTTTCTTTAGGGTATGGTCCGAATTGGACTATCCCCTGGTCCACTAGCTTTTGTAACGTTCTTTGGAAGGCTTCATTATGTTCCAATAGGAACCCCCATTCTAACAGATATTCCTTCAACAAGTTTATTGGGGCCTTTGCCTACCAGGTTTCCCCAAAATTAGTGACTATCACGATCGCATTTATTGCCGCTCCACCATGCGGAGGCATGGGGTTCTACTTGATGTTAGATTTCTCAAACGTGATGTCTTGAGATTCTAACAAATCTTGAATCTTATGTTTGAATGCCTAGCATTGTTCTATGGTGTGTCTGGGAGAATTAACATGATACTTGCATCTGGAATTGGCGTTGTATTTTCACGGGAGTTCCCTAACTGGAGGAGCTAGAGGTTTTAGTTCCACTAAGGAGGCTTTGACCAAGTGTTGTAATAGCTGGCTGGGTGGCATAGGGAGTGGACCAAAATTTCTCTGCGGCCTTCCAAATCTGCCTTGTTGTTATCCTTGTGGGATCATTAATGTTTGTTGTGACCTTGGTTGCGAGGCTACATCATTAATTTCTCCCTCTTTTCTTTTTAGGAAGTTTGGAGCATGCCTCTTTTAATTATATGGGGTATTTGATGGTCCCCCTGGTATTTTCCCACTCTGTATTCCAGCCTCAATTCTTTCTCTGATAGTGACCAGGTCTGGGAATCTCGAAAAGATACTTCCTACCATCTTCTCATAGTATAACCCTTGCAAGGTTCCCAAGAACATATCTACTAACTCCTTCTCCAACAGTGGTGGTTACACACGGGATGCCATCTCCCTCCATCTCTGAGCGTATTCTTTAAAAGACTCTTCTTTCTTTTAGGATAGGTTCTGGAGTTACATGTGAGTAGGCACCATATCCAGGTTATATTTATAATGCTTTAAGAAAGTATTAGAAAGATCTGCCCATGTTCGAATATGCACTCGTTCCAACTGCATATACCAGTTTAGAGATGCCCCGCTTAAGCTATCTTGAAAACAGTGAATCATCAGCTTTTGATCGTGGGCATGGGCATGCATCTTCCTGCAATACATGCGTGGATGATTTTTTGGACAAGTGATCCCTTTGTACTTTCCAAAGTCAGGCACTTTGAACTTTGGTG
Source organism: Vicia faba (assembly GCA_948472305.1). NCBI lineage: Eukaryota > Viridiplantae > Streptophyta > Magnoliopsida > Fabales > Fabaceae > Vicia > Vicia faba. Next base: position 1,492,509,044 of record OX451735.1, on the reverse strand, counting down.
GAATTACCAAATCAGGAACTAGGCCCATCTCGAGAGCATCTACTTTAAAGGCATCAAAACCCTCCACGACATTCAATATTTCTTCCAGAACCTTATATTGATTCATCACTAGTGGATTATCAATAGCATAAGTACCAGTTATCTTTAAGCGTGCCTAGTTAGCATCCTCTAGGTCGTGGTCTCCATACTGCAGTTCTAAGTAGTTGTCTGCATTGTTGATTGGAATTTGTAGGGTATGTGGTGCTCCTACTTTTGATGGCAGTGGGACAAACCCTTCAGTCTCAACTTCTCTTGTCTCTTGTTGGGCCATGACGGACTTTTGGGGTTCTGCTTCTGGCTCCTTTCTCAGTTGGTGATGGCTTGATGCACCAATCGTTTGGGCTACTTCCTCGAAAGCTACTCTAGGAATCTGATCTTGTTTGTCAATGATGTTCTTTAGAGCTAGGAGAACTTGACGCAGATCTCCTTTCATTGAACTCACATCGCCTTTGACCTGGTCGAGATCCTTCTTGACTGCAACTTGATTCTCTTTAGTTTGTTCTATTGCTTTTTGCTGGTAGGCCCTTGTTTGATATGGAGGCCAAGGAGGTGGTTATCTTCTTCTACCAATGGTTCAACTGGAGTGATTTTGAAAACAAAATGAGATTTGGTATGAAATGTAAGTGTTTGCGAATGCATGCATGCGTATGATTATGTATGATCATGTAAAGGTTTCTTCTTTTAAATGCCTTATTCACTTTGATATATACTTATTTTTCGCTCTTTTTTTATTATTATTTAGTGAATATCTTAAAAATAGATACGCAAATGAGATATGGAAACAAAATGCCTTTATTGAAGGTAACATAATCCAGATACTGAAAAATATTACAACTTTAAATCAAAACTTGTTTGCATGAAAATAAACAAAGGGAAATAAATCTTCTAGGTGCGCTTGCGGATATCTGCTCTGAAACCATCAACCATCGCTCGACAAAGCTTGAGAAAATATTCAACATCCTTTGGAAGAGGAACCATTACACTTTCTGTGTCTCTCAAACTTCTAGGGATATCCTCAATGAGATTGTTGGCTAGGAAAGAGAGCCTTTCATGTTTGTCCTTGTAATACCGATATTCTTGATAAAGATGTGGGATTATCTTATGGTTATCTCTCCCATCTTAGGCGATCTTTGTATATTTCTCTTCCCAATACATCTTTTTAGCCCTCATTTCTATATAAAGCCTCCGTTGAATAAAGAAATATTTTTGGAGGCCTTCTAGATCTAGGCACACTTGCTCATATTCTCCAGTTCTCTGAGCCATGAGTCTTTCTGCCTTCATCCTCTCAAGGTGTTCCTTAATCTCTGATTCTTGGTTGTCTTGCAGTCTGGTGGTGAGGTACTTCATTTTCTCTTCTTGGTCTAAGTAAGGTTGTGCCAAACTTTGGATTTGGGCTCTTAGGTCTTCCTCTAGCACCTTCTTGTCATGTGTTGCCTTTTCGTACCATCTGGTTAGGCTCCCGATTTCAGTAGCAGCATCTTCTAACTTTTATTGTGGGAATCTAGATTGAAGGTCGCACTCAAAAGTCCTTCAATTGTACGCTTCTGTTTGAGGCTCTCCTTATCCAATGCCTTTTAATCTCTCTTAATTTGTTGGTCCTTTGACTCAAGTATGAGCTACATTTGATTCTTTTCTTTGGTTAGATTGATGAGGTTGAGTTCTAGTTCTTCTTTTTCCCTCCGAGCTTGCTTTAGGGCACTCTTCAGATCGTCGATTTCTTCTAAGGATATATGAATGATCTCTGGGACCTCTGAATTATATTCTAGATCTATATCAAATGGTAGTTTGATAATTTGTACCCTATCCCAGACCCATCTCATATAAGGTTTCCTTGCTATGGCATTCTTTCTTTCAGCTTTTCTTTTATTAACCTTATTCCAAGCCCAGATAACCTTGTTGAGAAACCCTTGGTCATTTATACCCATGTCGTGAATGATCAATTATTGGAGTTGTTCGTCCGAAGGTTTGTCTTCCAATGGATACCCTGATTGTCGTAGGGTTAAGGTAGGGTTATAATTAATACAGCCTCGAGATTCGATCAACGGAACATTAGGAAAGTCCCCGCAGCTAATAGTGATATCACCAATATCCAGCTTCCTTGCATACCATAATACCGAGTTTGTGGTGAGAGACCTTAATTTCTAAGGCCACTCACGTTTGGTCAAGTTTGGAATCATATAGTCTTCTTTGTAAAGATGGGTCATGAACCAGGAGTACAAAAGTGGAATGCAACAATTTAAAGTCCCTTTTCTTTTTTCGTACATTGTATGCAGTGTGTAATAAATGTCAGCAAGCATATCGGGAGTTGGATCCATATTGAAAACTTTCACACCCCAAAATATGCTAATGGCTGCAGGGTCAATATAGTCCACGATTCGTGGAAATAAAATTACACCTAACACAAGCAATCCTAAACAATCGACACAAGGCTCCCATTCTTTATAATTAGCAAATTCGAGTGCCTTAGCTTCTAGGTATGTTCTCTTGATTCCTTGTATTGTGCCTTCACTTCAGTAATTTTGAACTAACTCAGAATAAGGGATCCTTAAGCCTTTTGCCAAGACTTTGAATTCAATAGTTTGCCTGATACCCACATAGGCATTCTTTTTAGAAAAGTTCAGAATTCTGTCAAATTCTTCCAGAGTCGGCACTAGCTGGAAGTCTTGGAAGGTGAAGCATCTCAGCGGAGGGTCGTAGAACTCAATGAGGGCAGAAACATCGTCTATTTGAACCTCTACTCTCGTCAAATCAAGGGTATCCCCATAGCAACGAGCGTATATCTTCAGAGCTCTTTCGGATAATTTCCCTTTTATGGCTTTGATTTTAGAAATGTCTGGCTTGAGGACATTGACGCGGAAAAGTTGTTTTCCTTTGGTATCCATTTTCCAAGATAATCACCAAAATCTTAATTTTATTACTCTCTTTTTTTTACCCTGTGAATAAGACAAATAAAAAGAAACGGATGATGAATATATATGAAATGTATGGATGTGTAGATGCAGGGTTTAGTGACGGGATTTTATGACAGGCACCCTTATAAGGTAGCCTCTGAGTTTTGACCTATGGTTAGTCTACCCTCCTAAAAGGTGGCTTCCTTAAGGGTATCATGAATAACACCAGAGGGAAAAGGCACAAGGGCCTCCCTTAGGTAGAGCCTCTTTACAGATCGAGACTTTCGTCTCAAAGTCGTGAAAGGTCTCGTCATGAGATTTTACTTAGGGTTATACAAAGAGTCATGGGTGGCATTCCAAAGTCCTACTCTTCAAGAGGATATCTCTCGATAAGTATTCCTTTTACGGAATTCCATCGACTCTAGGCGAAGTCGTCACATAAACTCGCAGGGATGATGTACCCCTTAAGCTAATAGACGAACCTTCTTACTAAGGGTTATTTGAAAATACAATCCCGCCTCACAGCAAATATAATAATAAATGAAACAAAGAATAAATAAATTCATAAATAAATAAATAAATAAGGAAAATAAAAACCCCACAAAACAAAACAAAAAAACATAAAACATAGAGGAAGGCCTTTTAAACCTAGGGTTGAATTCCCTAGCAGAGTTGCCAGTTGTTGCAACTAGATTTAAAATCAAGAGTCGCCACTACTAGTTTTTATCCTAAGGAAGGGAATCTAATAGGAAACCCTAATTCACAAAACAGAGATTCTAAGTTTCAGACTTTTTTAGACGAAAGGAAGGTGTTAGGCACCTTTCATCTACCTTATTCTTAAGGATACTAGGTTTAGGTTTACGTTTAATAGTTAAGTGCAAAGGGGTTTTTATTTTTTAATAGGGGAACTCGTCACGATTTTTAATCATATGCCTATGTATTCTCCTATGAGGAATCAGAGTCCTAATTCTTAGTTTGTATGGGTTTGTGTTTTTTATAGATTCCAAAAGTATTTTGAATTGCCTCACATTTTGACCGGGTGTAAAGATAGCGGAAGTTTGGACTAAATGCGCGATTAGTCAAAATATATTCTGAACCTTTTTTGCAAAAATTGTTTATTGCGAAAAAGGGATTTAAGATTTGTTGAGTATATTTTAATTATATTAATTTTGAAAAAGCTCTTAATTGTAGGGGTGATATGTTGGCATTAGTTTAGCAATTATTGGCGAAAGGGGGTGCGGAAAGAATGGGCTAGGCCCAAACACGCTTATATGAGAGGTCAGTTTAGACAGTATGCACGAGGGTGCATGGAACGTATGAGGGACTTGGCTCACAACTGTCTGATACAGATCAAATGGACAAAATTAAGGATGTATATCAATTATGGTGGGCGCGCGTGCACGAAATCATACCAGAACATAAGAAATTATTTGTTTACATTATTTTTTCATTTTTTGTTTCATAACTTCCTCGTTCTCTCTCTCTCTCTCTCTCTCTCTCTCTCTATCCTTAACCCTCTTCCTCCTCTCCAAACCCTAGTCCCAAAATAAACTCACTGCGAGGGCGCCACAACCCCAAGTTGAATCCCTTATATCGCAACCACCCAACAAACCCACAAACAATACAAGAATAGTAAAAAAAGCTGAGTTCGTTTACCCTTCGCGTTCTTGTTTTCTCACTTCGAGCTTTCATCGGATTTGATGCTAATCTCCCTCTGTTTCTCTGATTTGCAGGTCCTAGTGAGGCAACGAAATGATTAGGGTTTCATATGTTGAAACCCTAATTGTCTTCACCTTCGATCTTCAACCAATAGGGTTTGTTATTCGTTTTTTTTTCTTTTTTCGGCCCCAGATTCTCCTTCCTCCCATTTTTTCCTTCTCTGTATTTTAGTTTACTATTTATAGGGTTAGGAATTATGGGTTTTAGGAATTACTGTTACAATTTGTTAACTTTGATTTAGGAATTAGAGAAATTAAGGATTCGGATTTCTATTGTAATTGATTCGAAATTGTAATATAATGTATTTGATTGAATGTATTTTGGGACTGAGAATTAATTTGTAGAAATCATTGATTCTGTATACTTTTTATTTGAACATACTGATTATGGGCTTTGAACAATGATTTTGTATTTTTTTTAGATTGGATTTGTAATAAAAATTGATTTAATATTAAGATATGTTTTAGTTTTGATGCAAACAGTAAGTGTTAGTTGGTGAAAACGTGCGCATGTTCTGGCTTGATTGATACAATAACTGTAATTTGGGCCTGTTTTGTTCAATCTCTCTCTTCTAGCACGTTAAGTAAATGGATTTGGGCTTTTTTACTGCCCAACCCGGCACATTTCCCGTTCTATTTGGGTTAATGCAGACAACATTACTATTTTTTAGGCGAATTGGGCCTAAGCCTTCTTTAAAAAATTTGATCGAACTGATTTTTTTCAAAAAAAAAAACTCTTAATAAATTATATAAATAATATCTAATAAATAATTTTACCAAATATTTTAAATATTTTTAGTAAAATAATAATAACAGAAAAAGTTTTAATTATAATAGTGTTTTTTTTCGAAAATAAAACAATAATAACAAAAAAACGTCAAATGGGCTAGCTAAGAAAACCTCAATGGACCTGCAGTTTCTAATCATACCCTACCTTTTTCTATTCAATCACCAAATGAAATGGACCAAACGAGTCCTTCCAAATGGGCTTGTATCTTGAAATTTCACCCCTCTTTTTACTAGAAACAACAAAACAACCTTAATGGGCCTTAAAATCTTAATTTCCTTTTGAAATAGTTCTATTGTTTGAATCTCATGGGTCATTGGCCAACATGCTTCGCAAATGGACCTATGGGTATATGGGTCTTTCTTATTTAGAAAGCCCCACTCCCTTGAATTAAGACACACCCCTCTGTTGAATTGGATTCTTAAGAAAAATGGGTCATCAGATATTGATGTACCATCTTTAATCAAAACATTTTTCTTCCATTTTTAACCTTGAAAATGTGATCATAAAGGTAGGGCAAATTTGAGGTACGACAATATCATTGTCAAATTCAGGGGGTTTAAGTTTATAAAAGGGGGTTTTATTCTATTATAGAATTAATGTGCTTTTCTAAATTAGGAAAGCCCATGAAAAATTGATGGTCCATTAGGTTTTTTTTAGAAAGGAGGTGTATGGACTTCTTAGCTCATTTTGATTTTGTCTTAAGCCCATTAAAGCTTTGCTTGATGATGAAGGGTGGGTCTTAGGCTAAGGGCTTAGCATCCAATTCTCTAAAGCCCATTTCACTTTGGGTTAAGGCCTTTTGGTTTCAGCCCATTTCACTTTGGGTTAAGGCCTTTTGGTTTCAGCCCATTTCACTTTGGGTTAAGGCCTTTTGGTTTCAGCCAATTTCAAATGTTGAAAGGAGGTTTACGTTATTTTGAGAAATCTTGGGCTTTTCTAAATCAAAAAGGGCCCATGTAAAGGTATTGGCCTATTTATGAATAAATAGAAAGGGGTATACTGATTGCAAGAAGGGTGTATTTTTAAGCCCATTTAAATCTCTTGGAGTTTATAGAAGGGGGGTATGTTTTACATTTTATTGGAAGGTCCAATAATTAAAACAATTTGACCCATTTCAGGTTTTTAGAAATTGTTTTGTTTTTAGATAATTATTAAAATTATTATTAAAACCATTTCTATTATTTTGTTTAAATTAAAATTATTTTCTGTTTTATTTTTTAAAAAAAAACATTTGACTAAAGGTAAAAATTAAAATCTTCCATAGTCTGACCCTTCACTTTTTTTCAGCCCAAGCCCAATCAAAAAAGAAACGCACACTTTTCAGATCAAAAAGAAAAATGCACGTTTTATTACTAAGAACAATTACTATTCAAATCACATAATTAAATCAATACAAGTTGAAACAAATCTTAATAGAATCAACTCTTAATAAAAAATCAAAACTTATCAAATCAGAATTGAACCAAATTATGATCAAATCAAACCTACTATACAGATTCGCATCAAATTACAAACAAAATCCTTATCAATTATGTGAATCCCTAATTCTCTAAAAGTAAAAACAATCTCATAAAAAACTTCCTAAATTATCTAAACCATAAACACTATAAATGCCTAAGAACTCTAAGAGAAAAGGGATAAATGAATGATGTGACATCATGTTTTGTTGTGATGAAAAGCTTTAATTTATTCTGATTTATTTAATTATGAGATAGGGGGGACAGGGTGTTACATCTACCACGTATTCTTCCTCAGTGGTTGACAAAGTAAGGGAAACTTGCTTTTTGTTATGTCAACTAATCAAGGATTTTGAAAAAATGTGACAAGTCCCACTAGTACTTTTCATATCAAACTTGCAACCGGAAAAATCAGAACCAGAATAACCAACCAAGCTACAAATTTTCCATTGGAATACCAAAGGCCAAACATAGAAGTACAAATAAGGTATCTAAGAATGCGGTTAACTGCTTTTAAGTGTGATTCCTTATGAACAGATTGATATCGTGAAAACATAGAAACATTAAACATAATATCATACCTAGATGCAGTAAGATAAAGAAGATATCCAACCATACCTCTATACCTTTTGACCTCAACATCCTTACCATTTTAATCTCTATCCAAGTTACTGTTTTTTGCCATAGGTGTGTCAATTTCCTTGGTACCTTCCATACTGAATTTTTTAAGTCATTTGAAGCAATACTTGGTTTGACATACAATTGTTCCTTTATCGAGTTGCTTAATTTGTAGTCTGAGAAAGTAGTTCAACTCTCTCATTAAACTCATTTCAAACTCTCCCTGCATAAGCTTAGATAACTCCTTGACAAGATGCAGGTTAGTTGATCCAAAAATGATATCATCAACATAAATTTGGACGAGTAAAACATGTTTTCCATGACGTTTATTAAAGAGTGTAGTGTCTACGTTCCATCTAGAGTATCCTTGATTTAATAAGAACTTTCTAAGTCGGTCATACCATGCCCTAGGGGCTTGTTTAAGACCAACAAAGCATATTTTAGTTTAAAATCATGATTAGGGAACTCATAATTTTCAAAACCGGGAGGTTGTGAAACATATACTTCTTCACTTATGTATCCGTTAAGGAAGCACTTTTAATATCTGTTTGATATAATTTGAAGTTCTTAGAGCATGCATATGCTAATAAAAGGCATATAGCCTCAAGTCGGGAAACTGGGGCATAAGTCTCCTCATAATCAATGTCTTTCTCTTGGTTATACCCTTGAGCCACAAGATGGGCTTTATTCCTTGTTATCACACCATGTTCGTCAAGCTTATTCCTAAATACCCATCGAGTACCTATAATTTGATGATTTTTTGGACGAGGGACAAGGTCCCAAACGTCATTCCTTTCAAATTGGTTTAATTATTCTTGCATGGTGATAGGTCAATGCTCATCAAGTATGGCATCCTTAGCATTTTTAGGTTCGACTTGTGACACATACGCATAGTGACAACAAAAATTACTTATTTTATAGCGAGTTGTTACCCCTTTTGGGATATTACCAATAATGTTTTTCAATAGGATGACCCTTGGAGGTTCTCCACTCTAATGGAAGACCATTATCACCTATTTGACTTTCATCTTCATTCTTTTCTTGGTTGTCATCTTCATCTTTCTAAAGTTCCACCCTTTTAGGTTGATCAACTCCTTTATTGGTATCTTTGAGTATGTCTTTCGTAGATGCACCTACACCATGAAAAGTAATACCTTTTCCAACACTCATTGGGAAAGTCTCATCAAAAGTAACATGAACCGACTCTTCAACAATAAGTAACCTTTTATTATAAACTCTATATGTTTTACTAGATTATGAGTATCCAAGAAAATACCTACATCGGCTTTCGCATCAAATTTCCCAAGGTTATCTTTTCCATTATTTAAAACAAAACATATACATCCAAAGACATGAAGATGCGATAAATTTGGTTTTCTACCTTTTAGAAGTTCCACAATACCATTTTGTTGTGGAGTTCTAGGAGCTAAAAAGCAATGTTCAATGCCAAATTTATCACAATATTCCTCAAAGAGGTGGTTTTCAGATTCACCTCCACGATCTCTTTGAATGGCAACTATTTTATAATTTAATTTGTTTTGAGATAACTTGGCAAAATGTTTTAAAGCTAAGAATGTTCATATTTGCTACGTAAGAAAATAGTCCAACAAAATCTTGAGTAATCGTCTACAATAACAAGACCATAATAATTACAACATAAGCTTTTGGTCCGTGAAGGTCCAAACAAATCCTTGTGAACGAGCTCAAGAGGTCTTGAAGTTGAAATAACATTTTTAGATTTAAAAGAGATTCTTGTTTGCTTATCCGTTTGACATGCATCACATAGGTAATTTTTTTTAAAATTTTATTTTAGGTAGACCAATTACTAAATCTTTTGCAACTATTTTATTAAGTAGATCAAAGTTGCATGTGCCAAACATTTATGCCAAAGCAAAGAGTCTTCACTCATGATGACAAGACATTGAGCATTATTCAAGGACACTTCTTTTAAGTCTATCATATAGATATTATTAACCCTCTCACTATTAAATATACAATCTTTCTTTTTATTATGTCCTATTATGAAACAATCTTTAACAAAAGTTACCTTATACCCATTGTCAAACAATTGACTAATGCTAAGAAGGCTATGTCTAAGGCCTTCAACTAACATAACATTTGAGATAGTAATATTTAAGGGATTACCTATACTACCTTTTTCGAGTATTACACCTTTGTTGTTATCACTGTAGGATACAATTCCTTTCTTCTTTGCCACAAAGTCGAAGAATAAAAAGATGTCTCGTGTCATGTGTGTTGAAAATCCACTATCGAGAATCTATTTTCCCGTCATAGCATCAAGACACTCAACCTACATAATCAAACAAAATCGATGGGTACCTAATTCTCATTGGGTCTTTGGTAGTGGGTGAAATAATTGTTGCCTTTGGGAAACCATTGGAAATTGCCTTTAGGAACTAGAAAGCACGTAAATTTGCATTTTTCAATAGTGTGGCCTTTCTTGCATCAATAGTGACAAAACAATTCATGATAAATTTTAATTTTTATATTAGACTCCTTCTTAATCAAATTATAGTTTTTATGAGGCTTTTTCAACCTTTGAAGTACTAATGGAAAAATCATCATGAGGTTGTGAAGCCTTGTCCACTTTGGCTTTAAGAGTACTCACTTCTTGTTGCCAAATTTGACAAATTTCACAACTGAACCGACTAGGTTCCCTATTCTCATCTTTATGTTTTTGACCATCCACTTTATAACACTTTAATGCTTCAAATTGTTTAATTGTTTCTTCAACTTTTGCTTCCAAGTATGTAAAAACTTTTTCATTGGAATCAATTTTCTTAGAAGTACATAATAATTCTTTTTTGTAGGTTACCAAAAACTATTTTCAACTCTAAAAAAGACAACTTATCAATATTAGCATATTTAGAATGACTTACACTCTTTTTATTACCTTGACGGTGATTTAACATGAAACAATAGTTTTCCTCTTAATCTCTATCACTTGAGCTTTCATTACTTGAGGCATCGTTATCATTATCCCAAGCAACATAGACCCTTCTATAACTTTTAGAGTTGTTTCTTTGATCCTTTCCTTTCTTGTTGGCAAGAGATGGACACTCCAGTCTATAATGACCCGACTCTCCGCATTTATAGCATATACATTTTCCCTTATCTTTTTTGTTGTCTTCATCTTTAGAGGATGTGGATTATCTTCTAAACATGACAAGATTATTGTCGGAGTGTTTGACATCATTCTTTCGAATATATCGATTGTATTTCCTCACAGATAATCTCATTTATTCATCATCTGAATTCTCTTCATCACTAGAGTCACTATCATTAGTGTGCTCCTCCTTTGAGGACTTTGAGTTTGAATCCTTGAGAGCTTTAGACTTCAATACTTCCCCCTTAACGACCCCTTTTTAATTTTTCTTTTTCTCAAGCTTCTTTTCTTGTTTGTCCAAGCAATTGAATTTTTGCTCATGTTCTTCCAACTTTCCAAACAAGGTGGTGAGATCAAGTGTTACAAGATTATTGGCTTCCTTGATCGCGATGACCTTTGGTTTTGAATTCCTAGTAAGACATCTCAAAACCTTATTAGTAGCAATTGCATTAGAAAAATGATTACCTAGTAAATTTAAACGATTAATAAGATACGAGAACCACTTTTTCATTTGAGCAATGGGTTCACCATGCTTCATGTGAAAGAGTTCAAACTCTTAATTAAGTGTATTAATCCTAGCTTGTTTGACATCATTATTTCCCTCATAGGTAACTTGTAGAGTATACCACATAGCTTTAGCCGTTTGACAATGAGAAATGCGATAAAACTCATCAACACCAAGAGCGGATACAATAATGTTCTTTGCTTTCCAATCATGTGCCCACTTCTTATTATCATCCTCATTCCATAGTTTTCCGACTTTGGTACGGTAGCACCATCAACAATATATGTCAGAGGTGTTGGACCATCTTGAATGGCTTCCCAAACACCTTTGTCATATGAGTTAACATGAATTTTCATACAAGCTTTCCAATAACTACAATTTTCTCTCATGAAAAATAGGGCTCGTTTATAATCCCCTTTAGATTCGTAAGCCATTTTTTAAAGAGTGTCGAAGTCAGAATGAATTGGGATCTTGATGCCACTTGTTAGACGATGACAACATATCTAGAGGGGGTGAATAGATACCCAATTAAAATACTAAAAAATTATGGTTTTGAAAAATTAGTTTTCTACGAGTTTGAGCAGAAGATCTTTTCAAATTAAGTCGTCTTTACGAACTTTATTGGAAAGTGATATATGCCGAATATGGAATAATAAGGACAATTGAGTTAATACGCTTGAATAACTTTACAATTTATTTAAAGTTTAAAACAAGTTACTAGTAAAGTTATTTCCAATGGCAATATTCAAAGAATAAACAAAATCAATTTGTCAAGCACTTGGTGTGTGTGATATGGTGGTAGAACCGAATGTTATAATGGTTTTGCGTTTTGTGTTTGCAAATGTTGCGGTAAGCAAGAGTTGCCACCGACTTTTCTTTTATCCAAATTAAGGAAAGGGTGAAAAGAACAGAAAAACGCCTTTTCGAGAGTTTTTTGAGTAAGGGGGGTAGATTATGGAAAGGGAAGGTGTTAGCACCCTTTCCATCCGTAGTTTTCTACGGGCTCTTATATGCTTAGCTCATTTTTTATTACCTTGTTCTTTGTGTTTTGAAAAAGTAATTTGAAAATTCCTTAGTGCGGCGATTCGCTTTATGATAACTCTTATATTAGTCCTCAAGAGTGTTGATAAAGCGAATGTTTTTGAAAGTATTTTTGAAATGTGTTTTTGAAATGTGTAAGTGTAAAAAGTTCATTTTGAGCAAGCATCTAACAGTTATCTACTTGCACTCGAAAAAGTCGTTCTTTTCCTATTTTCCTTTAGACAGTGTTATCCTACTATTAGTGAGTAGGTAGCCCTATCGTTAGATGTATGAGGGACATTCAAAGAATGTTGTTGGGCCGTTTGTGAATTGCCTATGGAGGAAGCCACGGAAATATGCAAGAAAAAGTGTCAACAAAACAAAAGCATGGCCTGGGTGTGAACCCAGGTCTTTTTCCTAATTCGACCTCCCCATAATTTGACTCATTTGAGTTCGATTCTGGGTTTGTTTGCCTTAAAACCAATGGTTTCTTGAGATTCGATGAAGAGAACATATAGTTCCCTCTCTCTTCGTATGTTCCATGTGAATGTTGTGCTATATGATACCCTGGGCATAAATCAAACACTGGAAAACATTAATATATCATGAAACATAAATATGAATTAGGAAGTTTACCAAGGACGGGATGCTTCGATTTGGTGTGGACTGGCTTGGAGTAAGCTCTAGGGAGTCTCAGGGGCCCAAATATAGTATTCATTTAGATTGAGGGTGCCTGCAAAACTGGTTAGAATTGGATATGTTTTCTGAGGCAGTGTGTGCATATCTAAGTCTTCCCCTTGGTGTGAGTGTGGCAAGAGTGTTTCTTTCTTTTCTATAGGTTTTTCTCCCCCTTTTGCAATATGCCTTAAGCCTGTATTTATAGGGATGTGGGGGTGCATGGAAATGGCAAGGGACAACCATTAACTAGGCTTTGAAGGCAAAAATCACACACATTAAAAGACTTTTATTTTTGAAATATTCATGCCTCTTTGAGCCTTGGGATAAACCTGGACATTCTTCACTCTTTCGAATACCTTCAGGCCATGCCCTTCGATTGTCCTTGAGTTGCCTCCTTCGAATGGCTCTGATTTCATCCAAATAGCTCCTTCGATTGAGTTTATCTATATCAATTCGAATTGCTCAAATCTTTGATGACTCTGAATTCCAATTGTTTAGAGTTTACCTTATCAGAGTTTCTTCAATTAAGTCACCATCTGCATCAATTCGAATTGCTCATAATTCTCTTCGTCAGATCATTGTTCTTTTTAATGATTCTGAATTCGAATATGTTCAGAGTTTCCCTTATCCGGGCTTCTTCGAAAACCCCTTAGATCTTTGCTCTTCGGTTGGCTATAAATTTCTCCTCATGGCTCCTTCGATTGGACCCATCTATTTGCCTTAGCTGCTTGATTTTGGAAAATTCAAATAGCCCAAACGAGAACTTCATTCTAGCTAGTTAAAGCCTCTTTTATCACTTCCTTCGAATGCCATTGCGCAGGAGGCTTGGGCCTGGCAACATGTAAGACCAAGACTCATCATAAGACAAACTTGCTTTCAATAATTATGTGTCTCATTCGAATGGACCACCTATATATATATCCTTCGAATGGACTTTTTGTATGTCTTTCGAATAGTCCACATGTATGCCTTGTGCCTTCTTCGAATGGGACACCAATGTGTGTCCTTCTAATGGACCTTTTGAGCGAAGGGGTCATATTATGTGTCATAGTGCAGAAACTGTGTTGAGGGGTCTTGGCCTTATGCATTGAAAGCAAACAAAGAGGAAGTATTTGCCTTTGTGAATCCAAGAGTATGAGGAAGCCTCTGCCTTGTGGATCGAAGGACAGTTGAAAGGAGCTTTTGACTTAGTGAATTGAAGGTTGCATGTAGAGGCCTTTTTCCTTGTGAATTAAAATAACCATGCAGGAAGCCACTGTTGGTGAATCGAAGGGAACTTGTAGGGGGTTCCTGCCTAAATGAAACTTGGACCAAGGCTTTCTTGAAGGGGACCCAACGCCCAATCGAAGCTTGTTAACATGCCAATCGAAGGAAACTTTGCTCTGATATGCCAATCGAAGACATTGTTCAGATGCCAATCAAAAGACACTGTTGACATGCCAATCGAAGGACATTTGGTTGACATGCCAATCGAAGGATATTGTTCAGATACCAATCAAAGGACACTGTTGTTATGCCAATCGAAAGACACTTGACCATCATTCAAAAAAAAATCATTTTGTTTAGGCAAATGGTTGTAACCACCCATGTAAGAGAAAACCTTGGGAAACATGAGAGGGTAAATTTTTGGGTACAATAGTTGCCCCTGTTCAATCTTCTTAAACCTGAGGATTTAGATTGGCTTGTCTGCCTTTCGTGATCTGAAGGTGGAAGATGATTGAACATTAGAGTTCTCAAAAATTTGCACTCATATGAAGTAACATTGATGGTTGATGATGGCTGGAATGGGCATACAGATTCCATTTTGAGAAGATGACTGAGTCGTCGGAGATGGGCTTAAAGATGCCATCCAAAGTAGATGTTGATTTCATAAATGGTCCCTTTGAAGGGGATTCCTATTCTTGCTGTATAAGGAGGACTCCGTTGGGGAATGTGGGTTTCTGTTATTCTCCCTCTTGAGGAAAACTCTGTGGGGACTAGAGTCTAGGAACTTCAGTTGCCCAAGGCTCTACTGAGGAGTTATCTCTGGAATAGAGAGACGAAAGTTTGTTGTTTTCTGGTTGAAATCCAGGCTTCGTAGTAACTTGATGGGGATAATGGAATTAACTGTTACCTAAAAATGTATTAGAAAGAGCATGTGTAGGGCTGTTTCAGGATGAGTCCATGTTAGTCTGCATTCGGAGATATATGAGAAGGGGCATGTGTGGGTATGCTTCAGGATGAGTCCGTGTTAGACTACATCTAGGGATATATGAGAAGGATCCTGTATGGGGCTGCTTCAGGATGAGTCTGTGTTAGACTGCATCTGGAGATATATGAGAAGGAGCCTGTGTGGGGCTACTTCAGGATGAGTCTGTGTTAGACTGCATCTGGAGATCATGAGAAGAAACCCGTGTAAGATTGCTTCATCTGGTTGTGTGGATAGTTTTAATGTTTGGTTTCAAGTATTAATCCATGATCAGTCATTCATAGATAGTTGGCATGTCTTATTTCAGGTATTAATCCAGAACTTGCTTTTGTTGGTCGTTGAGATAGTTGTCCTGGTTGGTTTCAAGTATTAATCTCTAACCTTAGAAAGAAAGATAGTTTTCATATCTTGTTACAGGTATTAATCTTTAATTTGCTCATGTAGATAATTTTTCTGGCTTTTTACAGGTATTAATCTACAATCGGTCGTCCACAGATAGTTCTCCTGGCTTGTTACAAGTATTAAGTTGGGACTTGAAAATGTTGGTAAGTATGAAGCTTGACTGTGACGTATAATGAAGGAATCTTTGACGACTACTACTTCACCTGACGATAAAGGAATCTTTGATGATTACTACTTCAATAGATAATGAAGGAATCTTTGACGATTACTACCTCAGCAGGTAATGAAGGAATCTTGGACGATTACCACCTCAACAGATAATGAAGGAATCTTTGACGATTACTACCTTAGCTGACGATGAAGGAATCTTTAACGATTACTAGCTCAGCATGTGATGAAGGAATCTTAGACGATTACTACCTCAACAGATAATGAAGGAATCTTGGACGATTACTACCTCAACAGATAATGAAGGAATCTTGGACGATTACTACCTCAACGGATAATAAATGAATCTTGGACGATTGCTACCTCAGCAGATAATGAAGGAATCTTGGATGATTACTACCTCAACGGATAATGAAGGAATTTTGGATGATTACTACCTCAACAGATAATGAAGGAATCTTGGATGGTTACTACCTCAACAGGGTATCATAAATTTGTCTGGTCATGTAAGTAATTGATGATATTTGTCTGTTTATAGACTTTTACCTGAAAAGATACAGGGTTAGCTGTATGCAAAGTCATGATGCATGAAGTGTAAATGATGCTCTCAAAATAAATGAGATTGTAATATATGCATTTGTGTTGCATATGCTATGACACTTGTAAAATGATGTATGAATGCAATGTATGAATGTGTCAGTCATTCCACTGTTGTATTATTGGTCTAGGGAAAATGAATCCCTGATTGTTACCGGGGAATGAAGAATGTAGGTCTTCAAATTTGTTGAAATGCTGGGAGATGAACTTCCGTTGTTAGAGAAATAAACTCTCTTGGGGAAGGAAAACTCTGTGAACTGTTTGGGGAATCCTGAGAAGCTTGGCGAATTCACTGGGGAATTTTGTTGGAGTAGTAATTGGAGATTTTTGTTTTGTCGGGTATGTGAGAACACCTTACTTCATTAGGGTGTATGCTGAGGATATGGAAGTGACCTTGTAGTAGGATGCCCCTACCTCTGTACTTGTCGGAGAAAGTATTTGCTGGGATTATGTGGATGGCCTGACTGTTATCCCAATTCCTGGAATCCTTGGTGAATGCGGATCAGGGTGGTCAGCACTCTACTGATAGACAAGTGACAAGATGACGGGACATAGGCGTACACTTTAATCTCTAACTTTTGCCTGGACTGTCCTTTCAGATTTTCAGTCCACCAGGATACCCCTTTTTTGCCCAATCTGCCTTTTCAGGTTTTCGACTTGCCGGGTGTATAGATTTTTCATATGTATATCCCTATTTTTTCCCGAACCCTTTTGGTTCGCCGGGATGCCCTTATTTTTTCCTAGGCCTGTCAACCTAGCGGGTCTTTGTTCATGCGTAATCTTTTCTGACTATGTCCATGTTCACCGGGTAAGCAGAATTGACATTGTCCGTAGTAGTAAGTGTTTCTACACTTCCAAAAGATGTTTGATTGATCATACATGATTCGATGCTGCAATTCATGTCCAATGCCCCAAGTGATTCAGATGGAGATATTCCCGTTGGCTATTTGGCATTTTTTAGAGATTCCTTGAACCCTGACTTGACTGCCCCAGATCAGTTGGTCAACATGATGTGCCCCTTCATTATGAAAGGCATGTCACTGGAATGTCTTTTCATCTGAGGTGATTTTGTCCATTGAGAGGATTTTGTTCATCGAATATCCGTTGTGCGAATTTCTCTGTTGTTTGAACAAATAGTCATATGCAAACAATAGTATTTAAGAATGCCAAGCTTATGTTTGTCTTGAAGTTTTTAAAAATCATTTTTTAGCAAGACAATTTTTTTTTGTAAAAGTGTGATATCAGCTCAGGATTTATAGCGAACTCTACATGAGTCAGTATACCTTTTGTAATAGTATGCTTTCGAACTAACCCATGCTTCAGCTAGGACTTTTAAGGGTTATAATGTGGTCTGGTTCACGGTTCAAGAAACAAAGGATAAAGGTTCAAATTTTATTTGTACCCAACCCGTTCTTCATGATGTTCTTCAGTCCTAAACTCAGTTAATTGTGCATTTAGATCCCAATAGAGTTTGGAATCTTTGCTCTGATACTGGGTGATGGTTTAGAAATTGAACGTTTATTTGAAAAGGCAGTCATTTTTGTAACCTTTTCTTTTTTATTGAGGATTTGTAGAACCTCTCTCTACTTTTGTATCCCTACTTTTACCTGAACTGTTTCTTTTGCGATTACAGTCAGCAGGATGCCCCAGTTTTTCTTAAGTCTCCTTCATAAGTTTTTGACTTAACGGGCTTTTATTTCGAGAGATAATGACTGCCTGTTTCAGTGATTATGTGGAACCATCACCATCTTTGTTTTAGAAGGGCGTCTTCAACACCGCTCATCGTGTATGAAGGTAGAGCTTGCGACTAAATGCACATTTGAATCAACTGAGAAAACTACCCTGCCCCAGGTTATGATTAAGGGTTTTAATTTGTGTGAAAAGAAAAACTCTTACTTCTTAGGCTCAAAGGGGTTGACTAGGGATTATCTTCCTTATAACTCCACTATTTAGGATTTGAAACAACGCATGTACATCATTAGCGGGGTTTGTTCAAAAGCATATTGTAAAGACTGTGGTATCGTTTTCTTCATCCTCCCTCTAAAGGCTTAGAGCTTTTGATTGAGAGTTGAATATCACAAAAGGAAGTAAAAACACAGTTTGAATATAATGAATATGAATGAAATAGTTCAAGACAAAACATATGTGATGCATTAATACAAAGTCTGTCATAAAGACAAATGTTTTAAGCAAACAAAGAAATTACAATTGATAATTCAAATGAAATAGACGCTTTCAATTTTGGCCATGATTTGTCATGGGCGCAGTGATCACATTGGGAGCCTTAGGAGGGTCAAATTCAATCTCCTTGTTGTCGATCAAATCTTGAATATTGTTCTTCAAAGTCCAACAGTTGTTGGTGTCGTGTCCAGGACTGTCAAAATGGTAGGCACATCATACATTTGGATTGTACTTAGGAGAAGAGGTATCGGGGTTTTGAGGAGGATCCTTTACTGTAATCAGATCCGCTTTCAGCAAATGTTGTAACGCTTGAGACAATGGCATATTGATCTTAGCATATTGTATTTCTTGGTACTTTACTCTACACTTATTGCCTTGTCGTTGTTGAACAGGTGTAGGATTAGAGATTAGCATCGCTCCCACGGATTGATGGCGATCCTTTTTATTGTGGCCCTTTTGACCATAGATAGCATTAGTTTCATTTTTACCCCCAAATGGCCTCTTCTCAAAATTAGAAGATGCGGCCATTGGAATTTTCCCACTCTTGATACCACTTTCGATCTTTTCCCCAGTCATAACCATCTCTGTAAAACCGGATGAAGAACTTCCAATCAGCATATTGAAGAACGGGCCTATCAAAGTGCCCATGAACATGTCTACCATTTCCCGGTCAGTCAAAGGAGGTTGCACCCTTCCAGCCAAATCCCTCCATTTATGTGCTTATTCCTTAAACCCTTCTCTTGAGCCCATGGACATTTTATGTAATTGCGCTCGAGTTGGTGCCAAGTCAGCATTGTATTGGTACTGCTTGTAGAAGGCAGCAGCCAAGTCTTCCCAAGTATGTATGTCGATTCCTTCTAACTGATAGAACCACTCCAGTTGAGTGCCAGCCAAACTTTCTTGGAAGAAATGGACCCTTAACTTCCGGTCAGCAGTGTGAGGCTGGATTTTTCTGACGTATGATCTCAAGTGAAGTTTAGGACAAGAGATCCTGTCATATTTAGCGAACGTGGGGACCTTGAATTTTGGTGGGATGACCACTCCGAAAACCAATCCTAACTCTTCAAAGTCCAAGTCGGGTATCTGCTGAATCTCCACAGTATTGAGGCGATCCTCCAACTGTTTGTATTTATCATCAGCAGGAGGATACTGCTCCTCGGAATAGTCAGCTTAATCTTCCTCATCCCTCGGGTTGTTATCTTCTTCATGATTGTCCCCCTCATTTGATGGAGTTGTGAGATCTAGAGCTCGCTTGACCGGTCCTCTAAGTATTCTTCCCATATTCAAGACGCCAGCCGATTTCTTTGCCTTATTCTTCCTCTCTTTGATGATGAGAGCTTTCAGTTCTTCCTGCCCCTTAGCCAGAGCCAGGAACATTTGTTGGAACTGAGCATTTTGAGTTTGAAGGTCCTTTACTATTTTTTCAAGCACCATTTCTTTTGCTGAAATATACAACGAAAAGATAAGAAACCTGTCTTGAAATACCTGCTATGCAATGGCATGTATGGTATGCTTATGTGATGTTTTCAAGGATCTCGCGGGGTAAACATAAGAAGATGTTAGGAGTTGATTGCAACTTTGCTTGAAGGTCTTCATATCGTTGAAGTTCCTTCTACGAGAGTCAAGCTCACCATGTCTAGTAGGTCATAGCCTCTGACTCAAGCCATAATGTTTTTATCTTTTGATGGCATTGGCTAGAGGAAAATAAATCCACTTGCCCCTTGCTAGATGTCTGGTACATTATAACGTGTATCACAGGCCCTTTGAGATCCTTGAAATGGTTAAGGAAATGCTATGGGATGATGCTATGATGTGAATGTTAAGCATCAAGAAAAAATATAGGGTGATGAAGACAAGTGAGTCCTGCTAGAAATCCATGTTATTGGACAATGACTCATAGCATCAGATAATAAACAAAACCCTGCAAAGAATGAAAGCAAACAAGTCACACAAGCATCCTTAGGTTTAGGCTTGCATGGATTCCATAGGTATGTACCCTCTAGAAGTTTAGTTGGCTCAATGTATCCTATTAATAGTAACTGGGTGTGAACCCAGGTCTTTTTTCTAATTCGACCTCCCCATAATTCGACTCATTTGAGTTTGATTCTGGGTTTGTTTGCCTTAAAGCCCATGGTTTCTTGAGATTCGATAAAGAGCAAAGATAGTGACCTCTATCTTCGTATGTTCCATGCAAATGTTGTGCTATATGATACCCTGGGCATAAATCAAGCACTGGAAAACATTAATATATCATGAAACATGAATATGAATTAGGAAGTTTACCAAGGATGAGATGCTTAGATTTGGTGTGGACTAGATTAGAGTAAGCTCTAGGGAGTCTCAGGGGCACAAATATAGTATTTGTTTGGATGGAGGGTTCCTGCAAAACTGGTTAGAATTTGATATGTTTTCTGAGACAGCATGTGTGTATCTAAGTCATCCCCTTGGTGTGAGTATGGCAAGAGTGTTTCTTTATTTTCTATAGTTTTTTCTCCCACTTTTGCAATATGCCTTAGGCCTGTATTTATAAGGATGTGAGGGTGCATGGAAATGGCAAGGGACGGCCATTAACTAGGTTTTGAAGGAAAAAATCAGACACATTAAAAGACTTTTATTTTTGAAATATTCATGCCTCTTTGAGCCTTGGGATGAACTTGGACATGCTTCACTCTTTCGAATATCTTCAGGCTATGCCCTTCGATTGGCCTTGAGTTGCCTCCTTCGAGTGGCTCTAGTTTCATCCTGATAACTCCTTCGATTGAGTCTATCTACATCAATTCGAATTGCTCATATCTTTGATGACTCTGAATTCCAATTGTTTAGAGTTTTCCCTTATCGGAGTTTCTTCAATTAAGTCACCATCTGCATCCATTCGAATTGCTCGGTGTGATACGGTGGCAGAACCGACTGTTTTGAAAATGCTGGTTTGCGTTTTGAGTTTTGTATTTGCAAAATGTCGCGGTAAGCAAGAGTCGCCACCGACTTTTATTTTATCCAACTGGAAAGGAAAAAGCACATAAAAATTCCTTTTTCGAGATTTTCTGAGTACGAGGAGTAGATTATAGAAAGGGAAGGTATTAGCACCCTTTCTATCCGTGGTTTTCCACGGGCTCTTAGGTACTTGCTCATCTTTTAAAATTGCTTGTGTGTGTTTGTTTTGAAAAGTTTGTCTTCAAGAGTGTTACGAAGTGTTTTTTGAAAACTTTGTTTGAAAAGAGTGTAAGTGTGAAAAAGTTTATTTTGAGCAAGTACCTATTAGTATCTACCTACTCGGAAAAAGATTGTTTCTGTTCTTGTTTCCTTTAGACAGCGATATCCTTACTATTTGAGAAATAGGTAGCACCGTCGTTGGAGTTGTAAGGGTCAATTCGAAAGGGACGTAAGATCACTAAAGCAATGTTAAGACGTCTTAGTAATAACCCTAGAGTCTTAAGATCATATTCGAGGCAACATTTCCGAGGCAACCTTTCTGAGGCAACATTTCTGAACGGGACATTTTATCTTTGTTTAGACAGGAGGGCAACCACTAAGACACCCTATACTTAATGACCGTTTACCGAAGGCAACCGAAGTGAGAGTATACCCTAGGAGTGCGCATGTGCGAGTGATTTGATTTCAGTTATTGTCTTTGCACATTAGTGTTTTCTAGTTGTTTTAAATTATCATGCAATCTTGTCATACAATCCTATTAGCATACATCTAAACAGTTAATATTTGCGAGAATTAAAATGCGAGAAATAAAACCTACGCTATTACAAGGCTTCGGGGTAGGGATTAATTACATAGCCAAAAACCCGTAAAAACGATAAATAAAAGAAAATCCTAGATTAAAATATTACATACCATGGACAGTTACATTAATATTGCAAAAATTAATAAACGCGCGCGATGAATCAAAAACGAGAGATTTAGGGTTTTGACCCTAACTAGGCCTAATTGCAATTTAAAATATAAAAAAATCATTTTTTGTGTTGTTTTTGATTATTTGAGAAAATAAAGTTTAATTGAATAAATAAAAACCTAATTACTAATTAATTTAAATTAATAAAAATAATTAAATTAACCTATGTTTATTTTTTTTATTTTGAGAAAGAAATAAAAATTAAGTCAAAAAGGAAACCCTAATTTTTCTAATTGATTTTAATTATATACAAAAAGTTAGAATTACCCTAAATTAAATTTAAACTAGATATTAAATTAAATTTGATAAAATAAAAAACCTAATTCTAAATTTGTGAAATTTGATTTTATGAGTTTTTTTATGGAAAAGAAATTGATTTTGGTTAAAAAAATAACTAAACTAATAAAATAAATATATGAAATAAATAGAAAAGAAAAGAATGGGCCTGTGGTAAATAGCAAAGGAGGGGTGTTGTTTGCAATTTTCTGGGCCCAGATGCTGATGGCCCCATTGACTTTTCCAATCCCCTGCACATGCTTGACTGGGGAGTATTGTGGACCTTCAAAGGATAGCCTTGGATCTGGAGTGTTGATGGATGGAATGGTTGGATACTGATGACGTATGATGGACTCATTAGATACTTGTACACCTGATTATGCAAAGCAAAATAATATGAAGCAATGTTGGGACCTGGGGATCGAACCCAGGTCCTTGAGCCTTCCCCCACTGCACGCTTGCCAGCTGAGCTGGTTGTGTTAGTTGTACATATGATTAACAACAAATATTATATGATAAAACAAATGGCTAAACTCAAAAATGCGTGAAATTCAAAACTGGCCATTCACCACCTGCCACGCCATCATCTTCCTCGTTGCCTCCGTTGTTTTAGATCAAGGACTTTTACCTACGGGCACTGAGTGTAGGTACAACCCTTGTCCTTTCCAAAATCCTGTACATGTATGTTAAATCACAACCAGTGGTACCAATCAACTCGTTGCAACCTCACGAGCATCATGATACCATTATTAATGGCCAATTGTTCCTGTATGCAAAACACCTAAAAACAAAGCATGAACCCTAGCCATGGCATCTTGGTATATAGTCAATAAAAATGCAATTAAATATAATCAATAGCTTGCAAACAACTCAAGGATCATGAATATATCAATTAATCATGCTAAATGTGCCTGAATGATTGTATTCGATTTCAAGAAAAGAGCCAAACCGTATGAAACTTACAGGGTGATTCTGGGTGTGAGGAAGCTTGCTAGCAATTGAATCTTGATCCTAGGATGTCCAGCAAGCGATTGGTATGATCAGAATGGCTTGAGATAGCCTGAATCTTGGAAATCAGTTTGCAACTTTTCTTGAACTTTTTGAAACTTGTTCTCTCTCTTGCACGCCTCTAACCTCTTCTTTTTTGGTCTGCACTTGTTCCTTATGTATCCAAGAATGAATTAGGGTTGCCATTTGTTTCAAATCTTCTTCAATTATGATTATTGATTCATGATTTGATCCTTGTGCAAAATCTTTCCAAATCAAGCAAAATGCAATCTTTTTGTATCCATATGAGCCTTGCACGATTTGATCTTGTTTCCAGCTGTGTAATGAACCTAAAAATGCACAAAATCTCAAGATTTAATTAGTTTTTGATATTTTCATTATTTTATTTTGATTTTATTTGATTTAAATGAAATAAAATCAAAATAAATGACAAAAATAAAAGAATGACAAGTGGAAGGGGTCATGGGTCGTGGGTCACATTACAAACTCAGTGCAAGCATAAAAAGTTGGGCCCATTTGGCAAAAAATACAATTTGGGACACATTTGACTTTTGGCAATTTTGTAAAAAGGGTCAATTTTACCAATGCACAACTCCTTCAATTTTGACCCTAGAGAGGTTTTCTTGGACTTTTTAGAAATCTTAAGATGTCCTCTAACCAAACCTTTTAGTCTCATCTCAATTGAGTCTTCCATGTTCATGTATGAAGCTTTGACCCAAAAGGTATTTTTGTTGACTTTTCCAAATGACCTATAATATCCAAATTCATATCTTCTTGTGAGTGCATATTTTGAACTTGGGAGATGAAGATGAATTGTATAGAATTGCATCCTCTTCAAAATTAGCTTTGGATGGGTCATTTTTGATAAAGTATGATAAAGTTATGCTTGGTCAAAGTTGAGTTGACTTTTCCTACAAAACCCTAATTTAGCAACTTTTGAGTTTTGATAAATTATGAGCAATCCTTGAGGAATCATGATCAACCCTTGATCAAATGATGAATAATACTTCAAAAATATAATGTTGACCAAAAATCTTGAAGTTTGACTGTATGTGGGCCACAGTTGACTTTTGCCCTAGCACAGTCGATTTTTAGGCCTTTGAGCAATTGACTGAGCAAACTTCCTCTGCAAGGCTTGAAACTTGACATGGATGATCTTGAGAACATATTAGGACAATGGTGAGAATATGGGATCCTTTGGACTCAAACATCTTGATGCAAACTGAAACCCTAATTTGAGGTAGACTTCCTTAGGAGAGAGTTTGTCTGGTCAACTCTTGGACTTCCTTGAGCAATTTGAGGACCTCACTTGAAATGTATTGCCAAATATGGGAGGGAAAATTTTGGGGTACAACATCTGCCCCTGTTCAATCTTCTTAAACCTGAGGATGTAGATTGGCTTGTCTGCCTTTTGTAATCTGAAGGTTGAAGATGATTGAACACTATAGTGCCTAGAAATTTGCACTCGCATGAAGTGGTACTTGTCTTGCAATATCGGGAATAGGCTTATAGATGCCATTTGGAATTAAATGACAGAAGATGGGCTTAGAGATGCCATCAAAAGAAGTTTCGATCGCATAAGAGATTCCTTTGCGAGAGCCCGTACACTTGTTGTTGAGGAGGACTACGCTGGGGAATGTTGGTCCCTGTCTTGGGAGAAATAGAATTTTATGAGCTTCAGTCGTCCGTTATTCTACTGGGGAATCATCTCTTAGTCGAGGAGGTGAAAATGTACTGCTATTTGGTCGTGCCCCAGGTTTTACAGCGACTTACTGGGGAGATGAGATTAGGCTTGCTATCTGGTCGTCTTCCAGGCTTTGCAATTTCTCAATTCTTATCTGGTCATACTCCAGGCTTCAGAAGGAATTAGGTGGTTATCCGGTCGCATCCGGGCTTCCACTTGAATTTAAGGCATACTAATATCCGGTCGATTTCCGGGCTTCATAGTAATTGGCCGGGTAAACTGCTATTTGGTCGAATTCTAAGCTTTGCAGTACCTTATACTGTTATCTGGTCGTGTCCCAGGCTTCAGTGTCCTTTTCCATTATCTGGTCGTGATCCAGTCTTCACAACGTCTTATACCATTATCTGGTCAATTCCAGGCTTCATGGTATCTTTTATTGCTATTATCTGGTCGATTCCAGGCTTCAAGGTATCTGGTATTGCTATCTGGTCGATCTCCAGGCTTCACAATAAACTTACCGAGGGTTAAGCTGTTTTTTGGTTGATTTCTGGGCTTCGTAGCTTGTATTTAAGATATACCACTATCTGGTCGATTCCAGGCTTCATAGTATTTTGGAAAAATCAAGATATTATTTGGTCGATTTCCGGGCTTCATAGCTTGAACTGGAATAGAAATCTTAGTATCGATTTGACTGAACCAGAGAAACTTGTGAGAACTTGATTGTATCTTTTCCCTGAAAGGTAAAGAGTTAGTCGTATGTAATGTCATGATGTATGAAATGTATTGAGTAATGATGTTCTCAAAATAAATGAGATTATGCTATATGATGCATATGCGCATGCCATGATGTATGGATATGCAATGTTCTTGTGATATTCTCCGGCTGGGGAGAATAATTCCCGGACTGCTATTGGAGAGTACAAGGAGTTGAGTTCTTCGTTCTCGCTGGGGATAGTGACCGAAGATGATTAGATGGAGACTTGAGTCCGTTCTGCTCGAGAATATTCCATCGGGAGAGACTCTGTTTGAGAATAATCCTATGGGAGAATGACTCTGCGGGGAAGAGAGATACTCTGCTGGACGATCTGCTAATTTGGAGAAACCACTCCGCTGGAGATGAATTACTGTTGCTGGTGATAATGAACTCTGTCGGGGATTGAATTTCTGCCTGTGGGAGCAATAAACTCAGCGGGTGGTAATCTTCTATTGCTGGTGATAGATAAACTCTGCTTGGGGAGAATTTTTCCGACTCATTCGCGATTATGAACCTCGACTGGGGAGAGTTGTCACCACTGTCTTTAGGTACTTCCTACTCTACGGGGAGTGTTTGTTCCTTTATCCATACTCTTAAGCTGGCTCTATCCCTGCACCTAGAGGGTAGAACAATTGTAAGGTTTGGACATTTCTTGTTTTCCCCTGTTCCTGGAATTACGAGTAATCGTCTTTTGTTTCTTATGTAAATATTTATGAGCAGCAATTATTTTCAAATGCATATATCAAAAATGAATCATTGGACGTTCTTGCAAAACAAAACGGAAAAAGAAAAAACAAGTTTGAAATTTCTTGTGAAAATGAATTATATTGATTTTTGAAGTTCGCCTGTAATAGGCGTTTTCTACAAGAGGCTGACGTCCTAGTAAGGGAATGCCGCCGAAAGATAGAAATTACAATTTGTGAAAAAGAAAGAAAAACAGCTATGTGAAACCATCCCACTGGGTTCCAACTCTGCTATTGCCTTTATATCTTCAAGCGTCTCATCACTTTGCTACTTGGTCGAAGGTAGATCAGATTGATTGGCGTCGTCTGAGCTTGATAGTCGATACCGAAGTCTGGTTGCAAGGTGATCCAATGAGACATAGTGTTACGCTTCAATCCCTAATTTTTTCCTGGACCGCCTTTTCAAGTTTTCAGTCCACCGGGATACCCTTTTTTGCCCAAGCCGCCTTTTCAGGTTTTCGACTTGCCGGGTGTACAGTTTTTTTCATTTTTATCCCTTACTTTTGCCTGAACCCTTTTGGTTCGCCGGGAAGCCCTTATTTTTGCCTAGGCCAGTCAACCTAGCGGGTCTTTGATTATGTGTAGTATCTTTTCACTATGTCTGCATTGACAGGGTGAGGAAGGTCGTCACCATCCATGGTGGTTAGAATCATAGCTCCTCCCGAGAAAATATTCTTAACCACAAACGGCCCTTCGTATGTGGGGGTCCATTTTCCCCTGGGATCACCTTGCGGCAGTATGATGCGTTTGATTACCAAGCCCCTGACTTGATATTCTTGACGTCTGACTTTCTTGTTAAAAGCCTTGATCATTCGCTTTTGGTACGTCTGACCATGACAGATAACAGTAAGTCTCTTTTTGTCGATTAGGTTCAGCTGGTCAAGTCGGGTCTGGATCCAATCCTCTTCGCTCAAACCTGCATCCTTCATAATCCAGAGAGAGGGTATCTGGACTTCAATGGGTAGGACTTCCTCCATGCCATACACCAGAGAGTAGGGTTTTGCCCCTATCAACGTCCGTGCTAAGGTACGGTACCCATGAAGAGCGAATGGTAACATCTCGTGCCACTCTTTTTATGTTACTGTCATCTTCTGCACAATCTTCTTGATGTTCTTGTTAGCTGCTTCAACAGCCTCATTCATCTTTGGTCGGTAGGGAGAAGAGTTGTGATGTTGTATCTTGAACTGTTTGTAAAGCTCTGTGATCATTGTATTGTTGAGATTTGTACCATTGTCTGTAATGATCCTCTCTGGTACACCATATCGACAGATCAGATTGTGTCGGATAAACCGCGCCATGATGTTCTTGGTTACTGTAGCAAAGGAAGTTGTCTCAACCCACTTCGTGAAATAATCAATAGTTACCAGAATGAAATGATGCCCGTTGGACGCAGTAGGTCTGATCTCGCCGAGCATATCGATGCCCCACATTGCGAAAGGCCAAGGAGCTGTCAAAACATTCAGATGAACTGGAGGTACATGCACCTTATTAGCATAGACTTGGCACTTATGACAGGTCCGAGAGTGCTGATAACAATCGGCTTCCATAGTGGACCAATAATATCCTGCCCGTAGGATTTTCTTTGCCATGGTATGTCCACTGGAATGAGTTTCTAAGGTACCTTCATGTAACTCTGCCATGATCTTTTCCACCTCGCTTTTGTCCACACATCGCAGTAAGGTCGAATCATGGTTACGCTTATAAAGGACACCATTACTGATGAAGAACTTTGCAGCGAACCTTCTCAGAAACTTCTTATCATTAACAGATGCACCCTCGGGGTACTCTTGAGCCTCAAGATACCTCTTTACCTCGTGGAACCAGGGTTTATCTGCTACCTCTTCAGTCTCGATGTCACAGCAATGTGCGGGTTTGTCCAACCTCTCGATGGTAATCTGGAGAGCTTCATTGTCCCACCTGACTTTGAAAATAGAGGACATGGTAGCTAGCGCGTCTGCTAACTGATTCTCTTCTCGTGGGAAATGTTCAAAGGTTATCTCCTCAAAGTGTGGGAGCAATGTCAGTACATACTCTTTGTAAGGAATAAGATTCAGGTGCTTCGTATCCCACTCGCCTTTGATATGACTTATCACCAGAGCGGAATCTCCGAATACACTCAAGAACTTAATCCTCAGGTCAATAGCAGCTCGGAGACCCATGATACACGCTTCATACTCCTCCATATTGTTGGTGCAGTTAAAACATAATTGGGCGGTGAACGAGGTATGACAGCCCTCAGGAGATATAATTACAACGCCAA
Organism: Vicia faba; assembly: GCA_948472305.1. NCBI lineage: Eukaryota > Viridiplantae > Streptophyta > Magnoliopsida > Fabales > Fabaceae > Vicia > Vicia faba. The sequence continues at coordinate 1,492,480,039 of OX451735.1, read as the reverse complement.
TTCCATTACCCAATGCGTTTGATGCTCCATCAAAATACATATACCATCGGGATCCTTCCTCAGGTCCTTCATCCGGTCCAGGTTCTTCACAGTAGGTCACCAACATGATGTTCTCATCCGGGAACTCGAAATTCATGGATTGGTAATCATCCACGGCCTGATGCGCCAAATGATCCGCCAATACACTCCCCTTGATTGCTTTTTGGGTTGTGTATTGGATGTCGTACTCGGTTAAGATCATCTTCCATCTTGCTATTCTTCCGGATAAGGCGGGCTTTTCGAAGATATACTTGATTGGATCCATCTTTGATATTAATAAGGTGGTGTGAATCAGCATATACTGTCTCAGCCGGCGAGCAGCCCATGCCAAAGCGCAACAAGTTTTCTCGAGCAATGAGTATCGGGTCTCATAGTCGGTAAACTTTTTGCTAAGGTGGTAAATGGCGTGCTCTTTTCGGCCAGACTCGTCATGCTGCCCCAGCACACACCCCATTGAATTATCCAGTACTGTCAAGTATAGAATCAAAGGCTTTCCTTCAATTGGAGGCATCAGAATTGGTGGCTCTTGGAGGTATTCCTTGATTCTCTCGAAAGCGGTCTGACATTCATCATTCCATTCTACCACTTGATCTTTCTTCAGCAGCTTGAAGATTGGCTCACAAGTAGCGGTCAGGTGTGAAATGAACCTGGCGATGTAATTTAGACGTCCCAAGAAACCTCTGACTTCCTTTTCTGTTCGGGGAGCTGGCATCTCCTGTATGGCTTTTACCTTGGCAGGATCCACCTGAATACCCTTATCACTGACGACGAAACCTAGCAGCTTACCAGACCTTACCCCGAAGGTGCACTTGTTCGGGTTCAACCTCAGCTTATACATCTTCAACCTGTCGAACAGTTTCTGGAGATGGTCAGGGTGCTCTTCCTCAGTCTGGGACCTTGCTATCATGTCATCAACATAAACTTCGACCTCATGGTGAATCATTCCGTGGAACAAAGCGACCATGGCGCGCTGATAGGTTACCCCAGCATTCTTCAACCCGAAAGGCATTACCTTGTAGAAAAAGGTGCCCCACTATGTAACGAAGGTTGTCTTCTCCATGTCCTCGGGAGCCATCTTAATCTGATTGTAACCAGAAAAACCATCCATAAAGGAGAAGATCTTATGTTGCGCGTTGTTGTCGACCAGAACATCGATGTGAGGAAGCGGGAAATCATCCTTGGGGCTTGCCCTGTTCAGATCTCTATAGTCCACACACATCAGTACCTTACCATCCTTCTTAGGCACCGGAACAACGTTGGCAACCCACTGCGGGTAAGAGGTGACAGCTAAAAATCCTGCGTCGAACTGTTTCATGACCTCAGCTTTGATTTTCTCAGACATCTCAGGGCGCATACGGCGAACCTTCTATTTTACTGGAGGACAGTCTTCTTTAGTCGGCAGGCGGTGAACCAAAATATTAGTGTCCAAACCAGGCATGTCTTCATAGGACCAGGTGAAGATTTCAACATAGTCGCGTAGCATTTGTATCAATCGTTGCTTGATACTAGGCTCCAGATTCGCACCTATCTTGACTTCTTTCCTTTCTTCCCCTGTACCCAAATTCACTGATTCAGCTGGCTCCTCATGAGGTTGTATGGCCCCTTCTTCCTGTAGTAACAGTCTAGCAAGTTCTCCAGGCACCTCACAATCATCCTCATCTTCGTCCTCGGCTTGGTTGATCAGATTTTCAAAGTCATAACTGGCAGTAGCAGAGTCATTATCAATGGGATCCAGAGTGGATATGGATCTGCATTATGATACGTGAGTGTGTGTAAGAGAATAGCTGTTTTGATAAAGCGAGAGACAAAAAAGAAAAACAAGGAGCGCAAAATTTGTAATGAAAGAAACATCCAATGATTTATTAATGATATATGAAAATGACAAATAATAAGCCCTCATAAGCAAAGCCAAAGTGCCTCGGGCAAGGCGCTGGGCCGTAAAGTTTCAAACTGTTTATTATAAATCTCAAAACAAAAGTCAATTACTGTGGAATAAAAGAAACAGGTATGAAGTCCTTCGCCGTCCATTTATTCAATCCATCATTGGTTGTAGGGTAGATCCAGTTGTCGATATCTGAATCTTTTTCACCATCTTCAACCGCATTAACTCCCTGATTGCCGATATGCAGAGGAGGTCTTCCAATCCATGCGCACCTAACATCCCTTTGAGCCCCTGTAGTAAAGTCCAAACCAAATTTGTCAGTTTTGTGCGTGAAATCAGGGAGCTGACCCCAATTTGTACACCCACCTTCTTCGATTACGTCCCTGGCATCCTTGAGAGAAGCCATCTTCATCGGAGGTTTGTCGGTAGCAACTTCAGTTGACGCCAAAGTCTGGGGGACCTCTTCAAAGTTCTGACAAGGGATTTCGATGAACTCCCCATCCATCTCTACGTAGCGAAAGGAATTGAGATGACTCACCATATACTCCTCTTCACCTTGTACCGTGACAATCTTCCCCTTTACCGGATATTTCAGCATCTGATGGAGCGTTGAAGTCACTGCCCCAGCCTTAGGAATCCAAGGGCGACCCAGCAAGCAAGAATACGATGGTCTAATATCCATCACATAAAAGGTGGATGCAAAAGTCTGAGAGCCAACTTTAACAGGGACGTCCACCTCCCCATGCACCATTCTCTTTGATCCGTTGAAAGCCCTGACCATAATATTGCTCGGCTTCAGAATCAAACCTTCACAGTCCAGACGGTCTAGTGCTTTCTTTGCCAGAACATTCAATGAGGACCCGGTATCTACCAGTACATGGGCCATAGTAGTTCCCCTGCACTCGATCGAGACGTGCAGAGCATCATTATGATTTCTTCCTTTAGCAGTCAGATCTGCGTCTGAGAAACCCAACCCATTATCGACAGTCAAGCTAGCTACGCAATCTTTGAATTGATCGGCTGAAGTTTCCCGCGGCACATGCGCAGTCTTGAGGAATGCAATTAGAGCCTTTACATGGGCTTCAGAACACAATAACAAGGACAACATAGAGATTTTTGACGGGGTCTGCCCAGTTACTCGACTACATTGTAGTCGCTCTTCTTGATAATCTTCAAAATTTCTTCTATCTCTTGCTTAGAGGTTTCTACGATGATCTTCTTAGGTGCCTCCGTCTGGGCAGGCTCACCTATGATTTCTTTTCCCCGAGTCCCAGATGGCTCAGTGACAAGGGTGATGACTGGAATATGAACTGGGATAGTAGTTGATGTACTAGCAGATAGAATGACAACAGGTTTGTGGACAGTCGGAGGGGAGATCTCGGGAGAAAAGAGTCTTCCACTTCTGGTGACCTTGCTTGTCCTGAAAATATTACTGACATCAACATCAGCTTCCTCACTTTTTAAGTCTTGTTTAACTCCATGGTAATACACATCGGCACCATAGTGCTAAGGGACAGCCTTATCCGAAGTGTATGGGATAGGACCAGGGACAATAATTATTAACGGAGCAATTCTTGGGACGGGTGTAATCCTAACAGGTTTTCTCGAGGAAACCTTGGAAGGATTGGCGGAAATGGTTATGATGGCAACGTCTTCAATTGGAAACAAAGGAATCAAAGTCTTTTCGAACAGGATTTCTCTATTATCCATCAGGCGCTGAACACCTGATTTCAATAAGTGGCAACCAGCAGGCAAAATTGAGCACGTGTGGAAACCTTCACCATAGCCCGGAAATAAACCGGCTAACAACAAATTCTTCTTAACTGTCATCAAAGGAGTAGAAATTTCTTCCATGGAGGTCATAAATAAATCATCGTCCACAACATTTACTCCATGACCGTGTTTGGGCATGGGAGCAGTTATGACGTTGGGCTTCTCCGGAGCGTCAAACTCAATTTCTTTGGCTTCAATTAAGTCTTGCACCTTATTTTTCAAGGCCCAACAGTTGTTTGTATCATGACCTGGACTTTCGGAGTGATAGGCGCAGCGGGCATTCGGATTATAGTGGGGATAATGGTGTTGGGGTTCTTCGGGGCTTCCCTCAGAGTTACTAGATTGGTCTTCAATAATTGTGGTAGGATTTGAGACAAGTTCATATTGAGCCAAGTGTACTGCCTCTGTGGTCTTTCCACCCTTTGTTGATTGTTGCATTGTGGAGCAACTGTGGGTCTTGATATCACTACCGCATTTACTACTTGACGGTGTTTAGGTCTGCTTTGGCCCCTCGAGCCGTAGACTGCACTAACTTCTTTCTTACCGGTGAAAGGATTCTTTACTGTACTTGATGAAGTATCCTTCTGTATTTTACCACTTCGGATACTAGCTTCCACTCTCTCTCCAGTCAAGATCAACTCAGTAAACCCAGATGACGAATTGCCGATCAGATGATTGAAAAATGGACCAGATAGCGTCCCTAGAAACATGTCAACCAACTCCCTGTCAGACAAAGGGGGTTGGACTCTTCTAGCCAAGTCTCTCCACTTTTGAGCATAGTCCTTAAAACCTTCACTTGCACCCATTCACATACCTTGAAGCTGAGTACGAGTGGGAGCAAGGTCGGCGTTATACTGATACTGCCTGTAAAAAGCAGCAGCAAGGTCTTCCCAGTTTCGGACATTGGCTCCTTCCAACTGATAAAACCATTCAAGTTGAGTCCCGGACAGGCTATCTTGAAAGAAATGTACCCACAGATTTCTATCAGCAGTGTGGGGTTGGATTTTCCTGACATACGAGCGGAGATGAAGCTTTGGACAGGATACTCCATCATATTTGGCAAAAACCGGAGCTTTGAACTTATGAGGGATCACGACTCCCGATACCAATCCCAGTTCTCCAAAATCCAAACCAGGGATCTTTTGAATCTCCATAGCACTCATCCGGTCTTCTAGTTGCTTGTACCTATCCTCAGCAGGAGGATATTGCTCATCATCAAAATCAGTATCATTATCAGAGATTGCAGGAATGGGGCCCTTTTCTTCTTCCTGGTTCTCCCCTTCCTTGGATGAAGAGGTCAAATCAGCTTGTTGTTTCAACCTATCCCCAAACCTTTTGCCCATATTCAGAAGAACGACCTTCTTCTTCTTCTTTTTTTCTTTTAGAATGAGAGCTTTTAGATCCTCTTGCCCTTTGGCCAGACTTAAGAACATCTGCTGGAATTGGGCGTTCTGTTCTTGAAGATCTTTGATGGCTGGATCAGAAGACATTTCTGCTGAAATAAACAGCTAAGGAGATGAGAAACCTGTAATGGTGTGCATGATAATGGGATGTGCATGTAATGATTTCAAAGATTTTGGGAGATTTAAATTTGCAAACCAAAAATAAACAAACTTTATTAGATTAACTTGTAAAAGGTTCAACAATGCCTTTGAGGCGTTACAAAGAAATAAATGGAAAACAAATCTAAAACTAGAAAAGCAAAATCAAAAGTCCCATGGACGCTTCCTCTTGGTGCTGACGTAGTCATTGATCACTCTTTCTTCCTCGAGCTGTCTGGCGAGCTTCAAGATCTTCCTTTCTTGCTCATGGTACTTTTCCCGGTAAGTATCCCTTTCCTCTTTCAGCTGAATCCAAGACCTCTGCAACGCCCCAGGATCGGTGGGCATATAAGGATAAAGAACTGTGTAAGGAATGCCCTCTTCATTGGTGGGCTCCACAATCACTGGCAATACAGCTTCATAGGGCATCCCAAGCTTCTGAGCACGAGCTCGGACCCATTGGAGATAAGGCTGCATAGGAAGGGAAGTCCTTGGTCCCAGCTCTTAGGGGTCAGATTTGTTCACCATGCCCCAAGCTCATATAAACCTCTGACTGTGCTCGTCAGCGTCCTCCTTGTAGTCAAATGCAATATCCTCAAGAAGCAGCTCATGGGGACCATCTCTCCGAGCACGACCAAATTGTCACAAAGCTAGACAAGGATTGTAGGTTATACCCCCTCTGATTCCAAGCAATGGGACATTAGGGTATACCCCACAATGATCAATAATGGCAGTGTCTTCCATATCCCGGGAACACCAAATAATGTCTGTATGGGCAAGTGACATTATTCTATAGGACCAACCCAAACCTTCTTCATTCTTCAGCACAGACTTAGGGAGGTGCGAAATAAACCACCTCGACAACAACGGAATGCAACACATAAGAGTCCCTATTCTTCGCACAGTACGAGTGTAGAGGGCATGCAAGATATCACCCAGTAGAATAGGCACAGGATTGCGAGAAAGGAAAATCTTGACCACGTTCACATCTACAAAGGAATCTGGATTCGGGAAGAGAACCAAACCGTAGATAAGGAGAGCCAAGACATCTTCAAAAGCCTGAAAATCCAAATTATCCTAGAATAGATGAGCCTGGTCTATCAGAAATTTGGCTAGAAAACCTTCGACCCCGCGTCGTGTTTCCCAATTGGATACTACATCAGCTCGTTTCAGATGCAGAGCTGAGGCAATGTCTTCTGGTTTAGGAGTCTCTTCCATACCTGTGAAGGGTACCTACTCAAGGATAGATATGCCCAATAAGTGAGAGAACTCTTCTAAAGTGGGAACCAGCTGGTAATCCGGAAAGGTGAAGCAATGATGCACAGGATCGAAGAACTGGAAAAGAACACTCATCATCTGCTCATCAAGCTTTGAGGTAACCAGGCTAAGAAGCTGACCATGTCTCTTAATGAACGTAGAAGTCTCAGAAACTCTTGAGGCTAACTCTTTAAGTTGAGTAGGTATTTGCACAAAGTTAACTCGGATGGTATTTCTGCGCACGGAAGCTATAATCTGCAAAACAGAACAAAGATAAATTCCCTTGGTCTTCGAAATTGTTAGTATAATGAAGTATGCATGCTATGTTATGATGCATGATGTCATGATAAAAAACAACAGGTATAATAGATAACAGGCATGGCAAAGGCAAACAAGTCACACAAAAGCCCTTAAGTTTAAGGCTTGCATGGGGTCAAAGGTATTACCCTCTTGAAGTTCAATTGGTTTTAACCTGTCCTAGAAAAAGTAATCGGGTTCTAAAGGTTCTCAATATCACTGACCATCCTCCGTCGGTCATGGTTTCAGCTCACGCAATCTTTTCTTGCAGCCGGAACTATCTCGAGAGTATGGTCTCAATGAGTGTAGCATCGAGTATCAACCAGTTCTCAGCTTTACACTGAGGTCGGCTATCTCACTACTTTCTAATGGCCAAGTTGGTCGATTAAGGGTTCTAAGGTCAGTTGATGCTTAACGACACACATAGCGGCCCCGTATTCTCCTCGTTTCTCCATAAGGGATACCGGTATCAACCAATGTGTCACACCAACATAGCTACTGCTTCAACCGCATCGGTCTACGCCATACAGTTCCCTCACAGTTTATTGCTACTTACCTAAAATGTGTTCCCTGATCCGGGTTAGGATCTATAGTAACTCCCAAACAAAAACCCTTAAAAGTAAAGCAACCAAAACAAACAAGAGAAACAAATATGATGAACTAAATCCTAAGGTATACCCCACTTATAATCTCCAGCAGAGTCGCCAGTTCTGTGATACGGTGGCAGAACCGACTGTTTTGAAAATGCTGGTTTGCGTTTTGCGTTTTGTATTCACAAAATGTCGCGGTAAGCAAGAGTCGCCACCGACTTTTATTTTATCCAACTGGAAAGGAAAAAAGCACAGAAAAATTCCTTTTTCGAGATTTTCTGAGTACGGGGGGGTAGATTATAGAAAGAGAAGGTATTAGCACCCTTTCTATCCGTGGTTTTCCACGGGCTCTTAGGTACTTGCTCATCTTTTAAAATTTCTTGTGTGTGTTTGTTTTGAAAATTTTGTTGTTTTACTTCGTTTTAACCCTTGCTTCTGTCTTCAAGAGTGTTTTTTGAAAACTTTGTTTGAAAAGAGTGTAAGTGTGAAAAATTTTGTTTTAAGCAAGTACCTATTAGCATCTACCTACTCGAAAAAAGATTGTTTCTATTCTTGTTTCCTTTAGACAACGCTATCCTTACTATTTGAGAAATAGGTAGCACCGTTGTTGGAGTTGTAAGGGTCAATTCGAAAGGGACGTACGATCACTAAAGCAATGTTAAGACGTCTTAGTAATAACCATAGAGTCTTAAGATCATATTCGAGGCAACATTTCTGAGGCAACCTTTCCGAGGCAACATTTCTGAACAGGACATTTGATCTTTGTTTATACAGGAGAGAAACCACTAAGACACCCTATACTTAATGATCGTTTACCGAAGGCAACCGAAGTGAGAGTATACCCTAGGAGTGCGCATGTGCGAGTGATTTGATTTCATTTATTATCTTTGCACATTAAGGTTTTCTAGTCGTTTTAAATTATCATGCAATCTTGTCATACAATCCTATTAGCATACATCTAAACAGTTAATATTTGCGAGAATTAAAATGCGTGAAATAAAACCTACGTTATTACAAGGCTTCGGGGTAGGGATTAATTACATAGCCAAAAACCCGTAAAAACCATAAATAAAAGAAAATCCTAGATTAAACTATTACATACCATGGGCAGTTACATTAATATTGCAAAAATTAATAAACGTGCACAATGAATCGAAAACGAGAGATTTAGGGTTTTGACCCCAACTAAACCTAATTGCAATTTAAAAGAAAAAAATCATTTTTTGTGTTGTTTTTTATTATTTGATAAAATAAAGTTTAATTGAATAAATAAAAACCTAATTACTAATTAATTTAAATTAAGAAAAATAATTAAATTAACCTATTTTTATATTTTTTATTTTGAGAAAGAAATAAAAATTAAGTCAAAAAGCAAACCCTAATTTTTCTAATTGATTTTAATTATATACAAAAAGTTAGAATTACCCTAAATTAAATTTAAACTAGATATTAAATTAAATTTGATAAAATAAAAAACCCAATTCTAAATTTGTGAAACTTGATTTTATGATTTTTTTTTATGAAAAAGAAATTGATTTTGGTTTAAAAAAATAACTACACTAATTAAATAAATAAATCAAAGAAATAGAAAAGAAAAAAGAATGGGTCTGTGGTAAATAGCAAAGGAGGGGTGTTGTTTGCAATTTTCTGGGCCCAGATGTTGATGGCCCCATTGACTTTTCCAATCCCCTGCACATGCTTGACTGGGGAGTATTGTGGACCTTCAAGGGATGGCCTTGGATCTGGAGTGTTGATGGATGGAATGGTTGGATACTGATGACGTATGATGGACTCATGGGACACGTGTGCACCTGATTATGCAAAGCAAAATAATATGAAGCAATGTTGGGACCTGGGGATCGAACCCAGGTCCTTGAGCCTTCCCCCACTGTGCGCTTGCCAGCTGAGCTGGTTGTGTTAGTTGTACATATGATTAACAACAAATATTATATGATAACACAAATGGCTAAACTTAAAAATGCGCGAAATTCAAAACTGGCCATTCACCACTTGTCACGCCAACATCTTCCTCGTTGCCCCCGTCGTTTTAGATCAAAGACTTTTACCTACGGACACTGAGTGTAGGTACAACCCTTGTCCATTCCAAAATCATGTACATGTATGATAAATCACAACTAATGGTACCAATCAACTCGTTGCAATCTCACGAGCATCATGGTACCATTATTAATGGCTAATTGTTCCTGTATGCAAAACCCCTAAAAACAAAGCATGAACCCTAGCCATGGCATCTTGGTATACAATCAATAAAAATGCAATTAAATATAATCAATATCTTGCAAACAACTCAAGGATCATGAACATATCAATTAATCATGCTAAATGTTCCAGAATGATTGTATTTGATTTCAAGAAAAGAGCCAAGCCATATGAAACTGACAGTGTGATTCTGGGTGTGAGGAAGCTTGCTAGCAATTGAATCTTGATCCTAGGATGTCCAGCAAGCGATTGGTATGATCAGAATGGCTTGAGATAGCCTGAATCTTGGAAATCAGTTTGCAACTTTTCTTGAATTTTTTGAAACTTGTTCTCTCTCTTGCACGCCTCTAACCTCTTCTTTTTTGGTCTGCACTTGTTCCCTATGTATCCAAGAATTAATTAGGGTTGCCATTTGTTTCAAATCTTCTCCAATTATGATTATTGATTCATGATTTGATCCTTGTGCAAAATCACTCCAAATTAAGCAAAATGCAATCTTTTTGTATCCATATGAGCCTTTCACGATTTGATCTTGTATCCAGCTGTGTAATGAACCTAAACATGCACAAAATCTCAAGATTTAATTAGTTTTTGATATTTTCATTATTTTATTTGATTTAAATGAAATAAAATCAAAATAAATGACAAAAATAAAAGAATGACAAGTGGAAGGGTTCATGGGTCGTGGGTCACATTACAAACTCAGTACAAGCATAAAAAGTTGGGCCCATTTGGCAAAAAATGCAATTTGGAACACATTTGACTTTTGGCAATTTTGCAAAAAGGGTCAACTTTACCAATGCACAACTCCCTCAATTTTGACCCTAGAGAGGTGTTCTGGGACTTTTTAGAAATCTTAAGATGTTCTCTAAGAAAACCTTTTGGTCTCATCTCAATTGAGTCTTCCATGTTCATTTATGAAGCTTTGACCCAAAAGGTGTTTTTGTTGACTTTTCAAAATATCCTATAATGTCCAAATTCATATCTTCTTGTGAGTGCATATTTTGAACTTGGGGTATGAAGATCAATTGTAGGGAATTGCATCCTCTTAAAAATGAGCTTTGGATGGGTCATTTTTGATAAAGTATGAGAAAGTTATGCTTGGTCAAAGTTGAGTTGACTTTTCCTACAAAACCCTAATTTAGCAACTTTTGGGTTTTGATGAATTGTGATCAATCCTTGAGGAATCATGATCAACCCTTGATCAAATGATGAATAATACTTCGAAATGAGAATGTTGACCAAAAATCTTGAAGTTTGACTGTATGTGGGCCACAGTTGACTTTTGCCCTAGCATAGTCGATTTTTAAGCTTTTGAGCAATTGACTGAGCAAACTTCCTCTGCAAGGCTTGAAACTTGACATGGATGATCTTGAGAACATATTAGGACAATTTTGAGCATTTGGGATCCTTTTGAATCAAACATCTTGATGCAAACTGAAACCCTAATTTGAGGTAGACTGTCTTAGGAGAGAGTTTGTCTGGTCAACTCTTGGACTTCCTTGAGCAATTTGAGGACTTCACTTGAAATGTATTGCCAAATATGGGAGGGAAAATTTTGGGGTACAACACTCGGAATTCTCTTCGTCAGAGCATTTTTCTTTTTGATGATTCTGAATTCGAATTTGTTCGAAGTTTCCCTTATCAGGGCTTCTTCGAAAGCCCCTCAGATCTTTTCTCTTCGATTGCCTATGACTTTCTCCTCATAGCTCCTTCGATTGGACCCATCTATTTACCTTAGCTGCTTGATTCTGAAAAATTCAAATAGCCCAAACGAGAACTTCATTTGGGCCAGTCGAAGCCTCTTTTGTCACTTCCTTCGAATGCCATTGCACGGGAGGCTTGAGCCTGGCAACATGTAGGACCAAGACTCATCATAAGACAAACTTGATTTCAATAATTATCTGTCTCCTTCGAATGGACCACCTATATATCCTTCGAATGGACTTTTTGTGTGTCTTTCGAATAGTCCACATGTATGGCTTGTGCCTTCTTTGAATGGGCCACCAATGTGTGTCCTTCGAATGGACCTTTGGAGTGCTCTTTCGAAGGGGTCATATTGTGTGTCATAGTGAAGAAACTGTGTTGAGGGGTCTTGGCCTTGTACATTGAAAGCAAACACAGAGGAATTCTTTTCCTTTGTGAATCCAAGACAAGTCTGAGGAAGCCTCTGCCTTGTGGATCGAAGGCTAGTTGAAAGGAGCCTTTGACTTAGTGAATTGAAGGTTGCATGTAGAGGCTTTTTGCCTTGTGAATCAAAATAACCATGCAGGAAGCCACTGCTGGTGAATTGAAGGGAACTTGTAGAGGGTTTCTGCCTAAGTGAAACTTGGACCAAGGCTTGCTCGAAGGGGACCCAACGCCCAATAGAAGCTTGTTGACATGCCAATCGAAGGACACTTTGCTCTGATATGTCAATCGAAGGACATTGTTCAAATTTTAATCAAAAGACACTGTTGAGATGCCAATCGAAGGACATTTGGTTGAGATGCCAATCGAAGGATTATTGTTCAGATGCCAATCGAAGGACACTATTGACATGCCAATCAAAAGACACTTGACCATCATTAAAAGTTTTTCATTTTCTTTAGGCAAGTGTTTGTAACTACCCATGTAAGAGAAAACCTTGGGAAACATGAAAGGGAAAATTTTGGTGTACAACAGTGTGCAAGTAAATTTTCATAATTTTCCTTTAAGTTGTGTTGATACACAAAAACTCTTATAATCAAAAGTGATTATAAGCAATATCAACACTTTATGTAAATAAAAAATAGTTTGAGAAATTACATACAATTCAATTGATAACGCAATGCTATTTGAAAAATTGATTGATGAATATTAAAGCAAGTAAAAGAAATAAGAAAAGAGACGCAAGGATTTGTCTTTACAGTTCCTCACTTTCGTTCTCGTGTGTGGGTACGTCTGTGCCTAATTCTAATTGAATTAGGATAATTCTTACTATGTAAAAAAGTTGATACAAGAGAAGTGTTCAAGAGCAACTCCACAAACCCTGAGCTTGTTGTTGATTTAACCCCTTCTCCTCTTTTGATCTTGTGAAAGGCCAACACACAATAGATGTAAATTTACTATCCAGATTTTGTTACTCCTTTGCATTCTTTATCTCCAAAGCTTTCGTGCACTGTCAATTTCAACTATTGCAACACAAGACCTCAATTGTAATCTACCGTTCTCTCGCTACTTTCTTTGTGTTCTTTATCTCCAAAAGATCTATTGCATTCTTTATCTCCAAAGGACTTCACTTGACCACAATTACCTCTTGAATGTCTTGCACGAAAACCCCCAAATCAATCAATGATCTTGGAGGACAAACCCACGGTTTTTTCGGATGAAGACCCCTACAAATCTCAACCCAATATGTTCGGCTACACAAGAACCTAATCGGACGTTATCAAACCTCATCTAGATGGCACCCCGACAAAAGATCGTTACAATGAAATGTTAGTGTGTGTGCATAGATTGGATGTTGAAAGTGAAGAGTAAATGTAAGATAATTTTATGGTATCATCAAGTTATGAATTATGCATGAATGATGTATGAGTGATGTATTTATAGTTTTGAAAATTTAGGGCAAAAGGACTTATTCAGAATTAAAGAAATTTACAAAATTGACCAAAACAACTGTATGTGTCGACCTATATATCGTATGTGTTGACACATACGTTAGATTTAGGCTATATGTGTCGACCTGAAAGAAGGTATGTGTCGACCGAAACAAGTCAAAGGCTACAGGATTTAAAACAACAACAAATCTGTCGACCTATAAATTGTATGTGTCGACACATAAAATAAGAATTTCTGCAATTTAAGAAATACTTCAGTATGTGCGACTTATGCAATGCATGTGTCGACTTGAGCCTTCCAGAGGCTACAGACTTCAAAACTGAGTTGCATGTGTTGACATGAACCTTCCAGAGACTACAGGCTTCAAAATTGAGTTGCATGTGTCGACCTGAAAAACGGATGTGTGAACACATGCAACAAAAAATTATGGAGAAACTTATTTTTTATGACTTGGATCAATTTCAAAATGTTTTTTAACGATTCCTAAGACCTCTAATGTAGAGGAGTGTCACAAGACATAGGGATATCGTCCAATGTACACAAGTGCTAGCTTTTTCCACTTTTGATATCATGCAAAACATCTAATGAGGAAGTTGTACTCACATACTCCCTCTTTTTGATGATGTCAGAACTTGTGACGATGTATTTCTTGTATTCATTGAAGGCTCACCTTGATTTTGTGCTTTTCAACTTCATCTCGCATAAGCTTCTTCCCCTTTGACAACATAATTAAAGAAGGATAATAAGCTGCGAGAAGTAACATACACTACAACATTTTAACTATACGACAACGGTTTAAAATGTTGCTAAAACTAAGAAAACCGTTGCCTATACTTATGAAAACCATTATATCTTATCATTAATTTTAGCTAGCAGTAAAAGCTATTTAAATAAGCTAATTACTATAAATATGAAGGTAGCTAGCTATGTACAACGGTAAGATTAGAATGAACATAACATACTGCTTGATTGGTAAAAGGCTTCCCATCTTGTGATTTAGGAACAACCTATAATAAACAACATTAATAATAATAATTTTTAAATTAAAGGTGGAATTTATGTAGAAGATATATGTAGGATTAGAAAAATAGAAGAATAGAGAAAACTCACAGCTAGAAAGCTATATTCCCTCTCCCTTTGATTAAATGTTGGAATTTGTGTTCATAATTAATTGAATATACAAAAAAATTGATTAGTGAACACAAATAATAGTCTTATAAACAAATATGATTTTATCTAATCATATTTCACCGATAGATAATTGTAAAGGAGTTTTATAAACAAATATAACAAATTAAAATAATGATGAAATATGATTGGATCAATTTGGATAAAACTGTTTCACAGGAAAAGTTAGAAAGACATTACCTCAATTTTGTTAATATCAAAAACAATGATGATAAAGGTTTCATCTTCACTACGCACAACAGAGAGAGAAGCAATTTCCTGCAAAGAAAATAAACTCATACATTCAAGCAATTAATTATTAATGAATTAATTAATCAGTAAGTTATTGCAACATCACATTTCAAATTTCATTTCTTACACCATCGTCACCATCACCCACCTCTTCTACTCTATCGATCTCACATATTTGACCGCAACTGCCGGTAAAAAAGTCCGAATTCAAATAAGCCAATCCAAAATCTGTAGATAATCAAAATACAGATAGCTTCTAAACAAACATAAGACATTTCAACCGAATAATAAACCTTCAAAAAGAGTAAAAGAAACAAAGCTAACAAAGAACAATTCAAAGCTTCAAATCAAGCATTGAATATACGAACATTCAGTATGTGAAAATCATTAAATATAGCTTTTACACTTGTTTCTTGAATGCACTTGGGATGAAAACACGGAAGAGGTAGAACGAAGAAAGATCTAGATCGAAGAAATTGTGTTTGTGATTTTAGGGTTCATAGTTTTAGTGAAATTTTCTGCGATTTTTGAGTTTGAGAATTTGAGAGTTTGAGAAGAAGAAAATGAAGGAATGAGTTAATCAATTCTGATTTTAGAATGAATCATGGTTAGAGTTTTGAAATTTTTTTTCAGATTTTGCTTGGACTTGAAGGGAATACGCGAATGACCTCTGTGAAATATTATTTTAAAATAATAATAATAAATTCGCACCTTATAGCAACGAAATATAAATTTTGTTGTTTATTAAACTCTATCAGAATAGTGTTTTTACATCTCAAAAATTAGGTGTTACGATAATATATATATATATATATATATATATATATATATATATATATATATATATATATATATATATATATATATATATATATATATATATATATATATATATATATATATATATATATATATATATATATATATATATATATATATCAATTAGAGACTATTTTACATAGAAGAGCAACAATCACGGATCCTTATATATATAATGATGCAAAATTTTAAAAATTTTAAATAACCGGCAAACAACATTACAACAAATGTAATGTAATGCAAAGAGAATAGACAAGCAGGAAATAGCAAATATGTCAAGTTGCTTTTATAGCGTCATGATCAAATAACACATCATAGTGGTACTCTCGATGTTGCTCACACATGCGCCTAGCATAACGACATGAATATGTCGCTACTAAAACCAAAATGAAGACGTTTGTCATATCATGTAGCCAAGATAACAAGAAACACATTCAAAAAATATCATGCATAAAAATATTTCAAACATAAGTGCAAGAAAAAATAAACAAAAACACATGCTTCCACAACAAGAACAAACTAATACAAATGTGAAGAACTAATACAGAAGTCATTAAAAGCATATAGATTAAGAACACACAATAGTTATTAATCATAAATTTTTGAAAATGAATATTCATTGTTTTCATCATTTGAGAAAATATCAAGTATTTTTTAAAATAAACAATTAATATGCATTAAGACAAATTTTATTTTCAAAGAGAGATTGAAACGATATTACCTCACTCTTGATAGAATAGAAATTGCATTTACATGATATAAAATATCCAAACAAAAAATAAGAATGAAAATATAAAATACAAATAATAAAACAAAATTAAATAACAGTTAAGATATCAATGATCCCGATTCCTCTTTACTATTAGGATGAAATGAGGATTGATAAGAATTTGTTATCTTGCTAAACAAGTTAACCACTTTGCTGTTAGAATTTGTCGCTAGTTAATTAAGTTAAATTCTAACTAACAACTATTAGTTAGTTACAGTTATTAACAAAAGTTAGTTATTCAATTTTTTATTCTTCATCCACATATCCATGCATATATACAAGGCTTGTACAAACTTTACTACTCCGTCAATGCATGAATCACTTGCTTTCATATGCTTAATTCCAATTCCTCCATATTCCAACTTGTTCTCAAATTCCCACAAGTTTCATAACTTCCAAATTTGTCTCCTTATTCTTAACAATAAATATTTCTAAAAATTTAAAGTGATAAAGGGACTGGTCTGGTAGGATGTTTATATTTTTAGGGTGGTCTGGTAGATTACGTGTAATGGAAGATAATTCATAACTGGTAGGAATGAGAATGGGATTATTAACATTATGATATGCTGATTGTTCAATTTGAGCATCTTGTATAAAAACAAGTGATGAAAAAGACCTTTGGGAACATTATCTTCTATCTATTGGCCTTCCAGGTTTAGACAAATTGACTATGTAAGTTGATTTGGAATCGAGTAAGAAAATGATGTGCACAAGGATTAGGGATAGAATTGTCAAAGTTTAATTGAGAATGTGCATCCTTGTGTATCCTTTTCATTCTTTGTTTGGAAAAGAGTGGTCTTTTCGTTCCCAAAAACATATTCGCGCTAATGTGAAAATTGGGATTCTCAGTATACCAAAAGCAATCGTCAAAACGTTGGACAAAATGATTGCACGATCTAAATAGTAGAAGCAATCACCTTATAGCATCATAGTAATTATTGCAATAAACAAAGGGGCGACAGTTGTATCCAAACGATCGTAGTCACTATGTCGTAAATTTAAGATTTCCTTGTAGTGGGGACTTAGGGGATCCAGTTTGTAGAAAGGGAGGAAGAAGAATGACGGTGGAATGATAGAGAGGTTTGCAACTTGTTAAGATAATTATGGATTATTGAGATAACTATGAGTTTTGAGAGTATAACTCATATTGTTGAGATAATTATGGATTATTGAGATAACTATATATTGTTGAGAGAATAGTTTATAGAGCTATGTTATACATAGCGAAAAAAACTTTAGCGAATATATCACGAATAGTTGTGTGTATCTTTTTTTATAAAAATAGTCAATAAAAAATACAGCTTGAAACAACAATTTTCCACTAACTCTTGTGCGTTCAACCCTTAAGCTTTCATTCTCTATTATATGAATCTAATTCAGCCCACCTACCCTAGACTCATGCAACATTACAAGCCTTCTAATGATAAGAGGTAGATTTGGCGGTGGTTGATGTTTAAACTCTATAGAAAGAGCCACATCACCGACAATCTTGGCAGAGTTCATCCTTGATGGCCCCAATAGACATGATTTCTTTAACATGAGTTTGCTTGAAGGTTACAATGTGCATGTGTTGGTGGCTCTAGCGATAACTGCACCATGCATTAAGAATTTGCTCTGAGCGTGAGCTTCACTTGTGGGTGAAAAGATAGCATATAGCATGCAAATGCAAGTGAGGTGTTTGAATCCTAACGATGCCATGTTATTCGTTATATTGTCGTGATGGTAAATCCTCGCGACATTAAGCATTTCTCTAGTTTACATTGTTGACATAATTATGGTAGAGATAATTGTTTGTTGAGGAAAACTAGGGATTGAGGTTTTAGATAAAACTAAAACTTCGTAATATATATATGGCTTGTAACATTGTAATTTATATTCAAATCACAAGACATAAATAAAGAGAAGTATAGCTACTATATAGTCGCAGACGTAGGTAAATTTGGCAGAACTGTATGAACAAAAATTTTGTATGTTTCTGTCTACTCTTATTTGTGTTCGTGTTTCTGTTCTAACATTTGGTATAAGATGACCCTTAATCCTGAAGGTGCAAAAAGTGATTCGGTTTGACGAAATGGAAAATTCCAGTTTATGGCAAAGGAGGGTCAAGAATTTGATGGCTCGACAAGGTTTACAGAAGACGCTTTGTGATGAGAAACTGACGAACATTACAACCGTTGATTGGAATAATATGAAGAAAAAGATTGCATATTTGATAAGACTTTGTGTTTCTGATGACGTGATGAATCATATCCTTGACCTCACAACTTTGGAGGATGTCTAGAATAAATTGGAAAATCAATATATGTCCAAGATGTTCATGAACAAATTTTTCGCGAAGCAACGTCTTTATAGCCTGAAGATGGAGGAAAGCGACGATTTACAGGCTCATGTCAACGCTTTCAACAACATCATTGCTGATTTGACACGACTTAGTGTGAAGGTTGACGATGACGATAAAGCCATTATATTTTTTGTGCTCTTTAACGGGCTATTATGATCACTTGGTAACCACTCTCACATTCGGGAAGGAAACAATCACGTTGGATTCTATTTCTTCCACTCCTTTCCAATACTCACAACATTGCCAAAGTGTAGAAGAATGTGGAGGAAGTTCAGATGAATGTTTGTTTATGAAGGGAGGTCAGGACCAAGGTAGAGGAAAGGGTAGGGACGTGGATTATGGAAAGAAAAAGAGGTTCGAGTCTAAGGATAGAAACAATAGAATGTTATGGTTGTAGGAAAATTAGCCATTGGAAGAGGGGTTGTCCAAACAAGTCAGGCAAAATAATCCCACAAATGTAGTTCAGTGTGATGGTTCTTACAATGAAGAGGAATTTCTTTGTGTATCATCTGCAGAGTGCATTGATGCATGGATCCTTGATTATGGGGGCTCCTGCCATATGATGTCACACCAGGAATGGTTTAACTCTTTTTAAATTAGTTGATTTTGGTTTTATTTATTTAGGCGATGATAAAACATGCACCATCATCGGAAAGAGGAAAATTAAAATTGCTTTGGATAATGGTGGCGTGTGCACGTTATGTGAGGTGCATTATGTTCCAAAATTGAAGAAGAATTTGATTTCTCTAGGTACTCTCCAAGAAAATATTTATTCATTCCAGTTAGATGGAAATAGAGACATCATGAGGGTTAGCAACGGTGCAATGACAGTGATGACGCCAAGGAAGGCTGGAAGCAACATTTATAAGTTGTTGGGGGGCACAATTATGGGTGATGTAGCATCTGTTAAAATTGATAATGATGCAACCAAATAGTGGCACATATGTTTAGGTCCTCTTAGAGAACTTGAGATGATTGAACTACATAACAGGAATTCGCTGAAAGGAGTTCGGAGTTGCACATTTGGATTGTGCAAGTATTGTGTTCTTGGGAAACATTGTAGAGGACATTTCAAGACCAGGCAACACAAGAGCAAGGGAATCTTAGATTGTGTCCATTCTGGTGTCTGAGTGCCTACAAAAGAGCCCTATGTTAGAGGTTCTAGGTAGTTTTTGAAATTCACTGATGATTTTTATCGTAAGGTATGTGTTTATTTTATGAAATATAAATATGGGGTTTTTGCCAAGTTTAAATTATAGAAGGCGGAGGTTGAGAACCACACAGATAAAAATAAAGTATTTGCGGTTTGATAATGGAACTAAATACACTGACAAGAGTTCATGCATTTCTTTGAGGGGAATGGAATCTAGAGGCATCTTTATGTGAGGAAGACACTATAACATAATAGTGTTGTAGAGAGGATGAATAAGACTCTAACAGACAAGGCAAGGTATCTTCGGTTGAATGGTGATCTTTAAAAGGTTTATGAGAAGCATCACTTTATAAGGTATGTTATTTAGTCAACAGATCACCACGAGCTTCATTGGACGGAAAAGTTGTCGAGGGGGTGTGGACAGGTAACCCTGTTGATATGTGTGATTTGAGAATTTTTAGATGTCCAACATATGTGCATATTTCTAGTGAGGATCGGTCTAAACTTGATCCCAAGTCAAAATAATGCATCTTTATTGGCTATAATAAAGGTGTGAGGGGGTACAAGTTGTGGGATCTGGTTAGGAGGAAGGTGGTTGTAAGTAGAGATGTTATATTTAATGAGAAGTTGATGTTGAAACAATCAGATGTGACAGTTGTTCCATATACTGAGGTAGAAAGTTTCATTCAGGACAAGATTCAGGTGGACATTGAGGAGCCACCAGTGAATCCAAGACACATTATATCCCAAGAGCAAGATGAACAAGGCTCAAATTCAAGTGGAGTGCAAGATTCAAGTGGAGTATAAGATTATACACTTGTGCGTGATAGGGAGCCCCATCGTATTACACCTCTAGTGAGATATCGGTTTAAAGAATTAGCAACATATGTTCTTCTTACTAGTTCAGGAGACCCTTCTACTTTTTGAGAGGTTATGGCTAGCCAAGAGAAA
This sequence comes from Vicia faba, assembly GCA_948472305.1. Lineage (NCBI taxonomy): Eukaryota > Viridiplantae > Streptophyta > Magnoliopsida > Fabales > Fabaceae > Vicia > Vicia faba. Next base: position 1,492,459,406 of record OX451735.1, on the reverse strand, counting down.
GATAAGTGGATGGGTTCTATGGTGGAGGACATGAAGTCCTTGAAAAAGAATGAGACATGGGATCTTGTTCAGCTTCCACAGGGAAAGAGAGTAATTGGTTGCAAGTGAGTGTACAAGAAAAAACCAACAATAACATAAAAAGAAGGGAAAATTTTAAGGCTCACCTAGTTACAAAGGGGTATTCACATCATAATTATGATTAGATTTTCAGTATGGTCATTAGACACTCTTCTATTAGAGAAGTATTGGCCATGGTAGCTAGCAGAAATATGTATTTATAGCATATGGATGTGAGAACAAATTTCTTCCATGGTAATCTAGAGGAGAAAATCTACATGGAGTAGTCAGAGGGATTCAGTGATACTGGACATGGCAGAGTTGTTTGAAAATTAAAGATATCATTGTATAGCTTGAAGTAGTCTCCAAGGAAGTGGTACAAGCACTTTGATTCATACATGCTCCAAATTGGTTATAGAAGGTGTCAATATGATTGATGTGCTTATGTGAGGAGTATTGATAGTAGTTCTTTTATTTTGATGATATGTTCATTATATCGATCCATTTACATGATATAAATGAGTTGAAGACCAAGTTGGGTAAAGAGTTTGATATGAAGGATTTGGATGCTGCAAAGAAGATTCTTGGGATGGAAATTCACAGGGATAGAGAAGATAATAAATTATGGTTGTCTCAAAAAAGATATGTTGAAGGTGTTTTGAGTATATTTGACATGAGCAAAGCAAAGCATGTGAGTACTCCATTGGTGAATCATTTTAAGCTCTCTTTGAAACAATGTCCAAAGACATACTCAGAGATTGAAGCTATGTCTAAGATTCCTTATGCCAATGTAGTTGGTTTTTGATGTATGATATGGTTTGCACTAGATCGGATTTGGCACAAGCAGATAGTCAAGTGTGCAAGTTCATGTCCAATCCAAGGAAGCAACATTGGGAAGCAGTCAAGTGGATCCTAAGGTACTTGAAGGATACAACATACCATGGTATCATGGTCAGCATGGAGCAGGGTATTCCATCCGTTGTGGGATATGTTGATTCTGACTATGCAGGAGATTAAGATGATATGAGGTCTACAACAGGGTACGTCTTTACTCTTTCAGGGGGACCTATATGTAACACCCTAAATCCTGAAACTTATATATAAAGGATTGCTCGACAAATTAAGGTGTCGCCAATGACAACCCTTCAAACACAAAATAAGCATTTAGAAAGCATGCAACAGAAACATAGATAACATATAACACATGTTATCACATGATCACGTTCACTTAAGGTATCTTCGCAGCGAAATTCAAAAAATAAGCATGTTTCACAATTAAATAGCCTCAATAATATTCTTTATAAGAAATTAAACCAAATATGGCATCAAGCCTCCAAAATTCAATATGAACACAAACATTAAGAGTATAAGATCCTACACTTAATCAACAAACAAAAGAAATAAAGTAAAATTGTTAATCTGCCCAGTGTTACAGAATCAAAGTATTAAAGACTAAAAATGCGATAAACTAATGAAAATAACTCCAAGAGCTATTTCCCACTCACAACAACAACTCTACTTCTGAGTATCTGCAAGATGTCCATGGTGGACAACATCAAAGCAAATCGGGTGAGAATTCACATCAATAAGGTAAACGACATAAGCTACAGTAGAATCCAAACATATATACATACATCACAACATTCACAGAACTTCGTTCTCACACCCAATCCATAAACATACTCAATACAATCAAACATCCGTCATTTAAATTATGCAATGAGACTCATAACATCAATTAGACCCATATGCATGTGGAACCATATCATCAACAATTGCTTCACTCAGGAACCTCATTCACCCTACTCGGATTTATGAGAAGTCACCAATTCACACTGCTCGGATTGAAACTTGCCTCTTTCATCAACAACAATGACATAATGATGCATGTCAATACATGTCAATGCCACAATAACATAATGTTTAATGTCCCTTCCTGATGATAAATAATCCTTCATTGACCCTACAATATGTTCCCCTCCAAAACTATTATCCAATAACAATAATAACATAATTTGGTAATCATTATGCTCATATAGTAGGAGACCAACATCATAACTCACAACAATCAATATAATATCATCACCATATTCGAACATATTCATCATTCATCAGTTAGTTCATAAATTCGATTAAACTCGGGTTTAATCATTAAGTCACACCAAAATGTCACCAAATAATGTATAATAGTAGGACAGCACTTGACAAAAGTTGAAAAATTAAAATCAGCACATCAATCCTAACAACTGGGCGAATTATGCCCTTTCTAGCAGCATTACGATTTGGTCGTCACCCAGCTTATTACCTTCCCTTGACAATCAGCTTGAGAAATCAAGCCTGGAGGCCCTGCTTACCTCCTCGTCACCCTGTTGACGGTCATCAACTCCTTGACGACCTAGTCGTCGGACAGGTCACGGTCGTCACCCTATAACAAAAGGCAGAAACATGATTTTTTTCCATGGAAGCTCTGATTTTCGATCCCAACCACTCTAAATAGTCTATTAAATTATCCCATATACTAGAAAATAATTATAATATATCAATTCATCCATCTAACACATTTACTCAAAGAATTTCATCACTTTGCAATTATACCTAAAACCTTTAAAATCTCAACAATGGTGTAAACACGAAAGTGACTCAAAACGGAATCATCAGCATATATTGGGACATGAAATTAATCATCAAAATCATCATACAACATCAACATAACACAATTATACATATTTTATAAGCAACCCATACAATCCTATTGGGGGTTAAGGACTCCTGAATTATATCCCTCATGCAAATACCTATTATTGAATCAATTATCTCCCCTTACATGGTTATCTTAGCAGTGATTGATTCTGGTGTGATGAATACCCTTCTTCCTCAAACTCTAATCTTTTCTCTTCCCCTTAGTCTTCTAGCCTTTATTCCTCTCTAATTTTGATTTCATGTACTGATAGAAAAACTCCCTAAACTAGGTTATGCTCCTAATTTATATCATTAAGGTGATCTTATTATAATTATAATTCTGACCCCAAACTCCTATCCCTCTTACCCCCTTCGTTCCTTTCATCTCTCATAACTCCCTCTAATGGCCCAAACCCTTTATTTTACAATGAATTAAGTAAATCTAATAAAATACTGTTATTTTAATTATTAAAATAAACTCTAATAATTTTAATTAAACTCTACCAGCCCCTAACTACTCTTCACACTATCACTTCAAGGTCACACACCCCATCTCCCTTATTTATTTAATTAATATTACCTAACAATCAAATAAATACATAAAAATCATAATAATTTCAATAAATAAAAAACTAGGGTATTACAACTCTCTCCCACTTAAAGAATTTTTGTCCTTGAAAATTACCTTAAGTAAACAGATTCAGGTATGACTCCCTCATCTGGCTCACAAACTACCTTCACCAAGGTAATCTCATTACCATGAAATTGCTTCATTTCCCGATCTGCTATCTGCATGGGTGATGCCTCAACAGTCGGGTTATCTCTCACGGAATGTATCTCCTCAACTGAGACACATAAAACATATGAAGATTAGAAAGTGACAACGACAAAGTAATCTGATAGGTCACTCCTCCTATTCTCTGCAAAATCTGGTACGGACCAATGAAATGCAGAGTGATCTTTCGAGACTTCGAAGCTCGACCAACACTAGTTACCATAGTAACTCTAAAAAAGATGTGGTTGAAGGTGCGAGAAACACAAGAAATGGGGTTTGAATTGGTTTGCACCAAATATATACTATCCGCAACTCAAAAAAATTAGCTAACAGGTGAATAAAAATAAATTAACATAATTATTTTTATCATGGTTCACTGTTAAATAAGTTACTCCAGTCTACCCCGCAAGGTGATTTGCCTTATCCACAAGGACTTAATCCATTATAATCTACCGATTATAGATAACCATAATAAGTGTGATCAACCTTGTTGACAACCATAATAAGTTTGTCGATCCTAATTGCCAATCCAAAATGATCACAACCAAAGTCTTCTTGAGAATTTTACTACACCTAGTCTCTCAAGGAACCTATCAACAACTGTTGATTACAAAGATTTGTATACAAAGATGCTTCTAACAAGCAAACTACACAATTTTTAAGTACAAGAACACAAAAGTGTTTATAGCAAGATATGAAAAAAATTTCCTTTCTAATTTACAAAAATATACAAAGATATCTCAAAAGAGTTGTGCAGTGCTTTAGCGTAATTTTGTAGAACAGAAAGTCTTAGTTCCAATTCTTCCACATCCTCCTTTTATAGCTGAAAAAGAGATTTGTTGGAGGGTATAATAGGAAACATAAAACCAATTGTTTTTTCCCTAAAGGTCATGGTGGTAATGGTAGACAACATAGTACAAAAGGATCGTCCTTACGCCACCTTAGCAAATTAGTGGTCAAATGTACTTTGGACTTTTATACTCACCTTCTCACGAAAACCAGTCTTGATCTGTATCTTCTATTTCTTCAAAGGATTCTGATGTATGTTGATAAAGTATATTGTAGAAGGATCATAACTTGAATCTTCATAACCTAAGTCTTTGGAGTCTTTAGAACTTGTTCAACAGAACCTTGTCTTTGGAGTCTTCAGCACTTGGTCTTTAAAAGTAATGTCTTCATATCTTTAGAACATGTTAAGCAAAACCTTGTCTTTAGCATCTTCAGAACTTGGGACAACAGAATTGTTGTACCCCAAAATTTTCCATTCCATTTTCCTTTAAGATATCCTCATGAGATCCTTATTTGATCAAGTTGGCTCAAGAATGGATCAGACAAATTCTCCTTCTAAGCAATGGGTCCACAACTAGGGTTTGGTATTTCCCAAGGAATATTGAGTTTTCAAGGTCTCAAGTGGTTTTCATGGTTCTTCATGTGTCTTCAATAATGCTCATACCAAGTTTCAAGCCTTTCATCACAAGTTTGCTCAGTCAATTGCTCAAATGACTGAAAATCAACTATATTGGGTAAAAAGTCAACTAAGGTCAACATACAGTCAAACTTCAATATTTTTGGTCAACATAAATCCATCATTTGATTAAGGTTTGATCATGATCCCTTAAGAAAAGCCCTAAAATCATCAAAAGTCAAAAGTTACCAAATTAGGGTTTCCTTAGGAGAAGTCAACTAAACTTTGACCAAGCATAACTTTCACATGCTTCATCAGCTTTTCCCCAACCAAAGCTCATTTTGAAGGAAATTCAATTATCTACAACTTTGCATCTCTATGCTCAAGTCCAAAAAATGCATCATTTGAGAGATATAAGTCAATACATTATAGGTCATTTCAAAAGTTAACAAAAAGACACTTTTTGTCAAGGCAACTGACATTAAGATAAAATCTTCAAAATAAAAAATGATCAACCTAGAGGTTATAGAGGACATATTGAACTTTCCAAAAAGTGAAATATCACCTTCAAAAGATAAAAATTGAGTGATTTAGGACCATTGAAAGTTAGAAAGTTTTGAGCAAATGCATGAAGTTCAAATTGAGTAAGCTTGATATTTTGGACTTTTGGGCCTTGGTTTTGAGATCCAAATGTGTGTTACACCCTTCATCCAGCTCAGAATTCATTCTTACACCTTTTGGCCTTGTTTTATTTTAATTATTTTAATTATTTTTTATTTAATTCATTAATAATTTAAAATAAAATAAGATAAAATCATATCTTTTTGTACAAGAGTCCAAGCCCAGTTTTAGCCCTAAAAATTCTCTATATATCCAGACATCAAGACAAGAGCAAAGACACGAAATCCTTGCACCACAAAATTGTCAAAAAATTTCTAAATGTTTTCAAGAACCCTAAAATTCTCAAACACTTATTACACTACCTTTAACCAAAAGCTTGTGATTCTAATCAATTCCATTCATCCCCAGGGTAAGCTTGGATCATTTACAATGATCCAAATGGCCAGAAAACACTCATGAAAACATCATGATTTCATCCATATTTAAAATTGTGTATTTTTTATTTTACTGCATTCTAATGTTTACTAACGTTTGATATGTGTTCATGAGGTCTAATATTGTTGAATAGAGCAATCCCAGGGGTCCCATGCATGCTAGACTACAAAACACCATGTTTGCTCCGATTGATTTTGCTTGCTTCAAAACTCATGATCCAAGGACTTTTAGCCAAAACTAAGCCCATATTTGGATTCAAGAGGGTTAAATTAGGGGGGATAGGATGTTTTGGATCATTAACCATTTGAATTTCACATGTTCAAAAAAATAGGTCGACAGAGAAGACGACCGGAGCTAGGGCTCTGGCGCCTCTTCGACCAATGTATTTTGTTTTATATTATATTTTTTTTGTGTAATTATAGGAACAAATGAAACAACCACCATAGTGGCAGAAGCACACGTGATAAGGCATTAGTCTCAAAGGTCCTGAGTTCGATCTAGCTTTTTGACACTTTTTTTCTTTAATATTTCATATGTTTTGCAGGTTAATGATAAAACATGTTGAACGCGTATCCTTACACAGGCGTGCCCCTGACTCAGTTGGTACGCATGCTCCCTGGAGATGCAGGGGGCGTGGGTTCAACACCCACCCCCAACAATCTTTTTCCTTATTCTCTTTATTAACTTTATTTTCTTAATTTTCTTTTTTTTCTAACTTAACCCTAATTTTCTTTAATAAACCCTCTTTTTTTTTAATTAACATTAAAACAAATTAGGTTTAGTTTCTTTCTCTTAGATTAATTTTGATTTTTTATTTATTAAAATTAATTAGGATAATTAATCTCGATTAGTTTATTTACCTAACTTTTTCGATTAAATTAAAATCAACCTAAACTTTAGGGTTTGCTCAATTTAATCAATTAGGTTTAGGTTAAATCATCAATTATTTTTCATCAAACAATTCCTCCATTTTATTTTTTTGCGCGCTTTATTATTTTCCATTAGTTTTTTCCTATTATGTAACTGCTACGGAATAGCTTAAATTAGAGTTTTTACTTTCTTTCTTTCCCCAATTTTTGTGGTTTGTACCTCCTTCCCCGAAGCTTTGTAATAGCATAGGACATTTAATTTTTGTCTTTACTGCTTTCCTTATAACTGCTAGTAATTAGGGCATGTATGGCAAGATCTAAAATCAATTGTTAGATAACCCTAATCAAGATTAAATAAATGAACCAAACCACTATTCACATACGCACCTCTAGGGTAACCCCACTTGTTGCCTTTCGATTAAGCAGTCATGTCCTGCAAACGTGGGGACACTTTAGTAAAGTCCCTCCGATACAAAAGATCATAGTCCCTCGATGATGCCTTCGGTAAACGATCTTAGTCCCTTACGATAAAATTACTAAAATGCCCTACGAGTTTCCTTTATGACTGTACCCACGCCTGTCCCTTCACATCCAACGATAGAGCTTCCTACTAACTAATGGCAGGATAGAACTATCTAAGGAGGAGAAAAATAACACGGAATACTTTTGAGTAGGTAGATAGCTCGTAATCGCTTGCTCACAAAAAACATCTTTTCAAAAACACTTTTCTCTAAAATATTTTCAAAACATACACTTTGTATGCATTCTCAAGTGGTACAAGAATCATTACAAAGTTTGCCAAACTTAGGCATTTTCAAAATATTTTCAAACACACGAACACAAAGCATTTTCAAACAAAGTGAGCTAGCGATTAAGAGCTCGTAGATAACTACGGATGAAAAGGGTTCTAACACCTTCCCTTTTCATAACCTACCCTCCGAACTCAGCAAATTCTCGAAGGTCTTTCCTATTCTTTACACCCTTTACTTATTGGATAAAAGTAAAGTCGGTGGAGATTCTAGCTATCCGCAACATTTGCGATAAAACGCAAAACAAGTCAGTTCTCCCACCATATTACAGAACTGGCGACTCTGCTGGGGAAAATACTAAAAGTGGGGTTACCTTAGAGTTAGATCACTTTTAAATGCTTTCTTTGTTTGATTTTTCTATTTTATTTTAAAGGGTTGTTTGGGTTATTTCTTACAAAGATCCTATACCCAGATCTGGGAAACATTTTAGGTAAGTAGCGATAGATCATGGAAACTATACAGTGTATACCGATATGGTTGAGATGATGGCTACGTTAGTGTGACACATTGGTTTGTACTGGTATCCCTTGAGTTAGTCGTGGAGCATACTAGGCTGTCGCGTGGTGTCATAAGCACTAACTGACCTTAGAACCTTAATTGACCTAACTTAGCCATTAGAAGGTAGTGAGATAGTCGGCTTTGGTGTAGTCTGAAGTTGGTTGATACTCGATACTACACTCATTTAGATTCGACTCTCGAGTTTTGTTTAGTGGCAATTCAGTTGCCGGTCTAGACGAAACTTGTAGGAAAGATCAGTGATATTGAGATCCCTAGAACCCGGTGACTTCTTTAGGACAAGTTTGAGCCAACTAAACTTCAAGAGGTTACTTACCTACAAACCCTGTGCAAGCCTGAACCTAAGGCCTTGTGTGCTTTGCTTGTGTTTGATTTATCTATTTGAACATGTTATCATGACATCATAACATCATAACATCATCATATCATGACTAACCATTTCAAGGATCTAGGGGAAAAATAGAGGTTGTTTTAATATTATAAACAAGTAATGTTTGAATCAATGAAATAAAAACAAATCTTTATATACTAAAATTATCCAGAACCTTACATGAACAAATCAATATAGATATCGAATCAAATCTTAAACAAAACAATACAAAATCAAACTAATTCAAAACTTATCAAATCTAATCAATTACAAATCTTCAAATTCCTAATCTACTGCAAATAATGACAATTACATTAAAACTTTCCTAAAATAATCTAATCTAAAATACTATAAAAACCTAATAAATCTAAAACACAAAAGAATAAAAAAAATTTACAAATTTTTTTTTCGAAAAGGAGGGATTATTACAGAGCAGAGGAATTTACAAAGAGAAATTTTTATAATAAGAATAAATTAAGAGATCTGAACCTCGGCGCAAGTCCGCCGCTCCAACTTAGGGTTTCAACATCTGAAACCCTAGATCTCCTTGAACTGTCATTGCCATCATTAAATTGTCGTCGTCGTACCCGTCGAACAAAAAGGAAACAGGATTAGAAACCTAGAATCGGAGGAACACACTTGAAGATACACGACACAGAAGGTAACGAATCACTTAGCTTCTTTTAGTTTTCTTTGCAATTGATGAGGTTATGTTTGATCTGAGGGTTGGGTGGGGTTCGATTTGGGGGCCTGATTGAAAAGATCACCCCCGATCAAGGCTCGTGGGTAGCGGTGGCAATTAGGGTTTGGATGTTTGTTTAGGAAGAAAGAAGGAAGAATAAATCAGGAAGAGAGAGAACATAACGAATAAAATGTTTGGCAAATGAAATTTTATTATGTCCTATGATCCAAGGTGTGCCATCACATGTTCGTTATCATGCACCATCCATCATGTCCACATGATCTCAATCTAACGTCCCTGATACGCGTACCTACCATATTACAGTGTTCCTGCCCGCGCGCTGTCCAAACAGACTCTCCACAATTCACCCTTGGGCCAGGCCCAACTTTTTACACCCCCTTTTTATTTTGTTTTACTAATCTCGTGCAAATCTGCACCCCCTTGAGCTTCCGGGCTTAGATCGAATACCTGGATCTAAGGCCTTGTTTTTCACACCTCCCAGTTTTACTAACCTGTATAAAATGACACCCCTTGCGCTGTTGGGCCAAATCCAATATCTGAATTTTGGCCCATGTTGTTAACAACCCCTATTTTACTAGCCTAACGTAATTCACACTCTCCATGCGTTTTTTAATTTATTTACTTTTTATTATTTATTATTTATAATTTTTATATTTTATATATTATTTTTTTACTATTATAAATCAAATATATTTTCTAAATCTCATCAAAAATATTTATTTATTTATTGCATTAAAATAATTTTTTTAATCATGCATTAAATAGACATTTTTCATAATTAATACATTAAAAAACACTTAACCAACAATAAATTCCTTTGCATAATCAAATTAATTCAAAAATTAATTTTCAAAAATGGGTTACGAATATATTTTAATTACCTGCGCGCTTTGTCCAAAATCTCCGCTATTCACACACCTGAACTAACTACAAGGAGAATTCGAAATATATTCGTAATCCGTAAAAAATACCAACCCATGCGAACTATAAATTGAGACTCTGATTCCTCATAAGAGGATACGTAGGCATATGATAAAAATCGTGGTGAGTTCCCTTATTAAAAAATTAAAACCCGTACCCTAAACCTTTAAAACCTAAACCCTAGTATCCTTGTGAACAAGGTAGATGAGGGGTGCCTAACACCTTCCCTTCATCTAAAACAAAGTAAGAACCTAGAATCTCTGACTTATTTAGGATTAACCTTTATATTCCATTCCTTATGATAAAAATTAAAGGTGGCGACTCAATTTAAAACCGGTTACAACATCTGGTGACTTCACTGTGGACTTCAAATCTAGGTTTTAGTTTATTTTAGGTTTAGGCTTTTTGTGTTTTCTAATTTTGTTTTTATTTTATTTATTTAATTTGGTTTATTTATTGTATTTTTTTTATTTATTGTAATATTTATTTATGGTGGAATTTTTATTATTGCAAAATTATTTTCAAAAAACCTTAGAAAGAAGGTTTGTCTATTAGCCAAGGGGATACATCAGCCTTATGAGTTTATGTGACGACTTCGCCTAGAGTCGGTAGAATTCCACGAAAGAAATACGTCTCAAGAGACATCCTCTTGGGAAGTAGGACTTTGGGATGAAACATATGACTCTTTATACAACCTTTAAATTTGTTAAAGGAATATCTGTTGGAGTATGGGTTCTTTTTGGAACATAATGAAGCTTTTGAGAAAATATTACAAAAATTGGTGGATCATGGGGTAGTCCAATTCGGGTCATATCCTAAAGAAGAATATGTAGCAAAAATTGAGGGAAGTACAAAGAAGTCGTTGGTAATTCCTTACCAAGGGCCGAACCATAATAAGAAAACTCTTGTGATTCCATGGGGAGAATCAACAGAGACGTTAATAATAACACCAAAACAAACTCTAAGGGTACTAGTAGTTATAAAGACTATAATGATAATTAGGGGGCCATCTCCTACCCCTTACAAAAGTTATAAAGTAGTACCATGGAGTTATGTTTCGACTGTATACATCAATGACTTAAAATAAGAATGTGAGCCATCATCAAGCCAAGGACCTGCAATCTCAAATATAGCAGGAATAGGGGGTATGACCTGCAATGGTTGAATATTTGGCTCCGAGCCACCAAAGAAGGTCGATGTTATGGTGAAAAATAAAATTGATACGTTGGTGAAGGACAAAGGAAAAGCAGTGGTGGAAGCAAGTCAAGAACAAGAGCCTCCGAGCAAGAACTTTACTGATCAAGAAGTAGATGAATTTCTAAAGATAATCAAGTGGAATGATTATAGGGTGGTGGATAAACTTCACCAAACCCCATCCAAAATTTCTATACTCTCGTTTCTCATTAATTCAGAAGCGCACCGAGATTATATAATGAAGGTTCTGAGTTCTGCCCATGTTGCAGAAGAAATTACTGTGAATCAATTTGACAATGTTGTAGCAAATCTGACGTCTATATCACACCTGGGTTTTAATGATAGTGAGTTACCTCCACATGGCTGAGCTTACAACAAAACATTACAATCTCCATTCAGATAGGTACCATAAGCCTGTCCAGGGTACTAACTTATACTGGTTCCTCCCTCAACGTGTTACCAAAATCTAGCTTGATTAAATTGACACTAGATGATGTTGTGATAAGACCAAGTTCTACGATAGTTAAAGCTTTTGATGGTTCTCAAAGTTCAGTATTTGGAGAAGTGGACCTTCTTGTCAAGATCGTCCCGCACATGTTCTATATCACTTTTCAAGTCATGGATATAGAACCAGCATGTACATGTTTACTCGGGTGACCTTGGATTCATGCAGCAGGGGAAATCACTTCAACTTAACATCAAAAATTAAAATTCTTCGTTGAAGGGAGATTGGACATAATCTATGGTGAAGGGGACATCTTTGTAAGTCACATAGAATGCTACAAGTATATCAGTGATGATAAAGACTGTGTAGCTACACCATTCTAAGTCTTTGAAGTTGCCTCAATGGTTACCCTACCGGTGGAAAAAATCAAGAAACCTACTATGACTTCATGGAGAGATTTGAAAATAGTGATGGAAAATGGTTCCTCAAAGGGTTGGGGAAAGCTCCCAAAAATACTTGAGAAGAAGAATCGTTTTGGTTTGGGTTATGAATTATCAAAGGCTGCTCTGAAGGGCAAAGCACAGTTTCCTCCAATCCAGGAGACCTTTGTCAACAAAGGAGTAGAGCATGACAGACAGGTTGCAATGACATCTAACAAAGACAACATTAAAAAGGTGATTGATTTCATCCATGAATGCGCCCTAGGCGAAGAACTCAAGAATTGGACAGCTGTGGAAATTCCAGAGATCTTTTTATTTCTAAAGTATTTTTTCTTGTTTTTAAAAGAACCTATGTTAAGCCCGAGGCATAGGGGTTACTTGTAAGGGTCCCCCATTTTGTTTCAGACAGTATTCACGATTAATAAAAGTTATATTTAACATTCAATTAAGATCTATGTCTTTCTTTTGCATTTCTCTCTTACATTTAAAAATGGCAATACTTTTCTTCATATGCATATTCCAAATTCACGTACTAAAAATTGCACTAAAACATGATAAATGTGCAGATCCATGCCCAAAATCACCGATAATGTTACTGTTGTTATCTGATATAATTTTGATGCACCCATCAACCAAGATGAAGAGGAATATGATGAAGATCTTGAACTCTCCAGAGAATTGGTGAGGGAAATAGAGAGAAAAGCTAACAATAAACAACCGTACCAAGAACCCATTGATACCATTAATCTTGGCACAAAAGAATATCCGAAAGAGATCAAGCTAGGGGCAACATTAGAGAAGAGCGTCAAAGAAATTTTGATCAAGTTGTTACATGAGTACATGGATATATTTTTCTAGTCTTACAGAGATATGTTAGGATTGGATACAGACATTGTGGTGCACAAATTACCTCTTAAGGAAGGATGTTCTCCGGTTAGGCATAAGCTCGGAAGAACTTGTCTAGACATGTCCAACAAGATTTGATAAGAGGTCCTTAAACAATTTGATGCAGGATTCTTAGTGGTGGTAGATTATCCACCTTGGATAGCTAACATCGTGTTAGTAGCCAAGAAGGATGGCAAAGTGCACATGCATGTGGATTATCGGGATTTGAACAAAGCAAGTCCCAATGATGATTTTTTGTTACCTCACATAGACGTTTTGGTTGACAATACAGCTCAAGCTTTGGTATTCTCATTCATGGATGACTTCTCAGGCTATAATCAAATCAAAATGGCACCCGAAGACATGAAAAAGACTACTTTCATGACACCTTGGGGAACTTTCTGTGTCAAAGTAATGCCATTCGGTTTGAAGAACGCAGGGGCAACTTATCAACGGGCTATGGTCACACTATTCCATTATATGATTCACCAAGAGGTTGAAGTGTACGTAGTGATATGATTTCCAAATCTCATACAGAAGAGGATCACATCATACATTTACAAAAGTTATTTGATCGTCTGCGAAGGTTTAAACTAAGGATGAATCCAGGCAAATGTACATTTGGTGTCAGATCAGGAAAATTACTGGGTTTCATTGTAAGTCAGCATGGTATTGAGGTGGATCCCGACAAGGTAAAAGCCATACAAGAAATTCCAACTCCGAGAATAGAGAAAGAGGTTCGCGGTTTCTTAGGATGATTGAACTACATTTCAAGGTTCATATCGCACCTAACTACTACGTGGGAGCCTATATTCAAATTACTGCGAAAAGATCAGACAGTGGTATGGAATAATGATTGTTAAACAGCCTTCGAGACAATAAAGCAATATTTACAAGATCCACCTATCTTGATGTTACCAGTTCCAGGAAAGCCATTCATTATGTATCTAACAGTACTTGAAGGATCAATTGGATGTGTATTGGGACAACATGATGAAATAGGTAAAAAAGAGCATGTAATCTACTACCTCAGTAAGAAATTCACTGACTGCGAAACCAGGTAGTCACTTCTCGAGAAAACTTGTTGTGCATTGGCTTAGGCTACTAAAATATTTAGGCAATATATGTTAACTCATACCACATGGTTAATAGAAATAATGGATCCTTTAAAGTATGTGTTCAAAAAATTGGCTCTTATAGGAAGGATTGCCCGATGGCAGATGTTAATATCAAAATATGACATCCGATATGTTACTCAAAATGCCATCAAAGGTAGAGTACTAGCTGACCACCTGGCTCATCAGCAATTACCAGAATAACAACCAATGAAGTTCAACTTTCTAGACGAAGATGTCATGGTTATAGGTGACTACGAAATACCAGGGCCTGACGAAGGACCTGAACCAGGGGCACGTTGGATACTCATGTTCGATGGAGCTTCAAATACATTGGGGCACGACATTGGGGAAGTTTTAGTTTCTCCTAAGAATTATCATAAATCTTATACTGCGAGGTTATGTTTTGACTGCACCAATAATATCGCTGAATACGAAGCTTGCATCCTGGGTTTAGAAGCGGTTTTCAATCTAAGAATCAAACATCTCGAAGTATTTGAATACTCCACTCTAGTCATATACCAAGTTAACAGTGAATGGGACACTAAACATCCCAAATTGATTCCACATCAGGATCATGTTTTAAAGCTAACTATGGAATTCACTAAGATCACCTTTAGTCATATCCCACGAGAATAAAATCAGATGGCGGACTCCTTGGTAACTTTATCAGCCATGTTCAAAGTAACTTGGCCAAACCACGAACCGTACTTTACAATTAGACATTTCGAAGAGCCTGCATATTGCCTTGATATTGAAGAGGGACCGGATAACAAGCCTTGGTTCTATGACATTAAGAGGTACCTTGAAAAACAAGAATATCCAGAAAA
Source organism: Vicia faba (assembly GCA_948472305.1). NCBI lineage: Eukaryota > Viridiplantae > Streptophyta > Magnoliopsida > Fabales > Fabaceae > Vicia > Vicia faba. The sequence continues at coordinate 1,492,444,337 of OX451735.1, read as the reverse complement.
TTCCTCTATCATTGACAAAGGAACTTTGCGGAAGCTATCCTAAAAATTATTTTTGAGTGGTGATGTGTTATACAAAAGAAACTATGATATGGTGCTACTTAGGTGTGTGGAGAAACAAGAGGCAGATATGTTTATGAGAGAAATCCATGAAGGTACTTTTGGAACTCATACAAATGGGCATGCCATGGCTAGAAAAATCCTACGACTGGGTTATTATTTGTTAACAGTGGAAGCCGATTGCTATCATTATACAAAGACATGACATAAATTCCAAATCTATGCCGACAAAATAAATATGCCACCAACTCCTCTGAATTTCATGAGCTCTTCTTGGCCATTTTTGATGTGGGGAATTGATATGATAGGCATGATCAAACCTAAAGCATCTAATGGACACCGGTTCATATTGGTTGTCAATGATTACTTCACCAAATGGGTAGAAGCGACATCCTACGCAAACGTGACAAGTCAAGTGGTTACTCGATTCATCAAACAAAATCTCATATGCAGATATGGGGTCCCAAGCAGAAACATTATGGATAATGGGTCCAATCTGAACAACAAAATGATGAAGGATCTATGAGATAATTTCAAGATCAAGCATCATAACTCTTCACCATATCTACCTAAGATGAAGGGGGCCTTCAAATCCGCCAATAAGAACATCAATAAAATCATTCAAAAAATGGTGAAGACATACAAATATTGGCATGAAATGCTTCCCTTTGAACTGCATGGCTATCGTACTTCGGTGCACACATCAACATGTGAAACTCCTTTCTCTCTGGTATATGGCATGGAGGCAGTACTCCCAGTTGAAATATAGATTCCATCACTTTGAGTTCTAATGGAAACAAAGCTTGAAGAAGCAGAGTGGTTCAGACGCGACTTGATCAGCTTAACCTCATTGAAGAGAAATGCTTAACAGCTTTGTGCCACGGTCAATTATATCAGGAGCGGATGAAGAAAGCCTTCGAAAAGAAAGTCCACCTTCGAGTGTCCAAAGAATGAGATTTGGTACTCAAGAAGATTCTTCTACCTTTCCTCTATTCACGTGGTAAATGGACACCCAATTATGAAGGTCCATATATGGTAAAAACAACATTCTCCGTTGGTGGTCTCATCCTCACAACAATGGATGGGGAAGAACTACCACATCTGACAAATTCAGACGTAATAAAAAAATATTATGTATAAGAAAGCTCGCTAAGTTCGAACCATAAACGGGCGACTTAGGAAAAATGGAGCGTCCCGGTGGATTGAAAACTCTAAGGGGAGATCTAGGCAAAAATTAGGTACATACACAAAAAATTATCGCGGTGGATTGAAAACCCGAGAGGGCGATCCAGGAAAAAATTAGGGATCTCATTCAAATAAATAAAGAACAAAAAGACTATGATCTACAAACCACGACCACAACCACGAAGGAGAGAGATGGGTCCAAATCATTTGGCTCGGAAGCTAAGGAGATTGGAACTATCAAAAGGACATTGGAGAAACAACAATAACAATTATCATTTTCATTGCCATTTATAGTTTTTATAAAAAAATTATGTAATTACCTCTTTCAAAGAATTTTATCTTGTACTCTCACCTATTCAGAGGCATATCAATAAAACCTTTAATTTTTCCATCCTTCAACTGTGTTTTTCTTTTCAGACTTGTTTGCAAAATACTACGATTATTTTTGTGAATATTACGTTCAAATCATTTTGGGGAATTGACATACAAATAAAAGCATTTGATAAAATCATCAAAAAGAATTTTGGTTAGAAAAATGTCGAAATAAAATACACGTCTATGTCCACGCCTACGCTTGCGCCTGCGATACAATTATCTATGACACATTGACACTGTTCACCATGATTTATCAAAATTCAAAACGACTTAGAGATACAACATTTAGCAAGAAACAACGTTGGGGAAGTTGGTGACTACGAGAACCCGGTGGTTTAAAAAAGGAGAATTATAAAAAACATTTGCAAAATATTTAGGGCATACACATACGAAACATTCGGGGCATATACACACATAATCATTTTGGTATATGAGCATACAAAATATTTGGGACATATATCACACTTGGGCAATACATCAATTTAGGGCATTATGCATATACATCATGCATGGCATCTTGCAAAGCTGCTTTGGTTAAAATTGAGAATTTTCTTGGGGTCCATCATTAGAAAGCTTATCTGTGCGAACTATATAGTTTAAACTTTAAGCAATTTGGGGTTTATTTCTTCATGTTTATAGTCATGGTTGAGGACGACACAACCAACGTCATCAATGAATTTGGGGTTTATTTCTTCATGCTGATAGTCATGGTTGAGGACGACATAACCGACATCATCAATGAATTTGGGGTTTATTTCTTTATGTTGATAGTCATGGTTGAGGACGACACTGTTGTACCCCAATTTTTGCCCCTAAGATCCCTTCACCATACCATATTGATTCAATCACAACAAGATCGCATTAGGGCTTTTGGTTCTCCTTCCTATCTTTAGCTTTTCTCTTTGAGGAATCACCAAGCACCTTGACTTGTTTTTCTTGTGTAATCATTCATGTTTTTTTTACTTTCCTTTTAATTAATAAAATTCAATGTTGGTTTGTCTTACTTGTCAACAATGTAGGTAAAGGCAACGAGGCTTAGCAAGTTGATCCATGGGTTCATGAGTTTATTTCCATGACATAGTTAATGAATCTTGAGAAGTTGAAACCTCACCATTGAATTTGTTTTGGAAGGGATAGCATGGCAAGGTTATTTAGGTTCACTACATTTCCAAGTTATCAAGATTTGATCCAAAAAGTACAAGGGGTTGATTGAAAAATAGTCATGGTTGGACAAGGTCTTGTTCCCATTGGTCACAAGTGCATTTTTCTCTCAATTATCAAGATATGGAAGTGGTTTTGGTTTCTATGAGTTCTCACTATCATCCTCAACAACTTATATTTACAAATCATTTGTTTTGGTACAAGAATTTTGTTCAAAATTGTCAAAGTTCCTCAAAGCATTTTCTTGATCTAGGAGTTAGGGTTTTGAACTTCAAAGAAGCATATATTGCTCATCTTTTAGTATTTTTGAGTGATTCCAAAGACATACTTATCTTAAAAGGGTTATCAACAAATCACTTCAAAAGTTCCAATTAGTTTTCATGTAGAAGAAACTTGATGAAGAAGAATGATTACAAGTCCTCTAGATGAATCCCCAATTTTCCACGTGTGACTTCAAATGATCATAACTTGGTAAATTTTTATCACCTTGAGCCCATTCTTTTTCCAAAATGATCTTGAAGATGTGAACTTTATATATTCTTTTATGTTCAAAGTGAGAAAATGGATGGAAATTTCCTTAAGGATACAAAATATTATAGGTCATTTCATGATTTTTACCCACTTCAACAATTCATAACTCTCTCAATTTTTGGATATTTTTAATGGTTCAAGTTCCAAAATATCATTCAAGAGATCTACTTCATGACATCTTTTTTGGTCAAGAGCAAATTCCAAGTAGAAGGCTATGTTTGGATGCAAGACATTATAGGTCACATTTGAATAAGAATTTGAAATATTTCTAAGTATGGAAAGTCAACCCTTTTTCTACAACTTTGACTCAACACAACTTTCAGCTCAATAATTCACTTGATTTCATTCTTTTTCCATTGCAAGGATTGTAACCTCATCTTTCCAAAGCATCAAGAATCATGCCTTAAGACCCATTGAGCTAAGAATGCCATCGGATTGAACTTGGTAACTTGGAACGAAAGTTTTCCCATAAGCCAGAATTTAAAGTCTTTGTTTTGGCTTCTAATCACAAGTTTTCCACGTGTTTATGCCTCTAAACATGTTTAATGAAGTTCCGTAATTGATTAGCACAACAAAACGCGCGTTTTGGATGAGTTTTGATCAAATTGGAAGTCACACTTTTCTTGTTTGCAACTTCACACGATTTCCCTCCAAACTTCATCATTTCACACGCTTGGACATTCCATTTGATTCCCTATAAATAGAGGGTCATCCCCTATTCATTTCCTCAAGCTTAGATAGCCAAAATTACCCTGCCACACTTGTTCCCTAACTCATAATTCAGCAACTTTGAAATCCATTCTCAAGCCTTTTTCAATCCAATTTTTTCATCAATTCACCTTCCTTGATCTTCCCTGCAGCTAACCATATAATTACATTCAAGAATCGTGCCCTATATTGCTCCATAGAAGTCCAGTTTCAGAGCTCTGCAACTCAACTTCAATAGGAAGATTCCTTCATCAATTCTTCAAAACTTTGATATCATTGTGATGCTCTCATTTCCCTGGTTCTAGTCGCAACACTTACTTCTTACTGGAAACACATTTTGACCATGAAATTTCAAATCCCTTTTCAAAACTTTCTTTCCAAATTGCTTGAGCTACATTTTATATAAATTTGGCGTGAGGGTGTGGTTGTCTTCGTCTTGAAGAGAGGAAGCGAATGGCATAGGTTTGAGCTTCTGATTTTACAGTTTGAGAGACCTACAATTCACGTTGGCTGGAGGTTGAAGATGACCAACGTGTCATCTTCCAACCAATGATGGCACGCCACTTGTTATTTTTTAATTCTGATTTAATAATTGATTTAGTACTTTATTCACTAATGACCATGATATGCACAGCGCGCCAGATCCCTTGGATTTGATTACTAACGCGTTTTGACTCTCATCCAATGGTTCACATATTTTTGACTTTTATTTTCTTTTCTGATTTTTTATATTTAATTGTTTTAAACTTCAAAAAATCATAAAAAATTCATTTTTAGTCCAAAAAATCTAAAAAAATTATGAAAAATATTTTTGATTATTCTCTTTCTGATTTTTATTTTTCACAATTTAATTGTGTTTTGGTTTGTTTTATAAATTTACACTTTATTGGAATTGTTTTAAATGTTTAAAGATACTGTTATGCATTTTTAAATTCTGAAAAAAATTATGGAATGATCCAATGATATTGTGACAAATATTGGTGATCTTATTTTATTTTTGTTTCTGACTTTTCTATTTTTTTTATCATTTATGGTTTATTTTACCCCTTTCTTTTAATTTTAAAAATAGTTTCTGACTTTAAAAAATTTCCAAAAAATCTATAAAATTATTTTAGTTCATTGCTGATTTTTCTATGGTCTTACTTTTATTTCTTGATTAATTTGGACATAGTTGATATTTTTCTCTTTTATTTCTATTTTTAAACATTATTTTTAAACCTTTTTGTATATATTAAAATGTAATATTATTTTGTGATTATTTTCTAGCTGATCTTGGCTTTAAATTTTTGATCATGAACTTTATTAACATCATTGGATCCATGGTGTTGAGTCTAACTCCACAAAAATAGATGAATAATTTTAATAATAGTTTGATTAAATTTAATCCAAAAGTGGTTTGTATATTCTCTCCCATTCCTTTTCATCTCATCCCATTCTTATTGCACTAAATGTTGTTGGAGTATGATCTCTATATCATGTCTCAAAATAAATGGTCCATAGATTGCTATTGACCGACCTTAAAATAGGTGTGACTTCTATATAAATCCACTTACGATTGCTTAACATAGCGATAAATTTTGTCCCAATTCGAATAAATGATCATTCGTGGCCCAAACTTATGTTTGCAAGCCCAAGTATATTAATTTGATCTCTTTGATCCAATAACCTTGAGTTTCATTTTGTGGAGGCTTTGGTTCTGCCAATCCTCTAATTGATCTACAATACCTTTGGTCAATGCGAATCACTTAAACATTGTTGATCGTTAAATGATACTCATAAGGATTCCAAATGGATGATATACTTGACAAAAAGCAAATGCAACTTGTTGTGTGGGGGCTTTGGTTCTACCAATCCTCTAATGAGTTCCAAATGCAAGTTTCAAGATGATCGTCCAACTAACCACTAATCACTAATAATTGATTTTATTTTGTGTTTTTATTTTATGTTCTTTACTTTATGCACCATTTACTTTTAGCATTTACATTTCATGCTATTTTTCATCTTTGCTTACTTGAGCCCCTTTATATTCTTGTCATTTTATATTTTGCTCACTTGAGCTTTTCTTTTCTTTTAAAGACACCTAATAATCAACATAAACCCTAAAAATCTTTAATGATACTTGGACTATTTGGTTACTATCCTCGGCATTATGGAGCATTGGACTTTTAAAACTTAGGATTAGAAACCTTGGCCTATGATTGGAGACCTTGTAATCTTATCTGATTATTTTGTCTAGAGCTCTTGAGATTTACCTCAAGACATTGGGTTGATTGTTTGTTTTGTGTGCAGGTTATTGTGATTACACCCTTTGTTTGTAATCTGGAATTCACCCGTATACAACCGTTACTCTGCCCAATTTTTGTGAAGACTTAATACACTTGAAGTTTGGTTCTCTCAAGAGGTCTAGTACATTTGCTTGTTTGGTTTCAATCCAAAGAATGGGAATTCTATTTTGGCTCATAATGTCAAATATTGGCTTCTTGTTGGTTATATGGTTCTTATCCATTGCTTTTACCTTATGCTTTAGGATAGCCTCTTCTTCTCCTCCCATCTTCTTTAATTTCAAAAATCTTCTCCCCCCTTTTGAAAATTCTTCTTGTTTAAAACTTGAATTACTTTTATAATAAATTTGGACTTAGGTCCATGCATTTTCAAACATTTTCATAAATAAACTCCAATAAACTTAACAATACTTTGACATTTTTGTGAGAAGACTAAAAGTCAATCAATCTCATTTCAAACCATTTTGCCACTTTGGCTTTTATCTTTAAATTTTTCTCAAAAGGTTGAACTCTTGTCAATCCTTTTAGTGATGCAAACAACTATACTTCTACAATATATAGTAAAGAGAGATATTTTCCACTTGGGTGTTGAGTGAGGCATTGTTGATTTTAAAATCCAAGCCATATCCTCCATTTTGAGATGATGAAAATTATCCTTTCTCATGATTGTGGGTAGTATATATGTTTTCCACATGGACAATGACGATGATGTGTTATCTCATAAAATTGACCAACACATTTGTGTTTTAAAATTTTTAAAAGAGGAACTACGTGTACCCTGATCCCCTATTGCACGAAAAGGTGGTACGTAGGCACTAAAGGTTCTCAACCGCGGCGGATGCAAAAATAATAAATATATTTCTTTTCTCACCTCCACCATCTATTTTATACAACATATTTCATAGCCAAAATATACAGATTTTTCAAAGAGGTTCCTGTGGAGTACTGCAGATGTTTAGGGTGCTAATACATTCCCTTTGCATAACCAACCCCCTTACCTTGAATCTTTCCCCCTCTTTTTGGGTTATTCGCTCTTTTCCCATTCCTTTGGAAACAATAAAGCGCGGTGGTGATTTTTATTTTGATTTGTATAAGTCTAGTCAATCCAATGGCTTAGTCTTGAACATTTCTACCCTACAAAAAAATGGGGACTTCACTGGGGACAGATTGACCTTTTGTTGGTCCATCCCTAAGTGGGTTGAGCCTATCTTTGTTTGTATCTGTATATGTGTTTTTATTGTTTTTGTGTTATATGTTGTATAATGTTTGTCTGGGTTTTCTTGGTTTTCAGGATGCTTGGTGATTACTTATAAGTCCTATACCCGGACTTGGGCAAACTTTAAGATAGGACGGGCGGTATATTCATGTTAACTTTAAGGGAGTAATCCCAAAAAAGGAGGCATGAGATCCCCCACTCAGTGCCGACCCCTTTGACTGTAGTGTCGTTTACCGTGTGTGATCGGTGGATCTGGAACTGACTGTTTAACGCTGGTTCGCGAAATGTCACGGAAGCAAGAGTCGCCACCGTCTTTTATTTTCTCCAACATGGACAGGACAAAAGCACAGCAAAATTCCTTATGAGAATAGTTCTCGGTTCGGGAGGTAGATTTATAGAAAGGGAATGTGTTAGCACCCTTTCTATCCATGGTTATCCATGGGCTCTTAGATACTTGCTCATTGTGTTTTCAAAAGTGTTTGCTTTTCAAAGTGTGAGTGGGTTTGAAAAAAGTTTCGTTTAAAGATTTCAGATCGACTCTTGTATCAGTCCTCAAGAGTGTTTGAAAAATTGTTTTGAAAGCTTTTTGAAAAGTGTCGGTGTGAAAAGAAGTTTTTGATTTGTTTTGAATTAGAGCAAGTATCTACGAGTCATCTACCTACCCTAAGGAATTAGTCTGTGTAAATGTCCTTAAGGTAGTGCCATCCCACCATTGAGAGGTAGGTAGCACCACCGTTGGAGGTGTTCGGGTCAATTCGATGGTTAGGGACAGTGTGGTCACCAGAGCAATAGGAAGACACCTTAGAAGCTACCCCCATGCCATGTTCATGGACATGAGGACTTACTAAAACGTCCTCTACTCGAAGACCACGTTTCGAGGGGCAAGGCAACAGTGAGGCGTACCCTAAGAGTGGTGTGTGAATTGTGTGTCATTTTCAGTATTTATTTGTCTTGATCATGCATTGAGTGTTCTACGCTTTGATTTTATTTGGGCATACATTCTTTCATGTGATTATTAGCAGTTAAGGGTGCGGGAATTAAAATGCGGAAAAATAAAGGTCCTACGCTATTACAAGGCGCGGGTCTACATCGCCAAATTAAACCAAGACCCGATTTGAATGAAAGTACGGAAAGTAAATGTCCTAATTATCTATTACAAGGCTTTGGGATAAATACATTATATTCACAAAAGAAATAAAAATAAATGTGCGAAAAGAAATAAGAATCGAGTGCGAGGGCGTTGGACCCTTTAAAGAAATTAAATTGGAATTGAAAGTAATTAATGATAAATAAAGAAAAGAACTTGTTTTTATGTTTTTTTGTATTTATGAAATTAAAGAGAATTAATTGAAATTTAAAAGTTAAATAAAACACTAGTTCTAAATTGTTTTTAATTTATTAAAAAAATGTTTAAGTTTGACCTAATTTAACCTAATTATTTAATGACAAATTTATTTACAAAATAATTAATGGTTAATAATAATAAGGACAAAAATTATTTATTGAGAAAAGAAAATAAATGAAAATGCTAAACCTAATTTTTATGTATTTTATTTATTTAAAAAAGAATTAAAGTTAAAACCCTAAATTAAAACTAAATTGGTTATTAAATTTATTTACAGAATTAATAGAAATTAATATTAATGAAACATATTTTTATTGTTTTATGATTTTCTGATTTTATATTATAAAGTTATTTTGTGGAATTAATTAAAAAAACAATAAAACATAATGAAAATAAATAAAAGAAAAGAATAAAAAGGGGAAAGAAAATGCAAACATAGGGGGGTGTTGACCCAATTTTGGAGGTTAATTTGCAGCAGTTTGGCCCATTAGATTGAGGCCTTTTTGACTTTTCAGTGATTGTGTATTGGTGGTTGACTGATGTGTATGGTGATCTACACATCCTGGCCGTTGGATTGGAGTTGTTGGGCGCGTGGTAAGCAAAGATGTGAAGCTGCATGGTAGACCCTGGGGCATGTACTTCATGGAAGCATGTTAAAACAAAATATATTGAATAAGTGGGGGACCTGGGAATCGAACCCAGGTCCCATTGCCTACGTGACAACACAACAACCACCAAGCCAAGCGCGTTTCTTTGATATTATAGTGGACACTGATCAATACATGTAAAACGAATGCTATTGGTGTAAAACAAAAAAATTAGCGCGAAGATTTGAATCTTCCATTCATGTCCAGACACACAAGCATCATCTTCTTCTTTCTTCTGCAACTAAAAGCAAATAGCGGGGGTTTTAAACCCCCACTAACCTTAAGCCTGAAAAATAACGATTAGCACATGGTGAAAAAGAAAAAGGGCGCGAGGTATGGTTTTGAATCGTCAGGAAGTTCTGATTCCAATGGTATAGATCTCGTTGCCTAATTTTTCCTCATGAAGAAGTCCCTAATTTCAAGCTCCTGAAACCCTAGAAAATTTCCATGGCAACTTTGGATATAGGCGATATTAATTCAATTCAATGACACCATTAGCTTCAGTATGATCATATTAGTATAAAACAATAATGAAAATGCATGAACAAGGCCTGGAAATCAAAACACGATTATCCAATATTTCAAGAAAAGTTTGATTTTGTTATACCGATTCTGGATGTATGGGGCTTGGAGAGGTGTTGAATCACGCTCAGGAAAGTCCCAGCAATTGTTTGGAATCCTCCTTAGGCCTTGAAAGGAGCTCTATGTATGTTTTCAGTTTTGAGAATTTTGTGAAAAAATGCAAAGTTGTTTGGTGTTCTTGGGCGCAGCTTGCTTCTTCTTTTGATTAGGGTTGTCTTTGTATATGTATGAGGAATGATTTAGGTTAACAAAACAAGTCCATAATCCTTTGCATTCATGTTTTGGAGATTTGATATTTCCATATCTTTTTCAATCTTTTTCCATTGAGATCTTGCCAAATTTAGATGATTTTGTCTCCTTAAGAAGGTGCACGAAATCTCTATCACATGTGGAAGGTATTTGCTGCATAAAAGGATTTAAAAACATTGATTTAGTATTTTTGTCATATTTAATTTTAATTAAGTGAATTAATAATAATAATAATTCAAATAATTAATCAAAAATGAAAAAATAAATCCCTTGGATGTCAATGGGTCGTGCATAGTTTTTGGGTGATGATTCATGGAAGAAATTGAGGCCCATTAGCAATTTTGAGGCATTTGAAGCAAAGTTGACTTTTCAAAATTCCCAAAAAATTCCCAACTTCCACAAGGCATATCTTGCTCATTATTTAAGATTTGATCATGTTCTTGGACATTTTGGAAAGGTCTTGAAGTCCTCTAACCAATGTATTTGGTCCCATGTCATTTTGATTTACCAATCTCAAGTTATGGTCCTTGACTTAAAGTGCCTTTTTGTTGACTTTTGAAAATGACCTATAACGTTGAGATTTATAACTTTTTGTGAGAGCATTTCTTGGACTTGAAGTGTGAAGATGAGTTGTAGGAAATTTCAATCTCTTCAAAATGAGCTTTGGATGGAATTTTTCTGATAAACCATGTGGGAGTTATGCCCTGGTCAAGTTACAGTTGACTTTTTCAACTGACCAAATATGGAAACTTTTGCATCTTGAGACTTTTTGAGCCATGCCTTGAGAATCATGATCAAGAATTGATAAAATGATGTTTGTGGCTTCAAAATAAGATGTTGACCAAAAATTTTGACTTTTGACTATCAAATGACCATTTTGCCCCTACAGTTGACTGTGATGCAATTAGGGTTTTTGACTGTGCAATTTTGTGCTGTAAGTCTTGAAACTTGGCATAAGGATGCTTGACAATGTTTATGGGCATGTGGGACTTGTTTGGACCCTTGAAAACTTCAATTTCTTTGCCAGAACCAAAACCCTAATTTTTGACTGTTAGGAGGCAATTGGACTGTGCAACCCTTGAGATATTTTGAAGCATGATCTTGGCAAATCTTGAAGAATATGGGAGGGAAAATTTTAGGATACAACAGTTGCCCCTGTTCAATCTTCTTAGACCTGAGGATGTAGATTGGCTGACGTGCCTTTCGTAATCCGAGGGTGGAAGATGATTGAACACTAGAGTGCCCAGAAATTTACGCTCACATAGTAGTGTGATGGTGGGAATGGGCTTACATATGCCATTTGGAGATTGATGGATAGGAAGATGGGCTTACAGATGCCATGTTGAGCGGTGATGGATAGGTGGATGGGCTTATAGATGCCATCTGGGTGTCGATCGCGTAAGAGATTCCTTAGCGAGAACTTGCGTACCTGAAAAAAGAAAGATAATTACCTGGCCTGTTACAGGAGTTGGTCTTCAGACTCTTTATAGATGTGCACCCTGGTTGGTTACAGGAATCGAATCTTCAACCTTTTCAGACGTGCCCTGGCGAGATACAGGAATCGAGTTTGGAGTTTCAAACGGTGATGAATGAATCAGGGATGGTTACTACCTCAACGGGGCGATGAGAGAACCTTGGGCGATTACTATCTCAACAGTAACGATGAGAGAATCTGGGGCGATTACTACCTCAACAATAACGATGAGAGAATTTGGGGCGATTACTACCTCAACAGTAACGATGAGAGAATCTGGGGCGATTACTACCTCAATAGTAACGACGAGAGAATCTGGGGCGATTACTACCTCAACAGTAACGATGAGAGAATCTGGGGCGATTACTACCTCAACAGTAACGATGAGAGAATCTGGGGCGATTACTACCTCAACAGTAATGATGAGAGAATCAGGGGCGATTACTACCTCAACAGTAACGATGAAGGAATCTTGGATGTCTTCTGCTGAGTCTTCATTAGGAAAATCTTTAGGAATCGATTTAACTGGACCAGGGAAGGCCTTTGACTGAATCGGCATCAGAAAAACCTTTAGGAGTCGATTTAACTGAACCAAGCAAAGTCTTCGAATCTTCAACTGAGTCTTCATCAGAAAAATCTTTAGGAATCGATTTAACTGGACCAGAGAAGGCCTTTTACTGGATAAGAATCAGAAAAATCTTTAGGAGTCGATTTAACTGAACCACACAAGGTCTTGGAATCTTTAACTGAGTCTTCCTCAGAAAAATCTTTAGGAATCGATTTAACTGGACCAGAGAAGGCCTTTGACTGGATAAGAATCAGAAAAATCTTTAGGAGTCGATTTAACTGAACCAGACAAGGTCTTGGAATCTTCAACTGAGTCTTCATCAGAAAAATCTTTAGGAATAGATTTAACTGGACCAGAGAAGGCCTTTGACTGGATAAGAATCAGAAAAATCTTTAGGAGTCGATTTAACTGAACCAGACAAGGTCTTGGAATCTTCAACTGAGTCTTCATCAGAAAAATCTTTAGGAATCGATTTAACTGGACCAGAGAAGGCCTTTGACTGGATAAGAATCAGAAAAATATTTAGGAGTCGATTTAACTGAACCAGACAAGGTCTTGGAATCTTCAACTGAGTCTTCATTAGGAAAATCTTTAGGAATCGATTTAACTGGACCAGGGAAGGCCTTTGACTGAATCGGCATCAGAAAAACCTTTAGGAGTCGATTTAACTGAACCAAGCAAAGTCTTGGAATCTTCAACTGAGTCTTCATCAGAAAAATCTTTAGGAATCGATTTAACTGGACCAGAGAAGGCCTTTGACTGAATCGGCATCAGAAAAACCTTTAGGAGTCGATTTAATTGAACCAAGCAAAGTCTTGGAATCTTAAACTGAGTCTTCATCAGAAAAATCTTTAGGAATCGATTTAACTGGACCAAAGAAGGCCTTTGACTGGATAAGAATCAGAAAAATCTTTAGGAGTCGATTTAACTGAACCAGACAAGGTCTTGGAATCTTCAACTGAGTCTTCCTCAGAAAAATCTTTAGGAATCGATTTAACTGGACCAGAGAAGGCCTTTGACTGGATAAGAATCAGAAAAATCTTTAGGAGTCGATTTAACTGAACCAGACAAGGTCTTGGAATCTTCAACTGAGTCTTCATCAGAAAAATCTTTAGGAATCGATTTAACTGGACCAGAGAAGGCCTTTGACTGGATAAGAATCAGAAAAATCTTTAGGAGTCGATTTAACTGAACCAGACAAGGTCTTGGAATCTTCAACTGAGTCTTCATCAGAAAAATCTTTAGGAATCGATTTAACTGGACCAGAGAAGGCCTTTGACCGGATAAGAATCAGAAAAATCTTTAGGAGTCGATTTAACTGAACCAGACAAGGTCTTGGAATCTTCAACTGAGTCTTCATCAGAAAAATGTTTAGGAATCGATTTAACTGGACCAGAGAAGGCCTTTGACTGGATAAGAATCAGAAAAATCTTTAGGAGTCAATTTAACTGGACCAGAGAAGGCCTTTGACTGGATAAGAATCAGAAAAATCTTTAGGAATCGATTTAACTGAACCAGGCAAGGTCTTGGACATAGCTGAGAACTTAACTGGATCTTTCCTGAAAGGTAAAGGTCAGTCATATGCAATGCATGATATGGATCAAGTCATGATGTTCTCAACATAAATGAGATCGTATGTTCATGATGCATATATGCATGCTATAATGTATGGAAATGAGATGTTTATGAATGTATGTTTTTGTCTAGGAAAGTAAATCCTTGACGGGTGCCGGGAAGTCACATCCAGGGCTGATGTTGGAGAATAGTGCTTTGTTATTTCCGCTGGGGATGATAGTTGCAAGAATACCGGTAGGAGAAGATAACTCTGTTGGGGAATAAACTTGGCGAATGGATTACTCTGCGGGGAAAAGATTACTCTAGCTACCTTACTGGGGAACAGTACTCTGTGGGAGGAGAGGTACTCTGTTGAGATGTTGATGGTAACTGCGCTGAGGATAGCGTTGTTATGTTGGAAGTGTTAATAGACTTCGCTGGGGATAGGAAGACTTCGCCGAGGACGATCTTTCCGTGGATTTTGGCTGAGGATAACCCAGTTATATCCTGGTAGGGAAATAACCTTTGAATAAAGCCGGGAGACGCGTTCGTGCTCTGTAGGGGGGAAGCTTCCAGAATCTACTGGGGATAAGCTTCCTGCTGGGGAGATGATTCAAACTTTCCTGGGGAAATCTTGATTGGACTCTCCTGGGGAAATTTTTTAGATGTATTGGGGAAGTGGCTCCGCTGAATGTCTGTATACCGCCGGGGAACAGTCTTAGACCAAGACTGTCGGGGATGCTTGTCAATAATATTTTTATATTGCTCTGGGGAATGTTGAGATCTGCTGGAGGATACCCAACTTCCTTAAGGCTGACAGGATAATTCTGCTTGGGGAAAGTGCATTGACTTACTGGCTCACCCTCTGGGGAATTAAGATATCTTGGTTACCTTCTTCAGCTGGTCATACCTTGTATCTTATGGATAGAGCAATTAGATCGCTTGGACGACTCATTACTGCCCCTGTTTCTGAGGTGGGAGAGGAAGACCTGTAAGGTACTGATAGTTGTTGATGGACAAGCCTTCTTCTGGTAGGCGGGTGACAAGATGTCGGGGCATAGTCGTACGCTTTGATCCCTAATTTTTGCCTGGACCGCCCTTTCGGGTTTTCAGTCCACCGGGATACCCATTTTTTTCCCAAGCCGCCTTTTCAGGTTTTCGACTTGCCGGGTGTACAGATTTTTTTTATTTCATCCCTTCATTTTGCCCGAACCCTTTTGGTTTGCCTGGAAGCCCTAATTTTTGCCTAGGTATGTCAACCTAGTGGGTCTTTTTTCATGCGTAGTATTTTTTTGACTATATCCACGCTTTTAGAATGTAGGGAGTTGCCCCTGTTAGAAATGTTTTGTCATACCCCAGAAGATGTTTAATCAGGCAAGATTCGTTGCTGGAATGCCCCAAGTGACCCAGGCGGAGATTTGCCCCTGGCTGTTTGGCATCTTGAGAGATTCCTTGAATCTTGACTGGACTTCCCCAGATGATGGACAATGATCAGGCCATGCCCCTTGATTGGAGGTGCTTTTGCTCATTAGGCATTCGTCGTGCGAATTTCTATGTTGTTCAAACAAAAAGTCATATGCAAACAAAGCTATGTTAAAAATGCAAAGCTTATGTCTGTCTTGAAGTTTTTTGAAAAAATGCATTTTTTTTTCATAAAACAAGCAAATTTTATAAACTGTGATGTCAACTCGTTATTTTATTGCGAGCCTTAAGGAGTCGGGATACCTTTCGTAACAGTATGCTTTCGAACTAAACCGTGCTCCAGCTAGGACTTTTGAGGGTTATAACGTAGCCTGGTTCACGGTTTAAGAAACAAAGGATAAAGGCTCAAATTATTTGTACCCACCCGCTCTTCGTGATGTTCTTCAAACCTAAACTCAGCTGATCGTGCGTTAGACCTTATTTGAGTTTTTGCCCTGATGTTCCAATGATGGTTCAGATATTGATGATTTATTCTGAATAGGCAGTCATTTTTGTTTTTGTTGAGGGTTCGTATGACCTCTTTCTTTTTGATTTCATTATCCCTAAATTTTGCCTGAACTGTTTCTTTTGTGATTACAGTCAGCGGGATGCCCCAGTTTTGTAAGTCTCCTTCATAGGTTTTGACTTAATGGGTTTTTATTTTGAGAAGTAATGACTGCCTATCTTTATGCTTATTTGGAACCATCACTGTTTTTTGTATTGTAAGGACTTCCTTTTGATGCCATTCGTTGTGCACTTGGATCAACTGAGAAGACTACCCTGCCCCAGGTTATGATTAAGGGTTTTAATTTTTTTGAAAAGAAAAACTCCTACTTCTTTGGCTCAGAGGGGTTGACGAGGGATTATCTTCCTTATAACTCCAGTGTTTAGGAATTGAAACAATGCCTGTACCTCATCAGCGGGGTCCGTTCAAAAGCATACTGTAGAGATCGTGGTATCATTTTCGTCATCCTCCCTCAAGAGGCTTAGAATTATTAATCGAGCGTTGATCATCAAAAAAAATATGAAAATAATTTGCGTATAGTGAATACGAAATAATTACTTCAAAACAGACATATGCGATGCATTAATGAAATAACAATGTTTAATCATGAATAAATGTTTGAACAAAAGAAAATTACAACTTGAGAAATTCTAATGAACAAAAGTCTTCTAGTCTCAGGGCTTGCTACTTCAACTGGTGCATCTTGTAGGGATGACAGGAGCATTCAGCTTGGCCCATCTGGGTGAAATCCATAGCTCTTTCATTAATCAGGTCTTGGATCTTATTCTTCAGAGCCCAGCAGTCATCGGTGTCATGTCCTGGACTGTCAGAGTGGTATGCACATCTTTCCTCAGGATTGTACTTTGGGGAGGCTGTGTTGGGATTCTTAAGAGGGTCCCTTAACGTCACCAGATTCAACCTCAACAATTGTTGTAAAGCTTGAGACGGTAACACGTTGAGCTTGGTGAACTGCCTTTTAGGCTTGTCTGGCTTGCTCTGATCAATCCGTTGTTCTTGGCGAGGTTGTTGTTGGACCTGTGAAGTAGTAGCAGCTTGGAGAGGCCCAAACCTTTGACTTCTTGGAAGTTGACTAATGACTTAGTCCCTGACTTGGGCTGGTTGCTTCATGTCTTGATGAAGCTGACTGATCATGGCCCTCAGCTCTCCTTGCTCCCGAGCTAAACTTTGGATGAGAGCCCTTTGCCCCAGCATCTGGGTTTTCAATGTATCTACTTCAGCTTGTAAATGTTTCAGCCGTTCGTCCTTGTCATCTTCAGCACTGTTCCTGGCTAAGGTCCCCATGAGGAGTGTCCTTAACTCTTCCTGCCCCTTGGATAGGCTTAGGAAGATCTCCCTGAACTGAGTCTCTTGGGCATGAAGACCCTGGTTATCTTGTTGGGAAGCCATTGCTGAAATAAACAGCGCAGATGGTAAGTGACCTGTAAATAAGGGTACCTGTAATGCAATGATGTATATATATGCATACAATGTTTTCAAGGATCTCGCGGGGTAAACAAGAAAAAAATTTCAGAATTTGAATCCGGTAGCTCGATTGAAGGAACTTCATGTTGTTGTGAGTCCTTCTTCAAGAGTCAAGGCTCACCATATCGAGTGGGTCATAGCCCCTGACTTTAGTCATCATGTCTGGTTTTGATTTCCAAACAACCTTGGTTAAGGGAACCTTCTTCAAGAGTCAAAGCTCACCATATCAAGTGGGTCATAGCCCCCGACTCCCTTGGCTAGAGGAAAATAAATCCCCTTTGTCCCTTGCTAGATAACTGGCTCATCATGACCTGTACCACAGACCCTTGAGATCCTTGAAGTGGATTAGTCTTTATGCAGGATGTATGCAATGGTATGATGTTATGCTATGCGTGGGGTAATGTAAGTAACCTTGTTATGAGTCCCAATTAAGGACTGTAAACAAAACCTGCAAGAAACTTAGTAAACCCTGTTATGAGTCCCAATTAAGGACTATAAACAAAAACTGCAAGAAACTCAAGTGTCAGATAACAAGCATGCAAGTAGTCAAGTTGGAAGGCACACAAGAGAAGCCCTTAGAGTTTAGGCCTGCATGGGGTCTGGGTATTACCCTCTTGAAGTTGGTGGGCTCAAACCTGTCCTATCAAAGTAACCGGGTTCTAAGGGTCCCAATATCACTGGATTGCTTTCATTGTTCATCGTTTCGATTTAGCCACTGAACTGGCAACCGAAATATTCCAGGAAAGCAACCCTCAATTGAGTGTAGTATCGAGTATCAACCAACCTCGGACTGCACCAAAGTCAAGTATCTCACTACCCTAAAGAGGCCAAGATGGTTCAATTAAGGTTCCTAAGGTCAGTTGATGCTTCACGACACCACGCGGAGGCCCCGTACTCTCCTTGACTGAACTCAAGGGTTACCGGTACACACCAAAGTGCCACATCAACATAGAAGACTGTTTCAACCATGTCGGTATACCCCGCACAGTTCCCTCACAGCCTTGTTGCTACTTTCTAAGAAGGTATCCCAGATCCGAGTTAGGATCTATAGAACTCCCGAGACAGTCCCATAATTTAAAGCAAACAAGTCAAAGCAATTGAAAACACAGTGATCTTAGTCCTAAGGTACACCTCACTTTAAAAGTGTCCCCAGCAGAGTCGCCAGTTCTGTGATCGGTGGATCTGGAACAAACTGTTTAACGCTGGTTCGCGAAATGTCGCGAAAGCAAGAGTCACCACCGTCTTTTATTTTCTCCAACATGGACAGGACAAAAGCACAACAAAATTCCTTATGAGAATAGTTCTCGGTTCGGGAGGTAGATTTATAGAAAGGGAAGGTGTTAGCACCCTTTCTATCCATGGTTATCCATGGGCTCTTAGATACTTGCTCATTGTGTTTTCAAAAGTGTTTGCTTTTCAAAGTGTGAGTGGGTTTGAAAAAAGTTTCGTTTAAAGATTTCAAATCGACTCTTGTATCAGTCCTCAAGAGTGTTTGAAAAATTGTTTTGAAAGCTTTTTGAAAAGTGTCGGTGTGAAAAGAAGTTTTTGATTTGTTTTGAATTAGAGCAAGTATCTACGAGTCATCTACCTACCCTAAGGAATTAGTCTGTGTAAATGTCCTTAAGGTAGTGCCATCCCACCATTGAGAGGTAGGTAGCACCACCGTTGGAGGTGTTCGGGTCAATTCGATGGTTAGGGACAGTGTGGTCACCAGAGCAATAAGAAGACACCTTAGAAGCTACCCCCATGCCATGTTCATGGACATGAGGACTTACTAAAACGTCCTCTACTCGACGACCATGTTTCGAGGGGCAAGGCAACAGTGAGGCGTACCCTAAGAGTGGTGTGTGAATTATGTGTCATTTTCAGTATTTATTTGTCTTGATCATGCATTGAGTGTTCTACGCTTTGATTTTATTTGGGCATACATTCTTTCATGTGATTATTAGCAGTTAAGGGTGCTGGAATTAAAATGCGGAAAAATAAAGGTCCTACGCTATTACAAGGCGCGGGTCTACATCGCCAAATTAAACCAAGACCCGATTTGAATGAAAGTACGGAAAGTAGATGTCCTAATTATCTATTACAAGGCTTTGGGATAAATACATTATATTCACAAAAGAAATAAAAATAAATGTGCGAAAAGAAATAAGAATCGAGCGCGAGGTCGTTGGACCCTTTAAAGAAATTAAATTGGAATTGAAAGTAATTAATGATAAATAAAGAAAAGAACTTGTTTTTATGTTTTTTTGTATTTATGAAATTAAAGAGAATTAATTGAAATTTAAAAGTTAAATAAAACCCTAGTTCTAAATTGTTTTTAATTTATTAAAAAAAATTTTAAGTTTGACCTAATTTAACCTAATTATTTAATGACAAATTTATTTACAAAATAATTAATGGTTAATAATAATAAGGACAAAAATTATTTATTGAGAAAAGAAAATAAATGAAAATGCTAAACCTAATTTTTATGTATTTTATTTATTTAAAAAAGAATTAAAGTTAAAACCCTAAATTAAAACTAAATTGGTTATTAAATTTATTTACAGAATTAATAGAAATTAATATTAATGAAACATATTTTTATTGTTTTATGATTTTCTGATTTTATATTATAAAGTTATTTTGTGGAATTAATTAAAAAAACAATAAAACATAATGAAAATAAATAAAAGAAAAGAATAAAAAGGGGAAAGAAAATGCAAACATAGGGGGGTGTTGACCCAATTTTGGAGGTTAATTTGCAGCAGTTTGGCCCATTAGATTGAGGCCTTTTTGACTTTTCAGTGATTGTGTATTGGTGGTTGACTGATGCGTATGGTGATCTACACATCCTGGCCATTGGATTGGAGTTGTTGGGCGCATGGTAAGCAAAGATGTGAAGCTGCATGGTAGACCCTGGGGCATGTACTGCATGGAAGCATGTTAAAACAAAATATATTGAATAAGTGGGGGACCTGGGAATCGAACCCAGGTCCCATAGCCTGCGTGACAACACAACAACCACCAAGCCAAGCGCGTTTCTTTGATATTATAGTGGACACTGATCAATACATGCAAAACGAATGCTATTGGTGTAAAACAAAAAAATTAGCGTGAAGATTTGAATCTTCCATTCACGTCCAGACACGCAAGCATCATCTTCTTCTTTCTTCTGCAACTAAAAGTAAATAGCGGGGGTTTTAAACCCCCACTAACCTTAAGCCTGAAAAATAACGATTAGCACATGGTGAAAAAGAAAAAGGGCGCGAGGTATGGTTTTGAATCGTCAGGAAGTTCTGATTCCAATGGTATAGGTCTCGTTGCCTAATTTTTCCTCATGAAGAAGTCCCTAATTTCAAGCTCCTGAAACCCTAGAAAATTTCCATGGCAACTTTGGATATAGGCGATATTAATTCAATTCAATGACACCATTAGCTTCAGTATGATCATATTAGTATAAAACAATAATGAAAATGCATGAACAAGGCCTGGAAATCAAAACACGATTATCCAATATTTCAAGAAAAGTTTGATTTTGTTATACCGATTCTGGATGTATGGGGCTTGGAGAGGTGTTGAATCACGCTCAGGAAAGTCCCAGCAATTGTTTGGAATCCTCCTTAGGCCTTGAAAGGAGCTCTATGTATGTTTTCAGTTTTGAGAATTTTATGAAAAAATGCAAAGTTGTTTGGTGTTCTTGGGCGCAGCTTGCTTCTTCTTTTGATTAGGGTTGTCTTTGTATATGTATGAGGAATGATTTAGGTTAACAAAACAAGTCCATAATCCTTTGCATTCATGTTTTGGAGATTTGATATTTCCATATCTTTTTCAATCTTTTTCCATTGAGATCTTGCCAAATTTAGATGATTTTGTCTCCTTAAGAAGGTGCACGAAATCTCTATCACATGTGGAAGGTATTTGCTGCATAAAAGGATTTAAAAACATTGATTTAGTATTTTTGTCATATTTAATTTTAATTAAGTGAATTAATAATAATAATAATTCAAATAATTAATCAAAAATGAAAAAATAAATCCCTTGGATGTCAATGGGTCGTGCATAGTCTTTGGGTGATGATTCATGGAAGAAATTGAGGCCCATTAGCAATTTTGAGGCATTTGAAGCAAAGTTGACTTTTCAAAATTCCCAAAACTTTCCCAACTTCCACAAGGCATATCTTGCTCATTATTTAAGCTTTGATCATGTTCTTGGACATTTTGGAAAGGTCTTGAAGTCCTCTAACCAATGTCTTTTGTCCCATGTCATTTTGATTTACCAATCTCAAGTTATGGTCCTTGACTTAAAGTGCCTTTTTGTTGACTTTTGAAAATGACCTATAATGTTGAGATTGATAACTTTTTGTGAGAGAATTTCTTGGACTTGAAGTGTGAAGATGAGTTGTAGGAAATGTCATTCTCTTCAAAATGAGCTTTGGATGGAATTTTTCTGATAAACCATGTGGGAGTTATGCCCTGGTCAAGTTACAGTTGACTTTTTCAACTGACCAAATATGGAAACTTTTGCATCTTGAGACTTTTTGAGCCATGCCTTGAGAATCATGATCAAGAATTGATAAAATGATGTTTGTGGCTTCAAAATAAGATGTTGACCAAAAATTTTGACTTTTGACTGTCAAATGACCATTTTGCCCCTACAGTTGACTGTGATGCAATTAGGGTTTTTGACTGTGCAATTTTGTGCTGTAAGTCTTGAAACTTGGCATAAGGATGATTGACAATGTTTATGGGCATGTGGGACTTGTTTGGACCCTTGAAAACTTCAATTTCTTTGCCAGAACCAAAACCCTAATTTTTTACTGTTATGAGGCAATTGGACTGTGCAACCCTTGAGATATTTTGAAGCATGATCTTGGCAAATCTTGAAGAATATGGGAGGGAAAATTTTGAGGTACAACACCGTGTAATCGGGAAGACGTACTACTTTTGACCTGGGAGCCTACTGAAACTGAGGACTGTAGAATACCTAACCCATCTTGGCCTTTTAGGTGTAGTGCGAAAGCTATAACAGAGTAATCTGGAAATAGTTGTCATGTGATACTACGCTCGGACGAGTTTTTCTTGAGAATATTACTAATTACCGAGTTAAGAGGGAACCTCTAGAACCTTGTTCGGCAGGTGATAACTTTTATACCAATACCTTATGGGTAATACCTTCGACCCCATGCTCGTGACGTTGAACCTATGAACCCTATATGTGTGATCTTGTGTGTGATTGCTGCATCATGCATCCATGCACTCATAAGCATCTTTTGGAGAAATCTTATTTCAAGGGATTTAAAGGTTGACCATTTGTGAATATCTCAGGTACTTTTTAACCATGGATTTTGGAAAGAGAAAGACCGGGGAGTACAATTTCAAGGATCCCAAGATAGATGAGTTGGTCAGTATAATTCCCGAGATTGAGTATTCTGCAGACTTTTGGAAGAAGTATGGATCCATTATTCCTCTCATGAAGCTGAAGATGAAGGAGGGTATTCTCTCGACCTTGGTCCAGTTCTATGATCCGATGTATCATTTCTTTAATTTTCCAGACTATCAATTGATGCCTACACTGGAGGAGTATTCTAATCTATTGGATTTACCTGTTACCGCCCGTGTTCCTTTTGTTGGTTTGGAGGGTGAGCCAAAACCACATGAGATTGCTTCTTTGATTCATCTGGGGAAGTCTGAGGTGGAAGCCCATATGACTACTAAAGGAGGGACTAGAGGATTACCAGCTCAGTTCTTATTGGAGAAAGCTCGTTAATTTTCCAGGGTGAAGAGTACAGTCGCTTTTGAGGCCATCTTTGCTCTACTTGCTTACGGGTTGTTCTTATTTCCTAATATGGACAAGTTTGTTGACATTAATGCTATCAGGATCTTCCTGATTGGAAACCCAGTTCCTTCCTTGTTGGGTGATGCTTATTACTCTATTCATCTTCGGAGGTCCATCTCTCATATGCCTCAGTCCGATGCTTTTTGGGATGTCAAGAAAGAACCCCGTTGGGCTCCTAAGATCATGGCACTTACTCACTCGGATATTGATTGGTATCATCGAGCTTACCATAATATAGAGATTATTGACAGTTGTGGTAGTTTCCCCAATGTACCTCTTCTTGGTACAAAGGGAGGAATTAACTATAACTCTGTTCTTGCACGAGGACAGCTTGGCTATCTGATGAGGGATAAACCAAATAGTATTCATTTGAGTAGTTTCTTTCTGAAGGATGGAGAAGACCATAGGGAAGCTAGGGAGCAGATTGCGAAAGCCTGGCGTCACATTCAT
The DNA here is from genome assembly GCA_948472305.1 of Vicia faba. NCBI lineage: Eukaryota > Viridiplantae > Streptophyta > Magnoliopsida > Fabales > Fabaceae > Vicia > Vicia faba. The sequence continues at coordinate 1,492,420,685 of OX451735.1, read as the reverse complement.
AAGAAGAGTAGGAAGGATTTGGGACCTAGGGGTGCTGTTTCTTTGGAGCCATATCTTCAGTGGGTCCGGATGAGAGCTATTCAGTTGAAGATGTTGTATTCCAGGGAAACACCTATGCCTGATCTGTTTGTAAAGACCACTCCTCCGTTATTATATGATCTAGAAGAGCTGCAACTTGCTTTGGTCAGGATGCAACAGGAAAAGGACGCTTGGAAGAATAAGTGCCAAACTCTAGAGATTTCCTATAGAGCATACTTGAAGGAGAAAGATGACTTGATTGAGATCATTGAGAGTCGAGCGGTATAGACTATGGAGAGGTAAGGGGATTTATTTTCTCCTAAGCCTCAATCAGATGTTGATCACTCACTTCCTGATTCAGGTGATTGGAAGGAGGTTGCCATCAGACATGCAGAAGAAAACCAGAGGTTGAAGGCTCAGATTTCCAGGCTCACAGGGAAGCGCCAGTGTATAGAGTGATCTCCATCAGTTTTACTTCTCAGGATTTTAGATTTTTATTTCATATTGTACTTGGGATCATTGAAACTTGTAGTCCATTTTGGAATTGTTATAATAAAAATTTTCAGTATTACAAATGCGTTATTACTTTGATATTTGCAATATGTCCACAAATTTTAAATCCCTTGAAATATTAAATAAAATCATGTGCATTGCATATCATGCATCATATTGTACATATTTCTTTCATTTGTTATGCATATCCAGGTGTCTTACCAAGGTTCTTTACTTTGTTCAGCAAGCTGACTCACCACTACAACACTCGGGCTAATCTCAGAAAGAAGATGGACAACCTAGAATAAGAGAATCGCGAGTTGTGCGAGGACATTTCTGCTTTGAAGGCCGGCATGGCCAATCTGACTACTCTGATAGAAGCTCTGGTGGCTGCTCAGAATCAGCCACCGAGTGTCCAACCTCAACCAACAAGGGCAACTACTAAAGCTCAGACTGTTCCCGTATCTTCTACTCCAGCTGCTATTCAAAATTGCATGCCTCAAGGTTATCCATGGGGAATGCTGGAGAATTTTACACCTGAAGGTTTCAATCTTGGTCCTCAAGATACTCTGATTGTTCAGACTATTGTTACTCTGGAACCTCCTGTGGTGCATGTTGATCCTGCTGCGCCTCCGTCAGTGAATATGGTTCCATTTGTTAATGATGATGTGTGTCGTCCTTTCCCTCCACTGAGTGAAGACTTGGGTCTTTATGACAGAATGGATGATTTTCAAGAGCAGTTGTACAAGATTCAAAGAGAGATGAAGGCCCTCAGTGGAAAAGAGCTATTTGGGCCGAATGTGAATGAGCTATGCTTGGTCCCGAATGTTAAGATACCTGCTAAGTTTAAGGTCCCGGAGTTTGAGAAGTAAAAGGGCAACACTTACCCTCGTGCTCATCTGGTGATGTACGTGACAAAAATGTCTACCCATACTGATGATCAGCATCTGCTGATTCACTTTTTTTAGGATAGTTTGACCGGTGTTGCGCTAAAGTGGTATATGAGTTTGGACAGCGCCAATATCCCTAGTTTTAATGATTTGGGAGAAGCATTCATCAAAGAATACAAGTACAACATGGACATGACGCCTGACTGTGATCAACTTAAGGCCATGGTTCAGAAAGACAGGGAATCATTCAAAGAGTATGCACAGAGATGGCGTGAGGTAGCCGCCCAAGTGATTCCTCCCATGGAAGAGAATGAGATGACTAAGATTTTCTTGAAAACGCTGGGTGTTTTATACTACGAAAGGATGGTGGCAAGTGCGCCAAATGATTTTACTGAAATGGTAGGAATGGGTATCCGCTTAGAAGAGGATGTAAGAGAGGGCCGCTTAACGAAGAGTGAAAGTTCTGGAGGTGTGAAGAAACCATCTTATGGTTTTACCAAGAAGAAGGAAGGGGATGCAAATGCTGTTATGCAAGAGATGAGGGTTAATACTCCTAGAAGGAATTATCAGCGTCATCAGCAGGTCGCCTCAGTAACTCCAGTTGTTGGTGTAGCTCCAACTACTGTTGCTTATCAAAGACCATCCCAACCGGGGAATCAAGGGTATAATCAGAGAAGGGAGAGTTATGACCTTATTCCTATGAGCTATACAGAGTTACTACCGGAATTGATTCAGAAGAAGCTGGTTCAGACCCGACCACCTCCCGTCGTACCATCACCATTGCCTTGGTATTACAAAGCAGACCAAACATGTGCTTTTCATCAGGGGGCACCAGGGCATAATGTTGAGAATTGTTATCCTTTGAAGACTGAGGTGCAGAATTTGGTGAAGTCTAGTGTTCTATCTTTCAAGGACGTGGGGCCTAATGTGAAATACAATCCTCTACCCAAGCATGGGGAAGTAAATGTTGTGAATATGGTGGCCGGTTGTCCAGGAGACTTCCAGATTTTTTATATTAATCTGGTTAGAGGATATTTGGTGAAAATGAATGCAGACCTTTGTGAATTTAGCTACTATACGCATGAACATGCCGATTGTGCTATTTGCAGTACAGATATACAGGGTTGCGATAAGATAAAGGCTGATTTACATGAGATGATGGATGAGGGGATAATCCACATAACCAGGCCTAGGGCAGAGTATGAAGAGAAGGTGAATATGGTTTCTGGATGTCCTGGAGAATTCAGAATTTTTTATGTAGAGTATATGAATGAAGACCTTGTGCAATTGCATGCTACCTTCTGCCATATGGCTGGCCAGGTGGAACACCAATATGGATCCTGCCGAGTTTGCTGTCGAGATTCCCGAGGATGTTCAATCGTGAATAAGGGTGTTCAGTTATTGTTAGACAATGGAATTATCAAGGTTACAAGTCAAAGGGATGATTACCATGAAGTTGATATGGTTGAGGTTTGTTTGATGGCAGAAGAGTCGGATGAAGAGTATGTCTCTGCAGATGAGTATTTCTCCTGAGATGAGGAATTGTTTTCCAGAAATGACTCAATAATGACTGATTATGTTGAAGAAGGGGTAAACGTCATTGTACCTTGTTTTGGGGCACCCACCCATCTTGAAGTTGAGTATTATAACAATCCAGTTGTTACCCCATTGGTGATTAGTTTACCGGGTCATATCCCCTACAAGCCAGATAAGGTTGTGCCTTACAAATACAACGCTATAACCTTAGAGGATGGAGTGGAAGTTCCCATCCAGCCAATGCCTGATGTTGGGAATATTGCTGAAAATAGCAGGGTGACCCATAGAGGTCGTGTGTTTGCACCAGTTGTTCGAAGAGATGTTAGTGATGGAAATAAAATTGATGAGAATGTTGAACTCAAGAAGGCTACGGGTGAGACTAGTGGGGATGCGTTAGAGAAATAAGTGGATGATATTTTGAAGATAATCAAGATGAGAGACTATAGAATTGTAGATCAGCTACTGCAGACTCCTTCAAAAATATATATCTTAGCTTTATTGATGAACTTTTCTGCTCACAGAGAATCCTTGATGAGGGTGTTAGACCAAGCTTTTGTGGAAAGTGATATGCCAATAGACCAATTCAGCTGTGTAATAGGGAACATTATGTCATGTAATAACTTGAGTTTCTGCGATGATGAATTACCAGATGAAGGAAGGAATCACAACTTGGCCATTCATATCTCTATGAACTGTAAGAATGATTCACTATCCAATGTGTTGATTGATAACGGATCCGCGTTGAATGTTATACTGAGGAGTACGCTTATGAAGTTGAAATATCAAGGAACACCTATGCGCTCGAGTGGCATCATTGTGAAAGCATTCGATGGATCAAGGAAATCTGTTATTGGTGAAGTGGACTTGCCTATTCATATAGGACCACATTTGTTTCAGATTACTTTCCAGGTCATGGACATTGTTCCCGCTTATAGCTGTTTGTTGGGACGGCCGTGGATTCATGAGGCAGGGGCTGTCACTTCAGTTTTACACTAGAAACTGAAGTTTGTACGTGAAGAGAAAGTAGTGATCATAAATGGGGAACAAGCATTATTGATATCTCATTTGTCCTCTTTCAGCATTGTGGAGGCGGATGAAGCTGCTGTTGGAACCCATTTTTAAGCCTTATCCATTGAAAATATTAGAGGAAATGAGAATTCCATGGTTTCACTTAAGGATGCCCAGCAGGTTGTACGTAAGGGTCATAGTGAAGTGTGGGGACGGATTGTGGATCCACCTGTGAACAAGAACAGAGTTGGCTTGGGGTTCTCTTTGAAGAATGACAAAGGTAAGGGCATGAAGACGAAGTCTGCTGCAAGCAAGTATCAAGACATCTTCTGTAGCAGGTGTTATCTTCATCCAACTGTTTCCAGGATCAATGCCATTGTGGAAGATGAAGCAGAGCAGGAAATGCTAAATTATGTGACGCATGGAGTTAGGGTCCAGAACTGGATCACCATTGATGTTCCTTCTTGCATATATATTTCAAAGTAATTTGTTTTGTTAATATTTTTGAAAAGCTTTCACTCTGCCCAAGGTGAAAGTATTAATATTGTATGGACTTATTTGTTGGCTTTGATTTTTAAAATCAATAATAAAAGTAGTCTTTGTTTCCCAAATTGTGTCTTTATTTTCTGATTTTTCTCAGAAAATGGTAATAAATAAAAACCTTCAAAATAAATAATAACTGAAATTCAATCTGCATGATCACTTGTTATATGTGTCCGTTTCTAAAAGCAATCATAAATCATATGTGCAGATTAATTAAAAAACCCGTTGAATACAATGACCCTGCACCCTCTCCCAACTTTGAATGTCCTGTGTATGGGGCTGAAGAAGAAGATTATGATGATATTCCATAAGAGGTCTCACGGTTGCTTGAGCACGAGGAAAATACCATTCATCCATATAAAGAGCCATTGGAAGTGATTAATTTGGGTTCAGAAGAAGATCTGAAGGAAGTCAAGATTGGAGCATTGCAGCATCCTGATGTGAAGAGCAGGTTGATGTAGCTGTTGAAAGAGTATGTGGATATTTTTGCTTGGTCTTACCAAGATATGCCTGGTCTAGATACAAATATTGTAGAGCACCATTTGCCGTTGAAGCCAGAGTATCCACCAATTAAACAAAAGTTGAGAAGAACTCACCCAGATATGGCACTGAAAATCAAAGAGGAGGTTCTAAAGCAGACTAATGTTGGTTTTCTTGTGACATCAGTGTATCCTCAATGGATTGCCAATATTTTCCCAGTACCGAAAAAAGACAGAAAAGTACGCATGTGCGTAGATTACATATATCTAAATAAAGCTAGTCCAAAAGATGATTTTCCATTTCCACACATTGATATGTTAGTGGATAGCACAGCAAAATTCAAAGTATTCTCGTTCATGGACAGATTTTCTGGGTATAATCAAATAAGAATGGCTCTGGAGGACATAGAAAAAACAACATTTATCACACCCTGGGGAACATTCTGTTACAGAGTGATGCCCTTCGGGTTGAAGAGTGCTGGTGCAACGTACCAGAGGGATATGACAACCTTATTCCATGATCTGATGCACAAGGAAATTGAAGTATATGTTGATGATATGATTGTTAAATCACATAATGAAGAAGGGAATATAGAAGATTTGTTGAAGTTGTTTCAACGTTTGAGGAAGTATCATCTCCGCTTGAATCCAAATAAATGCACCTTCGGTGTTCGATCAGGGAAATTGTTGGGTTTCATTGTTAGCCAGAAAGGAATTGAAGTTTACCCTGATAAAGTCAAAGAAATTCAAGAGATGCCAGCGCCAAAAACTGTAAAGCAAGTCAGAGGTTTCCTCGGGCATTTGAATTATATTTCCAGATTCATTTCCCATATGACTGCAACATGTGAACCGATCTTTAAGTTGTTAAAGAAAGATCAAGGTTGTGTGTGGACGGATGACTGCCAAAGGGAATTTGAAAGTATTAAAGAATATATGCTTGAACTTCCTATCTTGCTCCCTCTTGTCGAAGGAAGACCGTTGATTATGTATCTGACAGTGTTAGATAATTCCATGGGTTGTATTCTGGGACAACAGGATGAAACAAGGAAGAAAGAGTTCGCCATTTATCACCTCAGTAAAAATTTCACTGATTATGAGTTGCGGTATTCCATGCTGGAAAAGACATGTTGTGCTTTGGCCTGGGCGGAAAAGCGTTTGCGGTAGAATATGTTGAATCACACTACTTGGTTGATCTCCAAAATGGATCTAATCAAGTACATTTTTGAAGAGTCTGCTCTTACTGGGAGAATTAGCCGCTGGCAGATGTTGCTATCTGAATATGATATCAAATACCGCACTCAAAAAGCTATTAAAAGCAGTGTGTTGGCAGATTATCTTGCTCACCAACCAGTGGAGGATCATCAGTCTGTAGAGTATGAATTCCCCGATGAGGATGTGATGTTCCTGAAAGTGAAAGATTGTGATGAACCTTTTCCTGAGGAAGGTCCTGACCCTGAATCTCGTTGGAGTATGATATTTGATGGAGCTGTGAATGCTTATGGTAAAGGAATTGGTGTTGTGATTGTCACTCCACATGGATCGCACATTCTCTTTACCGCAAGGTTAACGTTTGATTGTACTAATAATATGGAATAATATGAGACTTGCATCATGGGTCTCGAAGAAGCTATTGATCTCAGAATTAAAAATCTAGATGTGTATGGTGATTCAGCTTTGGTAATAAATCAGATTAAAGGAGAATGGGATACTCGCCACCCCGGCTTGATCCCTTACAAATATTATGCTAGAAGATTGTTACCCTTATTTAATAAAGTTGAATTCTATCACATTCCTAGAGATGAAAATCAGATGGCAGATGCTTTGGCAACTCTGGCTTCTATGTACCAAGTGAATACTTGGAATGATATACCTCAAATTATGGTTCGACGACTGGATAGGCCCGCTCATGTGTTTACAACAGAGGAGGTAGAAGATGAAAAACCTTGGTATCGTGATATCAAGCATTTTCTTCAGACTCAGGAATACCCGATTGGTGTTTCGAAGAAAGATAGAAAGACACTGAGAAGATTGGGTGGCAGTTTCTTCCTCAATAAAAATGTGTTGTATAAAAGAAATTATGACATGGTCTTGCTCAGATGCGTGGATAGACACGAAGCAGACATGTTGATGCATGAGGTTTATGAAGGTTCATTTGGCACTCATGCCAATGGACATTCGATGGCTAAAAAGATGCTAAGGGTAGGTTACTATTGGCTGACAATGGAATCCGATTGTTATAAATTTGCAAAGAAGTGTCATAAATTTTAGGTTTATGCAGATAAGGTCCATGTGCCTCCGACACTTCTCAATGTGATCTCTTTCTCATGGCCTTTCTCTATGTGGGGTATTGAAGATGATTGGGATGATATAACCCAAAGCTTTGAATGGACACCGTTTTATCTTGGTAGCAATTTATTACTTCACCAAGTGGGTGGAAGCTGCTTCATATGCCAATGTTACTAAGCAGGTGGTTGTGTGCTTCATCAAGAATAATCTTATATGTCGGTATGGTGTGCCGAGCATAATTATCACCGATAATGACTCGAATCTGAACAATAAAATAATGACAGAACTGTGCGAAGAATTCAAGATTGTCCATTATAATTCATCTCCATACAGGCCAAAGATGAATGGGGTTGTTGAAGCTGCTAATAAGAATATCAAGAAGATTATCCAGAAAATGGTCGTTACTTATAAGGATTGGCATGAAATGCTCCCTTTTGCTTTGCATGGATATCGAACATCTGTCTACACTTCAACAGGAGCAACCCCGTTCTCCCTGGTGTATGGAATGGAAGTTGTACTCCCAGTCGAGGTTGAGATTCCCTCTTTGCGTGTGATAATGGAAACCAAGTTATCAGAGGCTGAATGGGTCCAGAACCGGTTTGACCAATTGAATTTGATCGAAGAGATAAGGATGACAACTTTATATCATGGACAGTTATATCAGAAAAGGATGAAGAAAGCTTTTTATAAGAAGGTCAAACCTCGTAAATTCAGATAATGCGACCTCGTGCTCAAGAAGATCATGTCTTTCAACACTGATTTTAGGGGCAAGTGGACTCCCAACTTTGAAGGCCCATATGTTGTCAAGAAAGCCTTCTTTGGCGGTGCATTAATTCTTGAAACTATGGATGGCGAGGAGTTCCCACGTCCCACGAATGCTCGCTAAGTTGAAAACCCTAAAGGGCGGCTTAGGCAAAAAAAGAGTGTCTCGGTAGGCCGAAAACTCGAAAGGGCGGTCTAGGCAAAAGTTAGAGACATAAATAGAATAACTTTCCCGCTAAGCTGAAAACCCGCAAGGGCAGTTTAGACAAAAGTTAGGGACTTTCTTGGCAAGTAACTACATCAGACAACACTTGATCGTTGGAGCAACAATCTTCTCGGATTCTCATAACAACTTCAACAGAAGTTGCTGCTCAGGATTTCAAAAGTTGTTAGAGGGAATAGTGGTCATTGTATCTCAATGTATCTTTTCCATTATATATTACCATTTTCCAATCTTTGTAATTATCCATGGAGTCTCACCATTCACAAACTACCATTATATTAATGAAATTTGAGCTTTTAACCAATTCTTTGTATTTCTTATTTTATTTATCTTGCAAAGACTCCATTTATTATTGATAATAACTTTCAAAGCAAAAAGATTAAATAAAAAAATCGATTTTTCAAAAAGAATTTACAATTCGCTTTTACCTTGGAATCTGTGATGAAATAATGGCAACAAAATGGTGATCCCGAAAATGGACAAACTCCAGTTTGTTTTAAGAAGTTTTTGTTCCCCTCAGGAAGGTTTACTCAGGATGATTCTCTGTATTGGGTTCGTGACTCCAGTATCCTCGGTTAAGTTTGGATTCATTTCTCCTCTTTTCTGAATTTGCATGATGTGAAGTCTCAACCCGAGATTTCTCCAGTGAACTTTTCATTCCGTCTAATGGAAGTTCTTTTTCCCGAGAAGTTGGTACCATAATCACTCTTAAAGAGTGCAGGTCCCTGGTTTCGCTAGTGAAGAGCGTATTATGGTTTTCCCTTTAAATATATGGTGTTAATCTCCCCAATGAAGTAGGCCTGAATTCCCCAGTGAATGTTTTGATGATTTGGTGTCCATATGCTTTACTTGAGACTGGTTTTTCAATCCCCAGTAGAAGTGTTACTTTTGAAAATGTTTGTTTCCCCGGTGAAGCCTGGAGAAAGATGTTCTATCCCTGTATCTGTACTATTTTATCACTTTGTTTTGTTTACTACCGGATTATGTTTCTCCCCAGTAAAGCTAAAGCAGGCAGTAGGTTTTGTTTCCTTAGCTGGAATTTACTTTTTCTTGGAATGATCATCCTGGATGTGGTTTAGCCAAGTGTTGTTTGTTCCAGAGTTAGTTTTGCTTGGTTACTCCCAGGGTTGTGTATCTGTTTTATCAGCATACGCACGATAACACTCATACATTCATACATACATCATGCATAGCTAAAATTGGAAAATCATTGTTCGTTGACATTTTTTTATGTTTTGTTGACATATCACCCTGTTTTGCAGAGTTACGTTATCCTCTCTTCCATAGAGTGGTGCCCCTAAGCAGAAAGCGTATATTCTTTCAATTTCCCCACTGAGTTATCCCTCGTAGAAGATTTTTGCTTTAGCCTTCCTATACAACTCCTTGTTTGGATGGATTTGGTTTTCCCTCTTGAGTTTATTTCTCAAAGGATATATTTTGGTTGACTGCTCCATTCTAGTTTATTTCTAGTTTGAATCTGTGGTTCCACAACAATATTATTTACTTTGGATTTCTGAAAGCTTCGAGTTTTGGTTTGTGCATTTATTTTTCACAAGAAGACTTTGTCTCCTAAGCAGGAATATCATGGCATTTCCCCAGGAAGTCATATTTCTTTCCCCAGGAAGCCATTTTTCTATCCCCGGAAAGTCATTTCTTTTTACAATCCTCCATGACAACAAGTAGCAGGTCTCTTTATTTGAGCAACTTGTGCTTCCCTGTAAAAGTCGACGTAACCTTTGTGATATCCCCTCTATGAGTGGACAGTTTGCAGTCCGTCATCAGTTTACGCTAGTGGAGGGAAAGACTTTTAAATATGCATAAACAACTCATTGTGAAATCTTTACAAGTGGAAGTCTCTTTATTTGAGACAACCTACATCTTACCCTTTCCAGGAAAATTGCCTCGGTTAAAGAAGAAGTTGAGACCCGTTCTAGGAGAAATGCCATAATTCTAGGGAAACTTGTTATCTTTTTGCTACCCTCGGTGAAAGTTGGTAGGTCATCATCAGTGAACGACAGTGTTATGATATATTCTCTTTCTACCTTCAATGAAAGTTGGTAGGTCATTAGCAGTGAACGTCAATGATTGTTATCTTTTTGCTACCCTCAGTGAATGTTGGTAGTTCATCGTCAGTGAATGGTGATGCTATGATATTTATTTTCCTTCTACCTTCAGTGAACGTTGGTAGCTCACTGTCAGTGAACATTGGTGTTGATGTTTCTTTTCCTTCTACCTTCAGTGAAAGTTGGTAGATCATCGTCAGTGAACGGAGTTGTTATGATATATTCTCTTTCTACCTTCAGTGAAAGTTGGTAGGTCATTGGCAGTGAACGTCGATGATTGTTATCTTTTTGCTACCCTCAGTGAATGTTGTAGTTCATCATCAGTGAACGGAGATGCTATGATATTTCTTTTCCTTCTACCTTCAGTGAACGTTGGTAGCTCACCGTTAGTGAACATCGGTGTTGATAATTCTTTTCCTTCTACCTTCAGTGGACGTTGGTAGCTTTACCTCAAGTAGGAGTTGGTGTATCCTTTGACCATTTTACCATCCTCTCTGGCTCAGGTCTTTTGATCCACCAGTGATTTACTTTCCTGGTCGGGTCGCTCCCTTGTTTCTTTATTATTGTTACATCCCCAGTGGTGTTTTGCGTCCCTTTGGATTTGTCCATGTGCACTCATATTCATAAGCATTGCATGGCATCTTAGGGCCAAAAATAGTGTTTGTTTTATATTTAAGTATCTTCGATCGCGTCGACACGAAGATTTTTAACCTTCGTATCTCCATATAGAAGAAACTTAAATAAGGGCATCTGTTGTACCCCCAATTTTTGCCCCTAAGATCCCTTCACCATACCATATTGATTCAATCACAACAAGATCGCATTAGGGCTTTTGGTTCTCCTTCCTATCTTTAGCTTTGCTCTTTGAGGAATCACCAAGCACCTTGACTTGTTTTTCTTGTGTAATCATTCATATTTTTGTTTTGACTTTCCTTTTAATTAATAAAATGAAATGTTGGTTTGTCTTACTTGTCAACAATGCAGGTAAAGGCAATGGGGCTTAGCAAGTTGATCCATGGGTTCATGATTTTATTTCCATGACCTAGTCAATGAAGATTGAGAAGTTCAAACCTCATCATTGAAGTTGTTTTGGAAGGGATGGCATGGCAAGGTTATTTTGGTTCACTACATTTCCAAGTTATCAAGATTTGATCCAAAAAGTACAAGGGGTTGATTGAAAAATAGTCATGGTTGGACAAAGTCTTGTTCCCATTGGTCACAAGTGCATTTTTCTATCAATTATCAAGATATGGAAGTGGTTGTGGTTGATATGAGTTCTCATTATCATCCTAAACAACTTATATTTATAAAGCATTTGTTTTGGTACAAGAAGTTTGTTCAAAATTATCAAAGTTCCTCAAAGCATTTTCTTGATCTATGAGTTAGTGTTTTGAACTTCAAAGAAGCATATCTTGCTCATCTTTTAGTATTTTTGAGTGATTCCAAATACATCCTTCTATTCAAATGGTTATCAACAAATCACTTCAAAATTTCCAAGGAGTTTTCAAGTGGAAGAAACTTGATGAAGAAGAAAGATTACAAGTTCTCCAGATGAATCCCCAATTTTCCATGTGTGACTTCAAATGATCATAACTTGGTTAATATTTATCACCTTGAGCCCATTATTTTTCCATAATGATCTTGAAGATGTGAAATTTATGCCTTATTTTATGTGCAAAGTGAGAAAATGGATGGAAATTTCCTTAAGGATACAAAAGATTATAGGTCATTTCATGATTTTTTGCCCACTTCAACAATTCATAACTCTCTCAATTTTTGGAGATTTTAAATGGTTCAAGTTCCAAAATTTCATTCAAGAGATCTACTTCATTCCATCTTTTTTAGTCAAGAGCAAATTCCAAGTAGAAGGCTATGTTTGGATGCAAGACATTATAGGTCACTTTTGAAGAAGAATTTAAAATATTTTTAAGTATGGAAAGTCAACCCTTTTTCTCCAACTTTGACTCAACACAACTTTCAGCTCAAGCATTCACTTGATTCTATTCTTTTTCCATTGCAAAACTTGTAACCTCATATTTTCTAAAGCATCAAGAATCATGCCTTAAGACCCCTTGAGCCGAGAATGCCATTGGATTGAACTTGGTAACTTGGAACTGAAGTTTTCCCATAAGTCAGAATTTGAAGTCTTTGTTTTGGCTTCTAATCACAAGTTTTCCACGCGTTCATGCCTCTAAACATGTTTAATGAAGTCCCATAATTGATTAGCACAACAAAACACGCATTTTGGATGAGTTTTGATCAAATTGGAAGTCACACTTTTCTTGTTCGCAACTTCACACGATTTCCCTCCAAACTTCATCATTTCACACGCTTGGACATTCCATTTGATTCCCTATAAATAGAGGGTCATCCCTCATTCATTTCCTCAAGCTTAGATAGCCAGAATTACCCTGCCAAACTTGTTCCCTAACTCAGAATTCAGCAACTTCGAAATCCATTATCAAGCCTTTTTCAATCCAATTTTTTCATCAATTCACCTTCCTCGATCTTCCCTGAAGCTAACCATATAATTACCTTCAAGAATCGTTCCCTATATTGCTCCATAGAAGTCCAGTTTCAGAGCTCTGCAACTCAACTTCAATAGGTAGATTCCTTCATCAATTCTTCAAAACTTTGATATCATTGTGATGCTCTCATTACCCTGGTTCTAGTCGCAACACTTACTTCTTACTGGAAACACGTTTTGACCATAAAATTTCAAATCCCTTTTCAAAACTTTCTTTCCAAATTGCTTGAGCTACAATTTATATAAATTTGGTGCGAGGGTGTGGTTGTCTTCGTCTTGAAGAGACAAAGCGAATGACATAGGTCTGAGCTTCTGATTTTACAGTTTGAGAGACCTGCAATTCACGTTGGCTAGAGGTTGAAGATGACCAACGTGTCATCTTCCAACCAATGATGGCACGCAACTTGTTATTTTTGAATTCTGATTTAATAATTGATTCAGTGCTTTATTCACTAATGACCATGATATGCACAGCGTTCCAGATCCCTTAGATTTGATTACTAATGCATTTTGACTCTCATCCAATGGTCCACATATTATTGACTTTTATTTTCTTTTCTGATTTTTTATATTTAATTGTTTTAAACTTCAAAAAATCATAGAAAATTCATTTTTAGTCCAAAAAATCTGAAACAATTATGAAAAATATTTTTGATTACTCTCTTTCTGATTTTTATTTTTTCACAATTTAATTTTTTGTTTTGGTATTTTTTATAAATTTACACTTTATTGGAATTATTTTAAATGTTTAAAAATACTATTATGCATTTTTAAATTCTGAAAAAATTATGGAATAATCCAATGATATTGTGACAAATATTGGTGACCTTATTTTATTTTTGTTTCTGACTTTTCTATTTTTTGTCATTTTTGGTTTATTTTACCCCTTTCTTTTAATTTTAAAAATAGTTTCTGACTTTAAAAAATTTCCAAAAAATTTATAAAATTATTTTAGTTCATTTCTGATTTTTCTATGGTCTTACTTTTATTTCTTGATTAATTTGGACATAGTTGATATTTTTCTCTTTTATTTCTATTTTTAAACATTATTTTTAAACCTTTTTGTATATATTAAAATATAATATTATTTTGTGATTATTTTCTGGCTGATCTTGGATTTGAATTTTGTATCATGAACTTATTAACATCATTGGATCCATGGTGTTGAGTCTAACTCCACAAAAATGGATGAATTATTTTAATAATAGTTTGATTAAATCTAATCCAAAAATGGTTTGTATATTCTCTCTCATCCCTTTTCATCTCATCCCCTTCTTATTGCACTAAATGTTGTTGGAGCATGATCTCTATATCATGTCTCAAAACAAATGGTGCATAGATTGCTATTGACCGGCCTCAAAATAGGTGCGACTTCTATATAAGTCCACTTACGATTGCTTAATATAGCGCTAAATTTTGTCCCGATTCGAATAAATGATCATTCATGGCCCAAACTTATGTTTTCAAGCCCAAGTATGTTAATTTGATCTCTTTGATCTAATAACCTTGAGATTCATTGTGTGGAGGCTTTGGTTCTACCAATCCTCTAATGGATCTACAATACCTTTGGTCAACGCGGATCACTTAAACATCGTTGATCATTAAATGATACTCATAAGGATTCTAAATGAAGGATATACTTGACAAAAAGCAAATGCAACTTGTTGTGTTGAGGCTTTGGTTCTACCAATCCTCTAATGAGTTCCAAATACAAGTTTCAAGATGATCGTCAAACTAACCACTAATCACTAATAATTGATTTTATTTTGTGTTTTTATTTTATGTTCTTTACTTTATGCACCATTTACTTTTAGCATTTACATTTCATGCTATTTTTCATCTTTGCTCACTTGAGCCCCTTTATATTCTTGTCATTTTTTATTTTGCTCACTTGAGCTTTTCTTTTCTTTTAAAAACACCTAATAATCAACATAAACCCTAAAAATCTGTAATGATACTTGGACTGTTTGGTTACTACCCTCGGCATTATGGAGCATTGGACTTTTAAAACTTAGGATTAGAAACCTTGGCCTATGATTGGAGACCTTGTAATCTTATCTGATTATTTTGTCTGGAGCTCTTGAGGTTTACCTCAAGACATTGGGTTGTTTGTTTGTTTTGTGTGCGAGTTATTATGATTACACCCTTTGTTTGTAATCTGGAATTCACCCGTATACAACCATTACTCTGCCCAATTTTTGTGAAGACTTAATACACTTGAAGTTTGGTTCTCTCAAGAGGTCTAGTACATTTGCTTGTTTTGTTTCAATACAAAGAATGGGAATTCTATTTTGGTTCATAATGTCAAATATTGGCTTCTTGTTGGTTAAATGGTTTTTATCCCTAGCTTTTAGCTTATGCTTTAGGATAGTCTCTTCTTCTCCTCCCATATTCTTTAATTTTAAAAATCTTCTCCCCCCTTTTGAAAATTCTTCTTGTTTTAAACTTGAATTACTTTTATAATAAACTTTGACTTAGGTCCGTGCATTTTCAAACATTTTCATAAATAAACTCCAATAAACTTAACAATACTTTGACATTTTTGTGAGAAGACTAAAAGTCAATCAATCTCATTTCAAACCATTTTGTCACTTTGGCTTTTATCTTTAAACTTTTCTCAAAAGATTGAACTCTTGTCAATCCTTGTAGTGATGCAAACAACTATACTTCTATAATATGTAGTAAAGAGAGATATTTTCCACTTGGGTGTTGAGTGAGGCATTGTTGATTTTAAAATCCAAGCCATATCCTCCACTTTGAGATGATGCAAATTCTCCTTTCTCATGATTGTGGGTAGTAGGTATTTTTTCCACACGGACAATGGCGATGATGTTTTATCTCATAAAATTGACCAACACATTTGTGTTTTAAAATTTTTAAAAGAGGAACTACGTGTACCCTGATCCCCTATTGCACGAAAAGGTGGTACGTAGGCACTAAAGGTTCACAACTGCGGCGGGTGCAAAAATAATAAATATATTTCTTTTCTCACCTCCACCATCTATTTTATACAACATATTTCATAGCCAAAATATACATATTTTTCAAAGAGGTTACTGTGGAGTACCATAGATGTTTAGGGTGCTTAGACCTTCCCTTTGCATAACCAACCCCCTTACCTTGAATATTTCCCCCTCTTTTTGGGTTGTTCAATCTTTTCCCATTCCTTTGGAAATAATAAAGCGCGATGGCGATTTTTATTTTGATTTGTATAAGTTTAGTCAATCCAATGGCTTAGTCTTGAACATTTCTACTGCTACAGACACAACCAACACCATCAATGAATTTGGGGTTTATTTCTTCATGTTGATAGTCATCATTGAGGACAACACAACTAACATCATCAGTGAATTTAGGGTTTATTTTATTTTTGTTGATAGTCATGGTTGAGGACGATATAACCAACATCTTCAATGAATTTGGGGTTTATTTCTTCATGTTGATAGTCATGGTTGAGGATGAAACAACCAACATCATCAATGAATTTGGGGTTTATTTTCTTCATGTTGATAGTCATGGTTAAGGACGACAGAACTGACATCATTGATGAATTTGGGGTTCATTTCTTTGAACTTAGCATATTTCATTTGGTTATCGAGTCTTGGTTGAGGGCTGACACAACTGACATTGTCTTTCCAAGTTCCAAGTATCTAGTTTCAAGCTCGTATTATCTACCCTCTAGGCTGTGGTAGGTATACGAAAATGTTTGACTCATTGCGTTAGTCTCGAAGCAGCAATAAGTTATCATTCTCAGCGACATAATTCATCGCGTTAGTCTCAATGCGGCAATGTATTATCAAGCTCTATGTTGTTCATCTCCTGGGTTGTAATGAATATACAAAATCTACGTCACAAACTTATTATATTAGTCCCCAAGAACTAGTTCGTCAACTTTTCAAACTTGTATCATTTACCTCCTAGGTCATGGTGAATATTCGAAAATCTAAAAATCTCTCTTAGATACCGACGAGTTATCTGCATCGTCGTGTCTATGTTAAGTAAAAACTTTGATTCAAATGCTGGTAAGACGATACATCATCATCTATACCTTCTCTTTATACTTATTGGAAAGTTGTACGACGCATCCTCATAATCTTTCGGACAAATTTTGGGCTCTCCTAATATTTAATAAAATTTCAATCAGAACGTGAGAGACCTGCATATTCTCACACTATTCAATCCAAAGGCAATTAAATAGGGGCAACTGTCATACCCAAAATTTGACACATCAAGTAACCATATTATGTTACTTTTCTTTTTATCAAATAATATTCTATGGGGGGTTTAAAGTCAAAGAAAGGTGTATTGATCCAAAATAGACCATCAATATCTGATATTCCATTAGGTTTTAAAAAACGGTCCATTTCCATTTATAGAAAGCGAGATGCATTGTTGTATAGGGGTATGTATTTTAAATAAGAGTTGGTGGACTCTATAAAGACTCATTTCGGTCTCTTGGCCCATGCAAAGTTCTAGCCCATTTTGAGTTTAGAAGTTGAAGGGGAGGTGTGCTATTACTTGAGAGGTTTATTGATTAAATTTGGATCGGCCCACTGAGGTTTTAAAGGCCCGTTTAAATAAAAAAAAGGTTTGTATTTATTTGTGATCACAATTGGCCCATGAGTAAGTCTTTTTCAAGAAGGCCCAATACATTAAAGCAGTTCAGCCTGTTATCAGGTTTTTGTTGAGATTTTGTTTATTACAAATATTATTATTATTATTATTATTGAAGATTATTAATTAAAGTGGTGTTTGTTTTTATTAAAGAACACGTTAACAATCAAGGCTTTCACTCACGCGGCCCAAATCCAAACCCAAGTAATTCAAGCCCAAATCAAAAAGCACTTACAATCCAAAATAAAAAACATCTATTGTTCAGATTGGAAAAAATAATGACTGCTTTAATATTATAAACAAGTACTGTTTGAATCAATAAAACAAAAACAAATATTTATATAGTAAAATTATCCAGAACCTTACATGAATGAATCAATACAGATATTGAATCAAATCTTAAACAATACAATGCAAAATCAAACTAATTCAAAACTTGTCAAATTTAATCAATTACAAATCTTCAAATCTCTAATCTACTGCAAATAACGACAATTACATTAAAACTTTCCTAAAATCATCTAATCTAAAACACTATAAAAACCTAATAAATCTAACACATAAAAGAAGAAAAATTATTACAAAAAAAAATTGACGAAAAGGAGGGATTATTATAGAGGAGAGGAATTTAAGAAGAGAAACTTTTAATAGAAGAAGAAATTAGGAGATTCGAGCCTCACCGCAAGTCCGCTGCTCCAACTTAGAGTTTCAACATCTGAAACCCTAGCTCTCCTTGAACCGTCATCACCATCATCAAAGTGTTGCCACTGTACCCGTCGAACACAAAGAAACGAGATTAGAAACCCATAATCGGAGGAACACACTCAAAGATACACAACACGGAAGCTAACGAATCACTCAGCTTCATTTTGTTTTCTTTGCAATTGATGAAGTTGTGTTTGATCTGAGGGTTGGGTGGGGTTTAATTTTGGGGTCTGAGTGAGAAGATCGTCGTCGATCAGGGCTTGCGGGTAGCGGCGACGATTAGACTTTGGATGTTTGTTTAGGGAGAACGAATGAAGAACAAATCAGGGAGAGAGAGAACAAAATGAATAAAATGTTTGGTAAAATGAAATTTTATTATGTCATATGATCTAATGTGTGTCATCCCATGTTCGTTATCATGCACTCTCCATTACGTCCACATGATCTCAATCCAACGTCTCCGATACGCGTGCCCACCATATTACAGTGTTCCTGCCCACGCGCTATCCAAACGGACTCTCCCCATTTCACCCTTGGGCCATGCCCAACTATTTACACCCCCTTTTAATTTTGTTTTACTAAACATGCGCAAATCTACACCCCCTGAGATTTTGGGCTTATATCCAATATCTGGATCTAAGGTCTTGCTTTTCACACCTGCCAGTTTTACTAACCTGTACAAAATGACACCCCTTGCGCTGCTGGGTCAAATTCAATATTTGGATTTTGACCCATGCTGTTAACACCCCCTATTTTACTAGCCCAGCGTAATTCACACCCCATGCGTTTTTTAATTTATTTCTTTTTTATTATTTATTATTTATTATTTATAATTTTTATATTTTATATATTATTTTATTACTATTATAAATCAAATATATTTTCTAAAACTCATCAAAAATATTTATTTATTGAATTAAAATAATTATTTTTAATCATGCATTAAATACATTTTCACAATTAATACATTAAAAAACACTTAACCAATAATAAATTCATTTTCATAATCAAATTAATTCAACAATTAAATTTCAAAAAAAGGTTACGAATATATTTTAATTACCTTCGCGCTTTGTCCAAAATCTCCGTTATTCACACACCCAGACTAAGTACAAGGAGAATTCGAAACATGTTCGTAATCCGTAAAAAATACCAATCCATGCGAACTATGAATTGAGACTTTGATTCCTCATAAGAGGATACGTAGGTATACAATAAAAATCGTGGCGAGTTATCCTATTAAAAAATTGAAACCTATACCCTAAACCTTTAAAACCTAAACCCTAGTATCCTTGGGAACAAGGTAGATGAGGGGGTATCTAACACCTTCCCTTCGTCTAAAATGAAGTAAGAACCTATAATCTCTGACTTATTTAGGGTTAACCTTTATATTCCCTTCCTTAGGATAAAAATTAAGGGTGGTGACTCAATTTAAAACCGGTTACAACACATATGTCAACCTTAAAATGGATTTGTCGACCAAAGCATGATAGTAGCTTTAAGCTTTAAAAAAGCAGTACATATGTTGACCTAAAATTTGAATGTGTCGACACATAAAATAAGAATTTATGCAATTTCTTAAAAGTTTCAGTATGTGTCGACCTATATGCAAACATGTGTCGACCTAAGTCCTCCAGGGCTACATGCTTCAAAACTAAATTGCATGTGTCAACCTGAAATATCTATGTGTCAACACATGCAATAAAAATTTATGTAGAAACTTATTTTTCAAGAAGTTGTCTACTTTACATCTAACATTTGGGTCATTTCATTCACCTCGTACCCATTGCATCTGAGTGTAAAAATTGGGATATGTTGTGTTTAAACTATTTTTCATCATGACGGTTCGAAGACTAGGTTTCTTCGAATCTTTCGGTTAAATTTATTTAAATATGAGTTACTGTCATATCTCAAATTCACCCTGATCATCAACATTTTATTTCTTGATTTTCCTAAAAAGACCCATTGATTTAAAAATACCTGAAGTTGTCTACATGTTTTAGAAAAGTCTTACTTTGATCTTTAATGCCCTTTCATCTGATCATGATTGATTCAGTCAGTTGCTTTAGCTCTGGTGAATCAATGTGTCTTATTTTAGTTTTCTTTTGATTTTCTTTTTCTTACCTTTATTTTCAATTTTCTTTTTTTATTTCTTTTACTTTTTCACTTTATGTTAGAAAATGTTGCAAAAATAGCTTCATCTGGTCTACCATTTTGTTGCTATTTAGTTTTTCATTTTGGTTTTTACTAATTAAGAAAAAAACAAAAATAGTATTCTCTTGATTCCATAATATGAAAAAAAGAAAGAATTTTAGTTTGTTATTTTCATTTTTGACCATTGTTTTCTCTACTTCATTCGTATAATTAAAAAAAATGCAAATAGAGATACAAGGTAGAATTTTATTTGTACATTCATTGGTCCAGGTCCCATAAAGTGGGACATCCATTAACAGACAAAACACTATAGTCCAAAGCAGAAGAACAAATTTTAAATAAAAAAAAGCATCTGCAACATCCTTGGCACACGCTCCATCAGCAGCCATCATCAACATACGTTTAATTTACTTTACATCTATTACATCTATCAAAGATATCAATGACTCAAAGGAGACATGCTGTCTGAATGCTTTCATTACATATTTTTAGTTTTAGAATGACTTTTGTTCCATACTTATATTTTTCTAACAAATTAGTATGTCTGTTTTTATGTAGTTATTTTTAGGTTTATTCAAAATTGTAGACAGAGATTTAAAGTAATGGTTTTGACAAGAAGTATATTTTATATTTTATTAATTTTATTTTTTATTTTTTATCTGTCTCTTTTGTTTTATCTGTCTCTTTTTTATTTATATTTCAAGATGAACATGTTTTTACAGAGTTATAACCTCTAACCAAGGTGAATATTCTTTATTTCTGTAGCTGAAATATTAATCTAATGATATTAACTAATTTGTTGAAATATTAACCACACAAAATTGAATTTTTTTTATTAATAACTATGTATTAAAATAATATTTCGCAAATAACCGGGTTTCGGAAAAAATTACGCAAATAATCATGTTTCAGATGACTTCCCAAAGGAGGAGCCATCTGAAATGGCGCATGCACCTAGCATTTTGCCCTAGGCGCCATCTCACTTGGCGCCTCCCTTGGCTTTTAGCCAAGTGAGATGGCGCATGCTACTTAAAAGTGAGAGGAGGCGCCATCTCACTTGGCTCCTACGGCAAAACTAGGGCAAAATGCTGTTTTATAAATAATTCGTCCGTTTCTCTGAAATTTCTCACACTTTCTCGCACTGTATTTTTATTTTGTACTCTGTTATTTGCGTCATGACGTCGCCTATGATTTTTAGCAGAGATGGTTATGTTATCTTCTCTGCCACGAAACCTGCGATGAAAATGAAATTCTAGCACATTCACTCCATGGAGCGTCTGAAGCGGGAGTTGATGCGATGGCTAGATGGAGACATTGCGGAGGGGGGAAAAATTCGAAGGATCCAGCGAAAACGAACAACAACCTCACATGCGACAGGAAGACCTAATATGTGGTAGGAGGAAGTCAAAACAGACAGCGATGTAATGTTGATGATGCATGGGTCAGATGAAATTGTGTTAACAGTTGTAATTTCCTAGATGGAATATCGTTAATTATTCTTGTACGCGTTTTATTAATTGTAGCAAAATCTGTTAATGGAAAATCCAAATGTTTAGAACATAATTATGAAAAGATTTTATGTATTACAATATTTATGTGGTCGAGGCAGACGCCCGATTCAGACAATTTTTACGATTGTGTCCGACCTGATGGCATAAACCACACTTTCTTGCCAACCTGTCAAGATCGTCCATTTCTGTTGTGATGCGCTTACTTTTGGGACGACCCTTCTTGTTCCTTCGCATTTGGTCATTGTGCCACACTATTTCGCCGTCGTATTCAGGCCAATAATCTGGTTTTGCTACCAAAGGAAAGTTGTTGTTGTAAACGTTTAGCAACGTTTCATATTTGTAAATGTTCGACAGAAGTTGCAGCGCGTCTTGATGGGTATGAGCACAAGCGGCAATGACATGAGAGCAAGGCATACGAAATGCTTGAAACCTGCCACAATCGCACCATTGAGAAGGTAGCATGGCCCTATATTCTTGTCTTGGAAGACCTTCATTGTGGTCGATTGTCTCTTTCACAATGAAGTTGTGGCTGTGTCGATCAAACCGTATAACCATGTGAGTGTTGGCTTTATCACTTTCAGCCTTAATGTATTTCATGCAACTTTCACTCCATAGTTGTCCAGATTGCAACACCGCATTCTACATTTCACCTCTTTTGGCAAATAACGCAGCCATCCTAAAATACGTAGTTTTACCAAGGCAGTGATTGGGAGGTTTCGTATGCCTTTGAATACCCCATTCATTGATTCAATAAGATTCGTTGTCATATGCCCCCATCTTTGGCCATTGTCGTATGACCTAGTCCATTTTTCCACCGGAATATTGTCGATCCACCTACCGGCTTCCGGATTAGACAAACGGATCTCGTTGCGGTAATATTTGAATGTGGGTTGTGTCAATGCATATTGTTGTACCCCAAAATTTGCCCTCGCGCTTTTCCACAAGAAATATCAGCTTCAAACATTTCCTGACTTTTCAAACTGGCTCAAGAATCGGACAAACGGACTTTTCTTGACAGTCAAGCAAAACTAGGGTTTTTACTGATTTTCAGAGCTCTGAATTGTTTCATACAGTGGGCTTAGGGTTTGGTTGATTTTTGGTTCAATTTTGATCAAGCGAGCGTGATTTGGCATTTAATCGGGAATTAGGGTTTTATGGGCATATTCTCAGAAGAATTTAAATTCCACAGCACTTTGCGGTCTATTTCAAGATTCGGATTAAAATTCGTGTTATCTTGGTTTAATCAGTAAAAGAGACAGTGGTTTGAATTCAGTACGTTTTGATTGAGCCAGTCAGATACAAGATGCAGTATTGGATTCACAGTGTTTATGCGTTTGATCAGTCCATTTGAGTTAATTGCTGCTTTGCTTTGGGTGTTGAATAAGAACGGGTTTAATTGACCAATATTGTTATTATTTAAGTTATTTATTATTCTGAAATTGAATGATTGAATTTATTTTTCAATTGTTTTAATTCTAAGAATTTTAAATAAATAAATAAACAATAAAGAAAATTGGAATTAATTGGATAATTTAGATTTTTATTGAATAATTGAATTATTTGTACAAATTGTTGTTTATAATTTAAATTATGAACAATGATATACATTAATTTAAATATTACATAAAATTAAAACTATCCTATTTTCTAATATTCTTCATTCTTCACTCCGCTCCGGTATTCCATTTTTCATCTGCAAAAAGAAACAAGAAAAGTCAGAAAGCAGTTAATAAGAAAGGACAGATAAAATATTGCTCATCATTAGGGGCCACTAACTGGGATCAGTTGACCCTCTCTGCAAATCACGGGATTTCTCCCGGTTCACAGAGAGGGAAGATTATTTTATTTCATGAATGCAAATGTCAAAAATGCATAAGTTACAAATTTCAAGCTGCATAGAAATTCAAGATCCAAAATCCAAACTAAACTGAAAAGTTCAATCTTAACTTTCTATCCAAAGCAAAGGCACTACTGTCAGTTTACTCAAAGAAAGAAATCAAAGTAGTACAAGTTGCTATCAAAGCTCAAAAGCTGTCATGGAAAGATTTTTGCCAAGATATCAAATGCAAAGTCAGATCCAAACTGTCAAAAGAGATAAAGATGCAAAATGTGTTATGCAAGTAATCTTATCATCATTTCCCAAGGAGGGCCCCTTCAGAACAAGTACAGAATAATAACATATAAAATTCTAAACTGTACTAGGAGAGAAGAAAAAAGAGATAAAGCATAGGCAGGTTTTCAGGCATAGACAGTGGAAAAGCAAGACAGAAAAGATATACAAATCCACAAGACAGTTCAGCAGCAGGCAGAAGGAAGTGAGGAGATAAAAGAGAAAAGATACAAACTCAGTTCAGCAGGCAGCATAGCAGGTGAGAATAGAAGAAATATACAAAAACCTACTGCACCAGCTTTAGCCTCACATAACACATCTCAGAACTCAGAACTAAACCAGCATCTGTCATAACCTCATACCTGCCTAACCACAAAAACAAGAAGCAAAGGCAAACAACAGAAAACATATACTAGAACTTGCACCAGCATAACCTGCTGCCTACAACCCTGTCATAACACAAACCTCACCATAACCTGCATCACTCTCACAAACCCAAACCACCACACCTAAAAAAACCATCCAAGAAACCAGAAAACACAACACAGTTCAGGCAGGATAGAAGTAAAAACAACATAACATACTGAGCCAACCAAGCACATATCTGCTAATGCCTTAACCTGCCTGTCATCAAACTAAAGCCATCAAACACAACAAAAACTCAGAACCTGCACCAGAAACTGAACTACCAGCACCCCTGTCTCAAAACACCAACTAGAAACCAACTCACTAGCGTAAAAGTTCAAGGCAATACAGGTGAGGCAACCTAGGCCCTCAGTATGAACATCATCGGGCAATAAAAAGCACCAGAAGGCATCTAACTCAACGATCATTCAAGGGGCAAAATCATAAGCAACAAGAGAAGGAGAGAGAAAGCGTCAAGGGCAACATAGGCAACAACATAAGCAATATCAACATAGGCAGCAACTCAAGTCACTCAGGCAACAATATAAAGGCATCACAGTGGAAGAAGAAGATAAAAAAAGTGAGTTTTTAAGAAGGGTTTTCAGGCAAATCTAGCATCATCATCAAAACCCTAACATATCAAAAGAACGAAAATACCAGGAAAGCTCAAAGTTTTGTCACATTTCTCTCCGCCGTTCCGGCCTCCTGAAGCATCACCCCTCTTCTCTCCTCCATCTCCAAAAATCAGGTAACGAGCCTTCTATCCCTTCTCCTTCACCTCATAAAAAACGAAAAAAATAAGAACTCAAAGTAAAACACGCGAATTCAGAAAAGAAGAAGAAACATAACAACAAAAGCTAACCTTGTTTCAAGAGGATGTGGAATTCTTGCCTTGGAGGGAAGAGAGTGTGTGAATGATGTTGGTGGCCGGAATCGAGCGCTCAGGAAGCCTAATCGGAGAAGACGAACCCAACGCACGGCGTCGTTACAAGCCCTAGCCTTCGTTCCAAACTGAACCAATTCCCTAACCCTAATTTCGTTTCAAACTTGATAAGGGCCTGACCCGTTTTCTGATTACCCCAAAGCCCATTAACACACTAACCATTCTTTTATTTTATAAAAAAAGCAATATTTACTTCTTTATTTATTTCTTGTAAAATATTAACTCTTTTCATTTTTATAAAAACAATGTTTACTTTTTTTATATACCAACTCAATTAATTCATTTTTTTAACATACACAATTTATTTCTTAATTTAATTAAACATACTAACCTAATTAAAAATACATCTTTACCTCATATATTAAGTTTGAAAATAATTATTTTCATTTATTTATTTACTCTTTCATTTAAAATATATTTGTACATACATTTTAAAACATTGATTTTGTACATATTATACATTTTTATACATAATTAAAATTGAAACTTTTTTTAATTAACATTCTTTTTTCATACATAACAATTCAATACATTTTTCTCTAATATCAAATTCACAAACATTTGGACTAAAATACTTTCCAATTAAAAATTGAACATTTAATCAAAACACTTCATTTTTCTTTTGTACATAATTAAACATACAAAAATCAAAGATTCATTTAAAATACATTTATCTAGGTCAAAACCCTAATACGACTCAATTTCACATTTCGCACTTGTTACACAATTCACTTGTAAATAATTATACATACATATACACTTGTACACTTACACAACACCTTACCCTATACACATTTTATCTTATATTTGTATATTCGATATTCACATATTGATTGCGACATTCGATTTGGTTGTAACTTATTGGATACTATAAGTCTCATCCCCTTGTACATTTATACCCCCACTCCCTGATACCATTTTGTAATAGCGTAGATTTACATTCCGCAAATTTACAGTTTTCAATTATGCCATGGTTAGACCTAGGGTTTGTATGTACATAAAATCAAACGCTAGATAATCTAATACAAGACAAATACATGTAATCAATACAAAATCACACTTGCACCCCCTAGGGTAATCCCACATGTTGCCTTCCAAAATGGGCCATGCTTGCACGTCGAGTATCTTTGGCAAAACAAATCAAATGATCATAAGTCTCAAAGTGTTGCCTAAACGGAATGATCATAGTCCCTTCAAAGCGAATTGCCAAAGACACTTGGCATCATTGCATTCATGGTCCATACGATGACCCACGCCCGTCCCGAATAAACTTCCTAAACGCAAGATTGTCCATCAATTTCAATGGTGGAACAAAATTGTTAAAAGGGGTTAAAACACGACAAAAATCTTTGAGTACAATAGGGTAGACAAAACTCTTAGTTACTTGAGATCAAACTTGCAAAAACACTTTCCTTCTTTTCAAAAACCACGATCCATAACACTTTCAAACAAACTCTCAAAAACATTTGAAAACATCTTTTCGAAAAGATTCACACTTTTGTAAAACACTCAAACACGAGTCAAATACATTAGTTGCCTAAGACAAGGCATCTTTTTCCAAAACATTTTCAAAAAGCACCCACACACACACCATTTTCAAAGCAATCGAAAAACAAGGCAAGTGATCTAAAAAAACCAAGTAACTAAGAGCCCATGGATAACCATGGATGAAAAGGGTGCTAATACCTTCCCTTTTCATAATCTACCCCCCGAACCCACGAAATATCTCAAAAGGTTTTTGCTGTGCTTTTTTAACCTTTCCTTTAGGATAAAATAAAAAGTCGGTGGCGACTCTTGCTAACCGCAACATTTGCAAATACGAACGCAAAACCTCAAGTCAGTTCTCCCACCGTATCACAGAACTGGCGACTCTGCTGGGGAATATTTAAAAGTGGGGTTACCTTAGGGTTTAGATCACCTTTACTTTCAATTGATTGCTTTGTTTGCTTTACATTTATGGGCTTTGTATCGGAGTTTTATAGATCCTAACCCGGATCTGGGGAAACCCTTTTAGGTAGCAACAAGGCTGTGAGGGAACTGTGCGGGGTATACCGACATGGTTGAAGCAGTCTGCTACGTTGATGTGGCACTTTGGTGTGTACCGGTAACCCTTGAGTTCAGTCAAGGAGAGTACGGGGCCGCCGCGTGGTGTCGTGAAGCATCAACTGACCTTAGAACCTTAATTGACCATCTTAGCCTTTTTAGGGTAGTGAGATAACTGACTTTGGTGCAGTCCGAGGTTGGTTGATACTCGATACTACACCCAATTGAGGGTTGCTTTCCTGGAATATTTCGGTCGCCAGTTCAGTGGCTAAATCGAAACGATGAACAATGAAAGCAATCCAGTGATATTGGGATCTTTAGAACCCGGTTACTTCTAATAGGACAGGTTGAGCCCACCAACTTCAAGAGGGTAATACCCAGACCTCATGCAAGTCTAAACCTAAGGCCTTGTGTGCTTGGTGTGAATATGTTTGCCTGTATATACACTCACTTACTTGTGCATACATGTACATAACATCATGACATCATACCATAGCATTCTAGCATTTTCAATAACCATTTCAAGGATCTCGAGGGTTCTGTTGATGCAGGATTACGTTGAACCAGACATCTATCAAGGGGCAAGAGGTCTCTCCTCTAACCAATCCAGTCAAAGTTCAAGTACAACAACTTGAATCAGTGGCTATGACCCACTCGACATGGTGAGCTTGATTCTCGTGGAAAGACATCCACCAATGCAAAGCTCTCCAAACAAAGATCGAGAACAACAACTTGAATCAGTGGCTATGACCCACTCGACATGGTGAGCTTGATTCTCGTGGAAGGACGTCCACCGGTGCAGAGATCTCCAATCCAAGAGCAGAGTTCGACCTCTAACATTTTCTTGTGTTTACCCCAAGAGATCCTTGAAAGCATGCATCCACATATCATGCATTGCATTTTGACAATCTTTCCTTTTTCAGGTTTCCTTACTCTCCTGCTGTTTATTTCAGCAAGAGATGGCTCTAGAACGGTCTGTCAAAGACATCCAAGACCAGACTGCTCAGCTGCAGGAGATGTTCTTGAACTTGTCTCTGGGGCAAGAAGAGATGAAAGCTCTCCTCACCAAGGACTTGGGGAGTTCCAACAATGCCAGGAGTGATCAGATTGCGGAGCTGCAGTTTGATCTGACAACACTGAGGACTCAAATGATGGGACAGTTGGTGGGCCAGATGGCTCTCATCCAAGACTTATCCCAAAGACAAGAGGAACTCAGAGTTCTTGTCCGCCAACTGCTTCCAAACAACCAACTGGGGCAAACATCTGAGGTTGAAGAGCAAGTCACCGCTCAGCCTCCATCCACTCAAGAAGACAAGGGGAAAGCTCCTTTGCTAGCTTCAGGATCACAATCTCATCAACAACCTCGCCAGCGTCAGCGGGGTAATCGGCGTAGACAAGAAACGTCGGGAAGGCAGTTCACAGAGACTGACATACCGTCATCTCTAATTCTGGAGCGCTTGTTGGAGGTTAATCTGACTGCTTTGAGGGATCCTATCCGGAACCCAAATACCTCCGCTCCTGGCTATCATCCCGATGCATTTTGTGTTTACCACTCCTATAGCCCAGGACATGACACCGATAGCTGTTGGGCCTTGAAGAACAAGATTCAAGATCTGATTGACATTGGAGTGCTGAGATTCATGCCAGACGGCGAGATGAAGATCTTCCGTTAAAGGGTTCTCCGCTTGAAGTGACGAGGCTCGAACCTAAAAGACTTTTGCTTCTTTTTGAATTTTCAAAGTTGTAATTTCTTTTGCTGTCAAACAATTATTTGTTGATGTTAAACTCTGTTTTCATTAATGCATTGCATATGTTTGTCTTGAATTCATCCATTCGTTTCACTACTCTTATGCTTTTCTTTATGATATTTGACTCTTGATAAAAAGCTGCAAGCCTTTAGAGGGAGGATGACGAAACAATACCGTGATCTTATACAGTACGCTTTTGAACAAACCTTGCTGATGATGTACAGGCATTTCTTTCAATTCCCAAACACTGGAGTTATAAGGAAGTTAATCCCTAGTCAACCCCTTCGAGCCAAAGAAGTAGGAGTTTCCTGTTCTGATACAATCAAAACCTTTGATATAAACCTGGGGCAGGGTAGTATCTCAGTTAATTCAAAAGAAAACGCGCATTGAAGTCGCAAACTCTCAGTTCGTAACACAACGAACGACGTCAAGAAAGAAAGCATTCCTTTGGAATCAAAAGACAAGGGTGGTTCCCTATCACATAGACAGTCAATCTCTCAAAAGCGAAAAGCCCACCAAGCCAAAACCTATAAAGGAGGCTTAAGAAAGCTGGGGCATCCCGCTGACGGTAATCCCGAAAACGGTAACAGTCAGGCAAAAGTTAGGGATAACAAATCAAAATCAAAATAGTGAGGTCATTACAAAATCCTCAACAACATGAAAAATGTTGAAAAAGAAAAAGGAGATGATGACTGTCTCCCAAAAATTCAACTAATGAACCATCACCCAAAAGTCGTTCCAAAACTCAAAACAGAGTGCGACGCACAGTTAACTGAGCTTAGGTTGAAGGACATCACGAAGAGCGGGTGGGTACAAATATACTTTGAGCCTTTATCCTTTGTTTCTTAAACCGTGAACCAGGCCACGTTGCAACCCTTCAAAAGTCCTAATTGAAGCATGGGTTAGTTCGGAAGCATACTGTTACAAAAGGTATCCTGACTCCTGTAGGGCTTTGCTCTAAATCTTGTGTTAACTTGTCTTGTGAAAAGTTTTCTGCTAAAAACGCATTTTTCAAAACTTCAAGACAAACATAAACTTTGCATTATTCGAATATCACTGTCTGCATTTGACCCTTTTGTTTGACAGCGAAGAATTTCATACAGCGAATGTTCGGAGAAACGAAAACTCTCTCAATGAGCAAAATCACTTCAAGAGGATAACACTTCCATCAAATCCCCTTATCAACAAGGGGCATGACATGCCACAAATCAATTAACCTGGGGCAGTCCAGTCAAGGTCCAACAGATCTTTCAAAATTCAGTTAACCTGGGGCAGTCCAGTCAAGATTTCAAGAAATCTCTCAATGTGCAGGGTAATCTGATTCAAGATTCCTTCATCACCACTTGGGGCATTCGAATGTCAAAAGTGTCCAACAAATCAACTACAACATTTCCAGACTCGACTCCTGTATCTAGCCAGGGCACGTCTGAAGAGTTCGAGGATTCAATTCCTGTATCCAGCCAGGGCATATCTGTTGACTACATTTCCAGACTCGACTCCTGTATCTAGCCAGGGCACGTCTGAAGAGTTCGAAGATTCGATTCCTGTATCCAGCCAGGGCATATCTGTTGACTACATTTCCAGACTCGATTCCTGTATCTAGCCAGGGCACGTCTGAAGAGTTCGAAGATTCGATTCCTGTATCCTGCCAGGGCATATCTATCAACTATCACCTTTCCAGATTCGACTCCTGTATCCAGCCAGGGCATGTCTGAAGAATTCCAGATCAACACCTGCAACAACCCAGGAAACATCTGTGAACGACCGATTGTAGACCAACACCTGTAATAAACCAGGATTTTATCTACATCACCACTTGGGGCATTCGAATGTCAAAAGTGTTCAAAACCCGATGCAGTTTTACACAAGCTCATCATCAGGAAACCCTACACCGGTTCCCCTTCAAGACTTCTGAAACAGTTTACGGATTCTTCCCAACAACGGACGCTAATCTACCGACTTGTTCAGATTCTTCTTCAAGACTTCTGAAACAGTTTACGGATTCTTCCCAACAACGGACGCCAATCTACCGACTTGTTCAGATTCTTATCAAGACTTCTGAAAACAGTTCATGGATTCATCCCAACAACGGATGTAAATCTATCAACTTGTTCAGATGCAACCTTTGAATTTAGTTTACGGACGCTTCCCAACAACGGATGTTGTTCTATTACTGATTCAACTTCAAGATTTCTGAAAACAGTTCACGAGTTCTCCAAGTAAACGGATGTTAACCTATCGCTTGTTCAGATTCTTCTCAAAGCTAACCACCACGGAAGATCGCGCTCGCCAAGATTCTTCCTATCCCCAGCCAGGAAATCCCCCGGAATTCAATTCCCCTCAGAATTTAAGCTTCAGTATCCCCAGCGAAGTCAGACTTTTAAACCTTCTCCCCACAAAGTTCTGGAAAGGAAAATCTTGAGTTCCCCAGTGAAGTCTCCAGGGTTACTTCCCATCAAGCCAAAGATTCTCAATCTGGTCTCCCCGGCATGAGTCTGCTAGTTGGAACTCCCCAGTAGAGGTCATCAGGAATTCTCTTCCCCAGTGACAGCCAAGGATATTTTCCCCGGCAGCAGTCAAGATGCTTTTATCTTCAACCATCTCGGATTCATGTATCCTTGGCAAGATTAGCTCATCAGCTTACATGCGCATTCATTACATTCATATCATAAACATTAATGTCACATGCATTGCATCATGCATCATAACATTACATACAACTAACCCTTTACCTTTTCAGGTAAGATCAGTCGACAGACACAGATCATCTCCTGAGATTCATCCAAAAATAGTTCAGATGTGACCCGGACACGGCAACTTTCTGATACTTATTCCAGATTCATTCAGACGCATCAGCAGAAACCTTACGCCGGTTCCTCTTCAACTTCAAGACCTCTGAAGCAGTTTACGGATTCTTCCCTACAACGGATGTCAATCTACCGACTCATTCAGACTCTTCTCAACTTCTGAAACAAGTTTACGGATTCTTCCCTACAACGGATGTCAATCTACCGATTTGTTCAGACTCTTCATAGCTTCTGAAACAGTTTACGGATTCTTCCCTACAACGGATGTCAATCTACCGACTTGTTCAGGCTCTGCTCGACTTTTAAAGACAGTTTACGGATTCTTCCCTACAACGGATGTCAATCTACCAACTGATTCAGACTCTTCTCAATTTTTGAAAATAGGTTACGGACGCTTCCCAACAACGGATGCTGCTCTATCGCTTATTCAGTCCCAACTCCTGAAAATAGTTTACAGATCCTCCAGACACGGACATCAATCTGTTGCTTGTTCGGACCCCAATTCAGAGATGTTCCAAAACATGGATGCCCTTCTGATATTTGTCCACTCACCATTGACATACAGTTCAACATCACCAGATGGCATCTATAAGCCCATCCTCCTACCAACAGTCGCCGAATGGCATCTGTAAGCCCATTCTCAGATGGCATCTCTAAGCCCATCCCCGACAAATTCTCTCGCACCAGATGGCATCTTTAAGCCCATCACCAAATGGCATCTTTAAGCCCATTCACCGCCACCGTCACATCGACGAGCGCAAATTTTCTGGGCACATTAGTGTCCAATCTCCTTTTACCTTCAAGTCGCGAAAGGCAAACTTGCCAATCTAACTCTTCAGGTCCAAGAAGATTGGACAGGGGCAACTGTTGTACCCCAAAATTTGCCCTCGCGCTTTTCCACAAGAAATATCAGCTTCAAACATTTCCTGACTTTTCAAACTGGCTCAAGAATCGGACAAACGGACTTTTCTTGACAGTCAAGCAAAACTAGGGTTTTTACTGATTTTCAGAGCTCTGAATTGTTTCATACAGTGGGCTTAGGGTTTGGTTGATTTTTGGTTCAATTTTGATCAAGCGAGCGTGATTTGGCATTTAATCGGGAATTAGGGTTTTATGGGCATATTCTCAGAAGAATTTAAATTCCACAGCACTTTGCGGTCTATTTCAAGATTCGGATTAAAATTCGCGTTATCTTGGTTTAATCAGTAAAAGAGACAGTGGTTTGAATTCAGTACGTTTTGATTGAGCCAGTCAGATACAAGATGCAGTATTGGATTCACAGTGTTTATGCGTTTGATCAGTCCATTTGGGTTAATTGCTGCTTTGCTTTGGGTGTTGAATAAGAACGGGTTTAATTGACCAATATTGTTATTATTTAAGTTATTTATTATTCTGAAATTGAATGATTGAATTTATTTTTCAATTGTTTTAATTCTAAGAATTTTAAATAAATAAATAAACAATAAAGAAAATTGGAATTAATTGGATAATTTAGATTTTTATTGAATAATTGAATTATTTGTACAAATTGTTGTTTATAATTTAAATTATGAACAATGATATACATTAATTTAAATATTACATAAAATTAAAACTATCCTATTTTCTAATATTCTTCATTCTTCACTCCGCTCCGGTATTCCATTTTTCATCTGCAAAAAGAAACAAGAAAAGTCAGAAAGCAGTTAATAAGAAAGGACAGATAAAATATTGCTCATCATTAGGGGCCACTAACTGGGATCAGTTGACCCTCTCTGCAAATCACGGGATTTCTCCCGGTTCACAGAGAGGGAAGATTATTTTATTTCATGAATGCAAATGTCAAAAATGCATAAGTTACAAATTTCAAGCTGCATAGAAATTCAAGATCCAAAATCCAAACTAAACTGAAAAGTTCAATCTTAACTTTCTATCCAAAGCAAAGGCACTACTGTCAGTTTACTCAAAGAAAGAAATCAAAGTAGTACAAGTTGCTATCAAAGCTCAAAAGCTGTCATGGAAAGATTTTTGCCAAGATATCAAATGCAAAGTCAGATCCAAACTGTCAAAAGAGATAAAGATGCAAAATGTGTTATGCAAGTAATCTTATCATCATTTCCCAAGGAGGGCCCCTTCAGAACAAGTACAGAATAATAACATATAAAATTCTAAACTGTACTAGGAGAGAAGAAAAAAGAGATAAAGCATAGGCAGGTTTTCAGGCATAGACAGTGGAAAAGCAAGACAGAAAAGATATACAAATCCACAAGACAGTTCAGCAGCAGGCAGAAGGAAGTGAGGAGATAAAAGAGAAAAGATACAAACTCAGTTCAGCAGGCAGCATAGCAGGTGAGAATAGAAGAAATATACAAAAACCTACTGCACCAGCTTTAGCCTCACATAACACATCTCAGAACTCAGAACTAAACCAGCATCTGTCATAACCTCATACCTGCCTAACCACAAAAACAAGAAGCAAAGGCAAACAACAGAAAACATATACTAGAACTTGCACCAGCATAACCTGCTGCCTACAACCCTGTCATAACACAAACCTCACCATAACCTGCATCACTCTCACAAACCCAAACCATCACACCTAAAAAAACCATCCAAGAAACCAGAAAACACAACACAGTTCAGGCAGGATAGAAGTAAAAACAACATAACATACTGAGCCAACCAAGCACATACCTGCTAATGCCTTAACCTGCCTGTCATCAAACTAAAGCCATCAAACACAACAAAAACTCAGAACCTGCACCAGAAACTGAACTACCGGCACCCCTGTCTCAAAACACCAACTAGAAACCAACTCACTAGCGTAAAAGTTCAAGGCAATACAGGTGAGGCAACCTAGGCCCTCAGTATGAACATCATCGGGCAATAAAAAGCACCAGAAGGCATCTAACTCAACGATCATTCAAGGGGCAAAATCATAAGCAACAAGAGAAGGAGAGAGAAAGCGTCAAGGGCAACATAGGCAACAACATAAGCAATATCAACATAGGCAGCAACTCAAGTCACTCAGGCAACAATATAAAGGCATCACAGTGGAAGAAGAAGATAAAAAAAGTGAGTTTTTAAGAAGGGTTTTCAGGCAAATCTAGCATCATCATCAAAACCCTAACATATCAAAAGAACGAAAATACCAGGAAAGCTCAAAGTTTTGTCACATTTCTCTCCGCCGTTCCGGCCTCCTGAAGCATCACCCCTCTTCTCTCCTCCATCTCCAAAAATCAGGTAACGAGCCTTCTATCCCTTCTCCTTCACCTCATAAAAAACGAAAAAAATAAGAACTCAAAGTAAAACACGCGAATTCAGAAAAGAAGAAGAAACATAACAACAAAAGCTAACCTTGTTTCAAGAGGATGTGGAATTCTTGCCTTGGAGGGAAGAGAGTGTGTGAATGATGTTGGTGGCCGGAATCGAGCGCTCAGGAAGCCTAATCGGAGAAGACGAACCCAACGCACGGCGCCGTTACAAGCCCTAGCCTTCGTTCCAAACTGAACCAATTCCCTAACCCTAATTTCGTTTCAAACTTGATAAGGGCCTGACCCGTTTTCTGATTACCCCAAAGCCCATTAACACACTAACCATTCTTTTATTTTATAAAAAAAGCAATATTTACTTCTTTATTTATTTCTTGTAAAATATTAACTCTTTTCATTTTTATAAAAACAATGTTTACTTTTTTTATATACCAACTCAATTAATTCATTTTTTTAACATACACAATTTATTTCTTAATTTAATTAAACATACTAACCTAATTAAAAATACATCTTTACCTCATATATTAAGTTTGAAAATAATTATTTTCATTTATTTATTTACTCTTTCATTTAAAATATATTTGTACATACATTTTAAAACATTGATTTTGTACATATTATACATTTTTATACATAATTAAAATTGAAACTTTTTTTAATTAACATTCTTTTTTCATACATAACAATTCAATACATTTTTCTCTAATATCAAATTCACAAACATTTGGACTAAAATACTTTCCAATTAAAAATTGAACATTTAATCAAAACACTTCATTTTTCTTTTGTACATAATTAAACATACAAAAATCAAAGATTCATTTAAAATACATTTATCTAGGTCAAAACCCTAATACGACTCAATTTCACATTTCGCACTTGTTACACAATTCACTTGTAAATAA
The DNA here is from genome assembly GCA_948472305.1 of Vicia faba. Taxonomy (NCBI): domain Eukaryota; kingdom Viridiplantae; phylum Streptophyta; class Magnoliopsida; order Fabales; family Fabaceae; genus Vicia; species Vicia faba. The sequence continues at coordinate 1,492,384,659 of OX451735.1, read as the reverse complement.
TTATACATACATATACACTTGTACACTTACACAACACCTTACCCTATACACATTTTATCTTATATTTGTATATTCGATATTCACATATTGATTGCGACATTCGATTTGGTTGTAACTTATTGGATACTATAAGTCTCATCCCCTTGTACATTTATACCCCCACTCCCTGATACCATTTTGTAATAGCGTAGATTTACATTCCGCAAATTTACAGTTTTCAATTATGCCATGGTTAGACCTAGGGTTTGTATGTACATAAAATCAAACGCTAGATAATCTAATACAAGACAAATACATGTAATTAATACACAATCACACTTGCACCCCCTAGGGTAATCCCACATGTTTCCTTCCAAAATGGGCCATGCTTGCACGTCGAGTATCTTTGGCAAAACAAATCAAATGATCATAAGTCTCAAAGTGTTGCCTAAACGGAATGATCATAGTCCCTTCAAAGCGAATTGCCAAAGACACTTGGCATCATTGCATTCATGGTCCATACGATGACCCACGCCCGTCCCGAATAAACTTCCTAAACGCAAGATTGTCCATCAATTTCAATGGTGGAACAAAATTGTTAAAAGGGGTTAAAACACGACAAAAATCTTTGAGTACAATAGGGTAGACAAAACTCTTAGTTACTTGAGATCAAACTTGCAAAAACACTTGCCTTCTTTTCAAAAACCACGATCCATAACACTTTCAAACAAACTCTCAAAAACATTTGAAAACATCTTTTCGAAAAGATTCACACTTTTGTAAAACACTCAAACACGAGTCAAATACATTAGTTGCCTAAGACAAGGCATCTTTTTCCAAAACATTTTCAAAAAGCACCCACACACACACCATTTTCAAAGCAATCGAAAAACAAGGCAAGTGATCTAAAAAAACCAAGTAACTAAGAGCCCATGGATAACCATGGATGAAAAGGGTGCTAATACCTTCCCTTTTCATAATCTACCCCCCGAACCCACGAAATATCTCAAAAGGTTTTTGCTGTGCTTTTTTAACCTTTCCTTTAGGATAAAATAAAAAGTCGGTGGCGACTCTTGCTAACCGCAACATTTGTGAATACGAACGCAAAACCTCAAGTCAGTTCTCCCACCGTATCACACATATCCCGCATTCATAACCGCTTTCCTCAATGTTTTGTCCTTGATCTCCCTCGATAAATTATGGACGATATGCCTAACGCAATAGTCATGCGTAGAAGGAGGGTCATGCCAACCATTTGCTGGATTATTGTAGGCACTTTCAATGGAGGCATGTCTGTCAGAGATCAAACAGGGATCTGGTTGAGGAGCCACGTGTGTCCGCAGATTTTTTAGGAAAAAGCTCCAAGCACCACCGGTCTCCCCCTCGACAAGGGCAAAGGCAATGGGGAAAATGTTGTTGTTGCCATCTTGTGCAACTGCCATCAATAGGGTGCCTTTGTACTTCCCATACAACCAAGTCCCATCAATTTGTATAATTGGTTTGCATGATGCAAACCATGTGATGCATGGTTGAAATGCCCAAAACACGCGACTGAATATTCCGTTGCCATTTAGTAGACTACCATCTTGGGTGTATGCTGGCATTGTTTCCAGAACGTAAACACTACCTGGAGAATACGTCTTGAGTGCATTCAGGTAGCGGGGAAGTTCTTGGCATGACTCCTCCCAGTTTCCGTACACCCTTTCAATCGCCTTAGTCTTTGCTAACCACGCCTTACGGTAAGACGGAGTGTAGTTAAAAACCATGGTGATGTGGGAGATGATTGTTTTCACCTTCAAAGATGGGTCGTTGCTGACCAGGGGTAGGATTTCTTGACAGATTAGATCATAGTTGAGTTTTCGGTGGTCCTGTGATTGAGTGGAACTTACACAAGTGTGGGTAGTCATGGAACCTATGACCCAACAGTCACCCCTTAATCTGTATGATGCGGTCAGCTTGAACATACAGTCAGGGTGGACACACTTGATCTTGTACCTTTCCGGGTTGACACGATCCACCTTAAAATCAACCGAGTTGAGCATGTGGAATTTTTTAATGGCCCTGATGCATTCCTCTCTGTTACGAAACTTGTCCTTCTCTTTTAAATTTTCATCCGACTGCATATATGGATTGAAAAATAAGTCAGTAGAAGGTTCATCTCCGCCCATGTTGAAGTTTGTCATGTGTGGAGGTGGTGTGTAGATTTTGTTTGCAGGAATACTTGGGATGCCATCATCTTCGGAATCATCATTCACCATTTCGTCAAACTCTAACTCGTTATCTTCTTCTTCATCATCAACTGCATCTACCTCAGCTTGTTCATTCTCCAAAGGATCAACCTCCTGTGTCACCTGAGGCTGAGGCTCTCGCAGCATAACGTACAACTCAATAGAGTCGTACCCAGAATATACATGGCTGGAAAACATATTTTGGAGATCCTCGTCATCTTGAACTTCAACCTTATAAAAAATTACTTGGTTGTTTCCAAAGAAAACTGGATTCTGATAAAATATCTGGGACACCGGGCCTCATTCAAGTTTGGCCTCCAATCTTTTTTTGAAGTACGAGAAATTAGCTTTCCCGTTTAAGAGAAATCGGATGTTGTCTGTGTCTCTAAACAAAAACCCAGCGGTGGGACAAATGTATGTCTCACCGTTGAAATGTGCTTTGACGACAAATTATGGTGCAGAGGCCATTGCGTAGAATTGTTTTAAGGTTTGAAGGTTGGAATGTTTGAAGGTTGGAATGTTTGAATTTTATGAGTGATTCAAAGGTTGGAATGTTTGAGGTTTATTGATTGTATGAAGGTTTGAATGCTATAATGTTTGAAGGTTGGAATGTTTGAATTTTATGAGTGATTCAAATGTTCAAAGGTTTGGTTGTAAGAACGTTTGAAGGTTGGAAGATTTGACAGATTATGTGAATCAATGTTATGATAAACGTAAGGCTAAAAATTTCAATTAAGTAAGGATGCAACCCCCAAGGCTGCCAATAATGTTACATGCAAGGAATCCCAAAGGCTGTCACGTAGCCTGAGCATATGCTGCAACAAAGGACACCTCTTATTCGCCAATTGGGGTGGCGACACCATTCATTTTTGTACTCTTTCGCCAAGTCCAATGGCGCCTCCCTTACTGTCCAATCGTGATACATGCATGCATGTATGTAACCCCATAGGCTGCCACCTAGCCAGCCCATAGTCTGCACCTATACATGTATGTTGTAAGTCTCCTCCCATCACCTCCAATGGGCTTACATGCATTCAGAAAAGGAATCCCAAAGGCTGTCACGTAGCCTGAGCCTAGGCTGCAACAAAGGACACCTCTTATTCACCAATTGGGGGTGGCGACACCATTCATTTTTGTACTCTTTCGCCAAGTCCAATGGCGCCTCCCTTACTGTCCAATCGTGATACATCCTTAGGCTGCCACCTAGCCTGCAAGAGTGACACCTTTCATTTTTTGTACATGCATGCATTCATACATGTAACCCCCCGGCTGCCACCTAGCCTGCAAGAGTGACACTTCGCTTGCATGCAAGCACCAGCAACCACTATATGAAATTTATTTTCCTATAAATACATACCATATCATACATCTCTCACACCTACACAAGTCTCACTCTCTGCTACGAAATATTTCATAATCTCTTAAACTTTCTAAGTCTATCATACTCTCTATCTCTTCCTAAGTCTTTCATAATCTCAAGCATTTTAAACAATGGCTCTTCTAACAATGGGAGATACTCACAGAGGCACAAGGGAAAATATTGCCGCATTTGTAAGTTTCTTTTTTGGTTATACATTTTTCATACTTCAGATAATGCGTTGTTTTTCTTACTTAATCTTACACATGTTACATTATGAACTCAGGACACAAAAAGATTCAGAATCCGTTCTCACAACTACCTAGATCCCAACCCATTTATCGTACCATATCTGGAATACGTAGGTTTTGGACATGTCATAAAGATCTCCAACTACACCATTGACTCGAAGTTCATTCTTGCAATGTTGGAAAGGTGGAGACCAGAGACCCATAAATTTCACCTACCAATAGGTGAATGTACCATCACGCTAGAGGATGTGTACATGCTACTAGGTCTCTCTGTCGATGGTAAGGCCGTGAACGGGTCGATTCAACAACCCAACTCTCACTACTACGGAAAAGGGCTTTTAAAGCGCTTATTTTGGCCTTTAAAAGCGCTTAAAAGCGCTTTAATAGCTGGCGCTGGCGTAGGTAACAAAAGCGCTTCTAAAAGCGCTCTGGTAGACCCCCCCCCCCCCCCCCCCCCTTTAAGAGCGCTTTCCTGGAAAAAGCGCTCTGGTAGGACCCCCTATAAGAGCGCTTTCCTGGAAAAAGCGCTCTGGTAGACCCCCCTTTAAGAGCGCTTTTCCCAGAAAGCGCTGCCAAAGACCAGTAAAAAAGCATAAAAAATTAAAAAAAAACGCAGCATACAAAAGCGCTTTTGGAAAAGCGCTCTGGTAGGCCCCCCTATGAGAGCGCTTTTTCTGGAAAAAGCGCTCTGATAGGCCCCCCTATAAGAGCGCTTTTCCAAAAGCGCTTTTGTATGCTGCGTTTTTTTTTAATTTTTTATGCTTTTTTACTGGTCTTTGGCAGCGCTTTTACTAAGAAGCGCTTTAGTAGGTGGACCTTTAAGAGCGCTTTTTAAAAGCGCTGTCGTTTCTAAATGAGGTATTTTTATGTGCAGCCTATAATTTAATCCTCCCAGTCGACCTGTAATGTTTTCGACCTGTAATATTTTCGACCTGTAATATATTTTTGACCTGTAATATATTTTCGACGCTATTATTTCAGCCATCAGTAAGACAATATATATACTAATATAATACCATTATAATATCCAAAATTATATATATACATCATTACATCAATAATATTATAGTTCAAATCGACACAAATCCTACATGAAAAATTGCTTAATATAATATTGACACAAATCTTCTTTAATTTCTTCCAACTTAAGCTTCGGGTACCCAGCAGCACGGAATTCGTCAAGGTACTACAAAACAAAAACATAATATAAATGATATATTTAGTTAAATGTAATAAATTATATGAAATTATCTTAAGTTATAAATTCATACCGTGAGCGGAATCTCTAATTGATTCGCCTGAAGGATTTCTTTCATGAACCTCAAAACAAAGTATCCGCAATCATGACTGTTTCGCTGTTGCGGACACTACATAATAAAACAAATAAGATTCTATAGTTGTCTTGTTTTACCAAGTAGCATAAATATTATAAGCAAAATTGTGAAAAGTAATGTACCTGCACTTGGATCCAAGTGATGTTGTTTGATTTAGTCCGGGATACCTGTGCGTCCCGTTGACTACGGAACACTTGTATTGATCTAATTATTAAATATATAAAAGCATATGTTTAGATCAATCCCACAAATAAGAAAATATATAAATATACACGAATATATATTTAGAACGATCCCACTTACAAATCAACGATTTCCTTCATAGCCGGATAATTGGTCCATTCACCATTTACCGAATTCAGATAATACACGACTTCTCTTATCGGGTTGATAGCAAGCAGCAACCAGTGTGCTCTATAAATTAAAACAATAGGTTATATGAAAATTTTTCTATACACAAAAGAAACAGAGATTAGATGAACCAAGAATGAGAAACTAACCCTACTGGTCGGGTATTATACGCCCAAAGATGCAGACTTTCTGTATTGCCGGTGGACATGAATCTATCTACTAAGCGCTGTCTAACTGATTCCGGTTCCGAAGCAATTGTCATTCCGCTGCAATGGGTGGAAGACACGAAACGGAATCTGTTAGACAATGCAGTCCCGCGCAACACTCTGTCATACAACAACCTTAAATAAAAACATAATAAACATTAGATTATTTTCATTGAAATGTGTAAATAAATTATATTGTGGGACTAATTAAATAATATATCGGATGAGTGAATATTACCGGATGTATGAGTGCATATTACTGACGCCTAGTTGATCATGCCTAAAAATCTCTTCCAAGTCATCAATTGTAATATGTGACGGGAATTCAATACCGAAGACACTTTCATCCATGTTGATTTCACGTAAACCACCATCCTTCAAATCGGACATATCAACCATTGTTGCGAGTGTCGAACGGTATCGAGGCACAAAAGCACCGCCTTTTTTTGCCGCTTGCTTCGGAGGACCAGTGGGTGGTACGCTACGAACCTGCTGCGTCACTTGTTGTGACTCCCGAGCGGATGCCTAAAAATCATATAAGTTAGGTAAAATATAAAATCATGCAGATTTAGATTCAGACTATATATTAACACTTTAAATGTACCTCTTTTAGTGATGCAACAGACTCCTCCTCCTGTAAAATCCCTTTACCCTTAATTGCGGGTTTTATAGGAGCAGTCTAAAATTAAAATGTAAAAAATAATTAATAAACGGTTTAGAATTGACATTCGAAAACTAAATGATTCATAATCGTTTTCAGTATACCTCATCACTAATGGTAATGAGCTCCGAGGGCCATGCAACAAATGATCCTATTGCATCTCGCAGCAATGTCGTCTCTGAGACCATGTCAGGTACCGGTAGAATCGCATCACGATCTAATACAACATCCACCGATACTTTCAGGTGTCCATCCGGGAGCGGTCTGTGGTGAAGTAAATCTCCCGAAGTGTTGTGCACTTTTCCCTTGCCAACTAGTCGATAATTCGGTGACGATAAGTATAGTTGGCAAGATGAAATGCCCTAAACAAATAGAAAATATAAAGTCATTATCATTAATAAAATAGAACAGTTTGTAAGGAAAAAAAACTTATAATTACCTCGGGAAATTTCTTTTGATAGTTGATACTAGCCTTATCACTAGTTTCTCTCACCGATGAAGTGTTGCAATTTTCTCTCATATACATATCTTTATCTCTTTGCAATTCAGAGACCTGTGCTTGCAATTCCTGCAACTTTTGCAACACTTCTTCATTGGTAAGATTTGATCTTCTCCTAGAACTCTTATAAAAAGAGGTTGGAGTCACACCATGACCCTTACCCCTCACCCGACCGGGATACTCGGGAGCATCTAGTACTCTACTAAGTACGCTCTCCTCACCGGTGGATGCCGATTGCGACAAGGTCTCCTGTAATTCATTTACATTTAAATAATTATTAGTGGAGATAAAAAATCATTTATATATTAAAAAACATTTGATTTAATTAAAGACACAGTATTATACTTACACATTCAGTATAAACTCTCTGAACATCGGGATCGACAGCTTGATTCTTGCCCACACGAGCTTCCTTCCACAACACATGTACAGGAAGTGAAGCTTCCTCACTTTTAGTCTCCTCTAACTATGCATTGACACAAACGATAAAATCGTCAATTAAAACATGCACATGTAGACAATTAATTAAAACGCATTTCTATTTACTTACAATTTTATCCTCTAAGCGTGCATATCCCAAACGCCCTTTTTTGTATGGATACGCGGGTTTGGATGCTCTCTCACTATTCGTGGCACTCTTTTTCTGAAAAGCTTCATCTCTTTGCTTTACAAACTCATCCCAATCTGCTTCATCAATGAAGGTCGCATACTTTGTTGGCCGTCCCGGTGCCTCTTCAAGAAATTTTCCATCTTTATCCTTAAGATAGGTGTTTGTCAAAAAACTTTTCCACCCTCTATATCTTTTGCCGGCCAAACTAAGTATGTAGCTTTTACGTTCATCTGGTATCTCAAAAGTCCTCTGCAAAAAAACGTACGCATAGTGTGTTAGTATAAGTAATTTAAACAATTTATCGTCAAGATAATAACAACAATTAACCATATATGATATATACCTGAAGCTCTTCCCAAATCGCTTGTTTTTTCTCCTCCAATTCTAAATTTTTCGTTTTCGATTTCCAGGTAGCTACGGAGACCGGAATATGCATACGGACAAGTGTACCAATATAACTTGTCAACTTTGCAGAATTAGGACCATTTGGTTGTTTATCAGAATTCCATTCCAATCGGTATACTAATCCTTGGTCTCTATGTCGAATGATTCCCTTCATAATAGTGATGCCTCGTGCAACCTCTTTTGCTTCAGTATCAGGTGGAGCATTTGTATCCGAAGCAACTCTTTCTTGTGAGTTTTCTTGTGAGTTTTCAGGTGGGTTTTCAGGTGGAGCATCTCTATCTGGAGCCATTGAACCTGTATCAAACAAACTAAAGCACATTAGTACACTATTAACACTAACTTTATATGAGAAACATTTCAAAAAATTACAACATAGAAGTTATTATAAGAAGAAAAAAAATCAATCCATTATTAATTGTTCAACGTGAAGATATTCATCCCTGCATCATCTGCCAAACATACCCAATGTATGCTTTCCTTCTTAAAAAAGAATTTAAGTTAAGTAGAAAAAATTTACTTTTTTATTATTAATAAAATAAAAGCATGTGATACAATCAATATTACTTTTTCATGATATTTCTTTTAGGCAAAGATGAGGGGATGCATACTCTATCAATATTAAAAGCATGTTCATTTAATAAATCTTAATTTTTAGTCAAATTGTTTTAAAGTACAAATTGTAAGATTTTCACATATTCGATGCCAGATTACTAAATATAATAATTAAAAAATATAAAAATGAGACCATTACTAAACATAAGCGAGTGAAGGTTATCGAGACCATTACTTTATCACTAACGTCTCTTTCTTTTCTTGGTAGGATTGTGTACTACGCGTCTCTTAACAATGCGGACGGTTGGATTGATCCAAATACCCTCATTATGATCATTTCTAATACAAGATTCATTCTCATTTTGATCGTTTCTTGTACAAGATTCAATGCCAACACCAATATCACCTTGATCTTCAATTTTTTCATCAACTATTTTGTTAGATAAAAGCACTATAGACCATTTCGTACTTGTCGGATCATTGACATAGAACACTTGTTTAGCTTGAGAGGCTAGAATGAAAGGCTCATCTTTGTACCCTACCCTATTGAGATCCACTTGCAAAAATCCTGACTTATCCATTCGTACGCCACTATTATTTTCAACCCACTTGCAACCAAATACAGGAATCTGAAACTTCGCGTAATCAAACACCAAAATGCGCTCGATAACCCCAAAATATGACAAATTTGCAAATTTCGGATTTAAGTCATTCGCACTTGATATGTGCATAGCTTCAGCTACCAAGGTAACACCACTATTTTGCATAGTACTTTTATCATCCTGTTCTTTGGTATAAAATGTGTATCCATTAATTGCGTATGCGCTATAAGAAAGCACAATTACAGATGGACCATAGGATAAACATCTCAACCTTTCTGTTACTGAAGCAGGATCTGAACGATACTTTGAATAAATATGATCTCTAAACCACGGTATGAAACTTCGATTGTGCTCTCGTACTATCCAGTTCTCATTTCTATTTGGATTTAAATCTCGGAGAACAACTTTGTGCATTTCAACAAACGGCTCAACCTCAATCTCATTGTGCAGAACATACAAGTGCACTTGATCCCGTTCGACCATTGATACTGTCACAACTTTATTTCCAATTAGCCTTTTTCCTTCTTTTTTTTCGACAATATGAGATTTGGGGAGTCCAATTGATTGAACATTTGACAGATATTCAGTACAAAACTCAACCGCTTCTTCAGCAACGTATCGCTCGGCAATACAACCCTCTGGTCGACTTCTGTTTTTCACGTACCCTTTTAATATTTTCATATAACGTTCAGCAGGGTACATCCATCTCATATAAGCTGGTCCGCACAGTTGTGTCTCTTTCACAAGATGAACGACTAGATGAACCATTATGTCAAAAAACGAGGGAGGAAAATACATTTCAAGATCACATAAAGTAACAACTATCTCATTTTGCAATGTTGGTAAGATCGCGGGATCGACCACCTTACTGCAAATAGACCTGAAGAAGAAACACAACTTAGTTATTGCGCTTCTTACTTTTTCTGGCAGAATAGAACGTATACCTATTGGTAAAAAATGTTCCATTATAACATGGCAATCATGCGTCTTCAAACTCTTTAACTTGAGGTCTTTCATGGACACAAGTCTTCTAATATCTGAAGAGTAGCCTTCTGGAACTTTTACTTCACTGAGGAACTTACACAATGTTTTCTTCTCCTTTCTAGATAGAGTGTAAACAGCAGGTGGCAGATATGTTCGTCTTCCTTTCGTCACGGGCCCCAATTCAGTTCTCATCCCCATGTTTACCATGTCATTCCTTATGTTAACGCCATCCTTAGACTTTCCTTGTATATTGAGTAGCGTACCTATAACGCTGTCAAATACATTTTTTTCAATATGCATAACATCCAGGAAATGTCTTACGTACAACGACTTCCAATATGGAAGTTCAAAGAAAATTGACTTCTTCTTCCACCCACCCTTGACAATTGAATGTGCAAAAGGCTTGCCAAACTGAGTGCTCACATCTTTCATCTTTTCAAAAATTTGATCACCTGACAAAAAAGGCGGGGCTGTACGATGTTCGGCCTCTCCATTGAATGCTTTTCTCCACCCACGGTAGTGATGATTAGAATTTAAGAATCTACGATGGCCGAGAAAGACATTCTTCTGACAAAGCGCCAATCGTGTCGTATCGGTTTCATCTTCACAAACAGGACACGCCTTTTGACCCTTGTTGCTGTACCCGGATAGATTTCCGTATGCTGGAAAATCATTAATTGTTCCAAACAACATCGCCCTCAAGTTGAAACTTTCTTTCCTATACCCATCGTAAACCTCCACACCTCTCTCCCACAAAAACTTTAAATCTTCGATTAAGGGTGCCAAGTATACGTCTATGTCATTCCCTGGTTGTTTAGGCCCAGAAATTAGCATAGATAACATCATGTACTTACGCTTCATACATAGCCACGGAGGTAAGTTATAAATCATAAGAATCACAGGCCATGTGCTATGCGAGATACTTTGAATACCATGCGGGTTCATTCCATCAGTAGACAATGACAACCGAAGGTTTCTTGCTTCTTTTCCAAATTCAGGATATTCAGTATCAACTTTACTCCATTGTGGTGAGTCTGCCGGATGTCGCAACTTTCCATCAATAATTCTTTCATCTGCATGCCAAGTCAAGTGTCTTGAATCGGTCTCACTACGATACATGCGTCTAAATCTCGGAATTATAGGAAAATACCATAAGACTTTAGCAGGAGACAACTTTTTCTTATATCGAGGGGCACCACATTTAGGACACTCATTCAACGCTGCATACTCGTTTCGAAACAAAACGCAATCGTTTGGACATGCATGTATCTTATCATAGCTCATTCCAATAGAAGACAACATCTTTTTGGCTTCATACGTTCGATTGGGAAGAACATTATCCTCTGGTAGCATATCTTTCATAAGGGCTAATAACTCTGTGAAACTTTTATCCGACCATCCATTGTCCGCCTTTAAGTTGTACAACTTTAACACCGCAGACAATCTTGTGAATTTTGAACAACCAACATACAACGGTTTCTCTGCATCGCTTACCAACCTCTCAAACATTTTGGGACAATCCGCAAGATCTTCTTCAAGCGCTTCTGCAATCTCTTCGACTCGATCACAATCGTATGTGTCTGTGCAATCGTCGTTTGAAGCATACTTCCTATTACAACTCGACTCAGCATTCCCGGTACTTTTCTCACCATGCATTGTCCAACATGTATAACTTCTATCAATTCCATGCATCAGTAAATGCGATTCCAACTGAACCGCGTCAACCCGTCTCCCATAACAGCATCTCAAGCAAGGACATATCATTCCATTGGGTTCTCTGGCGTGCGCAACGGCAAACTTAACGAATTCTGATACCCCATCCTCATACTCTTTCGACAATCGATTGGCAGTCATCCATTTTTTATCCATGGTTTGACTATAGCAACTAATTAGTCATGCAACTATAGCAAAATAATAATTAATTACCTGTAAAGAAATTCAACATATCAGGTAATCAAATTCATAGTTATTCTTGCCTCACCTTAAGCATGTGCTAAACAACTCATCACTAATTACTAACTAGTGAAGTCGGATACTAGTGATTCAGTCTTGGATACAGGTAATAACAATTATATTCAAACAATAGTGAAGTCGGATTTCAAACAATTATATTCAGCCCTTATCTTACAAGTTAGCTTTGTCAAGTCTTAGTTAGGTTCAAATCAAATTTTAAAAGCAATTTATTGTTAATTGTTAAATGACGCTCTATAGTTTTCAATTCATCTTGATTTTCTTTGCACCTAGACATGACTTTTTTAATTTATGATTACAGCATATGCAAGATGAAGATAACGGCAGACCATACAGGAAGTTCAAGCCTTAAAGTATGAAAGATGTTTTGTAATAATCAGGGGTTATGAAAGTTTGGTTGCTGTAACTGAGTAATAATGTTTTGAAAATATAAAATGTTTGGTTGCTGTAACTGAGTAATAATCAGGGGTTATATACATTTGTTTTTTTTTCTCGGGAATAAATGTTTGGTTGCTGTAACTGAGTAATAATGTTGTAGTTTTGTAGTATTCAGAAGCGTTTCAGTTCCAAGAGTTCTATACCTGTGAAACCAATGGGGTCTAAAAGACTGAAAACACCCTTTTCAAGTTCACAACAACCCATTTCTAACCATGTTATTGTTAAGGTCTGATTCATGTTTCATTCATACTCTCATTTTTGTCTCTATTTCTTTTTGATTATTCACTATATGTTTGATAATATAGGAAAATGATGTTGATAGCTATTCCATTGAGGTTGAAATGTTAAGAAATGATCCGTCTATTGTAGACACCATGACTGTCGATGATGTTAATGATACTCCAGAGACAGTTGAACTTAACCAGGGTAAGAAAAGGTTTAAACAATCAGAACCTGAAAGAAAAATTGTCAAAGCGACAACCAAAAAGAAGCTGTTGGTTAAATCAGACGAGGTTTCAGGTTGTGTTCTAAACTTTCTATTCTGAAATATTTAGCATAATTCTTTGTCTCTCTCTATTGGTCTCATGGCTTGTCAATTTTTGTTCAAGTGTAATTCATGCAGTGATTAAATTAATCGTCTATGGCTGTTTTTGTCAGATGTTAAGCCTTCTAGGGCGAAGAGAAAAGTGTCTTCAGATGTTGTTAGCATTGTAGCACAATCAGATGAAATCAGTACAACAACCACTATTCAAACTGAAACATGGGCTGTTCTTGCTCACAAGAAACCTCAAAAGGATTGGATTGCATATAATCCTAGAACCATGAGACCCCTGCCTCTTTCTAGGGATACAAAATTTGTCAAGCTTTTGTCTTGGAATGTCAATGGATTGAGAGCATTGCTAAAATTAGAGGGATTCTCAGCACTTCAACTTGCTCAAAGGGAAGACTTCGATGTATTGTGCTTGCAAGAGACTAAACTTCAGGTAGAAAGAATAAATTGGGAGAAGCTACTTCTGACAGTCTTGCTGCCTGATAAAATCTATCAACCATGACGTTTGTGTTTATTTGAAAATTCTTTAGAGGCCATTTTCTCTCCAATTTATGAGTGCTCTGGTTTTGCTAACAGGAGAAGGATATCGAGGAAATAAAACAGCGACTGCTAGATGGCTATGAGAACAGCTTTTGGACATGTAGTGTTTCTAAGCTTGGTTATTCTGGAACAGCAATAATCTCAAGGGTGTGTTCACTTTGTTCATACTCCTTCAGACTTAATTGAAACTTTTGTTGTATGCATTTTTTTTTCTAAGTGAAGATTTTGTCAATGAGATTTATGATAAATATAAAATCTTTTTATAACTACTTGGGTTGAAGCTTTTGGCACCGCCTACTTTAGTCATATTCTTTCTTCAACAAAGCTTAACCCTAATTATATCTGTTCTTATATCATGTTTGTTGATACCCTGCTCTGCTGCTTAATCATTTAACTTCAAGAAACAAGTTTGATGCCTGAAGGTGACATAATTTCACTATTGTTTGAGTAATAATCAGGGGTTATGAAAGTTTGGTTGCTGTAACTGAGTAAACAAATGTTTTGTAAACTCTAATTATGGTCTATATGATTTTCCTTAATATTGCGTGTAGGATAAGATTTCACATCTCAATGATCCCCTTATGTTAATTCCACTGCATCTAATCATTTCTCCTTATAGATTTCCAAATTTACAACCTAGACAATCATATGAAACTCATCATTAGGTTTATCTCTATCCCTCTTATCCTCATCTTATCCCTCACCTAGTATTATACTCATTAACATTCCTTCCCTGCCCAATCCCAGATGGTTCCCTAACTCAATAGTCTTGTACCATGCCATCATTCTGTGAAAAATTTATGGAGCATCATTCTGTGAAAACCACATGTAATCTATATGTAATCTATCTGTCCTGTTAAGCACTTAAGCTGAAATATAAACTTAAACTAATGAGATAAAAATCTCAGTAAGACTTATATGCAAAATATACAAGCCTATTAAAACATTTTCTTAGCTATAACTTTTTTAGTAGTAATGTTATAATTTCCTTTGTGTGATTAATTCTTTTGTCTACAGTGTAGATAGGATTAGAAATTTATAATCCCACTTGAAGTATCTCCAAGCATAACTCACACCCTCTTAGTACAGTCCATAAAGTTTGAAAATATTGCTTCTCTTCTTTGCACAAATCTCACAGTTGATAGGTGCATCTTTTATTCAGTTTCGATAACGTAACACTACTATCCGACTCCTTTTATCTGTTCTACAATCTATTACAATACAAATACCAAATTCCAACATCGTTCTTCCCAGACTTTTTTTACCGGATCCGTACTAAGTGTTGCCTTTGACATTTTTACTATCGATGACTGACAATATATGAATGTCTATTAACGATTAATCACACACAAATCATCTAAAAGAGGGAAAAACACAAATGAACACCAACAACTTAAGTACTTGTGAATTTTAAGCTAGTATACACCTAAAATTAGGACCCGTAAATCCAACTTCATTTTCCTAACCCTCTAACATACCCTTAATTAGGAACAATCATGTAGAACATTTCACAAACAGTTAATATGCAATATCTAAAACTAAGAAAAATGAGTAAGAATTCTTACCTCAAACCAAAGAAATGGAAAAAGTGAAATGAACTTTTAGATCTTTCCTCTAACAAGTAACAGCCAACCTTCAAAATCCCTTGGGTTTCGTTCTTGCTAACTGTTGAAGGGTTTTGTAATAACAAGAAACTTTGAGAACGAAACCCTAATTAATGTAATAAAGTAAAGTAGTTAGAGTGGGTGATGATGAATCAATGTTGAGATGAAATTGAATGGGAAAGAAACAACACCTGAATGTAAATTACAGTTTGATGAAGAGAGGACGACGAAGGATGAAGAGAGCTTGAATAGGTTGTTATGAAAGTGAGGACGACGAAGGATGAAGAGAGCTTGAATAGGAGCAGACGAATGGAGAAGAAGATGAACAACTGGGTTTCGTTTTTTGTATCAGCTGGGTTTAGAAATCTGATTGTAAATTTAGGGGTTTAGAAATTATTTAACTAACCTATGCCAGCGCTTTTAAACAAGCGCTTTCGTATCCCCCCCTATGCCAGCGCTTTTTAAAAAGCGCCTTCATATCCCCCACCTATGCCAGCGCTTTTATAAAAGCGCTTTCGTATCCCCC
This sequence comes from Vicia faba, assembly GCA_948472305.1. Taxonomy (NCBI): domain Eukaryota; kingdom Viridiplantae; phylum Streptophyta; class Magnoliopsida; order Fabales; family Fabaceae; genus Vicia; species Vicia faba. The sequence goes on along the minus strand of OX451735.1, from coordinate 1,492,369,011 downwards.
ACCTATGCCAGCGCTTGTTAAAAAGCGCCTTCATATCCCCCACCTATGCCAGCGCTTTTAAAAAAGCGCTTTCGTATCCCCCACCTATGCCAGCGCTTTTAAAAAAGCGCCTTCGTAGGTTTCCCTTTTTTTTAATTTTGTTTTTTGTGAAGGCTATGGCAGCGCTTTTTCAATAAGCGCTTTAGTAGAGGCGCTGGCAAAAGCAGTTTTTGGCATAGTGTCTCAGTGTGAAGAACTGTTGGGCAGGGATATGGTAGAAGGTGGTGGTGCGAGAGGTCAGGGAATACTATTCACCGAGCTGAAAAGTCATTATGCAAGTTTGGAATTAAATGAAAATTCCTCCGAGAATGACAGAGTAGTAAAAGCCAGAACTTATCTTATGATACTTTTTGGTACATTTTTATTTCCCGAAAGTACGGGAAATAGTGTAAATTTTATGTATTTACATTTACTAAGTAATTTTGAAAAAACAATAAAATATAGTTGAGGTTCTGCAGTTTTAGCCCACCTGTACAGTTCCTTGTGTAAAAATGCAGTCAAGGAAAAATGTACATTTTATGGGTGCGCTTTTTTACTACAAGCCTGGGGTTGGAGGAGGATGGAGTCCTTAAACCCCGTCAACAAAAACACTTTCGGTTTCTCGTACGCAACAAAGTAAGTCATCAAGTTATAGCATTTATAACTATTCATCTCTTCCCAAAATATATGCTAAGAATAAAATGTTTCTCATTTCCTTTAGGTACTGCGTGAGGGGTATGGATTACGGCAAGAATCCAAGATTCAATATCGCACTCTACCGTAATCTGTTGGATCACTTAAGCCCGGATGACGTACGTCGTAGCTTTTAACTTTTGTTCATTTAAATTATTTATACATTACTTTTGCGCTAACCTGATTTAAATTTTATCGCAGTTCGTCTGGAGACCATATTTGGGTTTGGGCCATGATCCAAACCTGGAGGATGCAGCAACTTAGACTGTAAAGACTGCAATCATTCGGTTCAACATTATGGAGATGCACCACAGCGACCGTGTGAAGATGCAGTTCGAAATGCATCAGGAGATACCAAGTGATCCAACTTGTTTGTCCCCGTGGCATCTTAAAAGGGTCGACGCCCAGTGGGGTCTTACCAACTAGAAAGACTTCGCTCCTGAATGGTGTAAGATGTGGCAGAGGCGTCACCGCTACGTCTTGCAATTCCCGATTTTCCTTAATCAAGGTAATATATGACACACGGATCAATATTTGTCTTGGTACAGGTCGGTTAGTAACCCTGAGATGCACGTGTCTCATCCAAGGTACTTGGTTGACCCATGCACACAATGGGAACAACCCTCGTTTCCACATCAACAAACCCAAAACCTATCAACCTCCCACCAACCCCCAAGAAGAAACAGACCCACAAACACCCAACCACAGTCCCCACCACAACACCACTACACTCAAATGCCACACAACCAACCACAATCACCACCACACTACCAATACCCCGATATGCCTCACACCCAACCACAATACCAATCCCAATACTAGCACACCCGCATACCCCACACACAATTTGTCTTCCGCATATCCCAATATGGGCCCCTCAACATCCAGCCTTAGCCCTGATATGGGAATGTCGGAAGATTACGAACAAATCGACCCAACCTACCATCAACCACAATATCACCAAACCACCCAACATCCTCAATACCAAACACCCCAAGATCCATTTCCTTTCTACCTACCGTACTCAGACGATCAATACTACATACCCACTATGGAACCCCACCCACCACCAACACGACCAAACTTTGAGGGTATGGGTAACCGACTGTACCAAAGCGGATCTTCTAGATATGGAGATTTGACTAATTTTATGGATCCAAACCGCATTGACTTCGCTGGGCCATCGACCTTGCCGCAGCAGGAAACACGACGACACCCAGCACGAGAAAGGCGAGGACGGGGATGCGGAACCGGGGGTCATTACCGGGTTCCGGGGGATCACTGATTTATCTGTTTTTTTTTTCCTGTATTTTTTTATCCATTTTTTTCCTGTTTTTTATCTGTTATTTTAATGTAATACAATTGGATGTATTTTTTTTTTAATTAAAAGTCCATTTTGTTGATCCTCTATCGAACACGCAACGCACCAGACAAAAAAAATCACATTTTGCCCTAAAATAACACCTAGGCGCCATCTCACTTGGCTTAGGGCATGCCCTAAGCACATAGGCGCCAAGTGAGATGGCGCCTCCCATTAAAATATAGGTGCATGCGCCATTTCAGATGGCTCCTCCTTTGGGGAGTCATCTGAAACATGGTTATTTGCGTTTTTTTTCCCGAAACGCGGTTATTTGTGAAATATTATTTTAATACATGGTTATTAATAAAAAAAATTCCACAAAATTGTTAAAATCTTTATAATAAAATCCAAGTTATTAAGAAATTGTTCTTGATATATGTGGATGCAGTTTAATTATATTTGGATTCGATAAAATAACTCAAATCTAAAGAAACTATCTGATTTACAATGAAATTGATCTGATATTTGGATGCAGAGAATAATATATTTAGACTTTATTGATAAAATAACTCAAAAATATGGATGCATCTTAATTAAAATAACTCTATATTAAATAATTAAATAGGTCTAAATAATTCAATTTTTTAGATAATAATAAAATAAGTCAATTGAAATAAGTCAATTTTTTAAATGAGCCTAAATGGGTTAGATCCGTGGATATGTATGTTGATTAGAAGTTTTTTTTAATGAATTTAACATTATTTTTGATGTATTATTTATTTTTAATACCATATTAAGTGATATTATAATTAAAATTAACTAAAAAAATTAATTGTTAATAAAACTAATAAAAAAGTCATTATTAAAAAATATTGTGCAAATCCAAAATTTGATGGTAGTTTAAGATTCTAATACTTAGTTGTGGGAATGTTGAAAACTATTGAGTAATTTTTTAGATCCTTATTTGAAATAAAATATATTTTAAAATTATTTAGATTTTTATAGAAAGGTTAATAAAATAAAATAAAATAAAATCAATTGAAATTTTTTAGTTATTTTAAATTTATGAAATAACTAAAATATATCAGAATCTTTTCAAATTAATTTTATAATTGTAATCATGATAAAAAATATTAAATGTTAGTCATAATGATAAAAGGTAAAAATTTATTGATACAATCATTTTTATAAATTGAATAAGTTACAATTATTTTTTTAAACGGGAATAAGTTATAAATAATTTTATAAATGTAATAAATTCAATTATTTATATAATTATTTGTATAAATGAGAATAAATTACATATATTTTTATAAATGTACACACGAGTTCAAGATACTTATAAACTAAAAAAGATATAATAATTTTATAAACGGGAATAAATTATAATTATTTTATATAAATTCATGGTATAATATATTTTTCATTTAAATTTATGGTATAATATAATGTATTAACTATTTATATATCATTTAATTTAGGCCCATTTATTTATGAAGTTAATTTTATATAATATTTTATTAAGATTCAATTATTGAAAAGTCGCACTAATTAAAAAATATTTATTAAAAATTGGATATAATAAAATATAAGAAATAAAATACATAATTTTAAAGTATTATGTATGGTTCAATGTAATAATAAATGTTAAATTATTATTTAATATTATAATTGATTTTTCGATAAATTAATTTAAACATTTCAAAAATCATAGTCATAGAATCATATAATTGAAATTCATTACAAAAATGTAAGATCAAATTAATTAATAATAAATGTTATATTTGTTGGTGGGAAATCAATTTTATATAGATTCTAGGGTTTAAGACCAATTATAAAAAATTAGAATAATTATTTAAAAGGCTACATTATAGTTTTAGTCCTTCAATTTTAAATCATTCACGAAATCAATTTTGATATTTTATTTTTAAACAGTTTTGGTCCCTTATCAGATTTTTGATAAAAAATTTGAATGTGTTGTTTTTTAATTATTGGCATGATGTGGAAAGTGTGATGTATCTCCTTCAATAATTAATTTATCCTTCAATATATTTATACTAAAAAAAATACTATAAATATATGTTTTAATAAAAAAATATGAGACAATTATGATTGATGAATGCACAATTTTTTTATTAAAAACACAAATTATCATTCCTTTTTTATTCAAAACATCACCAAAATAATGTGAATTAATATTCAAAATTATCGGGTAAAATGTGTAATTATTAAAATATACATTTTTTTACTGATCGAGATTACTGAATTTGTATATATTTTATATGCATATCATAACCATCAATATACTATTTTTATAAACCGAAATAAGTTACAAATATTTTTATAAACTAGAAAACGTCAATTATTGAGACAATTATTTTTATAAATAAGACAGGGTGGATTCGCAGGCATTGCACCTTTTATAAACGGGAAAAAGTCAAACTGTTGATAAAATTAAATTAATATTTATATGACAATCATAATTTAAGACATTTTTTTCTTTTAGTTTGTGCATATTTTTATATACATTTCTTAACCATAATTGTAGAATATTTATTTATATTTATATCGAATTTGCATGACCCGTACGAACGCACAGGTATACGAGTACTTAATTATTTTCTTTATTTTTCTACTAAAATTTATATTTCCGACGGATCGACATTACTTAATTTATATATCTTTTATATACATTTTTAAAACCATCACTATACTATATTTATTTATTATTTATAATGATATTGCGCGACCCATGTGAAGTTTTCTACATCATATACTCATATATATTTTCAACATAATTTCTATGTATATCCTGACAACTACTACAACTTGATAAATTAAATTAAAATTTATGTGACAATCATAGTAGAAAGTTTTTTCTCTCTCTCTTAATTCGTATATATTTTTTTATACATTTCTTAATCATAACTATATAATATTTATATCTACTTTACGTGATCCGTACGAACTCACGGGCCCTTTACTAGTTGTTGATTATTTCTTTGTTTTATTATTTTGCTAATTAATGGATGCTTGATTAAATATGTTGTTCTTTGTTCAATTATTTTGAATCGGGTTGTCTTTTATTTTTGCGTAACGATTTTGAAGTTTAATCATGAAATTATTCTTCGAATCCTTCATGCACTGTCTTACGACTGCTTAACATAGTGCTAAATCTTGTGGCTTTCGATTTAATTCATCTCGGTCCTGTGGCTTTCTCTTGGGCCTTCTTACAACGAGTTTTATCATTTAATTCTTGCACTCTCTTCTCGGCTTGTTCTTGGGCCTTCTAATAATGAGACGTCATCGATTAATTAATTTTTATTTTAGTTAGTTGATTATATTAATTAAAATTGATTAGTTTGATAATTAATTTTTGTTAGCTTAATTAATTTATTTTATTAAGTTTTAATTAATTTATTAAATGGTTTAATTCACTTGTGTACTTGTTAATGGGTTTGTAATTTAATTGTTTCATTATATCCTCATTCGATAAAGTGAATCCCCACTCCCATGAAGTGTAATAATTTTATCACTTTCCTTTATCTTTGTTTATTGTCTTTGTGTGATTGGTAATCTAGATTATGATAGTTTAAAATCAATGCTTTCAAAAAAGATAAAAAATACTCAATCCAATATCGAGCCATATTTTAACCCTTGTAAGTCGGTTGTTTTTTGCATCGCCATCTACCCATTCAACTCATTTCTCAAACCCTCATAAGTCGAATGCTTTTTCATCGCCATCAACCTCTTCCATTCTCCACTCAAACAAATTTCTTAATAATCTTCAACGCTTGATCCAACATCAAGTCATTTCAGGACATGAAAACCTTATTCTTAAACAAATAGGATTGAATAGACGAGATGGAAGCATATCCTGCATTTTCCTAAATTAATTGAATAAAAGTTACCTAACTTGGCCATTTGATTAATTATGATCCGATCAAAACACTCTAATTAAGCAAGTTTAATGCAATCTCAACAAACAATTAACGAGCAAGATGGAAGCATATCTCCCTCTTATTATGAGTATTTGAATACGAGATACCTATCTCAGCCATTTAATGCTCACCAACTGTTAATGAGTTATTATTAAACTCGTCTCACTCTTTTTTAATAAGAAGGACTAAACAGGCGAGTTTGAAGCATATTCAATCTTTACCTAAGTGTTTGGCACTCATAGCCTATAAAATCAATCCAACCAATCAAACTTGATTTTCTGCGTTTGTGTGAATCTTCGAAAACCTTTTGCAAATGAATATGCTTTAGCCATTTTGACACGAAACAAATAAAACACTTCAGCCTCCACGAGCGAGTCAACAAGTCAAAGTTCAAACGTTTAAAATGTCTAACACATCATTCTTCTAAAATCAACCAACAAATCCGTGGGTTTTTTTAGATGAACTATGAAGCTATGATTTCCTTATTACACTATAGGGATACGTAGGCACGAGACTGCGAAGTCTTGGCGACCCAATAAACTAAAAAGAACCATTTCTCTTCTCATTTCTCAATTAATAAGTAGAAGATCACAAACTATCATGCTAACACTTGAACGCAAACTAACTAAATGGTTCCCATCAAGTACAATGGATATGAGGGGTTCTAATACCTTTCCCTTGCATAACTGACTCATGAATCCTCTCTTGGTTGTGAAAACCAAGTTTCTTTTCTTTCGCGGGTTTTATTCAATATTTTCCCATTCCTTTGGAACAAATAATAATCAGTGGCAACTTCATTATTTATATTTCGATTGTGCGATGCGCTTGGGTATATTTTGCACCGCGATATTCTGCGTTTGTGTGAATCTTCGAAAACCTTTTGCAAATGAATATGCTTTAGCCATTTCGACACGAAACAAATAAAACACTTCAGCCTCCACGAGCGAGCCAACAAGTCAAAGTTCAAACGTTTAAAATGTCTAACACATCATTCTTCTAAAATCAACCAACAAATCCGTGGGTTTTTTAGATGAACTATGAAGCTATGATTTCCTTATTACACTATAGGGATACGTAGGCACGATACTGCGAAGTCTTGGCGACCCAATAAACTAAAAAGAACCATTTCTCTTCTCATTTCTCAATTAATAAGTAGAAGATCACAAACTATCATGCTAACACTTGAACGCAAACTAACTAAATGGTTCCCATCAAGTACAATGGATATGAGGGGTTCTAATACCTTTCCCTTGCATAACTGACTCATGAATCCTCTCTTGGTTGTGACAACCAAGTTTCTTTTCTTTCGCGGGTTTTATTCAATATTTTCCCATTCCTTTGGAACAAATAACAATCAGTGGCAACTTCATTGTTTATATTTCGATTGTGCGATGCGCTTGGGTATATTTTGCACCGCGATAATTAGGAAGCAATTTATAAACTGAACTTAAAAGCAAAGAATCACCCCAAGGACGAAGACCAACAAAGCTAAGGTGTAAAATAATGGTGGCGAAAGGCTACCTGCATCGATATGGGTGTACAAGAACCCCGTTAAAATAAGAGGTTATTCAGATAATATCGGCGGCTACTATTGAAGAAGAATCCCATCGCACCCCCATTGACAAAGTTTATATTTTAAAGGTGTTTTTGAGTTTGAGAGTAGAGGAGTTTCATGAGTCTAGAGAGAAGGAAGATGAAAATATGAACCTACAAATTCAAATAGAAAGGAAGAGGAAACACATATCTATAAGTGGTATATCACACAACTATTTTTTACCATGAAATTAAGAAATCACACCACAAGACGACACCAACAACAACAACAATAACCAAGCCTTGTCCCACTAAGTGGAATCAGCTACATGGATCAACTTTTGATATAATATTCTAGCAAAGACCAAGCATATATCAAAATAGTTAATTTCAAGGTCTTTATTAATAAATCCTCTTATACTATTTCTAGGTCTTCCTCTTCCTATAGTTGTCTGACTTTTCTCCATCTAAGCTACTTTCCTTAAAACTGAATCTGTTGGACAAGTGATTTCAAGAAAAAAGAGGGGGGGGGGGGGGTGAATTTGTAGTCTTTAAAATTCATGATTAATTTTGTACTTTTCTCTATTAAGATCATATTAGTAATTTTGGTTGAGTAGTTAGCAGCAGAAATAAATTACTGAAAGTAAATCATGGATATTAAAAGCACAGGGTTAGAGAAATCGCACTAGAGATTTATACAGGTTAAGTCAATCATTGGTATAGTCTTGTCCCCAAGAGGTCTTCTTGATATTTTGACTATAAACTTTGAGCTTTTAAAGGATATTTCCACGAACCTTAATACAATATGTTCTTGAGATTTTTATAGGCTTATCATCAACCAATGACAGTTTTTATCCTAGGCTATGATAACGAACCGTTTAGAGATTTATGACTTATCTCAATAACCAAAGAAAATATTTTTCCAAAAAACCTTAAGAAACCAAATACGGTGATTTTATGACAGGTTTATCTTAAGAACCAAACTCGGTCTTTTAAGAGTACTGCACCATTAAGAGTATAAACGACAAACACAACCACTTACAAGAATTTCTTCCTCACAAGTAAAACTTCACTTACTATCACTAAGACAATATGAAGTTAAAGAAAATATTTTTTTGCATAGTGGGAGAAGGAGATTAGACAGGTAAATTCCAAAGAACTATGAAAACGTTAGAAAGTGGCATGATTTGAAGTGATAGCATGTATCCCTTATATATTATTTGGAATACCCATACATGGAAATAGTCCATGGGCCATATTAATGATCTAATAGATTGGCAAAAAATTCTAATCGATTAGCCAACTAATTTATAATTAATTAGAAATACCAAATAGAAAATTTTGGATATAGATTTGTTGCAAATCATTAATGTGATATACTTATTGTTTAGGTAATCATTTATCACTCTTCCAGTCGATTGACATAATTCTACAATCAATTATAAGGCTTAAGATAGTTTTGTAAGTCAAGTTACACAACTTATCAATCTATTGGTTATTTAAAAAATAGTTTGAAAAAGTTTTTGACACATTTTTAATCACTTGTCTTTGGCTATAGAAGATAAAAAATATATTTTGAAAGATACTTTAGGTGTGTGTGAAAGGGTTAAGTTAGTATTTTAACATACTTCATTACTTTTAAAATACTCGATTCATTAAGACAAATAGGAAAACATGACTTGACGAGCTTTCAAACCTTTCTCCAAAACTTTAAGATTTTTGTTGGATAGTTGTTGCACCCTAAAATTCCCCCTCTTATCTTCTCTTTTATCTGGATTAGGTTTACATTTCATTCACATCTTTACATTAAGTCATTAACATAACATTACATTCAATAAATTACCTGGGTTCAATAAAATCAGTGATCATGCAGTCAGGGTTTCACTGTGACTGAGATGTATATAACCAATAAATCTGATTTCATCTTATTCTCCTTCAGGCATTGGATTGTGGCATTAGGATTTTGGTTCATGGTTATTATGGATTCTTTATTCATCAAGGGAAGATTGATTAGGGCTTTGTGATCATCATCACTTCTACTACTTCAGGTCTTATCATCTTCAAAGATTTCTCAGGGCTTTCATTTTGTGATAAGATCATTAGTTACCAAATTGAAAATTTTTGGTGGATTGAATTGCAAAGCACGAATTATGACAAGGATGGTGTTGTGGATTTACATTGTAATCAAAGCCATTGATAACATTTGTCTATTTTCATATAAGTTTGTTTTAGATAAAAGATTGAATTTGGAATTTATCAAGTGCCTCAGTTACTTCAACTTTTGTTCAAAATTTGTCAAGGTCTCTTAAGATGCAAGAAAAACATTCACGATTCATTTTAAATGCAAGGAATAAGACACAAATGAAAAGACATTTCTCATTTATTCCAATTACATTCAAAGTTCATTCAAGTGTTGTTTTGATGCAAGTTTGTCAAATGGATCAATTTTGAAAGTTTGGAAAGTTCATGCTTGTGGTGTGTTTTGAACTTAAAGTCGTCAATACAAGTTATAATTACATTAGTACAATTCATAGCTACTCATCAAATTCCATCGAAGTTGATTTATTTATAGGCATGCAGTATTATTCATGTTCATATTGGTATCATTCTAAGAACTTCATGGTACTTCAATTGTAAGATAATTGGGAATTTAAAGGTAAGGGAAAATGCATAATTCAATATTACATCCAAGACCATTACAATATTACACCATATTCATGATCCATTACAAGTTATATTCAAAAATTACCACAAAAAATAAAATACAAAGTTTTGGCCAAAGACTTATTGCTTCCAATATTTAGCTTCACCCACGTTTAATCTTACCAATCTTAATTTTCATGACATGTTTTGAATCTTCACTTATTTGTAACCATGGACCATGCTTTGCCTTTATGACCATGTACCAATTGCTTTGTACCCGTAGCAATTCACACAAAAATCCGCCCTATATCAACTTGTAGTAAAAAATCAATTGACAGTTCATTTAATGTCAGTGCACCGGTTCAACCAAAATAAAACTACCAAAGTAGGAGAAAAATGAAAAAAGTATGGAATCAAAAATTATCAAACCAGAAAGTTCACAATAAATAAAATCAAAAAGAAGGAAGGTATTGAATCAGAAAATACAATTCTAGAGTTACAGCTCAGTATAACTGCCACAACCGAATTCAATCTCACCATTAATTTGGAACAAACTCTATAACTGAAAATCTCATATCAATGGCTGAGATCTATCACTCTCCAACTAACTCAAAAAACAGAAAAAATCCTGACCATTCAACGGTATAACAGAAACTGAGATTCAACGGCTCAGATGGATCAAAACTCTAACTGATTTTCACAGCTAACAGATTGTATATAACAAAATTCTTACCTTAGATCAATCATTATTTAATCATTGGAAGAATCACCAAAAAGAGTTCTCATCTTATCTCTACTTTCTTCTTCAACCTCCCACAATTCTTCAATCCTCTAAAGAATCACAAACTCTTTCTTCACCTCTCATCTTCATCTTCATTCTCCAATTTCTGAAGAATCACACTAAGAAAACTCAACAAAAAATTCTTAGAGAAATCTCTTCAATCTTATGATTCATTCAAAAGCTTCATCTTCCGTAACTCTCTGCAACTTCTTTGCACTATCTCCATCTATTTCTCTACGCCTTCATCTTCTGCTCCTACAACAGATTCATCATCTTCAATACTGAACAAACAAAATTTGAGAAGCAGAATCAAGGAAGAAGAAATAACTAGAAGCAATGTGATAGCACTAAAAAGATTGTACCAGAGTATTCGAAAATTGTTCTCTGATTATCATTGTCTTTGAATCTGCATTGGACGAATTCCGATTGGTAAGGATTTGCAATTTCATGTTGGATACTTTCTGACGCTGTTTTCAGTAGTAGAGGTTTCCTTCTTCCTTTTGTTGTTCTTCTGCAACTTGTATCGTAAGAAAGAGTTGAAACAGAGTCAAGGTACTATTATGCTTGGCGGTTGAAAGCGGTGAAATTCATCGCGATTGAGAAGCAGAACGCGATGAAGGCAACGAAGGTTGCATATTAGAGATCGAGCAAAAAGAGACGGAGGCGGTAAAAGATGTTCTTATTTTTGGTTGTTCGTAAATCGAAGGACATGAGTGATTAAGAGTGAATAAGGTGATATAGAGTGGATCATTTTTATTTGCAGATGTAAGAGAGAATGAAGGTGAGTGCACAGTGAGACGAAGGGTTGAGCTGCCGCGGATTTGGATCAGAAAGATGAAGAAGAAAGAGTCGCGACGGATGAGATGAGAATAAGCAGGTCATGTGTTATAAAGAAGATGTATAGGCATAAGTTGGGAACCCTAGGCCATTACTGTGTCGTTTCACCAGTTTCACGCTTTTCTCTTAATTTTTTTATAATAGAAAATAGTGTTGAATAACAAAAACTATGGTATTGTGTTTGAACCAAGATCTGCATTCCTTGGCCCATATTGCTTGGATTTTTAATACTCATGGCTTGCAAACAAAAAATAGTTTATGGACTCAACCTGATGGGCCTAGCGCCCATATTGCTACAATACCACCTGTTTCCAGACTCACACCACCCCTGTGTAAATTTTTTTTAGTTTTTCTTTAGCTTTTTCTTTTCATAATTGTTAGATGACAATTTTGTTAATAAAAAATATTGATGTAACAAAAAAATTAATAAAAAATGTTATATTTTAGGAGACATTTTTATGAATTAAATCAGGATTATCTGATTACTTGAGATTTTGTAATTCACCTTTGCTTGTTGAGATTTGAGTCTTATGCAGGTTTATTGTGTTATATGCGGATATGTTTGAGTTTCTATTATGATTTATTTTCACATCTAGGACGCTTCAACACTTATTCCGAGCATTCAATTTCTGACACTTATCTGTTGCTTGGTGAAGCTTACTCGAAGTTTTCCGGGTTTCTCTGCTTTTCTTGTTGTGCTATGAACTCTTGTTCGTTTGGTATCATTTTGCTTCCAATTTATCTTTTCGCACTTTACTACTTTTCTAGAGATCATGAGAAGTGGGAAATAAAGAGCATGCACTCAAAGTCGTTGTTTAAAGTCCTGTAGCAGGCACCATTTTCTGTATGTTATATGTGTTTGTTTAAAATCCTACCTTTGAAGTAGGTATTCCGCACGTGTGTTTACATTTGTGCTCGCATATATTCCCCCATCCCTTATTGAAGTCCTCAAAAGGAGGCGAACGAAAAGGGTTAGCAACCAACCCCTGTGCATTTCGTACGTGTCATCCTTATCTCGTGACGCACCATGATGCTTCAGAGTTGTGCCTACTCTTGTCATCGAGTCGTCAAGTGGGAAAGGGTTTCATAATCAAACCCCCATACTTTGTCTTGAGTTCACGTTGGTTGACATTGATGCTCCGTGTTTCTTCACTGCCCCTTACTCTTCTTACATGGCAATAAAATGTCATGGTACATATTTTGTTCCCACAGATAGCTTGTTTGCCTCGGTTGATATGACCCCATAGCTAAAGCTTCCTGCTTCATCCCCTTTCCCGCTTGTTTTCCTCGGTTGCTATGACCCCTTGGCTAAAGCATCCCTACTATATTTTGTACCTACCTAAATCAGTTATATCTTGGTTAGGCCTTTACTCGAGTTGGTATGCACTACTCGTGGCATGTATGTGCTCTCTTGAGCTTGTTGATTACTTGCTTTCCATCCTTGTGTACATGTTTTCTTAGGTTGTGAACCTTTGTCATGTTCCTTTAAGAGTTGTTGATTCATCCTTTGGTGGTAATTCGAGATAGATATAAGTTTAGGTTGTGAACCTTTGCTATGTTCCCTTAGGAATTCTTGATTCATCCTTTGGTGGTTATTTGAGATAGACACTAGGATTGTAATCCATGCTTGCTAACATAGGATATATATTTCCCTTTCAAAACTCAACCTTAGGGTCATCATTGTATGATAACATTAGGGATAGATTTGGGATAGTATCCCTTAGATGTTTTTCTTTCTTTTGCATCCTTGCATTAAGACTAAAACTCTTTTCTTGGAAAAAGCATAAAACATCTAACAACTTTCAAATCCTTTTTCAAGGTAAAAAACATCAACCAATGCAAACTTTTTACGCCTTGAAGCCTTTCTTCTGAACTTTCAAAAGGATGTGTTAATTCTACTCTACGCAACACAACGCGTAAATCCCTAGAGGTCGCGTGGAACTATGTCTAAATTTCTAGAGCACGAATATAACATCATCCGCCTTTGGGCATTTTTCTTCTCAAATACCTTGTTAGGTAGAACATGTTAATTCACTTCTGTGTTGATGCGTGAGTCTCCAAAGGTCGAGCTGCGATAGAAGGAAAAATTAATATTGTTCATTAAAAAATATAAAATAAACCAAAACGTGTGAGCCGGACTACGGAAACTTTGATTCCTCAAAAAGGATACGTAGGCATTGGGGTAGGGCCCAGGCGAGCACAATTTTATTTTCCCTATGTTATTTTATCTTTTATTTTCCATGAATTCCCTCTTTTCATTTTTCTTTCTAGTTCTTAAGCTTAGATTTGAAATACACCCTTTGATTATAATAACAAGAGTGGATACCGTATAGTACTATGGGTGTGTGGGGTGCTAGTACCTTCCCCTTGTGTAGCAGACTCCCTTACCCGATCTCTCGGCCGTTTAATCATGATTTAAACCTTCTCAAGTTTACTCGATGTTTACCTTTCCCTTCTTGTGGGATGAAAAATGTTCGATGGCGACTTCATTGATTTCATCTCGATGATTTGTTAAGCCGGTTGTTTCAGATGGCGACTTCACTGGGGAAAGATCGACCAAATGCTGCTCCATCCCGAAGTCTCTCCTAGCTCTTGTTTTCTTTTCATTGGGTGTTTATTTTTATGCTTTCAGTTTGTTTCATTTGTACATGTTTTTTTGTGCATATGTCGACATGCATTTTATATGTTATACTATTGTTGTGCTAGTTTCTGTGTTTCTTTGTTGGGTGGATGTTACTATGAGGTAAAAGGCCAAATACCCATGTCAAGTGACAAACAACAGGAACACTAGGAATAGAGTGAAACACGACAAATAGGGAATGTAGATTACCTTAAACTATTGTGTCGTCCATGCTCAAATGAGGTTTTAATGAGTTTCTTTCATTATCACGTAGGTGTATGATGATAATACTCTCAAGCAAACCCGTGATTTTGGCTACCATTGGCTTTACCTAGACCTAGTCTTGACCTGTGAGTGGGGCGAGAATATTATTTACAGGTGTCGATGGTAACTTTATTCTGATGGTGACCTTATTCTATTGGTGACCTGTTTCTTTGGTTGTGTTCCAGACTTTTGATCCTGATATATCCAAGTTGTTCAGAGATTAAACAACAGTTATTCATGGTACTTGGTTAAGTGGGTTCTGAAATTGATGTTGAACCTTTGATCCTGTGATATTCAGATTATTGAACAGAATTATACAGCAATTATGCAAAGGATTGTTCAGTTGCTATGCTGAACTTTTGAACCTACGGTGTCACACTTGCATCATAGCATATTTAATTTTTACAAAAGAAATGAGTAAAAAATGTATGCATAAAAAAATTTAACACACATGTTCTTTCTATTTCCAAGGAATTGTGCTTGTGATATTATATTATGTTTGTCCATTTCCTATTGGATCAAAATCAAAATTAGAAGCATGCAGGTTCCTTGAAAATAATCGAACATGGCATTGCATCCACTCATTCATCTCATGCATTTTCATGCATTCATAAAAAGTACTCAGAGTTGGGGAAATTCTTATTCAGGTCCAGAATCCTTTTCAGAACTGTGAATTTTGACATCTGGCCACTCCGTGATAAAAATTGAGCTATGGAGCAACTTCGTGGGTAATTGGATGAATTGAAAAATCAGATAGGGCTGTTTATTTTGGACATACAGGTCTTGACCCATGGTCGGAAATCCTTAGGGGAAGATAACTAGTTAGAGACTCCGTTGAGTTTGATTATGGAAGTTCTGAAGACAATATCAGCAAAAGAAAGTGATTCTATATATGTTGTTGCAACAGAAGCTGTCATTCATTCCCAGCCTATGGGACATTTTGAAAATTGAGAGATGCTTTATGGGTCTCACCCAGAACTTCGTGTTCTCGAATTTTCTCATCAACAACTAGTTTCTGGTCTCCAAGTAAACTCATGGGGAAAAGCTTATCAGCAAAGACAGAAGAAAACTAATAAGCATGTTGATACAATCTTTATACCTTGCATCCAGTTACTTTCTCGTGTGTTGGAAGCTCAGTTGATTAAGCTTCGTGCTTTGGGTCATCCTCCTACAAATTTCTCTTTTGATTTCGATGCAAATGCTAGATGTGTCTCCCATTCTAGGGCACTTGGCCGTGATATTGAAGACCACAAGAGGTTGAAGTATGAAGTGTGACACTTGTCTGGCTTATGTTCCAAGGTTCAGTCAATGTTTGGAAAACCGTTTCATACTCTTTCTCCTTAGTTGAATGCTTCTTCCGTGTAGTAGAAGATGGGGTGATGCTTTTGTGATGAAGAAGCATAAGATATTGAGATATTGGACATCTGATGCTATGTAGAAGGAAAATTCCTCAATGGTCGAATTCTACATTCAGAGTTTATTTTCTTCTATGTAGTAGAAGATCCTTTGGTATGGTTGCTGGATTTTGCTTCTGTGTAGTAAAAGACAAAGATTCTTTTGTGAAGAAGGAGATTCGCCGGATTTCAGTTGCTAAAACTTCTCTTTTGTGAAGTAGAAGATGAAGTTTACTTTCTTCTTTGTATTAGAAGATCCTTTGGTACAGTTTCTGAGTTTTTCTTCTATGTAATAAAAGACGATGCTTCTTTTGTGTAGTAGGAGATGCTCCGAAATTCAGCGACTGATTTTCTCTTCTGTGTAGTAGAAGATGGTTGGCATTTCTTCTATGTAGTAGAAGATACTTTGTGATGAAATTTATGAAAATTATCTTGATAAAGCATTCATCACATTTGTTGAGGAATCCAATGTGATTACCATGATGGGGAACCTGTCCATTCAACTGAAGGTTGTAAACCATTCAAAGATGAAGTGTAAGGATTGCTTAGTGCAAAGGCTATCAATTTCGGGCAAAATAGTAAGATTTGAATTCTCCTTTAACTCAATGATGGTCAAGATTAATAAGCGCATCTTCATAGGCAACAAGTCCATACGGAGACTAGTCTACTCAACATGGCAATTTCAAATTACATTTGAATTCTCATTTGTAATCTTTCTTGTTTTGTTCAGTACTTTCTTGTATGCAAAATTTTCTTGTTCTTGAATACTAATCATAATGCATTGAATATGTTTGTCTTAAACTAATCCATTCATATTCGCTCATTAATATTTTTCTTTGCTTTTTGATACTTAACTCTTGTTAAATAAAGTAAAATACCACTGGAGGGAGAATGATGAGAAATATACCAAAAATCTTAAACGGTATGCTTTTGAGAAAAACCCTGCTGACGATGTACAAGAATGCACCAAAGATATAAGGGAGATAGACCTTGTTAACCCGTTTGAGCCTTCGATGTAGGAGTTTCTTTTCTAATCAGAAAAAACCTTATTTTTAAACCCAGGGGCGGGTAGTGTTCAGTTAATCCAATCGAGCGTTCATAACTCATCAGGAGTGCACATTTAAGGATACAACAATGGTTATCAATCAAAAGGCTGAGGAAAGTAAAAACCGTAATAGTTAACCCTCATCTATCAGCATCGTGCATCAAAGAGAACGATATCTCAATGGGTATCTCTCGTACGTCAGAAAGTCAAAACTGTAATGGTTAACCCTCATCTATCAGTAGTGTGCATTAAAGAGAACGATATCTCAATAGGTATCTCTCGCACGCCAGGAGGTCAAATATGACGATACAACAATGGTTATCCCTAATCTACCAAGGACTCAGGCAGTCACAATCCTTCCAACAAATTAAAAAATGACTCGAAGTCACACGACGTGTTCAAAAGGAAAGAAAAGGAAATGATGAAAGAAAGAGACAAAAAGACCCGCTAAGTCGAAACTTGAAAAACAAGTCTCTTAGGCAAAAGTCAGGGAATCCCGCTGGACTTCAGAGTCAAATCCAAAAGTAACCTGTCCAGGAAAAATTTAGGGAAAGCATAAAGCACGAAAAGCGAAATGGGATTACCAAATAAAAATCCTCAGCAAAGAACAAAGTTGTGTGATCAAACATCAAGAAAGGAAGAGGTGAGTGACTACCATGTCTAAAAAACCTCGTTTGACTCCTCAACAATTGTACAATCCTTTTGAGAGATGAGTGCTCGTATTGGTTTAACTGAATGTAGGAATGGAGAATATCATAGAGAATGGGTGGGCACCAAATATTTTGAGACTCAAATCCTTTTTTCTAAAACCGTGAACCAGTCCACGTTACAACCCTTGAAAGTCCTAACTGAAGCATGGGTTAATTTTAAAATGCACTGTAACGAGAGTACGGTAATATGACTCCTAGGAGGCTTGCTAAAACTTTTGAGTTGGTATGACACCATCTTTTTACTTTCTTTGTACAAATTTTTTTGATGTTTAATCTTTTCAATAAATTTTTTTAAACTTCAAGACAAACATGCGCTTTGCATTAGAATTATCATTCTTATATTAAACATTCTTTGCATATGAAAAAGTGCTTAAACATCAGGTGAGCTTGCATAATGAGCATCAGATGGAAGTTTGATTATCTTGAGGGAAAAATTGCTTCAGGATACTGTTGAAAGGTAAGTAATTTTTGAGAAATAATCTGAAGCAGATTGTAAAAGTTGATTGTCCAGAGTCTCTGTCGAGCAGTGATGCATTACTTTCAGTTGGTCCTGAGGGATGTATTTATTCAAGTATCCAATTGGAGAATGAAGCAGTTCAAGTTAAAAAGCACAATTGTGAACTAACCTACTTTCAAGATGTAAACCAGCCACCCTAAGGTTGTGTTGTCTTCATAACTCCGTGAGCTTCTCATTTCTCTGTGAGCATGAGATGAAGGAAATCATGTTGAGCAGGGGCAAGCATGTTGAAAAAGCTGTTGAGTAAGTGTTCAGCCAATCTGAGGCATTCAAGTCGGGATTTAATCCCTCAAAGTACAGTTAAATTGGGGCAGTTATGTTGAGATTTGACAAATTCCTCCGAGAATCCGTTGAGTAGAGAAGAATCTTTTCAGAATCTAAAGATGCATGAGAATTCACTCAAGCATGGTTGAAATCACTTCCAACACTGGTCAGTCATGGGAAATGTTCTAAAGTTCATAACATTGAGGCGTATTATCTATATGGTACAAATCTCATGAAGTCCTCTCGAGGCAATTTTCTTGAAAGGCCCTACAAACTGGGGCAAGAAATTATGCAGGGGAATATCCTCATTTTCAAGAGTTGATAGGATTAAGTCCATGCGTAGGCTAAAAAACATGTGAATTTGAAGAGCATGTCGGGAAGTTAGGATCATTATCTCCAATTTAAGTATGGATCGTTATCCTAGTAGGATACAATCAGCAACATAAAGATCATTTGAGGTTGTTACCCATACAAGGTTCGTGATGGAAATTTTGTTTCCTAGGAGGACTCATTTCCCCAGTAAAGGATCTGTTGCTACTCGACAAAAGTGTGATTGCATGCTCTCCAATCAAAGTGTTTTGATGAGGACCACCATAAATAAAGTCAAAGAAATATCAAGGTTGTGGAAAAGAAGATATTCAAAATCATATAATATTTCAAGATCACTCTTTGAAGTCTTCTACATGTGTACAACCAACTTTCAAGATGAAGATTTATGAAGATTCTGAAGGGTGAGAAAACACTTAGAAGGGGGGGGGGGGGGGGGGGGTTGAATAAGTTTTTCCTTTTTCTCGCGCAATAATAATGGAAGACACGGGTATTTTTATCCTGGTTGGTTTGAAACTTAAACTACTCCAGTCCACCCGCCAAGGTGATTTCTCCTCTCTCAACGAGGACTTAATCCATTATAATCAAAACTAATTACAAATGCACAACCAAATTGTTGTGACTAACAATACAATGCACAAGCCAACTGCAAGTGACTAACACCTCTAAGACTCAACTAGTCCTAGCCCTCTTGAGAAATCTGACCCAACTGGTCTCTCAAGGAAAAATTACAAAGATTATCTCTTAACAGTAATGAATCAGAAGTCTTTTAATAAGCTATATCACAAACTGTTATTTATCACTAAGATTTTAGCCCAGTACTTAAGAGTTACCCACTATGTACAAAGAGTTTACAAGAATGAAAATAGCGAGCTTCAGTATATTTTGCATAGATCAGTAACCTTGCTTTGAAAAAAATGGTCTTCTATATATAGCTTCAAATATTTACCGTTACTGCCTTGAAGAGAGAGTATGCATTAATGATACGTGTTAGCTTGATCTTTATGTTTCCAATGCTCTCGTGCGTAGTACCACTTGAGTGCATTAGCCGTATTAGCATTAAATGATCAACGGTACTATCAGAGCTTATCTCTGGAAGTTTAAGAGTTTGCTTGCAGTGTTGCAACATCAGAGTTTGCTTTAACTTTTCTTCTATCAGAGTTTTCTATATCACTTCTTTTGTCAGAGTTTTCTTTATCAGAGTTTGCTTCAGCTTGCATTATCAGATATTGCTTTCAGCGTGCTTCTTTCAAATATTTTCTTCAGCTAGCTTTATCAGAGGTTGCTTAAGATTACTTTTTATCAGAGTTTTCCTTGGAGTGCTTCCTTCATAGTTTGCTTCAGACTTGCGTTTAATGATGTTTCACTTTTGAGAATGCTTGAGTCAGAGCATCATCTGAATTAGAATACATGCACATCAAAGTATAAAATATATTTACAAAATTTATTTCATTGTTATCATCAAAACTCTAAGATATGATTAGAACCAAACTTTGTTCTAACAATCTCCCCATTTTTGATGATGACAAAACAATTCAGATTTTGATTTTAAAATTTTTTTTATACAAGAGTGAGAATCTCCCCCTGAGATAAATATTTATTCTTCTGAAATAAATAATAAAAGAGCTTAAATGCATAAGAGAAACTTATTGAGATTGTTCTTCAAAGCTTTGGGACATTTTTCTTTCTGAGTTTCTTTAAGAGCTCCTGATCTTTTCTTCAGATTTTCTTTAGCAGATCTTTACCATATGATGTTTAGAGCTTAGTCTTTCAGAGTCTTGAAGTACCTGCATATCTCTTAAACAGGAACAAACTTTGTATTTTGTTAGGAATGTTTGAGATTTAGTCCCATAACTGCTATCGTGGATCAGATCAAAATCACATTTTCTCCCCCTTTTTGTCATAATCAAAAAGCAAAAAAAAAAAGAGATTCAAAAGATTTTTATATAGAAGATGTCAAAGGACAGAAGTACAAAAAATGGGGAAGAATAAAACTAAGATTAATGAGAGTAAAAAGTAAAAAAGAAATTTTGCAAAGTATTTATAGCTTATGAAAAAGAATTTTAAAGTAATAAAACAGTTAAAGAATTTAGAGCAATTGAAAAAAATTAATCATTACAAGCAATTAATGAGATATGACATTGAGGGGAGGCGTGAGATTTGATCAAATATAAACAGTTACCTAGGAACGACGTCTCAATAGCAGTGCACACATGCGTGACCTTTCAGAGTTGAAACACACGTTCAACTTCTGAGGATAGCGTGTGACAGTTGTTTTAATGTAATGAACTTCTGAACCATTTTTGTAATGAAATGTTAGACACATTTCAGAACATTATAGATGGTTTCTAAAGTAACTCCTCTTCGAACTTCTGAAGAGTTGTTAATTAGAACATTCATTTCAGAACATTCTGAAAACATATATAGAAAGAAAGAAAAAAAATTCATTCAGGAAAAAGTTCCATACTGATGTTTTTCAGAATGAATTTAAATTTATCTTCAGAAAGAGGTTTAGTAAAAATATCAGCCCATTGATGGTCTGTGTCTACGAAGTTTAAACTTAGAATTCCTTTCTGAATATAGTCCCTTATGAAATGATGTTTGATTTCTATATGTTTTGCCTTAGAATGTAAGATAGGATTTTTTGAAAGACAAATAACAGAGGTATTATCACAGAAGATAAGAATCTTACTTTCATAGAGATGATAATCTTCCAGCTGGCTCTTCATCCAGATCATCTGAGTGCTACATCCAACAACAGATATATATTTTGCTTCAGTTGTTGATGGTGCAATAGTGGCTTGCTTCTTGCTGTACCATGAGATAATGTTATCACCCAGAAACTGACAGCTTCCAGAGGTGCTTTTTCGTTCTATTCTATCTCCAGCAAAGTCAGCATCATAATAACCTACTAGTTTAAACTCTTTGGATCTTATGTAACACAGTCTAAGGTTAGTAGTACCTTTCAGATACCTCAGAATTCTCTTAACAACAGTTAAGTGAGATTCTCTAGGATCTGATTGGAATCTTGTACATAAACATACACTGAATAATATATCTGGTCTAGATGCAGTCAGATAGAAAAGAGATCCAATCATACCTCTGTATATTTCCTGATCTACTTTCTTACTTACCCCATCTTTTCCTAAAATGCATGTAGGATGCACTGGTGTTTTTGCTTCTTTAGTTTCTGATAGCTGGAATTTCTTCAGGAGTTCTTTAACATACTTTGTTTGATGTATGTAAGTACCTTATGGAGTCTGATTTATTTGAATTCCCAGAAAGAATTTTAGTTCTCCCATCATGCTCATCTCAAATTTAGCCTGCATAGACTCAGCAAATTATCTTCCAAGAGAGGCATTAGAAGTTCCAAAAATAATATCATCTACATATATTTGACAAATTAAAATGTCATTTTTAAGTGCTTTTATGAATAAGATAGTGTCCACTTTCCCTCTGGTAAAATTCTTTTCTAAAAGAAAGTTACTTAGACGTTCATACAAAGCTCTGGGAGCTTGTTTCAGACCATACCGAGACTTTTTCAGTTTAAAAACATGTTCTGGATATTTTGAGTCATAAAAACCCGGAGGTTGATGGACATACACTTCTTCTTCTATGTAACCATTTAAAAATGCACTTCTAACGTCCATTTGATATAATGAGATGTTATGTTGAACAACAAAAGAAATTAATAATCTAATTGATTCTAACCTGGCGACTGGGGAAAAATTTTCGTTATAATAAATTCCTTCTTGCTGACTATAACCTTGTGCAACCAGTCGTGCCTTGTTTCTAACAACCTCTCCTTGCTCATTTAACTTATTTCTGAATACCCATTTTGTTCCTATGATATTAAATCCTTTAGGTTTTAGAACTAGATCCCACACATCATTTCTGGAAAATTGATTTAGTTCTTCTTGCATAGATAGGATCCAATCATTGTCTTCCAGAGCTTCCTCTATTGAGGTTGACTTAATCAGAGAAACCAATTCAAACAGTGACTCTTCATTGTTTCTGAGGGAGGATCTTGTTCTGACGGGATCTTCTTTCTTTCCAATAATCACATTTTCTGGATGTGCTGATCTGATTTTGGGAAATCTTTTCTGTAAGGTTTGTTCAGAAATTCTTAGATTGTCTAGAGAATTTACAATAGAAGGATATATTGAGTTGCCCTTTTCTTCTGACTCTTCATAGTTTGTAATATGATCTTTTGTACCTGCATGATTTTCATTCTGCTTTGGCTTTTGCTGGCCAAGCTTATCATCAAATCTGACTTTGATCGATTCTTCAACAATCAGAGTTTGTGTTGTATACCCTATAGCCTTTTGAGTGTTCAGAATATCCAAGCAGAAAACACTTTTGTGCCTTAGAATCAAACTTGTTCAGATTATCTTTAGTATTCAGAATATAGCAAGTACATCCAAAAGGATGAAAATATGAAATGTTGGGTTTTCTGTTTTTCCACAATTCATAAGGATTCTTTTCAAGAATAGGTCTTATAGAGACTCTATTTTGAATGTAACATGTTGTGTTCACTGCTTCTGCCCAAAAGTGTTTAGCCATATTGGTTTCATTAATCATGGTTCTGGCCATTTCTTGGAAAGTTCTATTCTTTCGTTCAACAACTCCATTTTGTTGGGGAGTTCTAGGACAAGACAAATCATGATAAATTCCATTTTCTTTAAAAAACTTTTCGAAATAATAGTTTTCAAATTCTCCTCCATGGCCACTTCTGACTTTTATGATTCTAAACTCTTTTTCATTTTGCACTTGGATTCAGAATTCGAAGAACACAATGTGACTCATCCTTGTGTTTTAAAAACTTAACCCATGTCCATCTGCTGTAGTCATCAACAATAACCAATCCATACTTCTTGCCTCTGATGGATGCAGTTTTAACTAGTCCAA
The DNA here is from genome assembly GCA_948472305.1 of Vicia faba. NCBI lineage: Eukaryota > Viridiplantae > Streptophyta > Magnoliopsida > Fabales > Fabaceae > Vicia > Vicia faba. The sequence goes on along the minus strand of OX451735.1, from coordinate 1,492,345,216 downwards.
AAAGATCAATGTGAAGAAGTTCAACGACCTAGAGGAAGAAACAACATTTTTTTGAATTAAAAGAAGGTTTTGAAAATTTTCCTTTCTGGCATGCTTCACATAGAGCTTCTGAGTTGAACTTCAGATTGGGAAGTCCCCTGACCAGATTGAGTTTGTTAATTTGAGATATTCTTCTCATGCTAACATGTACCAATCTTCTGTGCCAGACCCATTGGTCATCGCTAACAGACATAAGGCATTTTACATTCTGAGTTATAAGGTCAAAAAAATCAATTTTATAGATGATGTTCTTTCTCTTGCCAGTAAAAAGGATTGTTCCATCTTTTTGAATAACAACTCTACAGGATTTTTGATTAAAGATTATGTCATAACCGTTGTCACTTAATTGGCTTATGGACAGCAAGGCATGCGCTTATCCTTCTACCAACAAAATGTTAGTTATAGAAGGAAGGTTACTATTTCCAATGGTTCCAGAACCAATAATCTTTCCTTTCTGATTTCCTCCAAATTTGACATCTCCTCCAGATTTAAGTTCCAGACTTTGGAACATAGACTTTCTTCCCATCATATGTCGTGAGCATCCAGAGTCCAGGTACCATGACTGCTGTTTCAACTGTGCTGTTAAGGACATCTGCAACATATATTATTTTCTCCTTAGGTACCCATATCTTTTTGGGTCCTTTTTGGTTAGAGTTTCTAAAGTTCTGTTTGAACTTTGATTTTGCATAAAAAATTTCAGAGTGAGATGTGTATTTAATATCATGTTTGTGCCCAAAACTAAATTGTTTGTGCAGTGGTTTATATGTGATAACCATTTCCTCAATAGGTTTAGGTTTATATGTTTCTTTCCCTTTGGGAGTTTCATATCCAATTCCTCTTCTGTTATTTCCACTAACACTATAGATCATTGAAGCCATTTTTCTTCTATCTATGCTTTTAGCAAGAAATTTTTGAAAACGAGTCATATTCTTTAAAAATATCTCTTGAACTTAAAGCAGAATCTGAAATAGAAATCTTTTGAACTTTTTGAACTTCCTCTTTGAGTTTAAAATTGTTTTCTTTAAGTTCAGAGTTTTCTATTTCAAGTTTCTCAAAATCAGATGCAAGATTCTTTTTGAGTTTCTTGTATTTGATTTTGAGTTGATTGTAGTTTTCAAGAAGTTCTGATAAGCTTTCTACAAGTTCGGCTCTAGAGAATTCAGAGAATACCTCTTTTGGTTCTGAATCAGAGTTGGAGTCATCGTCATCTGCTGTGGTAGCCATAAACGCTAGGCTAGCATGCTCATCTTCTGAGTCAGATTCAGCTTCAGAAGATTTTGTATCATCCCAGGTGGCCATCATGCCTTTCTTTCTTCTAAACCTTTTCTTTGGTCTTTCTCTTTGTAGCTTAGGACAATCACTTCTGTAGTGTCCTGGTTATTTACATTCATAGCAAGATATATCTCTTCTGCTTGACTTCTTATGTCCAGAAGATTCTGGTTTATCTTTTGACCTCTTGTAGTTTCTGAACATCTTTTGCCTCTGCTTCTACATCTGGTTAATCCTTCTGGAGAGCAGAGATAACTCATCTTCTTATGATGCAGAGTCTTCAGATTTTCCTTCTTCTGCCTGAAAAGCATTAGTTTCACATTTTTAAATAGATTTAAGGGCGACAAACTTACCTTTCTTCTAAGGATCATGTTCATCAAGTTCTATCTCGTGACTTCTTAATGCACTGATAAGTTCTTCAAGAGATACATCATTCAAATCTTTTGACACTTTGAATGCAGTAACCATAGGTGCCGATCTTCTGGGTAAACTTTTGATAATTTTCTTAACATGGTCTGCCTTGGTGTATCCTTTGTTCAAAACTCTCAGGCCATCGGCCAGAGTTTGGAATGTTGAGAACATAGTTTCAATGGACTCATTTTCTTCCATTTTGAAGGCTTAATACTTCTGGATGAGAGCCAGAGCTTTTGTCTCTTTTACTTAAGCATTACCTTCATGACTCATTTTGAGAGACTCAAACATGTCATGTGTTGTATCTCTTGAAGGAAAATTGCGACCAAAAGCGCAGCGGAATTTAAAATTTTCTTTTAGCGATCCTTACGAATGAGCATGGTCAGTGATAGAAATATTTACCTCTTGTGGCGATTCAGAACTTTGATGTTGTGATCACGAGCGTTGATGAAGAACAACGCCTCTACTCAGTCCACACGAACAGATCGCTTCCGGTCACAGTGCTAGCTGATCACGAACGGAAACCTTGAGTGAGAGAGAGAGAGTCAAAACGAAAATGCATCAAGTGAAATTGCTTCATCATAAGGGATCTATTTATAGAATCACTCGTGTGGGCTACCAGATAAAAGCCCAATTAAGGCTATAAGCTAAAAGCCCAATTAAGCTTATGGACATCATACCTTATGATGTACCATATATCACTTATCCACGTGGTACCTTACCATTTTCCGTATTACACTTAAGTGCACCGTACCTTACGGTGTTCCTTATTTATTCTATCTCTCATCAACCTGTCCTTATGTGTGTGACCCTGTAGGTTTTCGCGATGTTGGCAATTATATTAAATCACACATTTAATATAATAAACAGTGAGCGGTATCTAGCAACACATCACTGTTACCCAAGTCACGAAAATGTCATGTGATATGACCAAACCTTTTCCGTGATAATATATGTGTTGTACAATTACCCTTTTGCCCTCATGTCTATATTAAACACAAGGCATACACTGTGTCACCCTTGTCCAGTTCAATATTGGGCCCTTAGACATTTATCCTGTTATGCAGGATGAGCAAATTCCATCTAGGTCACTCATGTCCCTTAACATGCTTTGTGAAGAACCCATAAACCGTCTTTACAGTCATCCAGTTACGGATGACGTTTGATCAGCAATAAAGTACTTGACTCTACATCTAGGGTCCATAGTGGTTTCAGGTCGAAGGGTGGTATACACCATTATCATCATGAGAATAACTTATGACACTTTGCATAACATTCTATGTAGTATTCTCATAGCAGGTCAATCCAGTATAAATATTACTCCTAATATTCATACCTATGTCAAGACTTGATAACTCCTTATCTATGATCCATGAGATGTGATCATCAATCTATCTTCATAATAATCTTAATGCTTTAATGCTATCCCACTTCACATTAAAGCTTGACTACGGATACTTTAAGAATGGTGTCTTATGTTTAATGGGATCTCATGATTAAGTCACACTTAACATTTCATTAAACAAATAAACCATTCTAGGGACTTTATTATTTTGGAAAGCAAACATAATAAAGAAATGCCTTTTATTATTAATAAATAATTCGATACAAGTACCAAAAGTATTGGCCTCTAGGGCTTACACCAACAATCTCCCACTAGCACTAAAGCCAATCAGGCATACCCCTAATACCCATAGATCTAGTATGTCCATCATGCTTCAGCTGCGCAAGAGGCTTTGTTAATGGGTCAGCAACATTGTCAAGTGTAGGTACTCTGCATATTTTCACATCTCCCTGATCGATTATCTCTCGAATGAGATGATAACGCCTAAGTATGTGTTTGGATCTTTGGTGAGATCTAGGCTCCTTAGCTTGTGCGATAGCACCATTGTTATCACAATAGAGATCAATGGGATCCACAATGCTATGGACTATGCCAAGTTCACTAATGAACTTCTTGATCCCAACAGCTTCCTTTGCTGCAGTTGAGGCAGCAATATACTCAGCCTCGGTTGTAGAATCAGCAATTGTATCTTGCTTTGAACTTTTCCAGCTCACAGCGCCACCATTTAAACAAAACACATAACCAGATTGCGATCTAAAGTCATCCTTATCTGTCTGGAAGCTAGCATCGGTGTATCCAATTACAGCAAGCTCTTCCTGACCTCCATATATCAAGAATGAATCCTTAGTCCTTCTCAAGTACTTAAGGATATTCTTGACAGCTACCTAATGAGCATCACCGGGATTATACTGGTACGTACTCGTTGCACTTAAAGAATACGAGACATCTGGTCGAGTACATAGCATGGCATACATGATAGATCCTATTGCAGATGCATATGGAATCTTATCCATGCGATCCCTTTCTTCCTTACTTGAAGGGGATTGTGTTTTTGACAGACACATGCCATGTTGCATAGGTATGAATCCTTTCTTGGAATCATGCATATTAAAGCGTCTCAACACTTTTTCTATGTATGTACTCTGACTTAGGCCAAGCAGTTTTTGTGACCTATCTCTATAGATCCTGATTCCTAATATATAGGCTGCTTCACCTAGGTCATTCATTGAAAAGCATTTCCCTAACCAAGTCTTCACTTGTTGCAAGGTAGGGACATCGTTTCCAATGAGTAATATGTCATCTACATATAATACCAGGAATACGATCATGCTCCCACTAACCTTCTTGTAGACACAAGGCTCATCTTCATTCTTGATGAATCCATATTGTTTTACTGTTTCATCAAAACGAAGATTCCAGCTTCTGGAAGCTTGCTTCAATCCATAAATTGATCGCTGTAACTTACATATCTTTTGGGCTTCCTCTGGTATGTCAAATACTTCAGGTTGTGTCATGTATACATCCTCAAGAAGATTCCCATTAAGGAAAGCAGTTTTGACATCCATCTGCCATATTTCATAATCATGATATGCAGCGATAGCAAGTAAAATCCGAACAGATTTAAGCATTGCAACTGGTGAAAAGGTTTCATCATAGTCCACCCCATGAATTTGTTTATAGCCTTTTGCAACCAGTCTTTCCTTATAGGTATGTACCTTACCATCCATGTCAGTCTTCTTTTTGAAGACCCACTTGCATCCTATAGGGTTAACTCCTATAGGAGGCTCTACCAAGGTCCAAACCTGGTTTGTGTACATGGAATCCATTTCAGATTTCATGGCTTCTAGCCACTTCTCAGACTCAGGACTAGTTATGGCCTCTTGGTAGGTCACAGGCTCATCTTGATCCATGAGTAATACATCACCCTGATCACTTATGAGATATCCATATCTCTCAGGTTGTTGACGTATCCTGCTTGACCTACGCTGGTCTTGTTCTACTTGAGCAGGTTTCTCTTCCACAACTACTTGTGTTTCCTGCTCTAATTCCTCCATAGGTGTATCAATCCTTTGTGGTTCTTGAATTTCTTCAAGCTCTATTTTCCTCCCACTGATTCTTTTGGAAATAAAATCATTTTCCAGAAAAACTCCAGTTCGAGCGACAAACACTTTGCCCTCAGAAGGATTGTAGAAGTAATATCCTCTTGTTTCTTTAGGATACCCCACAAATAAGCATTTGTCAGATTTGGGCTCAAGCTTAGTTGAAATTTGTCGTTTCACATAAACTTCGCAACCCCAAATCTTCATGTAAGACATATGTGGTTTCTTGCCACTCCATATCTGGTGTATTCTCAACCTTTTTGGATGGAACCCGGTTAAGTATGTAAGCTGCAGTCAATAGTGCATGTCCCCAAAAGGAGTTCGGAAGATCGGCGTGAGTCATCATGGATCGGACCATGTCTAACAAGGTTCAATTTCTTCTCTCAGATACACCATTACATTGTGGTGTTCTGGGAGGAGTAAGTTGGGATAAAATCCCACATTCCTTTAGATGGTCATCAAACTCTAGGCTTAAATATTCACCGCCTCGATCTGATCGAAGAACTTTAATATTCTCACCTAGTTGGTTTTGTACTTCATTCTTGAATTCCTTGAATTTTTCAAAGGTTTCAGATTTGTGTTTCATTAAGTACACATAACCATATCTACTGAAATCATCAGTAAATGTGATGAAGTATTGAAAACCTCCTCTGGCTGGTATGTTCAGTGGTCCACATACATCAGTATGTATGAGGGCCAAAAGATCATTAGCCCTTTCACCTTTTCCTGTGAATGGGGACTTTGTCATCTTTCCAATTAAACAAGATCTGCATGTCTCATATGATTCATAATCAAAAGAGTCCAAGAGTCCATCTTTATGGAGTTTGGAAATGCGTTTCTCATTTATGTGGCCTAAGCGACAGTGCCAAAGGTAGCTTGGATTTAACTCATTAGGTTTAATCCGTTTAGTATTAATGTTATAAATTGGCATTTCAAGATCAAGGACATATAGTCCATTGTTCATTTGTGCAGAATCATAGAATATATCATTCAAATAAATAGAGCAACAATTGTTCTTTATTATAAATGAAAAACCAAACTTGTCCAAACAAGAAACGGAAATAATATTCCTACTAATTGCAGGTACATAATAACAGTTCTCTAACTGAATTATTAAACCACTAGGTAAAGTCAAAACATAAGTTCCTACGGCTAAAGCAGCAACCTTTGCTCCATTTCCAACTCGTAGGTCAACTTCACCTTTTGCCAAATCTCTACTCCTTTTTAGCCCCTGCACATTAGTACAAATGTGAGAACCGCATCCAAGATCTAATACCCATGATGCAGAAGTAGATAGATTAATTTCAATAACAAAAATACCTGAATTTGAAGTCCCTACTCCATTGTTCTTATCTTCCAGGTACTTTGGGCAGTTTCTCTTCCAATGTCCGGTCTTACCGCAATGGAAACAAGTGCCCTCCTTTGCTATGCCTCCACTAGGCTTCAAAGCAGGAACAATAGGTTTAGGCTTGGCAACTTCCGCCTTTCCCTTTACCAACCTGCTTGGTAGGCCTCTTGTTCAACTTCTTTCCATTACTGACCATCAGAATGGACTTCCCTTTTGTCTTCATATTCTGCTCAGCAGTTTTCAACATGCTTAGCAATTCTGGAAGACTCTTATCCATGTCATTCATGTTGAAATTCATGACAAACTGATTAAAGCTATCTGGCAACGATTGCAAGATAAAATCAGTTGCAAGTTCCTTTCCAAGCGGAAACCTTAACCTTTCAAGGTTCTCCACATACCCAATCATTTTGAGTACATGGGGACCTACAGGGTTTCCCTCAGATAACTTGCTGTTAAAAAGGGCCTTTGAAACCTGAAACCTCTCATTTCTTGCCTGCTCTTGATAGAGCATTTTTAGATGTCCGATCATATCGAACGTTGACATGTTCTCGTGTTGCTTTTGCAACTCCGAGTTCATAGTAGCTAGCATGAGACAAGCGGCTTCGTTAGCATCATCAAGATGCTTCTTATAAGCATCTCTTTCTGCCTTAGGTGCCGAACTAGGCGGTTCCTCTTCAGGAACAGGTGTCTCCAAGACATACAACTTCTTATCGTGCTTGAGGACAATCCTCAGATTTCGGTGCCAATCCAGGAAATTTGTCCCAGACAATTTTTCCTTATCTAGGATTGATCGCAAAATATGGTTGTTTGTTGTCATGGTAATCTACAAAAAAATGAAAATATAAGTATTATTAAAACAACATATTTAATTAGGTCTTTAATCAAATATGCTCCCACTATTTTACTCAAACCAAATGACCCTCATCATTTGATTCGGAAAATCCCGTTGGAAGACTTTCTAATGGGTCGAGATCCACAATTTCACTTCGTTCTAAGTCAGCGTTAGGCTGATTACACAAAACTAGGTTATTTAGGTAGGAACTCCTTCCAATTGTATCTCATACAACTCTCGAATATTTTCAGTTGGGTGAATAACTCCTTATTCTAATTCATCATATGAATCATTCCCAACTCTTGCTTCTAAACATGTATAATCTTATTATAATGTGTTTAGTTAAGTTTGACCCATTGTTTTAGCAGTTGGATATTAAAATTATCCCATCGCACCTTACTAATATAGAACATGCACCTCGCGTAGGCGAAACCTACATTGTTCGATACTAGTCTTGATGAGTGCTAAAACTTGGAAATCATGAATTTAATATTTAACTTGAGGGATTTTGTTATTAGTTTGATCTCACCGGCTTAACATGCAATTCGTCTCTCTCATGCATCAACATACAAACACATGCATCAATATACATAAAAGGATACAGTTATGACCCCTAGCGCAATTGTTCTCCCAAGCCAATGAGAGAACCTAAGCTAACCTAATAACGATCTAAACTTCTCCAAGCAAGATCTCTAAGGTTATCCTCCTTTGATATTGTATTCTTCTCTTTCTTCATAACATTACATTACATAAAAGAAACTCGTTTTACATACGAGGGAGTGACATGAGAAAAGAAGTTACATCAAGAATTTTAGAGAGAGGCACGACACGCAGGCCGTATTTTACAATCCCAAAACAAAATAAAGGAAAAAACTAAGGCCATAACTGATCACCACAAGACAATAATAATAAACACACTTTTATTATTAGTTTAAATTTTGTTAATTAAAAAAAGGCAAATTAAATTTCGACGATTGATCACACTACGCATAGTTAGCCGGGGGTTCCGCTGCCCGGTCAGCGGACGGTGGTTCCGCTGACCGTTCAGCGGACGGGGTCAAGGGGGCAGCGCCCCTTTGCGGGGTTGCGAGGGGCAGCGCCCCGGCGCAAAATTTTAATGAACAATTCATTTGAAATCGACGTCATTTCCGCACAACTCTTGTGCATTCACAACCCTAATCGCATAACTCTGCAACAACACAACCCTTGTGCCGTCATGAACCCTAATGCAACAGTTTCATGCTGTCAAACACATCTCGATTGATAATTCAGTATGATTAATCACACGCCATTGCTTCACCATACTAATGTCGGATTCCGAAGCATATGAACAGTGATCGGTCAAAGGAATAACAATCATCAAGTGTTTGAATGAACGAAACAGAAACAGTATATCCCATATACCATCGTTGCATCAGATTTATTTATATCATATATAAAAGTGATCGATCTTATTTGTGTAACCTATGGACGATCGATGTATCGCTGCTTCACCATACTAACGTCGGATTCCGAAGCATAGTCAACATCAATCATCCAAATCGTACACAATAGATGCCAAATTTAATTACTCGTTTATTATTCAATTCATTCTGGTTTTAATCGAATCAAAACAGAAAATATAGAACATAAACAACTATCAGATCCATGGTTTCGTAAGTGGCTCTGATACCACTGAAGGAAAATTGCAACCAAAAGCGCAGCGGAATTTAAAATTTTCTTTTAGCGATCCTTACGAATGAGCATGGTCAGTGATAGAAATATTTACCTCTTGTGGCGATTCAGAACTTTGATGTTGTGATCACGAGCGTTGATGAAGAACAACGCCTCTACTCAGTCCACACGAACAGATCGCTTCCGGTCACAGTGCTGGCTGATCACGAACGGAAACCTTGAGTGAGAGAGAGAGTCAAAAACGAAAATGCATCAAGTGAAATTGCTTCATCACAAGGGATCTATTTATAGAATCACTCGTGTGGGCTACCAGCTAAAAGCCCAATTAAGGCTATAAGCTAAAAGCCCAATTAAGCTTATGGACATCATACCTTATGATGTACCATATATCACTTATCCACGTGGTACCTTACCATTTTCCGTATTACACTTAAGTGCACCGTACCTTACGGTGTTCCTTATTTATTCTATCTCTCATCAACCTGTCCTTATGTGTGTGACCCTGTAGGTTTTCGCGACGTTGGCAATTATATTAAATCACACATTTAATATAATAAACAGTGAGCGGTATCTAGCAACACATCACTGTTACCCAAGTCACGAAAATGTCATGTGATCTGACCAAACCTTTTCCGTGATAATATCTGTGTTGTACAATTACCCTTTTGCCCTCATGTCTATATTGAACACAAGGCATACACTGTGTCACCCTTGTCCAGTTCAATATTGGGCCCTTAGACATTTATCCTGTTATGCAGGATGAGCAAATTCCATATAGGTCACTCATGTCCCTTAACATGCTTTGTGAAGTACCCATAAACCGTCTTTACAGTCATCCAGTTACGGATGACGTTTGATCAGCAATAAAGTACTTGACTCTACATCTAGGGTCCATAGTGGTTTCAGGTCGAAGGGTGGTATACACCATTATCATCATGAAAATAACTTATGACACTTTGCATAACATTCTATGTAGTATTCTCATAGCGGGTCAATCCAGTATAAATATTACTCCTAATATTCATACCTATGTCAAGACTTGATAACTCCTTATCTATGATCCATGAGATGTGATCATCAATCTATCTTGATAATAATCTTAATGCTTTAATGCTATCCCACTTCACATTAAATCTTGACTACGGATACTTTAAGAATAGTGTCTATGTTTAATGGGATCTCATGATTAAGTCACACTTAACATTTCATTAAACAAATAAACCATTCTAGGGACTTTATTATTTTGGAAAGCAAACATAATAAAGAAATGCCTTTTATTATTAATAAATAATTCGATACAAGTACCAAAAGTATTGGCCTCTAGGGCTTACACAAACATCTCTGTGGGTAGATAGCGTTCAGAAAGATATTTCTGGCTCTGTGGTGATTTTTGAAATCTAATTTCTGTTGTTAATCCATGTTATTTCTGTCAATCTTGTTTCCGTCTTTTTCTTCTGGATGTGTGTAACCATCTAGGACCATATCCCATAAATCAACATCATGACCTAGAAAGAAACTTTCTAGTCTATCCTTCCGGTATTCAAAGTATTCTCCATCAAACACAGGAGGTTTGGTGAAGTTGTTGTTATTTTGTTCAGTTGCCATAGTGTTTTCCTTCTGGATCTTTTTCTGACACTATTAGGTGTTTGCACCCATAACTAGAGCTCTGATGCCAATTGAAGGGTGAGAAAACACTTAGAAGAGGGGGGGGGGGGTGAATAAGTTTTTTATTTTTCTCACGTAATAATAATGGAAGGACACAAGTATTTTTATCATGGTTCATTTCAAACTCAAACTACTTCAGTCCACCCGCTAAGGTGATTTCGCCTCTCTCAACAAGGACTTAATCCACTATAATAAAAAATGATTACAAATGCACAACCAAACTGTTGTGACTAACAATACAACACACAAGACAACTGCAAATGACTAACACCTCTAAGACTTAACTAGTCCCAGCCCTCTTGAGAAATCTGACCCAACTGGTCTCCCAAGGAACAATTATAATGCACAACCAAACTGTTGTAACTAACACCTCTAAGACTTAACTAGTACTATCCCTCTTGAGAAATATGACCCAACTGGTCTCTCAAGGAACAATTACAAAGATTATCTCTTAACAGTAGTGAATCAGAATGCTTCTAATAAGCTATATCACAAACTGTGATTTATCACTAAAATTTTAGCCCAGTACTTAAGAGTTACCCACTATGTACAAAGAGTTTACAAGAATGAAAACAGTGAGCTTCAGTATATTTTGCGTAGATCAGTAACCTTGCTTTGAAACAAATGGTCTTCTATATATAGCTTTAAATATTGACCGTTACTGCCTTGAAGAGAGAGTATGCATTAATGATGCGTGTTAGCTTGATCTTTATATTTCCAATGCTCTAATGCGTAGTACCACTTGAGTGCGTTAGCCGTCTTAGCATTCAATGATCAACGGTACTGTCAGAGCTTGTCTGTGGAAGTTTAAGAGTTTGCTTGCAGCGTTGCAACATCAGAGTTTGCTTTAAATTTTCTTCTATCAGAGTTTTCTATATAACTTCTCCTGTCAGAGTTTTCTTCATCAGAGTTTGCTTCAGCTTGCATTATCAGATAATGCTTTCAGCGTGCTTCTTTCAGATATTTTCTTCAGCTAGCTTTATTAGAGGTTGCTTAAGATTACTTTTTATCAGAGTTTTCCTTGGAGTGCTTCCTTCAGAGTTTGCTTCAGACTTGTGTTTAATGATGTTTCACTTTTGAGAATGCTTGAGCCAGAGCATCATCTGAATTATAAAACATGCACATCAGAGTATAAAATATATTATACAAAATTTATTTCATTGTTATCATCAAAACTCTAAGATATGATTAGAACCAAACTTTGTTCTAACAGATTCATCAACAAGTTAGGTACAAGCTTTAATTTGAAGTTTTAAAGATGATATAGTGCTCAAAATATACTCTAAAATTTTTACATAAGTTTCGTGATCATTTAATAATAAAACATTGCATGTCCATCACTTAGAAAATATGTTTTATCACTTTCACTCAGTGGCAACCGGTTATAGTGCTTCGCAATAATACAATAAAAATTATGGTTCAGTGGTAACTGGTTACAACTTTTGGGTAACCAGTTACATGCATGAAAATTTGAAAATATACACATTATCATACATGTGTAACCAGTTACAGCCCTACGGTAACCATTTACCGCTGAAGAAAAATTCAAAAAATTTCTATTTACATGGCTGTTGAATGATACATCTTAGAGTCCAACCATTGCATCTTTTTACTCATTTAGAGTGTAATGAAAGGGTGAATTTAATATATAAAATTCTTTTGCACTCTGATCATAAAAAAACACATATTATTCAAAATTTCAAAAAATTCTTAAGTGTTGTAAAACTTTGAGAATTTACATATTGCATGAAACATTGTTTAGAACTTTCATACTCATCATTGTTTAAGCAAATATTGAGCACTAGGTCGGACTATAAACTTACTATTGAATCTTGTCTTAGTATCTTGATAATCGTAGTGTTATTCAAAAAATGATCATACTTTGTAAAAATCAGATTTTGTATAAGATTAACCTTGCATTCCAGGATTGTTGGAGCAAGTGTATGCATTGAACAAGATTGTTCTTCTTGCATTTAGTGTTGAGGATCTTAAATGTTTTAAGAGCCTTTGATCTCCCTATATATTAGATAGTAAGGCATCACATTTGGTGTGATTAGGATTGTGCAATAATTTTAAACTATAGTGAAATCTCTTCCGTGTTGGCAAGAGGACTGGAGTACTCTCGATCTGTGAGGGGAACCAGGATACATATGGTGTTCATTTACTTTCTGCACTTTATTTATTTCATCACCATAACCATAAAAATAAGAACTTTAAAAAGAAGGCAAAAATTGACCATCACCTAATTCACCCCCCTCTTAGGCGCATTAGTAACTTACATTTGGAATCAAAGCAAGTTAAGGTAACTTGTTCCTATTTGATCCATAATGGCTTCCACACAACATAATTTCAAAGATGGTGGTAGTAACAACAAGCTTCCTTTGTTTTGTGGTGAATACTTTGAATTTTGGAAAATTCGCATTAAGGCTCATCTAGAAGCACAAGGAGAAGAAATATGGGATGCTGTCAAAAATGGTCCGTTTACTCCGGTATGTATTGTCAATAATGTTGGATCATCAAAGCCTAAAACATCATGGGATGACAATGATAAGAAAAAGGTCCTTTATGATAATAAATCAATTAATCTTCTTCAAGGTGCACTTTGTATGGATGAATTCTTTCGTGTGTCGGCATGCACAATGATAACACGAAAAGTTATAGCATATTCCGTCCGATTTACATAGATAAAGCTTCAGATTCTTCGTTTATTATGTCGCATTATGTCTCTATTTGTAGTATTTGCAGCATATTTCAGGTATTTAGTTTCTGCAAAGTATACATGAGAAAAGGAAGAAAAATATTGGAGAAATGAAGAAGAAATATCACTTTAGCAGCAAAAATGAAAATGATATTGTATCAGACGCCATGCTGCCCGTCACAGGCGCATGCCGCCCGTCACAAAGTCCAAAAGTGTGCCCCTCGGCACACTTCTTGTCCCGACCGACACAAATTTAAAACGTTCCCCACACCACAGCGCATGACACTCGTTACAAGTCATATCTTCAGTTACGAAAATGTCTCCATGAAACACATGACTTGCTGAAAATTCTCCACACATGAAGAACAAAGATCAAGGAAGTGTTCCTATTTTTAATCTGCATATGGAATCTATAAAAGCAAGATAGTTACCAAAAATGCAGAATTTCGTACACCAGCTCCAAATTCTTATTTTTCTGCATGCTGAACATTGTTACTATTTTTATTCCAGTTTTACAGTTTTTGATTTTTTCCAGTTTCGTTTAGAATTCCGTAAGCAAAGAAAACCATTACCATTAAATAAATATTTATTCACATTGGAGGAATATTTCACCATCAGTTTCCTTCTAGCTTCCAGAATTTCGTTTAGGCTTATTTGTATTTTTTCAAGATATTTTGTTCCGAAGCTAATCCTGTCGGCTTGTGGAGGATAACATACTACACTATTATTCTCCAGTGCTTTATTCCAAGTTCCAATTTTAAATATAGTTTATTTATTTTTACCATGCATGTGTTATTGAATGTATGTTTTTATTTTATGTTATAACACAATAAAATTATGTTTGGCTAATTTTCGCGATACCGGTATGTGAGGTCCTAAACTGAAGGGGTTTGGTAATTAATTGGCATAAATATTTTACAAAAACACTTTTCTGGTTTTGATTTCCAATTTGGACATTAAATTGTTTTGTTACGAGAGTAAAAGAAAGACTAAGGATAAAATGAACAGAGCGAGAGTTTGAGATTTTAACCAGATAGCCGTGATTGAACATTAATTTTAAATACAGCGAGAATGCTTTAAAATTAATTGGACTGTATTTGTTTTCAAAAAGTACTTTTAAATTTTAAATGAACAACTAGAGCACTCATTTGAGTTTAATAATATGGTTTGAATCGATAGAATGAATGCGTGAGACAAGGATTTTTAAATTAATAGTTTCCACTTAAACAATGTTTTAATACTCAAAATTATGACAATGACTTATTGAATCCCCGAAGTCGACAAATTATGGTATGTCCCGTTATCACACAATGACAAAGGAAATTTGGGATACTTTGGTTGAAAGACACGAAGGAATAATCGAATTCAAAAGATCAAGATTGAATACATTAAAGTCAAGAGTTCGAGATTTTTAGAATGGAACCCGGAGAATCTATTCTCAATATGCAGAAAAGATTTGTTCATTTGACGAATCATTTAAAAGCTCTTGGTAAAACTCTAACCAATGACGAACTCAACCTAAAGGTGATTCGATCTTTGACTAGAGAATGGAAACCGAAAGTAACGACTATTTCATAAAAGAAGAATTTATCCAATATGTCATCCGCAACTCTATTTGGTAAACTTCAAGAGTATGAGAAGGAACTTGGAATACTTGCTAAGCATGAAAATCAAGAAAAGAAATCAAAAGGAATTGCTTTGAAGGTGGAATCTAAGGAAGTCGCTATTGAAGAAAATCCGGAAGAAGATGAAAATTTCATGCTTCTTGTAAAAAGGTTAGGTAAATTCTTTGGTCCTAAAAGTAATTTTGGTAATTCTAACTTTGTCAAAAGGAAGAAATTCTCAAAGATAAAAGATAAAGAAGCCTCCACATCAAATGTCACATGCTATGAATATGGAAAGAAAGGCCATATCAAATCAGATTGTCCAAACCTCTCCAAGGAGGATGGAAACAAAGGAAGGAAAGACTCAAAGTACAAGAAAGCCTACATATCTTGGGATGACAATGAAGTTAGTACATCATCAGAATCGGAGAATGACAAATGTGTAAATTTAGAATTGATGGCTACTCATGAATTCTATGATGATGAAAATGAAGAGGTTAGTACAAATTTTACACTTTATGATTTGAAAATGCTCAAGGTGCAATTGATGAACTTCAAAATCAATGCAAAGTCTTGTATGAAAAGATATCAACACAAGAAAATGAACTTATTTGTTTTCAAGAAAAGATTGATACTATGAACAAGGATCTTAAATGTCAAAAACAAGTTTTTCTTAAAGAAAAACAAGACTTTGTATGCAAAAATGTGAATCATATACTTTTCAAATTGTTCAACTAAAAAGGTCAAATTGGTTTGGAAGGATTTCTTATACAACAAATATATCCTAATGACAAAAGTGGACTTGGTTATTCAAAAGAAAATAAATCAAGTTCCAACAAAACCATTTTCGTAAAGGCTAGTAATCAATCTGAAACCAAGAAAGCCAACAATGTGCAAATTAAGCATAATCATCAAAAGAAATGTAAAGGAGTTATTAAGAAAAACAAGTTCCAAGATATAAGAGCAACTTTATTCCAAATTATATTTATTATGGTATTCTTGGCCATACACCTAATGCTTGCTATGTTATATACTTTAGTATGGAAAGTGGACGCTATGTATGGGTTAAGAAAGGAAGTAAATATGAAGGACCCAAGGTAACTTGGGTACCTAACAAGAAATAATTTATTTTGTTTTGTAGGTATGCTTGAAATCCACTCAAAGTCTATGGTATCTCGATAGTGGATGTTCGAAGCATATGACGGGATATGTTAACAAATTTTCACATATAACATTAAAAGCCAAGGGGTATGTCACCTATGGAGATAATACCAAAGGAAAAATTCTTGGCATTGGCAAAGTTGGTGTACCACCTTTCACATCCATTGAAGATGTACTTTATGTTGAAGGGCTCAAGCACAATCTTCTAAGTATTAGACAAATTTGTGACAAAGTGTTCAAGATCAAATTCAATAAAGATGAATGTTTTATCATGGACGAAACAATCAATGAGGTAAAACTCAAAGGTAAAAGAGTTAACAATATTTTTATGATTTCTTTAGATGAGTTGTCTTTGAAAGTAAAATGTCTTATGATAAACAATAATGAATCATGGTTATGGCATAAAAGGGCAACCCATATACATATGGAACATTTAAATAAATTAACCAAACATGATCTTGTCATTGGCTTACCAAAGATAAAACTTCAAAGATAAATTGTGTGATGCTTGTCAAAAGGGAAAACAAACTAGATCAACTTTCAAATCTAAGAATGTGGTGTCTACTACAAGGCCACTATAATTGTTGCATATGGACTTATTTGGTACATAAAGAACAAGAAGCTTCAGAGGTAATGTATATGCTTTAGTTATTGTTGATGATTTTTCTAGATATTCTTGGACTTTGTTTCTTGTGCAGAAAAGTGATGCTTTTGAGGAATTTAAGAAGTATACAAGGCAAATTCAAAATTCAAAATTATTAAAGATTGTATCCATAAGAAGTGATCATGGTGGAGAATTCGAAAATGCATCTTTTGAAGAATTTTGTGAAGAACATGGTATCTCTCAC
The DNA here is from genome assembly GCA_948472305.1 of Vicia faba. Lineage (NCBI taxonomy): Eukaryota > Viridiplantae > Streptophyta > Magnoliopsida > Fabales > Fabaceae > Vicia > Vicia faba. The sequence continues at coordinate 1,492,328,223 of OX451735.1, read as the reverse complement.
AATTTTTCAGCACCAAGGACTCCACAACAAAATGGAGTTGTTGAAAGAAAGAATCGATTTTTAGTGGAACTTGTAAGAACAATGCTTAGTGATGCAAATATACCAAAATATTTTTGGCTGGATACGGTTAGTACGACATATTATGTTGGAAATTGAGTTATTATTAGACCTATATTTAAAAAGACTCCATATGAACTCTTCAAAGGAAGAAAGCCAAACATTGCTCACTTTCATTTTTTTGGATGCAAGTGCTTTATCCTCAACAATGACAAAGACAATCTCAGTAAGTTTGATGAGAAATCCAATGAAGGTATATTCCTTGGTTACTCTCTTTCAAGTAAATGTTATAGAATATACAACAAAATAACTTTAACTATAGAAGAATATATGCATGTTTCTTTCGATGAAACTAACCCCTCAAAAGAGGATATAGTCTCTTGTGATGATGATGATATTTTAGATATGCCAAAAAAAGATGTTACCAAGTGTGGCACCCCAAAATTTGCCCTCTCGTTTCACAAGGGATTACCCTGGATCCTCAAGTTTTCTTCCAAGCTTTGAACTACAAATTTGCCAAGGAAATCACTCACAAGGGGAAAATGGCCATTTACACGCTGAAAAAAGTCAAATTTTGACTTTTGGATCAAAATCAAGCTTCAAGAATCATATTTCATCAAGACACGTTGAAATATGAAGTTTTGTTTCATCAAAATCCAAAAGGTCAAAATTCTAAATACTTAGAATTTTTTCTAAAGTATTTAAGAAAAAAATGACCATCTCAGAACTTCTGACCAGGTTATTACCATAACACCCAGCAAGTTGTGGATATTCTCAAGATAGAGTTTGGTCAGAACTTCTGGACAAGTTTGCACAAAAGCTTCAGTCAGAGTTTGCCAGGGTAATTCAAAGAAGGTTAAATAGCATGCTGCAAGCTTTCTGGAAAGTCTGAAAGCTCCTTCAGAACATGCTGGAGCCAGAAGATAAGAGGATCAGAAGATGGGATGCTACGCTGAAGCAAAACTTCTGATCCAGAACAAAGCCTTTGTGTAGAGTTTCACGTTACAGGATTTCTGGTTGTGATAAGTCTCATCATCATTTAATGCTCATTTAATGCTCACAACTACCTTCTGAGTCTTTATCCAAAGGATTTTCACCACGTGCACCTCTACTGTCTTGGGACAACAACTTTGCTACTAAGCCCATGCTTTGCTTTTCCTTAATTCCTGCTGACAGCCATCATGCTTGCTTTAAAGACAAGGCAGCGCTTCAGTACATGAAGGCTATTTCAACGCTTTGATCAAAACTTGACCAAATCCCAAAACCTTGCTTATACAACTTGCTGCAGACCTATGACCAACAGCTAGCTCAGCCTATGCCTGCATCTCATGATTACACCAAACTAGCATACAAAAACTGTGATGAAAAAGCAAAGGAACAGGGATGCCAAAGCGGGCTCAAATCCCATTTTGTTTCCCCCCCCCCAAATCACAACAAATTCATCTATAAATACTTGGCTCCATCATACGTTCAAGGGGGCTGGGGGCTGGCTTTTGAAGAGAGAGATTGGTCAAAAGAGAGAAAAGGAAGTTGTGAAACCTTCATAAAAATCCAGATTTCTCATAATAAAAAAACAAACCTTTGTTCTTCCCTTTGAACCAAAGAACACAACCACTCTTCCGTCTCTCTTGCTGACTCGGAATATCCAAAGGCAACCACTCAAAGCTCCAAGCACGCTCCAGGTAAGTCTTTCTAACTTTACTTGCTTTTCATTATGAACATCATTAACATGTAAATATCATAGTATTAATGTTGGACATATCATTGCATGATTAGAAAAAACTATGGATCAGAACTTCTAGAATAATGCTAGGCTCAGACTTAGGATTGTAACTTCTGTGATTTGTGGTGCTGTGGACATTCTGATTTGCTGAACTGAATAAATTGCTGATGTGCTTATTAAGAGTTGAAACGTAACACATAACTTCTGTTTTTTCACTCACTGTTAACACACACTGAATTTCTGATGCTTACATGTTGTTAACAAAACACAGAAATTTTGAGTTCTCCTTAAATGTCAAATACACTGAACTTCTCATTTTCATGTGCTGATAACGCACTAAACTGCTGATGTTTACTCACTATTTTAGTGTAATACAGAACTTCTGACTTGTGGCCCACTGTCTGAATACCAACCAGAACTTTTGTGTTTTCCCTCTAACATTTCTTGCAGGACCTCAGAGTTTACCAATTCAGAACTTTTGATGCCCACTGACGCTCCCTTCTGAGTCACGCGCCTGGCTTCAGAACTTCTGATCCTCGTTTCTTTGTTTGCAGCAACACGCTGTTTCTACCTTGCATTTATTTTCCTTTCATGTTTTTTATTATTAGCATAAAAAATATAAAAATATTTTCCTTTTAACTTATTTCCTTAAGACAAAAACATTTTCTAAACAAATTCATTTCTTTCTTATATTGTACATATTCAATATGGTTGTAATAATAACTTAGGACTTATTTTTACTTGCAACCCCCATTCATAAATTTGTACCCTCATCCCCTAAATATTGTAATAGCGTAGGACTTTACATTTCTGCAATTTATCACTTTCAAATATAAATGCTAGTAATTAGGCGTGTATGGCAAGACAAAACCAACAATTAGACCACCAAAAATCAAAGACAAATGCATGCAATCAAACACACTTGCACGCATGCACCCTTAGGGTTATCACCACTTGGTTGCCTAAACAAATGGCCATGGTATGCATGTTGAGTATCTTGGCAAAACAAAAACAAAACAAAAAGATCATAGTCCCTCGATGATGCTATCTTGGTTGCCTAAACAAAAATGATCTAGTCCCTCAAAAATTTGCTAAAGATACTTAGCACAATTGCTATCTTGGTCAATACGATGACCCACGCCTGTCGCATTTAACATCCAAATACAAGGTTGTTTACCAAATGCAATGGTAAAACAACACTGTCAAAAGGGTTAAAAACGTATAGAAAAGATCTTTGAGTAAAATAGGGTAGACAACTCTTAGTTACTTGATCAAAACTTGCAAAACATCCTTGCTATTTTTCAAACACACCTCACAACACAATTTCAAAACATTTCTCAAATCAAACTTTTAAACATTGAAAAATCTTTTCAAAAGACAATACACCTTTGTATATATTCAAACAAGAATCATTACAAAGGTTGCCACAACAATGGCCTCTTTTCAAAACATTTTTCGAAACCACACACAAAGCACCATTTCAAACAATTGGAAAAGCAAAAGCAAGTGATCTAAACAAGTAACTAAGAGCCCATGGATAACCATGGATGAAAAGGGTGCTAGCGCCTTCCCTTTTCATAATCTACCCCCCGAACCCAAGAAAACATATCACAGGTCTTTCCTGTGCCTTTTGACCTTTCCTTTGGATAAAATAAAAAGTCGATGGCAACTCTTGCTAAACTGAAACATTTGCGAACACAAACACAAAACCTCAAGTCAGTTCTCCCACCGTATCACAGAACTGGCGACTCTGCTGGGGAAATCAGGAGTTTTGGTTGTATGCCAATCTAATGGGGATTTCTAAAAGTGGGGTTACCTTAGGGTTTTAGATCACCTTTACATGCTTATCTTGCTTGATTGTATGCTTTACTTTTTTGGTTCCTTGCTTGGTTTTGTTTTAAATCCTACACCCGGATTTGGGGGCACCTTTTAGGTAAGTAGCAATAAATTGTGAGGGAACTGTGCGGGGTATACCGACATGGTTAAAGCAGTGGCTATGTTAGTGTGACATATTTGTGGGTACCGATAGCCTTTGAGTCAATCAAAGAGAATACAGGGCCGCTGAGTCATGTAATGAAGCACTAATGAACTCTTAGAACCTTACTTGACCATCTTGGCCTTTTTTTAGGGGTAGTGAGATAACCGGCTTTGGTGCAGTCCGAAGTTGGTAGATACTCAATACTACACTCATTGAGGTTTGTTTTCTTGGAATATTTCGGTTGCCAGTAAAGTGGATAAAGGGAAACAATGAACATAGAAAATAATCCGGTGATATTGATCTCCTTAGAACCCGGTTACTATTTATAGGACAGGTTGAGCCAACTAACTTCAAGAGGGTGCTTACCTATGAACCCCATGCAAGCTTGAACCTAAGGACTTGTCTGCTTTGTATGAATATGACTGTCTGTATATACACTTGCTTACTTTTGCATACTTGTACATAACATCATAACATCATAACATCATACTATAGCATTTTCAATAACCATTTCAAGGATCTCAGGGGTCTGTGGTGCAGGTTATGATGGACCAAACACCGTCAAAATCAAGTACAACGAATCAGAGTCAAGGGCTATGTCCCACTTGACATGGTGAGCTTGATTCTCGTGGAAAGACATCCACCGATACGAAGTTCTCCAATCAAAGATGTTGGTCAAAGTTCAACCTCTAACATTTTCTTGTGTTTACCTCGCGAGATCCTTGAAAACATACATCCACATATCATGCATCATATCATGACAGGTTTCTCCCATACAGGTCTCCTTATCTTCCTACTGTTTATTTCAGTAAGATGGATATGGAACAAACAGTGAAAGATCTCCAAGCTCAAAACGCTCAATTCCAACAAATGCTTCTGGCTATGGGTAAAGGGCAAGAGGATCTGAAAGCTCTCCTTCTCAAAGATAAGAAGAAGAAGTCCAAGAAGATAGTAGGCATCCTGAACTTGAGAAGAAGACCTAAAACCCTAGATCTTTCAACTCCATCCAACATGGGGGATAGTCTTGAAGAAGACCATAATTTGGAGATTGATGAAGTTGAAGCTGATTACTCCGAGGAACAATATCCTCCCGCTGATGACAAATATAAACAGTTGGAGGATCGCCTCAATGTAATGGAGATTCAATAGATACCTGGTTTAGATCTAGGAGACATGGGTTTAGTTTTTGGATTAGTCATCCTGCCAAAATTCAAAGTCCCTATCTTTGTCCTGTACGATGGAGTCTCTTGCCCTAAGATGCACTTAAAGTCTTATGTCCGCAAAATTCAACCACACACAACTGATCCAAAGCTTTGGATCCATTTCTTCCAAGAAAGCCTGGAAGGGACTCAACTCGAGTGGTTTTATCAATTGGAGAGTTCTCGCATCCACACCTAGGAGGATTTAGCTGCTTCTTTTTACAAACTGTATCAGTACAATACTGATCTTGCACCAACTCGTGTGCAATTGCAGAACATGACTATGGGTTCTGACAAGAACTTCAAAGCATATGCTCAAAAGTGGTGAGATATGGCTGGTAGGGTACAACCTCCTTTAACTGACAGGGAGCTGATTGACATCTTCATGGGAACTTTGACATGGCCTTTCTTCAGTCACTTGATTGGAAGCTCCTAAGCCGGGTTCACCGAGCTAATACTGACCGGCGAAAGGGTCGAAGCTGGCATCAAAAGTGGAAAGATCCAAGGAGCTACACCCTCTGATGCTCAGAAAATTATCTACAATGGGAAGAAAGAGTCCAATGCTGTGAATAGTCAAAAGAGTCGTCATGACCAACACGTAGGGGAAGTCCTGACTTCTGGTTCTGCGTCACATCGACAACAACAAAAGGGAAATCAACAAAGGCCAGACGAGCCTAAAAGACAATTCACCAACATCAACATGCCGCTGTCTCAAGCGCTGCAACACTTGTTGAGGATGAATCTGATTACATTGATAGGACCTCATCCAAACCCCAAGACTTCTTCTCCTAACTACAATCCTAATGCAACGTGCGCTTATCATTCTGACAGTCCCGGGTATGATACTAACGATTGTTGGGCATTGAAGTACAAGATTCAGAATTTGGTTGATGCCAAGGAGATTGAGTTTGGGCCTCCAGAGACTCTAGCATAATCACTGCCCCTTTGACGAATCATTGAGAGCGTCTTTGTTTCATTTGAATTTTCAAGTTGTAATCTTTTTTGTTATTCAAACAATTATCTATTAATGTCAAACTCTATTTTATTAATGCATTGCATATGTTTGTCTTGAATTTATCCATTCGTTTTCACTATACTTGAACTATGCTTTCTACTTTCTTTATGACATTTAACTCTTGCTAAAAGTTACAAGCCTTTAGAGGGAGGATGACGAAAACAATGCCATAATCTCATACAGTATGCTTTTGGACAGACCTTGCTGACGATGTACAGGCGTTTGTTTCAAATCCTAAACATTGGAGTTATAAGGAAGATAATCCATAGTGAACCCCTTTCAAGCCAAAGAAGTAGAAGTTTTCCGTTTTAACACAAATTGAAACTTTAATCAAACTTGGGGCAGGGTAGTCTCTCAGTTAATTCAAAATGTGCGTTTAGCCGCAAACTCTCATTTCGTAATACAACGAATGGCATCAAAAACATTCCTTTGGAACCAAAATACAATGATGGTTCCTTATCTCATAGGCAGTCATTATCTCTCAAAAAAGAAAAAAAAGCCCACTAAGTCAAAACCTACAAAGGAGACTTAAGAAAACTGGGGCATCCCGCTGACTATAATCTTAAAACAGGAACAGTCAGGCAAAAATTAGAGATAACAAGTAAAAAAAAAAGAGGTCACTACAAATCCTCAACAACATGAAAAATGTCGCAAAAAATGACTGCCTTCCAACAAATTCAACTTGTGTGAACCATCACCAAAAACGTCATTTCAGACTCAATTGGAGTTCAAGCATACAATTAACTGAGTTTAGGACTGAAGAACATCACGAAGAATGGGTGGGTACAAATACACTTTGAGCCTTTATCCTTTGTTTCTTAAACCGTGAACCAAGCCATGTTACAACCCTTCAAAAGTCCTAATTGAAGCATGGGTTAGTTCGAAAGCATACTGTTACAAAAGGTATCCTGACTCCTGTAAGGCTGTACTCAAAATCCCGAGTTAAAATTTTCTTACAAAAATGCATTTTTCAAAACTTTAAGACAAGCATAAACTTTGCATTACTTGAATATCACTGTTTGCATTTGGCTATTTGTTTGACAACGGAGAAATTCACACAACGAATATCCGATGAACGAAAGCCCTCTCAATGAACAAAGTCACTTAAAAAAGGATGACACTTCCATTGACAGATGTCCTATCAATAAGGGCACATGACATGTCACTATCCAGCATACCTGGGGCAATCTGGTCAAGATTCCAAGAAAATCTCTCAAGAATTACAGAGTAACCAGGGGTAAGTCTCCATCCCCATCACTTGGGACATCAAACGTCAATCCTGACAAAGGTTTACATACAGTCAAACATTTCCAAGAAGTGCCTCAAACACTCGCTACTAGGGGCAGTGACAAATCTCCCCAAAATCCTTCTCATAGGATGATTCCCCACCAAGAGTTTAATCTTTGAAAAACCTTTCCCCAGCTGGGACAACTTCAAGAATCCTCGAGGACTTTCCCCAACAAAGTCATCACCTCTCTAGCAGACCGGCAACATGGTTTATTTCCCCAACAAACGGCATAAATCCCCAGCTTGAGGTGGCCTCTCCAACTACTACAAATCAAAGGACCACAACTCCTCTTCCCCAGTAGACTACTCTATAATCCCCAGCGAGTTACTGTGAAACATGGACCCGGCCAAATATCAGTTCAACTTCGACTCCCCAGTAGAGCAACGGACAACCGAGGCTCCTGAACTCTTTTCCCAAGCAGGAATAAAAGTTCTCCCTACAGAGTCTTCAATATTCCCCAGCGGAGTTCTCCTCAACCGACAAAATAGGAATCCCCAGTGGGAATATTCTAAGCAAAGTTTGGAGACACACATACTCTTCAACAGCAGGCCAGGATTTAATGACTCCCCAACATTTGCCAAGGATTTATTTTCCCCATACAAAAATACATTCATTTTACGTGTCCCATTTCATACCTCCTATTTACATACATGATACGATACAATCTCATTTATTTTTGAGAACATTATGATATCATGCATTTCATACATCATGACATTGCATACAACTAACATTTTACCTTTTTTCAGAAGAAAAAAAGGGGTCAATCAACAGATGGCTACCAACAACCTTTTCAAGTTCCACATTAATACCTGTAACAAACCAGGAAAACTATTTGTGGACGACTGATTGTATATTAATATATGTAACAAGCCAGGAAAACTATCTACATGGAGAGATTGAAGATTAACACCTGTAACAAACCAGGAAAACTATCTTTCTTTCTCAGGTCAAAGATTAACACCCGAAACCAGACAGGACAACCATCTACTTGACCAATTGAGGCAACCCTACACAGGTTCCTTCCTTCCAGATGCAGTTTTACACGGACTCATCATCAGGCAACCCTACACAGGTTCCTCCTTTCCAAGATGCAGTTTTACACAAACTCATCATCAGGCAACCCCACACAAGTTCCTTCTTCCCAAGATGAAGTTTTACACAGATTCATTGTCAGGAAACCCTACACAGGTTCCTCCTTTCCAAGATGCAGTTTTACACAGACTCATCATCAGGAAACCCCACACAGGTTCTTCCTTTCCAAGATGAAGTTTTACACGAACTCATTATCAGGCAACCCCACACAGGTTCCTTCTTTCCAAGATGAAGCTTTACACGGACTCATCGTCAGGCAATCCTACACAGGTTCCTCCTTTCTAAGATGCAGTTTTACACGGACTCATCGTCAGGCAACCCTACACAGGTTCCTCCTTTCCAAGATGCAGTTTTACACGGACTCATCATCAGGCAACCCTATACAGGTTCCTCCTTTCCAGATGCCATTTTGCATGAACTCGTCATGAAGTAACCCTACACAGGTTCCTTCTCAGGAAATTCCAGATGCAGTTTTACACGGACTCATCATCAAACAACTCAATCTTTTGATACAGTTCAGATACGCACCAGACACGGATGCCATTCTGATACTAATTCAGATTCAACTTTTGATATAGTATGGATACGCACCAGACACGGATGCCATTCTGATACTCATTCAGATTCAACTTTTGATATAATATGGATACGCACCAGATACAGATGCCATTCTGATACTCATTCAGATTCAACTTTTGATACAGTACATATACGCTCCAGATACGGATGCCATCCTGATACTCATTCAAAGACAGCCTTCAGATACTCTCCAGACACGGGCGCTATTCTGATGTTCAGATTATAAATTACATTTCAACAATCACCTTGGGATGGCATCTTTAAGCCCATTCGCTACATAACCAACCAACACATCGCTGAGTGCAAATTTCTGGGCACTCTAGTGTTCAATCATCTTACACCTTCAAGTCACGAATGGCAGAATTACCAATCTAACTCTTTAGGTGTAAGAAGATTGAACAGGGGCAGCTGTTGCACCCCAAAATTTGCCCTCTCATTTCACAAGGGATTACCCTGGATCCTCAAGTTTGCTTCCAAGCTTTGAACTACAAATTTTCAAAGGAAATCACTCACAAGGGGAAAATGGCCATTTGCACGCTGAAAAAATTCAAATTTTGACTTTTGGATCAAAATCAAGCTTCAAGAATCATATTTCATCAAGACACGTTGAAATATGAAGTTTTGTTTCATCAAAATCCAAAAGTTCAAAATTCTAAATACTTAGAATTTTTTCTAAAGTATTTAAGAAAAAAATGACCATCTCAGAACTTCTGACCAGGTTATTACCATAACGCCCAGCAAGTTGTGGAAATTCTCAAGACAGAGTTTGGTCAGAACTTCTGGACAAGTTTGCACAAAAGCTTGAGTCAGAGTTTGCTAGGGTAATTTAAAGAAGGTTAAATAGCATGCTGCAAGCTTTCTGGAAAGTCTGAAAGCTCCTTCAGAACATGCTGGAGCCAGAAGATAAGAGGATCAGAAGATGGGATGCTACGCTGAAGCAGAACTTCTGATCCAGAACAAAGCCTTAGTATAGAGTTTCACGTTACCAGATTTCTGGTTGTGATAAGTCTCATCATCATTTAATGCTCATTTAATGCTCACAACTACCTTCTGAGTCTTTATCCAAAGGATTTTCACCACGTGTACCTCTACTGTCTTGGGACAACAACTTTGCTACTAAGCCCATGCTTTGCATTTTGCTTTTCCTTAATTCCTGCTGACAGCCACCATTCTTTCTTCAAAGACAAGGCAACGCTTCAGCACATGAAGGCTATTTCAACGCTTTGGTCAAAACTTGACCAAATCCCAAAACCTTGCTTATACAACTTGCTGCAGACCTATGACCAACAGGTAGCTCAGCCTACGCTTGCATCTCATGATTACATGAAACTAGCATACAAAAACTGTGATGAAAAAGCAAAGGAACATGGATGCCAAAGCGGGCTCAAATCGCATTTTGTTTTCCCCCCAAAATCATAACAAATTCATCTATAAATACTTGGCTTCATCATACGTTCAAGGGGGCTGGGGGTTGGCTTTTGAAGAGAAAGATTGGTCAAAAGAGAGAAAAGGAAGTTGTGAAACCTTCATAAAAATCCAGATTTCTCATAATAAAAAAACAAACCTTTGTTTTTCCCTTTGAACCAAAGAACACAACCACTCTTCCGTCTCTCTTGCTGACTCAGAATATCCAAAGGCAGCCACTCAAAGCTCCAAGCACGCTCCAGGTAGGTCTTTCTAACTTTACTTTCTTTTCATTCTGAATATCATTAACATGTAAATATCATAGTATTAATGTTGGACATATCATTGCATGATTAGAAAAAACTATGGATCAGAACTTCTAGAATAATGCTTGGCTCAGACTTAGGATTGGAACTTCTATGATTTGTGGTGCTGTGGACATTCTGATTTGCTGAACTGAATAAATTGTTGATGTGCTTATTAAGAGTTGAAACGTAACACAAAACTTCTGTTTTTTCACTCACTGTTAACACACACTGAATTTCTGATGCTTACATGTTGTTAACACAACACAGAACTTGAGTTCTCCTTAAATGTCAAATACACAGAACTTCTCATTTTCATGTGCTGATAACGCACTGAACTACTGACGTTTGCTCACTGTTTTAGTGTAATACAGAACTTCTGAATTGTGGCCCCCTGTCTGAATACCACCCAGAACTTCTGTGTTTTCCCTCTAACATTTCTTGCAGGACCTCAAAGTTTACCAATTCAGAACTTCTGATGCCCACTAACGCTCCCTTCTGAGTCACGCGCCTGGCTTCAGAACTTCTGATCCTCGTTACTTTGTTTGCAGCAACACGCTGTTTCTACCTTGCATTTATTTTTCTTTCATCTTTTTTATTATTAGCATAAAAAATATAAAAGTATTTTCCTTTTAACTTATTTCCTTAAGACAAAAACATTTTCTAAATAAATTCATTTCTTTCTTATATTGTACATATTCAATATGGTTGTAATAATAACTTAGGACTTATTTTTACTTGCAACCCCCATTCATAAATTTGTATCCTCATCCCATAAATATTATAATAGCGTAGGACTTTACATTTCTGCAATTTATCGCTTTCAAATATAAATGATAGTAATTATGCGTGTATGGCAAGATAAAACCAACAATTAGACCACCAAAAATCAAAGACAAATGCATGCAATCAAACACACTTGCACACATGCACCCTTAGGGTTATCACCACTTGGTTGCCTAAATAGATGGCCATGGTATGCATGTTGAGTATCTTGGCAAAACAAAAACAAAACAAAAAGATCATAGTCCCTCGATGACGCTATGTTGGTTGCCTAAACAAAAATGATCTAGTCCCTCAAAAATTTGCTAAAGATACTTAGCACAATTGCTATCATGGTCAATACGATGACCCACACCTATCCCGTTTAACATCCAAATACAAGGTTGTTTACCAAATGAAATGGTAACACAACACTATCAAAAGGGTTAAAAATGTATAGAAAAGATCTTTGAGTAAAATAGGGTAGACAACTCTTAGTTACTTTATCAAAACTTGTAAAACATCCTTGCTATTTTTCAAACACACCTCACAACACCATTTCAAAACATTTCTCAAATCAAACTTTCAAACATTGAAAAATCTTTTCAAAAGACAATATACCTTTGTATATATTCAAACAAGAATCATTACAAAGGTTTCCACAACGATGGCCTCTTTTCAAAACATTTTTTGAAACCACACACAAAGCACCATTTCAAACAATTGGAAAAGCAAAAGCAAGTGATCTAAACAAGTAACTAAGAACCCATGGATAACCATGGATGAAAAGGGTGATAGCACCTTCCCTTTTCATAATCTACCCCCTGAACCCAAGAAAACATCTCAAAGGTCTTTCCTGTGCTTTTTGACCTTTCCTTTGGATAAAATAAAAAGTCGGTGGCGACTTTTGCTAAACCGAAACATTTGCGAACACAAACACAAAACCTCAAGTCAGTTCTCCCACCGTATCACACCAAGGCCAATCAAAACAACAATCAATATTCTTTCATAGAAGAAAATTCTCAACAAGATCTACCCAAAGAATGGAGAACTCATCGAGATCACCCAATTGACAATATTATCGGTGACATTAGCAAAGGAGTATCAACAAGACTCAATCTTCAAGATGCATGTCCACACATGTCATTTGTATCTCAAATTGAACCTTCCAAAATAGATGAAGCTATCTTGGATGATCATTGGATGGTTTATATGCAAGAAGAATTAAATCAATTCGAAAGAAGTCAAGTTTTGGAACTAGTACCAAGACAAAACAGAAAACATATCATTGGAATTAGAGGGGTATTAAAAAACAAACTCGATGAAAATGGGATAATTTTTCGGAACAAATAAATATTTGTCTCACAAGGATACAATCAAGAAGAATTAATTGATTTTGAAGAAATCTTCGCTCCGGTTGCAAGGTTAGAAGCAATTAGATGATTATTGGGTTACACTTGTTCTATGAATTTTTAGCTTTTCCAAATGGATGTCAAGAGTGTATTCTTGAATGGATACATCAATGAAGAAGTCTATGTCAAATAACCTCCTGGTTTTGAAGACTTCAAGAATCCTTCACATGTCTTCTAGTTGAAAAATGCACTTTATGGCTTAAAACAAACACCAAGGGCATGGTACGATCGACTTAGCAACTTTCTATGTGAAAAGAGCTTTGAAAAGGGACAAGTGGACTAGACGCTTTTTATCAAGAAGATCGAGAATCATACTCTACTTGTTCAAGTTTACGTCGATGGTATCGTCTTTGGATCAACAAATAAAGACTTATGTGTAGAATTTTCATCCATGATGCAAGGAGAATTTGAAATGTCCATGATGGGTAAATTGAACTACTTTATTGGATTACAAATCAAGCAACTTGAAACGGGAAAATTTATTCATCAATCAAAATATTGTAAAGAGTTATTGAAGAAATTTGACATGGATGAATGCAAACCTATTGCCACTCAAATGGATTCGGGAACTTATATGGATCTTGATGAAGCCGGTGTGCCCAAAGACGTATCAAAATATCGAGGAATGATTGGCTCCCTATAACACCTAACTGCAAGTCGACCCGACATCATGTTTAGCGTATGTCTTTGTGCTAGATTTCAAGCCATTCCAAAGGAGTCTTACCTTGCTATATTGAAACACATTATGAAATTTCTTAAGGGAACTATAAACGTCGGCTTATGGTATGCTAAAGGTAGTATGTGTTTGTTACTTATTTATTCTGACGCAGATTTTGCAAAATGTAAAACAGATAGAAAAAGCACTAGTGACATGTGTCATATTCTTGGGAACACTCTAGTATCCTGGTCATGCAAGAAGCAAGTATGTGTGGCAATTAGCACGACTGAAGCATAATACATTGCGGCTGGAAGTTATTGCGCTCAAATTCTATGGCTAAAACAAAAACTACATGACTATGGAATTAATATTGGATGATGTAATACGGTGGGAGAACTGACTTTTAGGTTTTTGCATTTTATCGCAAATGTTGCGAATAGCAAGAGTCGCCACTGACTTTTCTTTTATCTAATAAAGGAAAGGGTGGAAAGAACAGGAAAGACCTTTGAGAATTTTCTTGAGTTCTGGGGGTAGGTTATGAAAAAGGAAGGTGTTAGCATCCTTTTCATTTGTAGTTATCTATGGGCTCTTAATTGCTAGCTCACTTTGAAAGTGCTTTGTGTTTGTGTATGTTTGAAAATATTTTTAAAACACCTAAGTGCGGAAATTTTGTAATGATTCTCGTATTGTTGAGAATGTATACAAAATGTTTGTTTTGAAAACATTTGTTTAGGGAAAATGTTTGTTTTGTGAAAAGATTTTGAGAAATGCCAATGTAAGGAAGTTTGCTTCATAATAACCCTTGTATCAGTCCTCAAGAGTGTTTATAAAGCGTTTTGAAAGTAGTTGTTTTGAAAGTGTAAGGTATGAAAATTGCTTTAGTTTGTGAGCAAGCGATTACGAGCGATCTACCTACTCAAAAAGTCTTTGTTCTTTTCCTCCTCCTTTAGAAAATGCTAACCTACAATTAGTTAGTAAGGAGCCCTATTGTTGGATGTGAGGGATAGGCGTGGGTCATCATACAGTCATAAAAGGCTACTCGTAAGACGCTTTAGTAATTGTCGAAGGGTCATCGAGGGACTACGATCTTTTAAGTTAGGGTCTTTGCTAAAGCATCTCAAGTTCGAGGGACATGACTATTTAAATCCGAGGAAACAAGTGAAGTTAACCCTATAGGTGCATGTGCGCGAAGTGTTTTGATTTCAAATATTTATCTTTGAGATTAGGTTTTCTAATGATTGATTTTAATTTTTCCATACAAACCCTAATTACTAATAGTAATAAGGAAAGTAGTAAATTACGGAAATTAAATGTCCTACACTATTACAATGCTTTGGGGATGCGGGTACAAATTTATGAACGGGGGAGGAAAATAATAAACCCTAATTATCTTTTACAAACTTTTGACAGTTCCATAATTGTATCAATCTGAAAAATAAACAAATGTGTTAAGATAGAAACGGGAAAAGATGTTTTAAGAAACCCTAAAAATTCTAAGTATTTTAAGATAAATATTTTGTTGTTTCTTTGTTTAGAAAATATTTGAAGTGTGAAATAAAAAAATTAGACCTAATTCTAATTTAATTTACAATTTAATTAATTAAAATAAAACAAAGTGTACTTAATTAATTTTATTTATGAAAATTAAATTAATTAAGTAAAACCTAAAGAAGTCTAAGTATTTAGAAAATATTTTGGTATTTGTTTTTGTTTAGAAAAATAATTGAAGTATAAAAACTTAGTCTTAATAAAATAAAATCAAGGTGATTAAAATAAAATAATTTTTATTTGTCAAAAATTAAAATAGTTAATTGAATACCTAAATCTAATTTTTTTAATCATTTTTATGATATTTTCTGATTAATATAAAAAAAGATTTTAGAAAAGAAAGTTAATTAATATAAATAAAATAAAATAAAATGGGTCTGCAGTAAAAAGTAATAAAGGGGGTGAGAAATAACAAAAATGAAAGGCCCAAATAGAGGAGCCCAACGCCTTTTTGTGATCCCGTGGGGATGGTTCTTTGAGGATGCATCATGGGAGTGGATTTCTGAAGCACGAGACCTAGTTACATGATGATCTGATGGTGTTGAGGTGGGGATGTACCACGCACGCACTTGCCTTGATTACATTGGATCTGTAGAGAAATGTTAGAAATATAAAATTCCAGAGGCAGGGATCGAACCCCTACCCTGGCACACTAACGCCCTACACACACACACACACACACACACACGCGCGCTTGCCACTAGGGTGGCTGTTTCATCCGATTATGAAACAGCCACCAATAAATATATTATAAACTCGTTTTAGAAACTCAAATTTGTGGACTTCATTTTCAATATTGACTTTTGTTGACTTTTTGATTTCTTGATGATCAAGTTTGATAATTTTGAATATCTTGATGATTCTTGACTTTTAAATTCCAATGTTGACCAAAAAGTTAAAGTTTGAGTTTTAAGTGGCTGTTGACTTTTCATTAGTTGATTCAATTCTTAAATTATCAATCACTTGCATCTTTGGAAATGTCTTGAGCCATGTAATTAGGTCAATATGTTGTATTTGAGTCCTTAAGTTAATGCTTCAAGCTATTAGGTCATGCACTAGGTCAACAGTCAATGATCAGTCCTTTTCAGTCAAAACCCTAATTTTGGCAATTTTGACCTTTGATGATTTGAGGGATTTCCTTGAGGAATCATGGTAAACCCTTGATCAATTGATAAATATTACCTCAAAATGTTGATGTTGACAAAAAATCTTGAAGTTTGACTGTATGTTGACCGCAATTGACTTTTTACCCAATGTAGTTGATTTTCAGTCATCTGAGCCGTTGATTGAGCAAACATGTGAGGCAAGACTTGAAACTTGACATAAGCATAGTTGAGGACGTATTATGAACCATGAAAGTCACTTGAGTCATTATAAGTCCAATTTTACTTGAGAAAACCAAAACCCTAGTGTGATACGGTGGGAGAACTGACTTGAGGGTTTTGCGTTTTATCGCAAATGTTGCGGTTAGCAAGAGTCGCCACCGAATTTTCTTTTATCCAAAAGGAAAGGTGAAAAAGCACAGGAAAGACCTTTGAGATTATTTCTTGAGTTTGGGGGGTAGATTATGAAAATGGAAGGTATTAGCACCCTTTTCATCCATGATTTTCCATGGGCTCTTAGTTACTTGCTAGATCACTTGCTTTTTGTTTGAAATTGTGCTTGGTGTGGTTTTTGAAAGTCTTTTGAAAGAGGCCTTTGTTTAGGCAATCTTTGTAATGATTATCGTTTGTAAGAATGTATACAAATATGTTGATCTTTTGAAAATGTTTTCAAGTTTGTAAGATGTTTTGAAAGTGTAGGTGCTGGTTTTGAAAATAGCAAGGATGTTTGTTTTGAAATTGAGTAAGTAATTAGGATAATTCTACCTACTCAAAAGTATTTCTTGTTCATTTTCTGTTCCTTTGACATTGTTGTCTTACCATTGATTTTGTAAGCAACCCTATCTTCAGATGTAAACGGGACGAGCGTGGGTCATCGTATAACCATGATTAGCAATGTTGCAAGGTATCTTAGCATTCTCTTTTAGGGACTAAGATCATTTGGAAGGAAACTTAGATAACATCGTCGAGGGACTATGATCTTGTATTTGCTTGTTTTTGCTAAGATACCTTACATGCATAATATGGCCATTTTGTATAAGGCAACCAAGTGGAATAATCCTAGGGGTGCTTGTGTGCAAGTGTATTGTTTTCATTCTTGTTTTTGTTTTGAATTAGGATTTTCTAAGCATTGGTTTTAGTATTTCCATACAAACCCTAATTACTAACATGTTATATATAAAGCGATAAATTGCAGAATTTAAAGTTACTACGCTATTACAACATTCGTGGAAGGGGAGGTGTACAAATTGAATGGGGATTGCAAAAATGTAAACCTAGTTAGTCTATTACAACCATATTGAATGGGTATCAATGTACAAGGAATTAAATGAATACAATGTGCAAAAAGAATAAATATGCAACAATGTACAGGTGAAGAAAAATGAATATTTTGTTTGGTTTTCATAAGAAAAAGGGAAATTGTCTTAACCTAATTAATTAAAGAAAATAATTAATTAAACTTAAGTTTATTAAGAAAAGATTTTAAATAAAACCTAAGTTATATTATTTGATTAAAAGAAAATAAGTTTAAGAAAAGTGTTTTTTTGGTATTTTTGTCTTAAAAATATTTATAGCATTATAAAATGTTTTTGTCCCTTTTTATATATAAATATATTTTAATAGGTGTAAAAAAAAATATTAACCTAGTTTTAATTAAATTTACAAGATGATTTGTAAAAAAAATAAATAAAGTAAGTTGATAAATATTTTTTTATGAGAAAAATAAAATAAACTAAGTTAAAATGAAAATCTATTTTTTTTTGTATTTTTAATATTAGGAAAAATAATTAAGAAAATATAAATTAAATAAATAAAAAAATAAAAAATAAAAATAAAACTTGGGCCAGGGGGCGCAAACAGCCTGAAAGGGGTTAGTTAGCAAAAAAAAAAACAAAACAAAGCCAGGCCCAAAGAGGCCCAGCGCTTGCCAAAAAGACCAAAATCAGAAAGCAAAATGTGAAAATAATGAAAAGGGTACCACTGGGGCTCGAGCCCAAGTCCCAAAGGTTACAGACGCGCGCTTCTACCCTTGGGTGGCTATACATCCGTTAACATAAGCAAAACAATTAATATACAAGGCAAAACGCATCCTGATGACTTCATCTTCAACCTCCAGCCAGACCAACTGTAACTTGCTCATTCCTCATCAAAAATGAAAACTGTAAACATGAAACTTGTAGCAAATTTTCTCTCGGTTTCAAAAATGTAAAACATTAAAACTACAGATCAAAGATAAGCATGAATTTTAATGGCCCTAATCTGAACCCTAAAAATCTCAGAAATTTCAATTTCAAAATTCTCTAAGCTCAAGCAAAATTAATGGAAACTATGGACATGGTTAGCTTTAGGGCAATGATATCTACATGTTTTGTTCACAAATAAATCATTGATGATGCCTATATGAAGAGTTTCAAAGTTAGAAAACTTACCTCAAAACTGGAAATTGTTTTTTGAGTTTGAGCTTGTTTCAAGTGATGGTAATGATCAGGTTAGCTTCCATGAGGTCCCAAGAAGCTAATGCAATGATTAGCTTGAACAATGGATGGATGAAATGGTCTGGAGAAGTCAATGTGCAGAGCTGAGTTTTTGAAAAAGGAGGATGGTGTTAAAGGTGTTACAGTTCTGTAACAGGCTGTGGGATTGATTCTATATGATGTTTAGAAACTTTAGAAACCAAAAGGCCAAGAAACGCACGAGTAGATTATGAGTTTAAAGTTTTTGGTCAGTTTGTGTGAAAATGGAAGTGTGAAGTGTGACTCTGAGTTCTAGGTTCTTTCAAGGCTTTAGCATTCGTGTGTTTGTGTCAAATGGTTTGTGTATGCATAAAAAAAGTGTTGGAGTGCATTGGCAAGTCAGAAGTACAAGTTCTTAGCATTTGGCTAGGTTACTTGATTTTGAAGAAAAGAGGGAAACAAGTTTCAAGGAGAGGTACAAACATGGGATGGATGATTGTAAGTGTTTGAAACATTTCCCATGAGTTACAGGGCCTGTTTGATCAGAAGAGAACAAGTGCAAGACTCAAGAACAAGTTTAGTACAAAAAGTCACTTTATCAAAATGACAATGTGACCTTTCTTCCAAAAATGTATAAAAAGCATGTCCATGCATTTAATGATTGAAGTGAGGCCTCTAACAGCTGTGTAAACCATTAATTATGGAGTGCCTACCAAGTTTGAGGCCTGTAAAGTAGTGTTTATGCAGCATAGTTTGAATTTGAATTTTGTTCATCACTAAAATGACTTGTAATAAAAGTGATAAAACCCTAACTTCATCTCTTCGATTCTGCCTACTCAAGAATGATCTAAAGGAGTTCTTGGACATTTTGAAAAGCTTGAAATGTGATCTGCAACACATATTTGAATTTATTTTTAATATTCCCCTTGGAACTATATGAAAAAGTGACATGAATTTGGGTCAAAATCCTGACCAAATTAGGGCAAAATTTTACTAAGTGTTTTGTTTCATGGCCCTATGTTCATAAAATTATAACTTGAGATCCAAGTACTTTTGGAAGGAGTTGTGTAAAGAAAAGTTGTATATTTCATGGATATCTACAACTTTCATGTTGGAAGTTTCTCTTGAATCATCTTGCATGATGGTGAAAATTTTGCTCAAAGTTATGAAAAAACATGAAATTTCCAACACTTAGAAAAATTTCTAAGTTTAGAAATTTTGACTTTTCAAAATGAAATCTTGAATTTTTGATTTCTTGATGAATAAGTTTCATATTTTGACATGTTTTGATGAATTATGATATTTTTCACTTGAATTTGACCAAAAAGTCAGAGTTTGGCTTTTCAGTATACAGTTGACTTTTGATCAGTTGACTGAATAATTCATCTGTCAATCCAATGGACTTGCAATGTTTTGAACCATGTCATTAGGTAAAAATGATGCAATTGGACTCTTGAGATCATGTTTAAACCAATTGACCATTTCCTAGGTCAAAAATCAGAAATTGCCCTTTCCCAATCAAAACCCTAATTTTGACCATTTTGCCCTTTTGGAGATTTGATCAAATTTCTTGAGGAGTTGTGGTACAAACTTGATCAAATGATACATATGAATCTAGAATGTTTATGTGGATCAAAAATCATGAAGTTTGACTGTAAATTGGCCATAATTGACTTTTTCCCCAATACAATTGATTTTTAGGTCAACTGCTCAATTGACGGAGCAAAAATGTGATCCAAGGCTTGAAACTTGACATGAGTAATCTTGGGGGTCCATAATGATCCATGAAAATCATATGGGGCATTGGAAGTTCAAAAATCATTATGCAATCTCAAACCCTAATTTTGGTTATTAGTGCATAAGGAGGTGTCTTGAGCTGATCAAACCCTAGTGCAGTCTTGAGCCCATGGAGATCTTGTGAGAAAATTCTTGATAAGTGAGAGGGCAAATTTTGGGGTACAACAACTGACCCTATTCAATCTTCTTAAGCCTAAAGAGTTAGATTGGTGAGTTTTTCCATTCGTGACTCGAAGGTGGAAGATGATTGGACACTAGAGTGCCTAGAAATTTGCACTCGGTGATGTGATGGTTGAGGGAATGGGCTTAAAGATGCCATTTGGAGAGGTGATAGAAAGTTGTTGAAGATGGGCTTGTAGATGCCATCCAAAAGTGATTGCTGAATCTGAAAGAGAATCTGAATGAGTATCAGAATGACATTCGTGTTTGAAGTGTATTTGAACTGTATTTGAAAGTTGAATTTGAATGAATATCAGAATGGAATCTGCGTCTAGAGCGTATCTACACTATATATGAAAAATGGACTCTGAATGAGTATCAGAATGACATCCGTGTCTGGAGCGTATCTGAACTGTATCTGAAGATTGAATCTGAACGAGTATCAGAATGGCGTCCGTGTCTGGAGCGTATATGAACTGTATCTGAGAGATGAATATGAATGAGTATCAGAATGGCATCCGCGTCTGGAGCGTATCTGAACTGTATCTGAAGATTGAATCTGAATGAGTATCAAAATGGCGTCCATGTCTAGAGCGTATCTGAACTGTATCTGAGACCTGAATCTGAATGAGTATCAGAATGGCATCCGTGTCTGGAGCATATCTGAACTGTATTTGAAAGTTGAATCTGAATGAGTATCAGAATATCGTCCGTGTTTGGAGCGTATCTGAACTGTATCTAAAAGATTGAATGATCGTCAAAATGAAATCCGTGTCTGGAGCGCATCTGAACTGTGTTTGAGAGATTGAATGAGTGTTAGAATGACAACCGTGTCTGGAGCGTATATGAATTGTATCTGAAAGTTGAATCTGAATGAGTATCAGAATGACATCCGTGTCTGGAGCGTATCTGAACTATATATGAAAACTTTGAATATTGTTAATGGTAGCTGTTAACCTTATCCTGAAAAGGGTAAAATGTTAGCTAAAATGCAAAGTCATGTTTTACGAAATTCATGGTATGATGCAGTTGTGTAATCAATGTTTATGATATATGGATGCGATGTATGCGTATGTGAGCTAATTTGCTGCACTGCTTGTTGGATTTGGGGAAGATAAATCCCTGAATGTTGCTGAGGATATGTAAGTCTTCATGTTTGTGAAGTTGAAGTATTTCCACTTAGATAAATAAACTCTTGTTGTAAAGGAAATGTCGTGTACTTGCTTGTAAAATCCTGTTGGGAAATCCTGAGAAATCGAACGACTTCTACTGGGGATTGATAATTGGAAGCTTTATTCCACTGGGGATTAAACTGCATACTGCGGAGGATTTTATGGAAATAACTTAGAGAGATTTACCTATCTCGAGGCCCTCAATGATTGTCTTTTTGTTTTGTTTATTTGTAAACAATAATTATATTCAAATGCATATGTTCAACAATAAATCATTGGATGCTTTTGTAAACAAAACACAAGAGTAAAGAAAAATAAATAGTTTTACACTTTCAAAGGGATATCTTTGTATTGACTTTGAGTAAGTATTTTTGTACAACGAGACAAACATTCTAGTAAGAGAATGCCGTCGTAAAAAATGGAAATTTTGATACAAAGAAAAGATAGCTATGTGAAATAATCCCATGGGGTTCCCATTCTGCTATAGCCTTCATGTCTCTGAGCATCTTGTCTATTTGTTGCCTCATCCGAAGATGATTGAATTGATCAGAACCTCTGAGTTTGTCAGTGCAAGCCAAAGGTTGTCCGTAAAGTGATCCAACGGGATATAGCCATACGCTTTAATTCCCTAACTTTTGCCTGGACCTCCCTTTCGGGTTTCCAGTCCACCGGGAAACCCCTTTTTGCCCAAGATGCCCTTTCGGGTTTTCAACTTGTCGGGTGTACTGATTTTTTTGTTTTTATCCCTAATTTTTCCTGAACCTTTTTGGTTCGCCGAGATGCTCTTGTTTTTCCTAGGCATGCCAACCTAGTGGGTCTCTTATGCGTAGTATCTTTTGACTATGTCGGAGTTCGTAGGGTGCGGTAGTTCGTTGCCATCCATGGTGGTCAGAATCATTGCTCCACCAGAGAAAATATTTTTGATTACAAATGGTTCTTCGTATGTAGGAGTCCCCTTGCCCTTGGGATCACCTTGCAGCAATATGATACGCTTGATCACTAGATCTCCAACTTGATACACCTGGCGTCTGACCTTTTTGTTGAAAGCCTTGATCATCCATTTTTGATACATTTGGCCATGACAGATATCAATAAGCCTTTTCTCATCAATCAAGTTTAGTTGATCAAGTCGAGTATGGATCCAATCTTCTTCATTCAGCCCTGCATCCTTCATAATTCGTAGAGAGGGGATCTGGACCTCAATAGGCAAGACAACCTCCATGCCGTATACCAGAGAATAGGGTGTTGCCCCGGTTGATGTGCGAGCTGTGGTACGATACCCGTGGAGAGCGAATGGTATCATCTCATGCCAGTCTTTGTATGTGACTGTCATTTTTTGTATGATCTTTTTAATGTTCTTAGTTGCGGCTTCGACAACACCATTTATCTTTGGCCGGTAAGGGGGAAGAATTGTGATGCTAGATCTTGAATTGCTCGCACAGGGCGGTCTTCATAGTATTGTTCAGGTTTGTACCATTGTCTATAATGATCCTCTCCGGGATACCGTACCGGCAGATAAGATTTTGTTTAATGAACCGGGCTACAACATTCTTGGTCACAAAAGCGAAAGAGGCTGCCTCGACCCACTTTGTAAAATAGTCAATGCCCACTAAGATGAAGCGGTGTCCATTGGAGGTTGTTGGCTTGATTTCCCCTATCATATCAATCCCTCACATAGCAAAGGGCCAATGAGCCGTCAATATGTTCAGAGGAACCGGAGGTACGTACACCTTGTCAGCATAGATCTGACACTTATGGAAAGTTCGAGAGTGTTGATAGCAATCTGTTTCCATGGTAGACCAGTAATAGCATGCCCGTAGGATTTTCTTTTCCATCGTACGTCCACTGAAATGGGTGCCAAAAGTGCCTTCATGTAACTCAGCCATGATCCTTTCAGCTTCAACCTTGTCTACACACCAAAGTAACACAGAGTCATGGTTGCTTTTGTAAAGAATGCCATTACTAAGGAAGAACTTAGCAGAGAACCTACTTAAGAACTTCTTATCATTGACTGAAGCTCCTTCTAGATATTCTTGAGCCTCGAGATACCTGTTGACCTCGTGAAACCAAGGCTGGTCCACTACTTCTTCATCGTGACAGTATGCTGGTTCATCCATTCGTTCAATGGTGATCTGGGGAGCCTCGTTATCCCATTTAAGTTTAAACATAGATGCCATTGTGGCTAGTGTGTCTGCTAGCTGATTTTCTTCTCTCGGGAAATGCTCGAAGGTAATCTTCTTAAAATGTGGGAGCAATGTCAAAACATGTTCTTTGTAAGGGATAAGGTTAGGGTGTTTGGTGTCCCATTCCCCTTTGATTTGGCTAATGACCAAAGCTGAATCTCCGAATACATTCAAGGATTTGATCCCCAAATCTATGGCAGCTTTGAGACCAAAGATGCATGCTTCGTATTCCTCCATGTTATTTGTACAATAGAAGTAGAGTCTTGCCGTAAAGTGAGTGTGACATCCTTCAGGAGATATGAGTACAACACCGATACCATTGCCGAGTGCGTTAGATGCCCTATCAAAAACTAGGGTCCATCGGGATCCTTGTTCAGGTCTGTCATATGGGCTGAATTCTTCATAGTTGTTTACCATCGTGATGTCCTCATCTGGGAATTCAAACTTCATGGACTGGTAGTCTTCCACAGCTTGGTGAGCAAGGTGATCAGCTAGTACACTGCCCTTTATTGCTTTCTGGGTAGTATATTGTATGTCATATTCTGTCAAGATCATCTGCCATCTCGTTATTCTCCCAGAGAGAGCAGGCTTCTCGAAGATGTATTTTATCGGATCCATTTTAGATGTCAACAAGGTAGTATGGGTCAACATATACTGTCTTAGCCGGCGAGCAGCCCATGCCAGAGCACAGAAAGTTTTCTCGAGCAGTGAATATCTTGTTTCACAGTCGGTAAACTTTTTTCTCAGGTGTGATACGGTGGGAGAACTGACTTGAGGTTTGCGTTTGTATTCGCAAATGTTGCGGTTAGCAAGAGTCGCCACCGACTTTTTACTTTATCCTAAAGGAAAGGTTAAAAAAGCACAGCAAAAACCTTTTGAGATATTTCGTGGGTTCGGGGGGTAGATTATGAAAAGGGAAGGTATTAGCACCCTTTTCATCCATGGTTATCCATGGGCTCTTAGTTACTTGGTTTTTTAGATCACTTGCCTTGTTTTTCGATTGCTTTGAAAATGGTGTGTGTGTGGGTACTTTTTGAAAATGTTTTAGAAAAAGATGCCTTGTTTTAGGCAACTAATGTATTTGACTCGTGTTTGAGTATTTTACAAAAGTGTGAATCTTTTCGAAAAGATGTTTTCAAATGTTTTTGAGAGTTTGTTTGAAAGTGTTGTGGATTGTGGTTTTTGAAAAGAAGGCAAGTGTTTTTGCAAGTTTGATCTCAAGTAACTAAGAGTTTTTTGTCTACCCTATTGTACTCAAAGGTTTTTGTCATGTTTTAACCTCTTTTAACAATTTTGTTCCACCATTGAAATTGATGGGCAATCTTGCGTTTTAGGAAGTTTATTCGGGACGGGCGCGGGTCATCGTATGGACCATGAATGCAACGATGCCAAGTGTCTTTGGCAATTTGCTTGAAGGGGACTTGATCATTTTGATAGGCAATTTTCGAAAGTGTCATCAAGGGACTTATGATCATTTGATTTTGTTTTGCCAAAGACATTCGACGTGCAAGCATGGCCCATTTTGGAAGGCAACGTGTGGGATTACCCTAGGGGGTGTAAGTGTGATTGTGTATTGATTACATGTATTTGTCTTGTATTAGGTTATCTAGCGTTTGATTTTATGTACATACAAACCCTAGGTCTAACCATGGTATAATTGGAAAACTGTAAATTGCGGAATGTAAATCTACGCTATTACAAAATAATGTCCGGGAGCGGGGGTATAAATGTACAAGGGGATGAGATTTATAGTACCCAATAATTTACAACCAAATCGAATGTCGCGATCAAATGAATATCAAATATAAATGTAAGATAAACATGTGTATAGGGCAATGTGAATATATTTGTGTAAGTGTACAAGTGTATATGTATGTGAATTGTGTAACAAGTGCGAAATGTGAAATTGAGTCGTATTAGGGTTTGACCTAGAGACATGTTTTTTTAATGAATTTTTTTGTATGTTTAATTATGTACAAAAGAAAAGAAGTGTTTTGTTTAAATGTTGAGTTTTAATTGGAAAGTATTTTAATCAAAATGTTTGTGAATTTCAATGTTAGAAAAATGTATTGAATTATTATGTACAAAATGTTTATTAACTAAAAAAAGAGTTTAATTTTAATTATGTATGAGAATGTATAATATGTACAAATATGTTTTTTAATTAAAAAAAGTATCTCTAATTTAATCATGTATATATATAAAAAAAAGAAAAGACAATATATACAAATGTATTTCAAAACGTTTTTTAAGTTAATTGTGCATAAAAGTATTTAGATTAAGTTAGTATGTTTAATAATATTAAGAAATAAATTGTATAAAATATCTATCTAAAAATTGTCTTAATTTTATGATAAAAGGTATTTTTTTAATTAAAATAAAAAAAGATTAGTGTTTTATAAAATAAGGTTAGTGTTAGAAAATGAGGTTAGTGTTAGAAAATGAGGTTAGTGTTAGAAAATGAGGTTATTTTCGTTGGGCTTAGAGAAATCAGGAAACGGGTCAGGCCCTTTGATCCAAAGACGAAATTAGGGTTTCATGCTGTTGGTTCAATTGAGACAAAGGGCTCGAGGGTTAATCAGCGGCGCCGTTCACTTGAAATTCGTCTTCTTCGTTCAAGCTTCCCTGAGTGCTCATCTCCGGCCACCAACGCAACCCATACTCTCTTCCCTCCAAGGCAATGGATACGTTGCTCCAGGTTTGTTTCAGTATTCCCTTTTTCCTTCTATGACTGATACACGTGGAATTTGTTCTGAGCTCTTTATTTGTTTCGTTTTTTATGAGGTGAAGGGAAAGATATAGCAAATTCGTTACCTGATT
Source organism: Vicia faba (assembly GCA_948472305.1). Lineage (NCBI taxonomy): Eukaryota > Viridiplantae > Streptophyta > Magnoliopsida > Fabales > Fabaceae > Vicia > Vicia faba. The sequence continues at coordinate 1,492,301,513 of OX451735.1, read as the reverse complement.
CCTGGAGATGGAGGAGAGAAAAGGGATGCGTTGAGGAGGTCGGAGCGGCGTGAGGAACTTTGAGCTTGCTTTGCTTTGGGTATTTTCGTTCCTTTTACCTTTTTGCTTAGGTTTTTGATGATGATATTCACTGAGAAAACCCTAATGTATCGCTTCTTTACCTCTTCTTCTGTGCCACTATGTATTTGCTTGAGGGTTTAGGACATTGCTGCCTTGCCTGTGATGAAGCTTTGCTTCTGAGGCTCTTTTGACGCTTTTGAATTGTTGCCTGAGTTTAAAATATGATGCCTTTTGATGAAGCTTCTGAGTTCACCTTAAATTGCTTCTTTCTTCTTCTTCTTGAGAGACTATGTTTTCTCGTATCACCCTGTGATGACCTCAAAGGTCTGAGGGTCTAAGTTGCCTACGTTGTCTTGACTATGCTTCTTGTTGTTGGTGTGCTTGCTTGCATTTTTTTGATGATGAGTATGGTTGTTGGTACTGTGAGGTTATGGTTTTATGACTGATGCTTGGCTTTGTGGCTTGGTTCAGTATGTTATGGTGAGGCAAGTTTGGATATCAGGTTTTTTGTGCTTGGCATAAAGGTTTTGTCATGGTTTGCAGCATGTAGAGTTTTTATGGTTATGGTTATACTGGTGCAGGTTTGGGTATGTGAGGATTATTGTTGTTTTGAGCTTTTAGCTTTTGCCAGTTCAGTAGCCTTTGAGTTTTTTGGGTTTGAGGATGTTGGTATGGTGAGTATGGTTTGAAAGTTGAGGCTTGAGTTTTGTGTATCAGTTTTGTAAGTATGGTTTGAAGGTTGAGGCTTGAGTTTTTGATATCAGGTTTTGTGGGTTTATGTGTTTTTTGTTGTGACAGTAGTGAGCTCTCCTTTTTTACTTAGGCAGGTTGTGGTTTAGTTTTTGTATATCTTCTTCTGAACTGTGTCTTTTCTATATGCAGAGTTGGCTTTGGTTATGACAGTCGTGTTTTTTTAGCTTGGTTCTGAGATGTAAATTTGTTTCTTTTACTATCTTGCTACTGCATGGTCTTGTCTGAACTGAGCTTGTAGGCTTGTACATCTTTTTCTGCTGTCTATTCTTACTGTCTGCTGTGCTGAACTTGTGGACTTGTAGGCTTGTATATCTTTTTTCTGTGACTTGCCTGCTGATACCTCTGAACTGAGTTTGTGGACTGTCTTTGCATATCTTTTTTTTCTGCTACTGCATTGTCTTGTCTGAACTGAGTTTGAACTGCTATGCCTAACCTGAACTGCTTTATCTCTCTTTACTCTCCCTCTCCAAAGTACAGTTTAAGATTTTTATATGTTTTTTATCTGTACTGTTCTGAAGGGGCTATGACTAGGAAGTGATGAGTTTAAGATTGTTTGCTTGCATAATACATCTTGCATCTCCTTTATCCAGTTTTGACAGTTTGGATAGATTTTCTGCTTTTTGATATCTTTTTCTCAAATTTTTCCATGACAGCTTGTATGCTTTCTTGATTTTCTTAGAGTGGACTTTGTTTTGGATGGAAAGTTTGGATTGAACTTTTTCAGTTTGGATTGGATTTTGAATCTATGCAGCTTGCAAATTTTTTAGAAACTATGCATTTTTTTGACATTTGCATTTCATGAGATAAAATAATCTTCCCTCTCTGTGAACCGGGAGAAATCCCGTGATTTGCAGAGAGGGCAACTGATCCCAGTCAGCGGCCCCTAATGATGAGCAATTTAACTGTCTTTTCCAATTAACTGCTTTTCTGACTTTTCTTATTTCTTTTTGCAGATGAAAGATGGAATGCCGGAGCGGAGTGAAGAATGAAGAGTATTTAGAAAATAGGATATTTTTTCATTCTATTGTAATATTTAAATTAAATGTAAATTATTGTTTGTAATAAACAACAATTTGTACAAATAATTTAAACATCAATAAAAATTCAAATTATCTAATTGATTCTAATTTCTTTATTGTTTATTTATTTATTTAAAATTCTTAGAATTAACAATTGAAAAATAAATTCAATCATTTAATTTCAGAATAATAAATAACTTAAATAAAACAACATTGACCAATTAAGTCTGTCTAATCCAAAATCCAAAGCAAAGCAGCAATTAACCCAGATAGACTGATCAAACACATGAACACTGTGAATTCCAAAACTGCATCTTGCATCTGACTGGCCCAATCAAAACGTACTGAATTCAAACCACCGTCTCTTTTGCTGATCAAACCAAGATAACGCGAATTTTAATCCGAATCTCGAAATAAATCGCAAAGCGCTGTTGAATTCAAATTCTTCTGAGAATATGCCCATAAAACCCTAATTCCCGATTAAATGCCAAATCACGCTCGCTTGATCAAAATTGAACCAAAAATCAATCAAACCCTAAGCCCACTGTATGAAACAATTCAGAGTTCTGAAAATCAGTAAAAACCCTAGTTTCGCTTGACTGTCAAGAAAGGTCCGTTTGTCCGATTCTTGAGTCAGTTTGAGAAGTCAGGAAATGTTTGAAGCTGAGATTTCTTGTGGAAAAGTGCGAGGGCAAATTTTGGGGTACAACAGTTGCCCCTGTTCAATCTTCTTTGACCTGAAGAGTTAGGTTGGCAAGTTTGCCTTTCGCGACTTGAAGGTAAAAGGAGATTGAACACTAATGTGCCCAGAAAATTTGCGCTCGTCAATGTGACGGTGGAGGTGAATGGGCTTAAAGATGCCATTTGGTGATGGGCTTAAAGATGCCATCTGGTGCGAGAGAATTTTGTCAGGGGATGGGCTTAGAGATGCCATCTGAGAATGGGCTTACAGATGCCATAGGGTGATGTTGAACCGTACGTCATTGGTAAGTGGACGAGTATCAGAAGGACATCCCTGTTTTGGAATATCTCTGAATTGGGGTTTGAACAAGTAACAGATTGATGTCCGTGTCTGGAGAATCTGTAAACTATTTTCAGGAGTTGGGACTGAACAAGCAATGGAGTAGCATCCGTTGTTGGGAAGCGTCCGCAACCTATTTTCAAAAATTGAGAAGAGTCTGAATCAGTTGGTGGGTTGACATCCGTTGTAGGGAAGAATCCGTAAACTGTCTTCAAAAGTTTGAGAAGAGTCCGAACAAATCGGTAGATTGACATCCGTTGTAAGGAAGAATCCGTAAACTTGTTTCAGAAGTTGAGAAGTTGAAGAGGAACCGGTGTAAGGTTTCTGCTGATGCGTCTGAATGAACCTGGAATAAGTATCAAAATGTTGCCGTGTCCGGGTCACATCTGAACTATTTTTGGATGAATCTCAAGAGATGATCTGTGTCTGTCGACTGATCTTACCTGAAAAGGTAAAGGGTTAGTTGTATGTAATGTTATGATGCATGATGCAATGCATGTGACATTTAATGTTTATGAATGTGACGGATGCGCCTGTAAGCTGATGAGCTAATCCTGCCAAGGATACATGATTCCGAGATGGCTGAAGATAAAAGCGTCTTGACTGCTGCCGGGGAAAATAAATCCTTGGCTATCGCTGGGGAAGAGAATTCCTGATGACCTCTACTGGGGAGCTCCAACTAGTAGACTCATGCCGGGGAGACCAGATTGAGAATCTTTGGTTTGATGGGAGGTAACCCTGGAGACTTCACTGGGGAACTCAAGATTGCTTCCTAAAACTCTGTGGGGAGAAAGTTTGAAAGTCTGACTCCGCTGGGGATTGAAGGAACCTCGCTGGGGATAGGGAGAATTTTGGGCGAGTGCGATCTTCCGTGGTTGTTAGCTTTAAGAAGAATCTGAACAAGCGATAGGTTAACATCCGTTTACTTGGAGAACCCGTAAACTGTTTTCAGAAATCTTGAAGTTGAATCAGCAATAGAACAACATCCGTTGTTGGGAAGCGTCCGTAAACTAAATTCAAAGGTTGCATTTGAACAAGTTGGTAGATTGGCGTCCGTTGTTGGGATGAGTCCATGAACTGTTTTCAGAAGCTGAGATAAGAATCTGAACAAGTCGGTAGATTGGCGTCCGTTGTTGGGAAGAATCCGTAAACTGTTTCAGAAGTCTTGGAGAGGAATCAGCAATAGAACAACATCCGTTGTTGGGAAGCGTCCGTAAACTGAATTCAAAGGTTGCATCTGAACAAATTGATAGATTAACATCCGTTGTTGGGATGAATCCATGAACTGTTTTCAGAAGTCTTGATAAGAATCTGAACAAGTCGGTAGATTGGCGTCCGTTGTTGGGAAGAATCCGTAAACTGTTTCAGAAGTCTTGGAGAGGAATCAGCAATAGAACAACATCCGTTGTTGGGAAGCGTCCGTAAACTGAATTCAAAGGTTGCATCTGAACAAATTGATAGATTAACATCCGTTGTTGGGATGAATCCATGAACTGTTTTCAGAAGTCTTGATAAGAATCTGAACAAGTCGGTAGATTGGCGTCCGTTGTTGGGAAGAATCCGTAAACTGTTTCAGAAGTCTTGAAGGGGAACCGGTGTAGGGTTTCCTGATGATGAGCTTGTGTAGAACTGCATCGGGTTTGAACACTTTTGACATTCGAATGCCCCAAGTGGTGATGTAGATAAAATCCTGGTTTATTACAGGTGTTGGTCTACGATCGGTCGTTCACAGATGTTTCCTGGGTTGTTGCAGGTGTTGATCTGGAATTCTTCAGACATGCCCTGGCTGGATACAGGAGTCGAATCTGGAAAGGTGATAGTTGATAGATATGCCCTGGCAGGATACAGGAGTCGAATCTTCAAACTCTTCAGACATGCCCTGGCTAGGTACAGGAATCGAGTCTGGAAATGCGGTCAACAGATATGCCCTGGCTGGATACAGGAATCGAATCTTCGAACTCTTCAGACGTGCCCTGGCTAGATACAGGAGTCGAGTCTGGAAATGGAGTCAACAGATATGCCCTGGCGGGGTGCAGGAGTCGAATCTGGAAATGTTGTAGTTGATTTGTTGAACACTTTTGACATTCGAATGCCCCAAGTGGTTGTGAAGGAATCTTGAATCAGATTACTCTGCATATTGAGAGATTTCTTGAAATCTTGACTGGACTGCCCCAGGTTAACCGAATTTTGAAAGATCTGCTGGATCTTGACTGGACTGCCCCAGGTTAATTGAATTGCGATATGTCATGCCCCTTGTTGATAGGAGATTTGATGGAAGTTTTATCCTCTTGAAGTGATTTCGACTTACTGAGAGAGTTTCCGTTCCTCCGAACATTCGCTGTATGAACTTCTTTGCTGTCAAACAAAAGGGTCAAATGCAGACAGTGATATTCGAATAATGCAAAGTTATGTTTGTCTTTGAATATTTTGAAAAATGCGTTTTTAGCAGAAAACTTTTCACAAGACAAGTTAAGACAAGATTTAGAGCAAAGCCCTACAGGAGTCAGGATACCTTTTGTAACAGTATGCTTTCGAACTAACCCATGCTTCAATTAGGACTTTTGAAGGGTTGTAACGTGGCCTGGTTCACGGTTTAAGAAACAAAGGATAAAGGCTCAAAGTGTATTTGTACCCACCCGCTCTTCGTGATGTTCTTCAACCTAAGCTCAGTTAATTGTGCGTCGCACTCTGTTTTGAGTTTAGAACGACTTTTGGGCGATGGTTCACCGGTTTGAATTTGGGGAGACAGTCATCATCTCCTTTTTCTTTTTCAACACTTTTCATGTTGTTGAGGGTTTTGTAATGACCTCACTATTTTGATTTTGATTTGTTATCCCTAACTTTTGCCTGACTGTTACTGTTTTCGGGATTACTGTCAGCGGGATGCCCCAGCTTTCTTAAGCCTCCTTGATAGGTTTTAGCTCAGTGGGCTTCTTTCTTTTGAGAGATTGACTGTCTATGTGATAGGGAACCACCCTTGTCTTTTGATTCCAAAGGAATGCTTTCTCTTTTGATGTCGTTCGTTGTATTACGAACTGAGAGTTTGCGACTTCAATGCGCGTTTTCTTTTGAATTAACTGAGATACTACCCTGCCCCAGGTTTATATCAAAGGTTTTGATTGTTTAGAACAGGAAACTCCTACTTCTTTGGCTCGAAGGGGTTGACTAGGGATTAACTTCCTTATAACTCCAGTGTTTGGGAATTGAAAGAAATGCCTGTACATCATCAGCAAGGTTTGTTCAAAAGCATACTGTATAAGATCACGGTATTGTTTCGTCATCCTCCCTCTAAAGGCTTGCGGCTTTTTATCAAGAATCAAATATCATAAAGAAAAGCATAAGAGTAGTGAAACGAATGGATGAATTCAAGACAAACATATGCAATGCATTAATGAAAACAGAGTTTAACATCAACAAATAATTGTTTTGACAGCAAAAGAAATTACAACTTTGAAAAATTCAAAAAGAAGCAAAAGTCTTTCAATTCGAGCTTCGTCACTTCAAGCGGAGAACCCTTCAACGGAAGATCTTCATCTCGCCGTCTAGCATGAACCTCAGCACTCCAATGTCAATCAGATCTTGAATCTTGTTCTTCAAGGCCCAACAGTTATCGGTGTCATGTCCTGGACTATAGGAATGGTAAACACAGAATGCATCGGGATGATAGCCAGGAGCGGAGGTATTTGGGTTCCGGATAGGATCCCTCAAAGCAGTTAGATTAACCTCCAACAAGCGCTCCAGAATTAGAGATGACGGTATGTCAGTCTCTGTGAACTGCCTTCCCGACGTTTCTTGTCTACGCCGATTGCCCCGCTGACGCCGGCGAGGTTGTTGATGGGTTTGTGACCCTGAAGCTAGCAGAGGAGCTTTCCCCTTGTCCTCTTGAGTGGGTGGAGGCTGAGCGGTGACTTGCTCTTCGACCTCAGATGTTTGCCCCAGTTGGTTGTTTTGAAGCAGTTGGCGGACCAGAACTCCGAGTTCCTCTTGTCTTTGAGATAGGTCTTGGATGAGAGCCATCTGGCCCACCAAATATCCCATCATTTGGGTCCTCAGTGTTGTCAGATCAAACTGCAGCTCCGCAATCTGATCATTCCTGGCATTGTTGGAATTCCCCAAGCCGTTGGTGAGGAGGGCTTTCATCTCTTCTTGCCCCAGAGACAAGTTCATGAACATCTCCTGTAGCTGAGCAGTCTGGTCTTGGATGTCCTTGACAGACCGTTCTAGAGCCATCTCTTGCTGAAATAAACAGCAGGAGAGTAAGGAACCCTGAAAAAGGAAAGATTGTTAAAATGAAATGCATGACATGTGGATGTATGCTTTCAAGGATCTCTTGGGGTAAACACAAGAAAATGTTAGAGGTTGAACTTTGCTCTTGGATTGGAGAGTCCTGTACCGGTGGACGTCCTTCTACTAGAATCAAGCTCACCATGTCGAGTGGGTCATAGCCGCTGATTCAAGTTGTTGCACTTGGACTTTGTTTGGAGAACTTTGTATCGGTGGATGTATTTTCCACGAGAATCAAGCTCACCATGTCGAGTGGGTCATAGCCACTGATTCAAGTTGTTGCGCTTGAACTTTGACTGGATTGGTTAGAGGAGAGACCTCTTGCCCCTTGATAGATATCTGGTTCAACGTAATCCTGCATCAACAGAACCCTCGAGATCCTTGAAATGGTTATTGACAATGCTAAAATGCTATGCTATGATGTCATGATGTTATGTACATGTATGCACAGGCAAGTAAGTGTATATACAGGCAAACAATATTCACACAAAGCACACAAAGCCTTAGGTTTAGGCTTGCATGAGGTTCAGGTACTACCCTCTTTCAGTTTGTTGGTTAAAACCTGTCCTATCAAAAGTAACCGGGTTCTAGAGGATCTCAAATCATTGGCTACCCTCAATCGGTCATAACTCCAGCATCGCAATCTTTTCTCGCGGCCAGAACCATCTCGAGAGTTTAGCCTCAATGAGTGTAGCATACTGCTACTGTCCTAATAGCCAAGTTGGTCAATTTAGGGTTCTAAGGTTGGTTGGTGTTTAATGACCCCTTAGAAGACCTATATTCTCCCCGTTACAACACAAGGGATATAGGTACAGGCTAAGATGCCACACCAACGTAGCCACTGCTTCACCCATGTCGGTCTACGCCGGACAGGTCCCTCACAGATTATGCTACCTAAAAGGGGTATTTTCCCAGATCCGGGTTAGGATCTATGAAACTCCGATGCAAAGCCCACAAATATAAAAGCAAACAAAGCAAACAATTGAAAACAAAGGTGATCTAAAACCCTAAGGTTACTCCACTTTTTAAGTAATCCCCAGCAGAGTCGCCAGTTCTGTGATACGGTGGGAGAACTGACTTGAGGTTTGCGTTTGTATTCGCAAATGTTGCGGTTAGCAAGAGTCGCCACCGACTTTTTACTTTATCCTAAAGGAAAGGTTAAAAAAGCACAGCAAAAACCTTTTGAGATATTTCGTGGGTTCGGGGGGTAGATTATGAAAAGGGAAGGTATTAGCACCCTTTTCATCCATGGTTATCCATGGGCTCTTAGTTACTTGGTTTTTTAGATCACTTGCCTTGTTTTTCGATTGCTTTGAAAATGGTGTGTGTGTGGGTACTTTTTGAAAATGTTTTAGAAAAAGATGCCTTGTTTTAGGCAACTAATGTATTTGACTCGTGTTTGAGTGTTTTACAAAAGTGTGAATCTTTTCGAAAAGATGTTTTCAAATGTTTTTGAGAGTTTGTTTGAAAGTGTTGTGGATTGTGGTTTTTGAAAAGAAGGCAAGTGTTTTTGCAAGTTTGATCTCAAGTAACTAAGAGTTTTTTGTCTACCCTATTGTACTCAAAGGTTTTTGTCATGTTTTAACCTCTTTTAACAATTTTGTTCCACCATTGAAATTGATGGGCAATCTTGCGTTTTAGGAAGTTTATTCGGGACGGGCGCGGGTCATCGTATGGACCATGAATGCAACGATGCCAAGTGTCTTTGGCAATTTGCTTGAAGGGGACTTGATCATTTTGATAGGCAATTTTCGAAAGTGTCATCAAGGGACTTATGATCATTTGATTTTGTTTTGCCAAAGACATTCGACGTGCAAGCATGGCCCATTTTGGAAGGCAACGTGTGGGATTACCCTAGGGGGTGTAAGTGTGATTGTGTATTGATTACATGTATTTGTCTTGTATTAGGTTATCTAGCGTTTGATTTTACGTACATACAAACCCTAGGTCTAACCATGGTATAATTGGAAAACTGTAAATTGCGGAATGTAAATCTACGCTATTACAAAATAATGTCCGGGAGCGGGGGTATAAATGTACAAGGGGATGAGATTTATAGTACCCAATAATTTACAACCAAATCGAATGTCGCGATCAAATGAATATCAAATATAAATGTAAGATAAACATGTGTATAGGGCAATGTGAATATATTTGTGTAAGTGTACAAGTGTATATGTATGTGAATTGTGTAACAAGTGCGAAATGTGAAATTGAGTCGTATTAGGGTTTGACCTAGAGACATGTTTTTTTAATGAATTTTTTTGTATGTTTAATTATGTACAAAAGAAAAGAAGTGTTTTGTTTAAATGTTGAGTTTTAATTGGAAAGTATTTTAATCAAAATGTTTGTGAATTTCAATGTTAGAAAAATGTATTGAATTATTATGTACAAAATGTTTATTAACTAAAAAAAGAGTTTAATTTTAATTATGTATGAGAATGTATAATATGTACAAATATGTTTTTTAATTAAAAAAAGTATCTCTAATTTAATCATGTATATATATAAAAAAAAGAAAAGACAATATATACAAATGTATTTCAAAACGTTTTTTAAGTTAATTGTGCATAAAAGTATTTAGATTAAGTTAGTATGTTTAATAATATTAAGAAATAAATTGTATAAAATATCTATCTAAAAATTGTCTTAATTTTATGATAAAAGGTATTTTTTTAATTAAAATAAAAAAAGATTAGTGTTTTATAAAATAAGGTTAGTGTTAGAAAATGAGGTTAGTGTTAGAAAATGAGGTTAGTGTTAGAAAATGAGGTTATTTTCGTTGGGCTTAGAGAAATCAGGAAACGGGTCAGGCCCTTTGATCCAAAGACGAAATTAGGGTTTCATGCTGTTGGTTCAATTGAGACAAAGGGCTCGAGGGTTAATCAGCGGCGCCGTTCACTTGAAATTCGTCTTCTTCGTTCAAGCTTCCCTGAGTGCTCATCTCCGGCCACCAACGCAACCCATACTCTCTTCCCTCCAAGGCAATGGATACGTTGCTCCAGGTTTGTTTCAGTATTCCCTTTTTCCTTCTATGACTGATACGCGTGGAATTTGTTCTGAGCTCTTTATTTGTTTCGTTTTTTATGAGGTGAAGGGAAAGATATAGCAAATTCGTTACCTGATTCCTGGAGATGGAGGAGAGAAAAGGGATGCGTTGAGGAGGTCGGAGCGGCGTGAGGAACTTTGAGCTTGCTTTGCTTTGGGTATTTTCGTTCCTTTTACCTTTTTGCTTAGGTTTTTGATGATGATATTCACTGAGAAAACCCTAATGTATCGCTTCTTTACCTCTTCTTCTGTGCCACTATGTATTTGCTTGAGGGTTTAGGACATTGCTGCCTTGCCTGTGATGAAGCTTTGCTTCTGAGGCTCTTTTGACGCTTTTGAATTGTTGCCTGAGTTTAAAATATGATGCCTTTTGATGAAGCTTCTGAGTTCACCTTAAATTGCTTCTTTCTTCTTCTTCTTGAGAGACTATGTTTTCTCGTATCACCCTGTGATGACCTCAAAGGTCTGAGGGTCTAAGTTGCCTACGTTGTCTTGACTATGCTTCTTGTTGTTGGTGTGCTTGCTTGCATTTTTTTGATGATGAGTATGGTTGTTGGTACTGTGAGGTTATGGTTTTATGACTGATGCTTGGCTTTGTGGCTTGGTTCAGTATGTTATGGTGAGGCAAGTTTGGATATCAGGTTTTTTGTGCTTGGCATAAAGGTTTTGTCATGGTTTGCAGCATGTAGAGTTTTTATGGTTATGGTTATACTGGTGCAGGTTTGGGTATGTGAGGATTATTGTTGTTTTGAGCTTTTAGCTTTTGCCAGTTCAGTAGCCTTTGAGTTTTTTGGGTTTGAGGATGTTGGTATGGTGAGTATGGTTTGAAAGTTGAGGCTTGAGTTTTGTGTATCAGTTTTGTAAGTATGGTTTGAAGGTTGAGGCTTGAGTTTTTGATATCAGGTTTTGTGGGTTTATGTGTTTTTTGTTGTGACAGTAGTGAGCTCTCCTTTTTTACTTAGGCAGGTTGTGGTTTAGTTTTTGTATATCTTCTTCTGAACTGTGTCTTTTCTATATGCAGAGTTGGCTTTGGTTATGACAGTCGTGTTTTTTTAGCTTGGTTCTGAGATGTAAATTTGTTTCTTTTACTATCTTGCTACTGCATGGTCTTGTCTGAACTGAGCTTGTAGGCTTGTACATCTTTTTCTGCTGTCTATTCTTACTGTCTGCTGTGCTGAACTTGTGGACTTGTAGGCTTGTATATCTTTTTTCTGTGACTTGCCTGCTGATACCTCTGAACTGAGTTTGTGGACTGTCTTTGCATATCTTTTTTTTCTGCTACTGCATTGTCTTGTCTGAACTGAGTTTGAACTGCTATGCCTAACCTGAACTGCTTTATCTCTCTTTACTCTCCCTCTCCAAAGTACAGTTTAAGATTTTTATATGTTTTTTATCTGTACTGTTCTGAAGGGGCTATGACTAGGAAGTGATGAGTTTAAGATTGTTTGCTTGCATAATACATCTTGCATCTCCTTTATCCAGTTTTGACAGTTTGGATAGATTTTCTGCTTTTTGATATCTTTTTCTCAAATTTTTCCATGACAGCTTGTATGCTTTCTTGATTTTCTTAGAGTGGACTTTGTTTTGGATGGAAAGTTTGGATTGAACTTTTTCAGTTTGGATTGGATTTTGAATCTATGCAGCTTGCAAATTTTTTAGAAACTATGCATTTTTTTGACATTTGCATTTCATGAGATAAAATAATCTTCCCTCTCTGTGAACCGGGAGAAATCCCGTGATTTGCAGAGAGGGCAACTGATCCCAGTCAGCGGCCCCTAATGATGAGCAATTTAACTGTCTTTTCCAATTAACTGCTTTTCTGACTTTTCTTATTTCTTTTTGCAGATGAAAGATGGAATGCCGGAGCGGAGTGAAGAATGAAGAGTATTTAGAAAATAGGATATTTTTTCATTCTATTGTAATATTTAAATTAAATGTAAATTATTGTTTGTAATAAACAACAATTTGTACAAATAATTTAAACATCAATAAAAATTCAAATTATCTAATTGATTCTAATTTCTTTATTGTTTATTTATTTATTTAAAATTCTTAGAATTAACAATTGAAAAATAAATTCAATCATTTAATTTCAGAATAATAAATAACTTAAATAAAACAACATTGACCAATTAAGTCTGTCTAATCCAAAATCCAAAGCAAAGCAGCAATTAACCCAGATAGACTGATCAAACACATGAACACTGTGAATTCCAAAACTGCATCTTGCATCTGACTGGCCCAATCAAAACGTACTGAATTCAAACCACCGTCTCTTTTGCTGATCAAACCAAGATAACGCGAATTTTAATCCGAATCTCGAAATAAATCGCAAAGCGCTGTTGAATTCAAATTCTTCTGAGAATATGCCCATAAAACCCTAATTCCCGATTAAATGCCAAATCACGCTCGCTTGATCAAAATTGAACCAAAAATCAATCAAACCCTAAGCCCACTGTATGAAACAATTCAGAGTTCTGAAAATCAGTAAAAACCCTAGTTTCGCTTGACTGTCAAGAAAGGTCCGTTTGTCCGATTCTTGAGTCAGTTTGAGAAGTCAGGAAATGTTTGAAGCTGAGATTTCTTGTGGAAAAGTGCGAGGGCAAATTTTGGGGTACAACATCAGGTAATAAATAGCATGCTCTTTTCGGCCAGACTCGTCATGCTTCCCCAAACATACCCCATTGAATTTTCCAAAACAATTAGATACATGATCAATGGTCTTCCCTCAACTGGTGGCATCAAAACAGGAGGCTCTTGCAGGTACTCTTTGATCTTGTCAAAAGAAAATTGGCACTCATTATTCCATTTGACTACTTGATCTTTCTTCAGTAACTTGAACATTGGTTCTCAAGTAGCTGTCATGTGAGAAATGAATCTGGCAAGAATGCTCTGACTTCCTTCTCAGTACGAGGAGCAGGCATCTCTTGTATTGCTTTCACCTTGGCAGGATCTACTTCAATACCCTTATTGCTGACGACAAAACCTAGGAGCTTACCAAATCTTACTCCAAACGTGCATTTATTTGGGTTCAACCTCAACTTGTACTTCTTTAGCCTCTCAAACAGTTTCTGTAAATGATCAAGATGTTCTTCTTTTGTTTGATATCTAGCTATCATGTCTTCCACATAGACCTCTATTTCGTGATGTATCATGTCGTGAAATAGAGCTACCATGGCACACTGATAGGTTGCCCCAACATTCTTCAGTCCGAATGGCATAACCTTGTAGCAGAATGTGCCCCACTGTGTGACAAATGTTGTTTTCTCCATGTCCTCAGGCGCCATTTTGATTTCGTTGTAACCTGAGAAACCGTCCATGAAGGAAAACACTTTGTGCTATACCGTATTGTCAACTAGAATATCAATGTGGGGAAGTGGGAAATCATACTTAGGGTTTGCCCTATTTAAATCTCTGTAGTCCACGCACATTCGTACCTTACCGTCCTTTTTGGGCACGGGAACAACATTGGCAACCCATTGCGGATAAGAGGCGACAGCCAAGAATCCAACGTTGAATTGTTTCATGACTTCTGCTTTAATCTTCTCTGACATATCTGGTCGCATACGAAGGACTTTTTGTTTTACTGGTGGGCAATCCTCTCTTGTAGGTAGACGATATACCATAATATCTGCATCAAGTCCTGGCATGTCTTCATACGACCAGGCAAAGACCTCAACATACTCGTGTAGCAACTGAATCAGACGCTCCTTGACACTGGGTTCCATATTGGCACCCACCTTTACCTCTCTTTTGTCTTCTTCGGTACCTAGGTTGATCGTATCCACGGGCTCCTCGTGGGGATGAATGGTTCTCTCTTCTTGTTGTAGTAACCTGGCGAGTTCCCCTGGTACTTCACAATCTTTCTCACCTTCGTCTTCGGCTTGGTAGATTATATTTTCAGAGTCACAGAAGGCCATAGCAGAACCGTTACCCATGGAATCCCGAATGGATGTAGACCTGCATTGTGAGTGTGAGTGTGTGTAAGAGTATAACTATCTTTGAAAGAAATGAAAAATGTAAAAAGAAAAACAATGAGCACAAAGTTTGTATGCAAAAACGTACATGATTCATTGATGTCATATGGAAATGAGATAATAACCCTTACAAATGGACCATTTTGCCTCGGGTAAGACACAAGATTTTAAGAGTCTGAATTGTTTTAATATTACAGATCCGACAAAATGTAAAGACAAATTACTGTGGGATAAAAGTGATCGGAATGAAATCTCTGGCCTCCCAGTTGCTGAGCCCTCCATTGACAGTTGGGAAGATCCAATCGTCCAAGTTGTAGCCATCTTCATCATCCTCTACCATGTTGACTTCGCGGTTGAGATCCTCAAGGGTGATCCTCCAGCACGAGCGTGGTGTACATCTTTCTGGGAACCTGAAGTGAAACCCAGACCAGACTTATCATATTTCTACGGGATATCTGGGAGTTGTCCCCAGACAGTGCACCTACCTTCTTCTATCACTGCCTTTACATCCTTCAAAGATGACATCTTGAGTGGAGGCCTTGTAATCTTGGGAACTTGAGACACAACATTGGTTACTGCCACATCTTGCGAGACTTCTTCAAAGTGTTGGAATGGAGTTTCAATAAATTCACCATCTAATTCCACATATCTGAAGGAATTGAGCTGGCTGATCATATACTCTTCTTCTCCATGAACGGTAATAATCTTCCCTTGAATCAGATACTTCAGCATTTGGTGCAATGTAGAAGTAACAGTGTCAACATTGTGAATCCATGGTTAGCCTAGCAAGCAGGAATATGAAGGGCGAATATCCATTACATAAAAAGTTGAATCAAATGTTTGGGTTCCAACTTTTATGGGGATGTCCACTTCCCCATGCACCATCCTTT
Source organism: Vicia faba (assembly GCA_948472305.1). Taxonomy (NCBI): domain Eukaryota; kingdom Viridiplantae; phylum Streptophyta; class Magnoliopsida; order Fabales; family Fabaceae; genus Vicia; species Vicia faba. Next base: position 1,492,286,461 of record OX451735.1, on the reverse strand, counting down.
TTGAGCCGTCAAAGGCTCTCACTACTATGTTTCTTGGTTTCAATGTCAATCCCTCGCAGTCAAGCCTATCAAGAGCCTTTTTAGGAAACACATTCAGAGACGAACCTGTGTCAACCAAAACACGAGCCAAGGTTGTGCGCCTGCATTCCACTGAGACATGCAATGCCTCCTTATGCTTCCTTCCTCTTGGCGTTAAATCAGCATCCGAAAAACCTAGACCATTATCTGCAGTCAAGCTGGCTACGCAGTCTTAGAACTGATCGGCAGATGTTTCTCAGGGTACATGGGCAGTTTTCAGGAATTTTACCAAGGCCTTTGCATGCGCCTCAGAACATAATAGTAAAGCCAGCATGGAAATTTTTGATGGAGTTTGCCCCAGTTGCTCGACTACATTGTAGTCGCTTCTTTTTATGATATTTAGGATTTCCTCCATCTCTTTATGAGAAGTTTCAGGTATAGCCAATGATTGTGCCTTCGTCCGGACAAGCTCAATCATAATACCTTTACCTCGAGTCTCGGTTGACTCGGTAGCAGGAATGTCAGTAGGAGTGATAGCAGCGATTGTAACAGCTTTGTCAGCAGGAGTATTAACAGAGATGATTGTAGGACTAGGAACAACCTTTCGAGGAGCAACAACATAAATGATTACGGGTCTAGAAACTGCTTTTGGGGGAGCAATTTCTGGAGAGAAAATCCTTCCGCTTCGGGTAATCTTGCTAGTCCCTGCAATGTTACTAATATCATAGTCAACTTTCTTAGAACTTGAATCTTCAGCAGCTGGCCAATCTTGCCTGATACCGTGGTAGTAAACATCCCCTCTATAATTCCATGGTACAATTTTGTTTGTAGAATACGGGATTGGTCCAGGCATTGTAATTATCAAAGGAGCTACTTTTGGAATTGATGTAATTCTAACGGGTCTTTTGGTGGAGACCCTGGAAGAATTGGAGAAAATGGTAACGATGGAAACATCATTATAAGGAACAGGTGGAACAAAAGTCTTTTTGAACAAAATTTCCTCGTTGCCTATTAGGCACTGAACGCCTACTTTCAACAAAGGACAGCTGGTTGGTGAGGACAAACAGAAATGACAACTTTCATCACAGCCTGGGAAAACACTGGCATTCAATAAGTTATTTTTGATAATTAGGAGTGGGGTCACAAGTTCATTAACTGAAGTAACAAACATATCTTCGTCAATGGCGTTGGTATTATGGCCATGTTTGGGCATAGGGGCAGAAATGACATTGGGCTTTTCTTGTGCATCGAATTCAATCTCTTTGGCTTCAAAGAGGTCTTGTACTTTGTTCTTTAGAGCCCAACAATTATTAGTGTCATGGCCGGGACTCTCAGAATGGTATGCACAACGGGCATTGGAATGATAGTGAGGAGAGGTTGTGTTAGGGTTCTTTGGAGCTTCTTTCAAAGTCACTAGGTTGGATCTTAACAGATGTGGTCATAACTGAGATAGTGTCATGTTAATTCTGGTGAACTTTCTGACTGGTCTTTCCATTCTTGGCTGATTGTTTCTTTGCTGATCAGGCGCATGTTTGGGAATTATAACAGCCCCCACCATTGGACGACATTCGACCCTATCTTGATTTCTCTGAGGATATACGACAATCACTTCTTTCTTTCTGATGAATGGCTTCCTTACAGTAGCAGAAGATGTATCTTTTTGAATATTTCCATTCTTTATCCCGACCTCTACTCTTTCTCCAGTCAATATCAGTTCGGTAAAACCCGCCGATGAACTCCCAATCAAGTGATTAAAGAAGGGACCAAAAAAGGTGCCCAAGAACACGTCTACTAATTCTCTTTCAGATAGGGGAGGTTGAACTCTTCCGGCCAAGTCCCTCCATTTTTGCGCATAGTCCTTGAAGCCTTCACTTCAAACCATGCCCATACTCTGAAGTTGAGTACGGGTGGGTGCAAGATCAGCATTGTATTGGTATTGTTTGTAAAAGGTTGCAGCAAGATCTTCCCAGTTATGAACATTGGCTTTTTCTAACTGATAAAACCAATCAAGTTGAGTTCCAAACAGACTGTCTTGGAAGAAGTGTACCCATAAGTCTTTGTCAGTGGTATGGGGCTGGATTTTCCTCACATAGGACCGGAGATGCATTTTAGGGCACGAGACTCCGTCATATTTGGAGAACACAGGTGCTTTGAATTTTGGAGGAATGGCAATACCCGATACTAATCCCTACTCCTCAAAGTCCAAACCAGACACTCTTTGGATTTCCATTGCACTTAACCGTTCTTCTAGAGGCTTATACTTGTCTTCGGCTGGAGGATATTGTTCTTCAGAATAGTCTTCTTCTTCCTCTTCCTCTTCTGACTCTGACTGAACAACTGTTTCTTTGCCCTTCCCATCTTGATTGGCTTTCTCACCGGATGTTGTTGCAAAGTCTAAGGCCCTTCTTGTCTGACCTTGGAATCTTCTTCCCATGTTCAAAACTCCGGTTATTTTTTTTATCTTCTTTTTCTTCTCCTCAGCTCGCAAGGTCTTCAACTCTTCTTGTCCTTTGGCTAGAATTAAGAACAACTGTTGAAACTATGCATTCTGAGCTTGGAGGTCCTTCACCGTTTGCTGGAGATCCATCTTACTGAAATAAACAGTAGAGATATGAGGATACTTTGTTGCAAGAAACCTGCTTATGTTATGATGAATGGTAAATGCATATGCAATGATTTCAAGGATTTTAAGATTCAAATTTGTTTTAGACAAAAAGGAAACACACGTTATATTAATAAATTGAAGCTTGAGTACATCAATGCCTCATTGGGATAAATAATACAAAAACTCTAAGATAAAAAGGTGGTCCGCATCCTCTTTGGTGCAATGTAGGCATTCAGAGTCCGCTCCTCATGAAGTAGCCTAGTGAGTTCCAAAACCTTCTTCTCACTTGCGTAGAATTGGGCTTCGAAAGTATCTCGCTCCCCCTTGAGTTGTATCCAATCTCTTTGTAGGTCTTTAAGAGAGGTAGGCATGTCAGGATGTAGGATAATGTATGGAACATCTCCTTCCATGACAGGCTCAATGATTACTGGGAGAATAGAGGGATAAGGCATCATAAGACTCTGAGCACGAGTTCTCACCCATTTGAGGTAAGGCTCAAGAGGGATGGAATTTTTATACCCCAAAGTCTTGCTATATACCTTGTTCAACATCCTCCAAGCTCGGATAAATCTCTGGAAAAGGCTTTGATTGTCGTTCTCGTAGTCAAATACCAAACCTTGAATCAACATCTCGTGCGGCCCATTATTTCGGGCGTAACCAAACTCTCTTAAGGCTAAGCAGGGGTTGTAGGTGATACCTCCCCTAATGCCAAGTAAAGGGACATTAGGAAATTCTCCACAACGGTCGACAATAGTAACATTCTCTATGGATCGGGAGCACCAATGAATGTCTGAATGTTTGAGCGTCATCAACCTTTGCAACCACCTTGAACCTTGCTCATTCTTTAATACAGATTGGGGAAGATGGGAAATAAACCATCTTGCCAAGAGAGGAGTGCAACACATAAGGTCACCTTTTTTCCTCATTGTGCGAGTGTGAAAAGAGTGTAAGATTTCTCCTAGCAAAGTAGGCACCGGGTTACGGGATATGAAGATTTTGATGGTGTTCCCATCTATGAGTTGGTCAGGATTTGGAAACAAAACCACATAGATGAAGAGAGCCACAATTTCCTCAAAAGCTTGCAAATCCAATGAGTTCCAATAGTTTTGGGCTTTCTCGAACAAGAACTTTGCCAGAAAACCTTTGACACCACAACTTGTTTACCAATAAGTTGTGACATCAGATGAGTACAAGTGTAGAGCTTGAGCAATCTCTTCTGGCATTGGGTATCTTTCCATACCATTGAAAGGTAGTTGGTTGAGAATGGGAATCCTCAAGAGTCGGGAGAATTCTTCCAAAGTAGGCACAAGTTGATAGTCGGGAAATGTGAAGCAATGGTGTAAGGGGTCAAAGAACTGAAAGAGCACCTTCATTATGTCCTCATTTATGTTGGAGGTGACCAAGTTAATTAGGCGACCATGTCTCTCGGCGAATGGAGAGTTTTCAGGAATTCTTGATGCTAGCTCCTTAAGTTGTGGAGGGATCTCACAAGATTGACTTGAATAGTTTTTCTGCAAAGAGAATCCATACCCTACAAAATAGAACAAAGATAAATCTCAAGATCCTTGAAATGGTTAGTAAATGAGTATGATGTTATGATGTTCATGATGTTATGTACAAGTATGTATATACAAATAAAGAAAACAAGTCCTTAGGTTTAGGCTTGCATGGAGTTTTATAGGTAAGTACCCTCTTGAAGTTTAGTTGGCTCAAACATGTCCTAGTAATAGTAACCGGGTTCTAAGGAGCTCAATATCATTGGTTTGTTTCCTTGGTCATTGTTTCAGCACAAGCCTCTTTAATGGCGACCAAAATATCCCAAGAAAACAAACCTCAATGAGTGTAGTATTGAGTATCTACCAACTTCGGACTGCACTAAAGCCAGTCATCTCACTACATCCTAAAGGCCATGTTGGTCATGTAAAGGTTCTAAAAGTTCATTAGTGCTTCATGACATCACTCAGCGGCCTCGTATTCTCCTTGATTAACTCAAGGGCTACCGGTACCCACAAACATGTCACACTAAAGTAGCTATTGCTTAGACCATGTCGATATACCCCGCACAGTTTCCACAATGTATTGCTACTTACCTATAATGTATCCCAAATCCGGGTAGAGGATTCAAACCCAAACAAAGAACCATAATGTAAAGCATACAAGTCAATCAATGCAAGCAAGTAAATATGATCTAACCCTAAGGTAACCCCACTTTTAGAATTTTCCCCAGCAGAGTCTCCAGTTCTGTGATATGGTGGGAGAACTAACTTGAGGGTTTTACATTTTATCGCAAACGTTGCAGTTAGCAAGAGTCGTCACCGACTTTTCTTTTATCCAAAAGGAAAGTTGAAAAAGCACAGGAAAGACCTTTGAGATTATTTCTTGAGTTAGGGGGGTAGATTATGAAAAGGGAAGGTATTAGCACCCTTTTCATCCATGGTTTTCCATGGGCTCTTAGTTACTTGCTAGAACTCTTGATTTTTGTTTGAAATTGTGCTTGGTGTGGTTTTTGAAAGTATTTTGAAAGAGGCTATTATTTAGGAAATCTTTGTAATGATTCTCGTTCGTAAGAATGTATACCAAGATGTTGATCTTTTGAAAATGTTTTTAAGTTTGTAAGATGTTTAGAAAGTGTAGGTGCTTATTTTGAAAATAGTAAGGATGGTTGTTTTGAAATTGAGCAAGTAATTAGGAGCATTCTACCTACTCAAAAGTCTTTCTTGTTCATTTTCTGTTCCTTTGACATTGTTGTCTTACCATTGATTTGGTAAGTAACCCTATCTTAGGGTGTAAACAGGACGGGCGTGGGTCATCGTATAACCATGATTATAAATGTTGCAAGGTATCTTAGCATTCTCTTTTAGGGAATAAGATCATTTGGAAGGCAACTTAGATAACGTCATCGAGGGACTATGATCTTGTATTTGCTTGTTTTTTCTAAGATACCTTACATGCGTAATATGGCCATTTTGTATAAGGAAACCAAGTGGAATAATCCTATGGGTTCTTGTGTACAAGTGTATTGTTTTTATGCTTTTTTTTGTCTTGAATTAGGATTTTCTAAGCATTGGTTTTAGTCTTTCTATACAAACCCTAATTACTAACATGTTATATATAAAGTGATAAATTGCGGAATTTAAAGTTACTACGCTATTACAACATTTGCGGGAGGAGGGTGTACAAATTGAATGGAGATTGCAAAAATATAAACCTAGTTAGTCTATTACAACCATATTGAATGGGTATCAATGTACAAGGAATTAAATGAATACAATGTGCAAAAAGAATAAATATGCAACAATGTAAAGGTGAAGAAAAATGAATATTTTGTTTGGTTTTCATAAGAAAAAGGGAAATTGTCTTAACCTAATTAATTAAAGAAAATAATTAAATAAACTTAAGTTTATTAAGAAAATATTTTAAATAAAACCCTAGTTCTATTATTTGATTAAAAGAAAATAAGTTTAAGAAAAGTGTGTTTTTTTGTCTTGAAAATATTTATAGCATTATAAAATGTTTTTGGCCCTTTTTATATATAAATATATTTTAATAGGTGTAAAAAAAAAAATAAATATTAACCTAGTTTTAATTAAATTTACAAGATGATTTGTAGAAAAAATAAATAAAGTAAGTTGATAAAATATTTTTTTATGAGAAAAATAAAATAAACTAAGTTAAAATGAAAATCTAATTTTTTTGTATTTTTAATATTAGGAAAAATAATTAAGAAAATATAAATGAAATAAATAAAATAAATAAAAAATAAAAATAAAACTTGGGCCAGAGGGCGCAAACAGCCTGCAGGGGGTTAGTTAGCAAAAAAAATAATAAAAAAAAGCCAGGCCTAAAGAGGCCCAACGCCTGCCAAAAAGACCAAAATCAGAAAGCAAAATGTGAAAAAAATGAAAAGGGTACCACTGGGGCTCGAGCCCAGGTGCCAAAGGTTACAAGCGTGCGCTTCTACCACTAGGGTGGCTATACATCCGTTAACATAAGCAAAACAATAAATATACAAGGCAAAACGCGCCCTGATGACTTCATCTTCAACCTCCATCCAGACCAACTGTAACTTGCTCATTTGTCATCAAAAATGAAAACTGTAAACATGAAACTTGTAGCAAATTTTCTCACAGTTTCAGAAATGTAAAGCATAAAAACTATAGATCAAAGATAAGCATGAATTTTAATGGCCCTAATCTGAACCCTAAAAATCTCAGAAATTTAAATTTCAAAATTCTCTAAGCTCAAGCAAAATTAATGGAAACTATGGACATGGTTAACTTCAGGGCAATGATATCTACATGTTTTGTTCACAAATAAATCATTGATGATGCCTGTATGAAGAGTTCCAAAGTTAGAAAACTTACCTCAAAACTGGAAATCGTGTTTTGAGTTTGAGCTTGTTTCAACTGATGGTGATGATCAGGTTAGCTTCCTTGAGGTCCCAGGAAGCTAATGCAATGATTAGCTTGAACAATGGATGGCTGAAATGGTCTGGAGAAGTCAATGTGCAGAGCTGAGTTTTTGAAAAAGGAGGATGGTGTTAAAGGTGTTACAGTTATGTAACAGGGTGTGGGATTGATTATATATGATGTTTAGAAACTTTAGAAACCAAAAGGCCAAGAAACGCACGAGTAGATTATGAGTTTGAAGTTTTTGGTCAGTTTGTGTGAAGTGTGATTCTGAGTTCTAGGTTCTTTGAAGGCTTGAGCTTTCGTGTGTTTGTGTCAAATGGTTTGTGTATGTATAAACAAAAGTGTTGGAGTGCATTGGCAAGTCATAATTACAAGTTCTTTGCTTTTGGCTAGGTTACTTGATTTTGAAGAAAAGAGGGAAACAAGTTTCAAGGAGAGGTACAAGCATAGGATGGGTGATTGTCAGTGTTTGAAACATTTCTCATGAGTTACATGGCCTGTTTGATCAGAAGAGAACAAGTGCAAGGCTCAAGAACAAGTTTTGTACAAAAAGTCACTTTATCAAAATGGCAATGTGACCTTTCTTCCAAAAATGGATAAAAAGCATGTCCATGCATTGAATGCTTGAAGTGAGGCCTCTAACAGTTGTGTAATCCATTAATTATGGAGTTCATAACAATTTTGAGGCCTGAAAAGTAGTGTTTATGTAGCATAGTTTGAATTTGAATTTTGTTCATCACTAAAATGACTTGTAATAAAAGTGATAAAACCCTAACTTCTTATCTTCGATTCTCCCTACTCAAGAATGATCTCAAGGAGTTATTTGACATTTTGGAAATCTTGCAATGTTCTCTACAACCCATATTTGAATTGCTTTTGAAGATTACCCTTATAACTATATGAAAAAGTGCCATGAAGTTGGGTCAAAATCCTGACCAAATTAGGGCAAAATTTCACTAAGTGTTTTGTTTCATGGCCCTATGTTCATAAAATTATAACTTGAGATACAAGCACTTTTGGAAGGAGTTGTGTAAATTAAAGTTGTATATTTCAAGGAGATCTACAACTTTCATGTTGTAAGTTTCTCTTGAATCAACTTGCATCATGGTGAAAATTTTGCTCAAAGTTATGAAAAAACATGAAATTTCCAACACTTAGAAAAATTTCTAAGTTTAGAAATTTTGACTTTTCAAAATGAAATCTTGAATTTTCGATTTCTTGATGAATAAGTTTCATATTTTGACATGTTTTGATGAATTATGTTCTTTGGCACTTGAATTTGACCAAAAAGTCAGAGTTGACTTTTCAGTATACAATTGACTTTTAATCAGTTGACTGGAAAATTCATCTGTCAATCCAATGGACTTGCAATGTTTTGAACCATGTCATTAGGTCAAAATGATGCAATTGGACTATTGATATCATGATTTAAATCAATTGACCATTTGCTAGGTCAAACATCAGAAATTTCCCTTTCCCAATCAAAACCCTAATTTTGACCATTTTGCCCTTTTGGAGATTTGATCAAATTTCTTGAGGAGTTATGGTCCAAACTTGATCAAATGATACATATGAGTCTAGAATGTTGATGTGGATCAAAAATCATGAAGTTTGACATTAAATTGACCATAGTTGACTTTTTCCCCCAATACAACTAATTTTTAGGTCAACTGCTCAATTGACTGAGCAAAAATGTGATCCAAGGCTTGAAACTTGACATGAGTAATCTTGGGGGTACATAATGATCCATGAAAATAATATGGGGCATTGGAAGTTCAAAAATACTTGTGCAATCTCAAACCCTAATTTTGGTTATTAGTGCATAAGGAGGTGTCTTGAGCTGATCAAACCCTAGTGCAGTCTTGAGCCCAAGGAGATCTTGTGAGCAAATTCTTGATAAGTGAGAGGTTAAAGTTTGGGGTACAACACCTAGTTATAGTCCAATGCTTAGGAGGAGATTTGACCAGTCAACTCTTGGGTAGCTTTGACCATTTGGGACCTTTATGAAAATATTTTTGAAGAAAATGGGAGGGCAAATTTTGGGGTACAATAGATGCATCCTGCTAAAATGTGACAATATAAGTGCAATCAACATCACAAAGAATCCAGTCATGCACTCTGGGACAAAGCATATTGATATTCGACATCATTTTCTCCGGGATCATGTGCAAAATGGTAACATAGAAATCTCATTTGTTGATACACACAACCAACTAGCAGACATCTTTACAAAGCCTCTAGAAAAAGATATATTCTTCAAGATTCGACGAGAACTTGGTATATTAGATGAACATGACCTATGATTTATATCTCTTAAACATAAAAGGTGCATGTATTATTTTCATTAACTTTTATATTATTCTTACCATGTATATCTCTCTTCATCCTACGTTTACTTTGAATGGTTCTATATAATGTTTATCTATATGTTCTAATGTCATATATACTTGTTAATATGTTGTTATACATGTTTGGTAGAAGTTACAATAGATAGGTATAAGTTCTGGACTGGTATGTGTTGTACCCTAAATTCCCCCCCTAAGATTACTCTATCATATCATATCAACTGAATCACAACAAGATCACACAAGAGTTGGTTCTTATCCTTATCTTTAGCTTTTCTCATGGGGAATCACCAAGCAGTTTGACTTGTATTTTGTAATCATCTATGTTTTGTATAGATTAAATTTTACCTAATAAATACAATGAATGTTTTCCCTAATTGTTGATATTATAGGTGAAAGCACAACACATTCCATCAAGTTGATCTACAGGTTCATGAGTTTATTTACATGTCTTCTTCAACAAAGCTTTATTGAGATTCAAGCTTCATCATTGAAGGTGTTTTGAAGTAATATCATGACAAGGTATATTATGATTCATCATACCTCAAGTTGCCAAAGATAGTCCAAAGATGTAAGGGTTGATTGAAGAAGTTTGACCTAATTGGATAAGTCTTTGATTTCTTGATCACAAGTGCATATTTCCCTCAATTCTCAATATTTGGAAGTGGTTATGGTTGCTATGGGTTCTCATTATCATTCTCAACAACTTATATTTACATGAAAAAATTAGTTGTGCAAGAAGGTTTATCAAAATTGAAAAGAGATTCCAAGGCATTTTGTTGCTATAGGATCTAGGGTTTTGAACTTCAAAGGGCTATATCTTGCTCATCTTTTGTCATTTTTGAGTTATTCCAAAAACATGCTTATCTTCAAAGGTTTATCAACAAATCACTTCGAAAGTTTCAAGAAAATTTTGTGTGGAAGATACCTAATGATGAAGAAATATCACAAGTCCTCTAGAGAGGCCATCAAATTCCCTTATGTGACTTCAAAAAATCATAACTTGGTCAATTTTTATCTCCTTGAGTCTATTATTTTTCCACAATAATCCTAAGGATGTGAACTTAAACTCTTCTTTTATATGCAAAGATTTAAAATGGTTAGAAGATGTCATAAGGATGCAAAAGAATATAGGCCATCTCATGAATTTTCACCAACTTCACCAAGTTATAACATTCTCATTTTTTTGAGATTTTAAATTGTTGAAGTCTCAAAATGTCATTCAAGAGATCTAATTCATGCCGTCGTTTTTGGTCAAGAGAAAATTTCAAATGGAAGGCCATGTTTGGATGCAAGACATTATAGGTCACTTTTGAGGGAAAAACATAGAAATTTTCTAAGTATAAAAGTCAACCTCTTTTTCTCAACTTTGAATCATCACAACACTTAGCTCAAACATCCATTAATTCCCATTCTTTTAAAATTGTAAAGCTTGTGATCTCATCTTTCTAAAGCTTCAATAATCATGCCCTAAGACTCCTTGAGCTGTGAATGCCATTGATTCAAAAATGGTACCTTGAAACTGAAGTTTCACTTCAAGACAAAATTTGAAATTCATGTTGTGGCTTTTAAACATCAAATTAGCACACGTATTTTGTCTAAACATGTTTAACCAACTTGCCTAAGTGGATTAGAGCCTTGAAACGCAAGGATTGAGTGAAAATACTTTTGAACATTTTTAAATTCTGAAAAAATTCATCAGTATCATTTCTCTTATTTCTGACTTTCTGTATTTTTTAAAGAATTTTATTCATACTTCTACTATTTTTGATCTTTTTCCACTTATGTGAGTAATTTTAATTAGTTTAAAAATAGTTTTTAACTTTAAAAAATTACCAAAAAATTTATAAAAATATTTGAGCTCATCTCTGATTTTTCTATGATCTCATTGAATTTTTCTTAGATGTTTTGAATATATTTGTTATTTTACCCTTTTATTTTCATTTAAAAAACTATTTTAAAAAACTTTTTCTTTGTTTTTTATACAATTTTATTTTGTATATATTCTGGTTGATCTTGGACTATGAGATTTTGATCATGAGCTTTATTAACATCATTAGATCCATGGTGTTGAGTTTAACTCCACAAAAAATGGATGAATGATTTAATAATAGCTTGATTAAATTTTTGGTTCAAATATGGTTTGATTCTTACCCCATCCCTCTTCATCTTATCCCATTCTTACTTGTACTAAATGTTATTAGAGAATGATTTACATGTCATTTCTCTAAAAATATGGTACATAGATTGCTATTGACCGACCTCAAAATAGGTGAGACTTCTATATAAGTCCATTTTTTTGTGAATTCATCTGTATACAGCCGTTACTCTGTCCAATTGTTGTGAAGACTTAATGCAATTGAAGCTTGGTTTTCTGAAGAGGTTTATTATATTTCTTGTTTGGTTTCAAATCTAAAGTACGGGAATTCTACATTGACTCAATATGTCAAGTGTTGGCTTCTTATTGGTTAGACGGGTTTTTCCCCTAGATTTTACCTTATTCTTTAGGATAATCCCTTCATCTCCTCCCATCTTTTTTAATTTCAAAAATCTTCTCCCTCTTGTTTAAACTCTTCTTGTTTTTAAACTTGAACCACTTTCATAATGAACTTAGACTTAGGTCCATTTCTTTTCAAGATATTTTCTTAATCAAATTTTAACCAATTTAATAATACTTTGACATTTTTATTAGAAGACTAAAAGTCAATCAATCTCATTCAAACCATTCTGCAACTTTGGCCTTTTACCTTAAAACTTTTCTCAAAATATTAGACTCTTTTCAATCTTTATAGTGATGCGAGCTACTATACTTCTATGATATATAGTGAAGTGATATATTTTCCACTTGGGTGTTAAGCGAGGCTTTGGTTGATTTGAAAATCCAAGCCATATCCTCCACTTTGAGATGACGTAAATTCTCCTTTCTCATAATCGTGGGTAGTAAGTATGTTTTCCACTCAGATATGATGATGATGTCTTATCTCTTAAGATTGACCAACACACTTGTGTTTCAAAAATTTTAAAGGTGAACTATGGGTACCCTGATCCCCTATTGCACGAAAGGTGGTACGTAGGAACTAAAGGTTCACAACCGCGGCGGGTGTAAAAAAAACTGTAAAATATACTTATTTTCTCATCTCCACAATCTATTTTTATACAACATTTATAGCCTAAATACACAAATTTTCAAAGAGGTTCATATGGAGTACCGTAGATGTTTAGGGTGCTAATACCTTCCCTTTGCATAACCAATCCACGAACTTAGATTCTCTCCCCCTATTTTTGGGTTATTATCTCTTTTCCCATTCCTTTAGAAACAATAAAGCACAATGGCGATTTTTATTTTGATCTGTGTGAGTCAAGTCAATCCAATGGCTTAGTCTCAACATTTCTACCGCTACAGAAAAATGGAGACTTCACTGGGGAAAGATCAACCTATTGTTGGTCCATCCATAAGTGGGTTGAGCCTATCTTTGTTTTATTTGTGTATGTGTTATTATTTGTTGTATATTATATGTTGTATATATGTTTGTATGGATTTTCCTGGTTTTCAGGGTGCTTGGTGATTTCTCATAAGTCCTATACCCGAACTTGGGCAAACTTAAGATAGTACGGGCGATATAGTCATGTTAACTTTGAGGGATTCATCCCAAAAAAGGAGACATGAGATCCCCCACTCAGTGGTGGCCCCTTTGACTGTAGTGTCGTTTACCGAGTAATCGGGAAGACGTGTTACTTTTGGTCGATCTCTTTCTTACCTGTGTCTAACTCTGACCAAACATGTATATTTTATCCCCAGTTCTCCTTCAATCGATGTTCTTTCTCCAGGAGTCTATCCACAGTTAGTATTCCTTCTTTGATATCTTTAGTTTAGGTCGTTGTGTTAGATTTCTTCCTTCTTTGATATCTGGTCGAGATTGCTTTGTTATATCTCTTCCTTCTTCGATATCTTTGGTTGAGTCCACTGTGTTAGGTCTCTTCCTTCTTTGATATCTTTGGTTGAAGTTGTTGTGTTAGATTTCTTCCTTCTTTGATAACTGATCGAGATTGCTTTGTTAGATCTCTTCCATCTCTGATATCTTTGGTCAAGTTCACTTGGTTAGATCTCTTCCATCTTCGATATCTTTGGTTGAGTCCGTTGTGTTAGGTCTCTTCCTTCTTTGATATCTTTGGTCGAAATCATTGTGTTACATTTCTTCCTCCCTTAATATCTCTGGTCAAGTTTGCTTGGTTATATCTCTTCTCTCTCTGATATCTTCGATTGAGTCCGCTTTGATGTTTCTAATTATACAGGCACTTTAATGTTGAGTTATTTTGTTGATGATGATTCATAAGATGCTTTCTTTGATTATATTGTCATCATTGAGGTTGAAAGGTACATCCAAGCATTGTACTCATCAAAATTTTAGATGGATCGTCTGTGGAAATTTTATCATCATAACCTGCAAGCACATATATCCATATTCTCACTCCTTTTTGATTATGACAATGCATCTCTCAAGGGAGGTGGTAACATAAGCCAATACATGTATTTGGAGTAATCAAACTCCCCTTAAATTAATCATAGAGTGTACTCTACCCCCCTGAGAGTATACTTCTCTCCCTTTGTCAAAATCAAAATGTAAAATAATATAATTGATGAAGTCATAAGTACATAAATTCACATATATCGCGTGTAAGCATTGTAATCTATGCATGATTGATTTAAAATTCATAATTTGGTTCTTACGAAAAATAAGTTTTCTTTAAGAAGGGGTTTGATAAAAATGTGTTCAAGTTGATTAGATAAATTTACAAAATTATGTATATATTCCCCTTTTTCAATACGATCTCTAATAAAGTGATTCCTAACATCAATGTGTTTTGCTCGAGAATTAAGTATCGAGTTTTTCGTAACGTTTATGGCAATGTTGTTATCTCATATTATTAGCACAACTTCAAGTGTAACATCGTAGTCATTTAGTTGTTATTTCATCTAGATGATTTGTGTGCAATAACTTCCCACAACAACATATTCTGCCTTAGTTGTGGATAGTGCTACAATTGCTTCTTTCTTGCTATACAATAAGACAAGCGAGTTCCCAAGTAAGTGTTACATATCGCTGATATGTTTCCTATCCAATTCTTACCCAGCTAAATCAGAATCTGAGTACCCAACTAAGTCACAATCCACTCCCTTGGGGTACCATAAACCCATTTTTTTGTGCCAAAGAGATATCTCATAATGTGTTTGACAGTATTGAGGTGTGATTATTTTGAGGAGATTTGAAAGCATGCATACATACATACAACAAACATTATATGAGGACGAGATACAATTAGATAAAGAAGAGAGCCTATTATACCTCCATATTTTCTCCCTTTAACTAGTTTTCCATCTTCGTCCTTGTCTAGGTAGCATGAGGTTGACACATATCAAATCTTTTTAGCAACTCATTATAATATATAACTTGATTTATAAATTTCCCCAAATTTTTTTGATGGATTTGAAGTCCTATAAAGTATTTTAGTTCTCCCATCATTGACATTTCAAACTCATTTTTCATGATTTCAGAAAAATCCTTGCACATGGATTTGTTAGTAGCACCGAACATGATATCATTAACATATATTTAAACTCATATAATATCATGCTTAGTTTTCTTGATGAAAAGAGTTTTATCAACTTGTCCTCTCTGGAATTTGTTTTCAACCAAGAATTTACTTAATTGGTCATACCATGACCTAGGCGATTATTTTGGGCCGTATAATGCCTTCTTAAGCTTGAAGACATGGTCTGGAAAAGTTGGATAGATAAAACTTGGATTTTGACCAAGGAGTACCTCCTCTTGGATGTAACCATTTAGAAATGCATTTTTTACTTCCATTAGAAGTTTGAAATTCATGATGCATGAGAAGGCTAATAACTTCATATTGGCTTCTAATCTAGCTATAGGATCATAGGTTTCATTAAAATATATTATGTCTTATTGATTGTATCCTTTTGCAATGAGTTTGGTTTTATTTCTTAAAACATTACCATATTCTTCCATCTTGTTGCAAAAGACCCATCAGGTTCCAATTACTAAATTAGATGAAGCTCTGGGATCGAGTTCCCAAATGTTTTTTTGTTCAAATTGGTTTACCTCTTCCTGCATAGCAAGAGACCAATGTTCATTAACTATGGCTTCATCGATTCCCTTTGGCTCATTTTATCGAAAAAATCCACAAAGTTACATACCTTATTAAGTATTCGTCTAGTGGTGATTCCTGTGGATATATCTCCAATAATATTATGGATTGGATGATCTTTTATTAGTGTCCATTCTTTTTGGAGATATGATTTTCTTGTGGAGTATATGGGGTTTTATCTTGAACTAATTATTCCTCTATGACTTGATTTTCATTCAGCTCTTAGTTTAGTTCTTGATCATCCTACAGATTTATCTTGGATTCCTCAAAGGTAATATGAATTTATTTTTTAATTGTTCTAATTCTTAAGTTATAGATTCTAAAAGCTTTGCCGAAAGTGGAATATCCTATGAATAGACTTTCATTGGTTTTTGAGTCAAATTTTTTGAGGTTATCTTTCAAGTTGTTGAGGATAAAGCATTTACAACCAAAGATGTGAAGATGAGAGATATTCGACTTTCTTCTTTTGTATAATTCATTGGGAACTTGTAGGGTTTAGGGTCAAAATTTGTTCAGCTCAAAACTCGACTTGAGTTCAACATAAACTTTTTTTTTACAAATTTAAACTTAGATAAGCTCAAACCCGACTGGAGTTAAACTTTTTCTCAAAAATCCAGAACTTTATCTAAATCTTTAGAAACCTTACAAATTTATTGATGTATTACAACAAAATCTACTAGAAGTTGATATATTCCCATCGAGTTAACTCATAAGCCTAATGAGTTAAACTATACATAGTTCAAGTTTAACTCATTTAGTTAAGAACTTAGTTTTTCGTTCATATTTAATTCATTTGGTTTATGAACTAAGTTCAACAATTCAGTTTCCAAATCGAATTTTGAACTATGTTTAAATTGGTTCAGTTCATTTCCATCCTTAGGCAAATGCTTTAGAATTGGTCATCTGAGGACACAATTTATAATATGGCAAGTGGTATTTATAGCATATGCCCAGAGATACTTAGGGAGATTGGTCTCATTGAGCATCTTCCTTGCAAGATATACTAGAGATCTATTTTTCCTCTCTAATACCCCATTTTTTGGGGAGTTAGTGGAGTTGAAAAGGTGTGCCGAATACTGTTCTCATTACAGAAAAATTGAATTTCTCATTTTGGAATTCTCTGTCATGGTCACTTTTTATAGAATGAAATGCTTAATCCTTTTTTCGTTCTGGATAACCTTGACTAGTTTTTGAAATTTGGAAAACACATCTCTTTTATGAGATAGGAATTTCGTCCAGGTATAGTGAGAGTAGTATTCCACAATTACAAGGGCGTAGACTTTTCCACCAAGACTTACATACCTGGATGGGCCGAAAAGGTCCATATGAAGCAGTTGCAAGGGCCGATAAGTGGAAACTATATTTTGAAAGAGGCCCTTACTTGCTTCCCTTTTGGGCACACATCATATAATATGTTCTTTTCAAAGTAGAATTTTGGTAGGCCATTTACGAGATCCTTACTAACTAACTTGTTCAAGTGATCCATGTGGATGTGAGCTATACTCCTATGCCATAGCCAAAATTCATCCTCATTACTAAGGAGACAAATATCATCTGAAGGAATATTATTTAAATTCATTGTGTAGGTATTTCCACTTCTAGAGCTAGTAAATAAAGTTTTATTTGATTTTGATTTTATGACCCTCAACCAGAAGAATCAAATGTTACATTATTACCTTTGTCACAAATTTAACTTATGCTCAGTAAATTATGCTTAAGTCCTTCTACCAAGAGGATTTCCCCATTATTTGGATTTTGTTTCTTACCGATGGTGCCAAAACCTAGAATTTTTCCATTATTATTATCCCTATTTGAGACAAATCCTCATTCTTCGAGAAAGAATATGGAGAATAAGGTTTTCTCTCATGTCATATGCTTTAAACATCTGCTGTCAAGATACAATTTAGTGTTTAAGAATGTAAAGCATTCATGCAAAGAAAATTTTAGTTCTTAACTTTATGGACCCATATCATTTTGGATCTTTGCTTGTTAGTTTCATAATCAGTTTTCTTTCTTGTGCATTTTTTTTGCATTTTTGAATTTAGAAGATACTTTAGATTTATGTTCACAATGTTTCTTAAAAAAGTATGAAGAGGATTTTCTTCCTTACTTTCATGACATTTTCTAATGAAACAAAACATAGCAATGTGACCTTATTTATTGCAGTAATTTCATTTCAAGGTTTTGCAGTGAGATGTATTTTTGGTTTTACATGTATTCTCAAAGTTCTTACTATTTTTCTTTGGCTTATACCCTAATCCTTATTTGTTGTAAGGGGATATTTGGTTTTCCAACAAGACTTATAAGTTATCTCTCCCTTTGGAGAATTTTACAAGTGTTTATGAAGATTACAAACTTCAATTTTTAAGTTGTTGCAGCTATTGCACATGTGAGGTTCATTTATAGAAGAGTTTTAAGTGAGGTCTTCTTCTTTCTCTTTAATACATTCTATTTCTTTTTCAAATATTTTATTTTTAGATTCAAAATAAGAGATAGTATTATTGGATGTAGAAATAATGTGCTATTATTTGTTTGTTTGTTTTGTTAATCTTTTACATAGACTAAATATATCATGATAAGAGAATTGCTACCTCATCACACTGATGCTTTTCCATTCGATAAATGTTAGCTTTTTCTTTCTTGTTCCTTATTGATTGACTGCATTATGAAAAATAACATGGTTTGTTCATATTGTTTTTATTAAGAAGGACACATGTGGAAACATATGTCCCAACACGAGTTCAAAATTTGGCTCCTGTCGGTAGGATATTGCAGAAGTTGTTATGCATATTATTTTCTAATTAATTCAATCAAATTTTTTGCAGATGTGTTACAGATTATTTTGCAATGTTTGTGTGATTTGTTTAAAAGCTTTCTTAAGATCAAATAAATTTAAATGGAAATTTAAATTTGAATTTTAAAAAAATCATATCTTTTGTTGGAGAATTTTGTGGAACAAATCTGTAATACGGTGGGAAAACTGACTTTTTTTGGTTTGATCCAAATGTGCGGATAACAAGAGTCGCCAGCCACTTTTCTTTTATCCAATATAAGGAAAGGATAAAAAGAATATGAAATAATTTTTATAGATTTTAAGTTCAGGGGGTATGTTATGAAAAGGGAAGGTGTTAGCACCCTTTTCATATGTAGTTATCTACGGGCTCTTAATTGCTTAGCTCACTTTTGAAAACTTTCTTTGTGTGTGTGTGTGTGATTTGAAAATATTTTGAAATCGCCAATGTAAGGCTGACTTTGTAACGATTCTTGTATCCGTCCTCAAGAATGCATACAAAGTGTTTGAAAATATTTTGTTTGAAAGTGTTATGTGTAAAAAATGTTTGTGAGAAAAGTTGTGAGCAATCAATTAGGAGTTTCTTACCCACTAAAGTCTTTCTTATTATTTTCCTTCTCTTTTAGAGATAGTACTATCCATATCATTAGTTGGTAGGTAGACCTATTTATTGGATGTGAAGGGACACGCATAGGGTCATCGTATGGTCATTGAAGGCAATATGCAAGGCAACTCAGAGGGATTAGATCATTTTGTAGGCAAATCAAAGGGACTAGATCATTTTGTAGGAAACTCGAAGGGTCGTCGAGGGATTATGATCTTTTATAGGAAACTTGAAGGGTAATCGAGAGATTATGATCTTTATTCAAAAGGGACTATGATGATTTGATCGAGTGTCTTTTGCTAAAGTATCCCCACTTTAGAGGGACGTGACCATTGTTCGTAAGGCAACAAGAGAGATTACCCTAGAGGTGTGAGTGTGAAAAGTGTATTCAGTTCAATTATATTTATCTTGAATTAGGATTTTCTATCGATTGATTTTAGTATTTTCATACAAACCCTATTGTTGTACCCCAAAATTTTCCCTCTCATTTTATCAACATTTCTCATCACAAGGCTCTTGGAACTCAAGACCAAGCTAAGGTTTGCTCTGCTCAAGACACCTCCTTGCACTGTTGACCTAAATTAGGGTTTGAGTTTGCACAGGGATTTTTGGACCTTCAATGCTCAAATTGACTTTCATACTTCTTTTTGGACTCATAAGTTTGTCCATACCAAGTTTCAAGCCTTGAATCAAATTTTTTGCCCAGCCAATTGGACAGTTGACCTAGAAATCAATTGTATTGGGGAAAAAGTCAACTGTGGCCAATTTATAGTCAAACCTCATGAATTTTGACCCACATCAACATTATGAATTCATATGAACCATTTTATCAAGTTTGGACCACAATTCCACAAGATATTTGATCAGATCACCAAAAGGGCAAAATGGTCATTTTTAGGGTTTATGACTGAACAAAGGCAATTTTTGACTGTTTCACCTAGACAATGGCAAATTAAGCTCAACCATGGACTCAAGGACTCAATGGCATCATCTTGAATTATTCAAAAAGTTCAAAAGATCTCAAATGCATAGGATTGACAGATGAATTTTTCAGTCAACTGATCAAAATTTGATTGTACATTGAAAAGTCAAACTTTGACTTTTTAGTCAAAATCAAGTGACAAGGGTCATTTTTCATCAAGATGTGTCAAATTATGAAACTTGTTCATCAAGAAACCCAAAATTGCAAATTAGGTTTTGAAATTGAAAATTTTCATAACTTAGAAATTTTCTAAGTTATGAAATTTTCTTAATTTTTCCTAACTTTGTCCCACCTTTTCACAAAGATGCAAATGGATTCAAACAAAACTTACAACATGAAAGTTGTATTCCTCCACAAATTCTAAAACTTTTATTCACAAAGTTTTCTCAAAAGAAGCTTGTATCTCAAGTTATGATTTTTGGAACAAGGGTCCCTAAAACTTTTAACTTAGTGAAATTTTGCCCTAGTTTAGGCAGGATTTTGACCTATCTTCTTGGCTATTTTTCACATAGTTAAACTTGGAATCTCAAGTTGCATTTCAAATATGGATTATAGAGCATGTTGCAAGCTTTCCAAATTGTCCAATAACTACTCAAACACATTTGTGGTTATGGAGAATCGAAGGCTTGAAGTTGGCAAAAACTCACTTTGTATCCATGGCAAATACATGTTCACTCAAGTGGCATTTTCAAACCAGCATGCTTTGTACTTGTTTGCAGGCCTCTAAACCAATTCACACTCCTTAATTAAATGCAAATCCACTGAGCTAATGCATTATCTTGGCCATTTGGACATTTCACACAAAACTAATCCTTAATTAGAAAAATGTACATTTCTATTTTGGAAAAGGTATACTTTATGTCAAAACATGATCTTTGAAGCATAGGGCCAAGATCTCAGAAGCCAAATCAAATCCAATAATTGCAAGTATCAAGAGGATTTTATGCAGCATAATAGAGGGCTGGTACAGACCTGTGAGGGAGGGTACACATTTTTGCTTCACAAAGAAGAAAACTTGCAAAATCCTCCCAACTTGAGAACCAGCCATTGTTAGCTTACACAAACATTGCAAACATATTTCACACAACCCTTTGAGCTATAAACACGAATGCTTGAGCCCCAAAACCTCCCATATCCAGAAATCACCTTCTTTTGGCAAAACAGGGCAGGTGCTGTAACTTGAGTGCCACAGCTCACCTGGCTCGTGCGTTTTGCTCCTTTTTGCTTCAAACACCTTCCATTCAACTCATTCAAGCTATCCCAAACCTCCATTGCCAACTGTAACTCCATTTACAATGTTCACCATTTTCATTTCAAGCTTGTGCAGGTTGAGTTCTAGGAGCTGATTCAGGGACATTCAAGGCAAGCTAGCTATTGGAAAAGATCAAGTGAAGTTCAGGAAAGCTACCAGACACCTCAAAACTTGTTGAGAAGCCCTGCATTGTCCAACTCGAATCCAACTGAAACAGGTTTTTCATCACTTTTTATCTCTCTGTTTAGGAACATTTAGCCTTAGGTTTGTGAATGAAAAATGTAGTATTCAATGCCATGAAGCTGTACATATGCTCAGTTTTCATTTATATTAAGTGTGCTAGGAGAATTTCACCCATGAACATGCTGAAAAAGTTAGGTCAGATTTTAGGGCCAAAGAAATTCTCTCTGGTCTTTGAGAGTTAAGATTAATGCTTTATATGGTTAGAATCGTGTTGTAATTCTCTACAAGTTTTGTGTTATCTGTTTTTGCAATGGAGCTCGTATGCAGGATATCCATTTTGAACTAGGCGCGCGCGCATTGTACAAAGTCTGGAGGAAGAAGATGAAGACTTGGGTTGGGCCTGGTCTGCTTGCTTCTCACACCTCCCTTTTTCAGTTTTACACCCCCTGGCCCAATTTCTTATATTTTTGCATTTTTGAATTTTTGTTTTCTTTTCTGACTTTGTTATTTTATTTTCAAACATAAAAAATGCTTAAAAAATATTTTCATAATTTTTTACATTTATTTGGAATTTTATTTTTATTTTTCTAATATTAAAGGCTTTTAAATACATTTATAATTTATTTAAAACTTGAAAATAATGTAAACGATACTTTTATTTTTATTTTTTATTTTTATTCACACTGAAAATATTATTTAAAATATAATTTATCTTTGTACATATTTTATTTTATTTTATACATACTTAATATATTTAATATATATATATATATATATATATATATATATATATATATATATATATATATATATATATATATATATATATATATATATATATATATATATATATATATATATATATATATATATATATATATATATATATATATATATATATATATATATATATATATATATATATATATATATATATATATATATATATATATATATATATATATATATATATATATATATATATATATATATATATATATATATATATATATATATATATATATATATATATATATATATATATATATATATATATATATATATATATATATATATATATATATATATATATATATATATATACTTTCATTTTATTAAATACTTAGAATAAAAATACAAAAATATTACATTTTTATTTTTATTATTATTTATACTAAAAAATACCCTTTTTAAGTATATTTCATTTTTGTACATAAATAATATATAGTATTTATTTTTTAGGGTTTACCCCTTAAATAAATAAAATCAATCTTTTTTATATATTTATTTCTTTATACTTACTTTTTACATTGAAAATACTTTACATACATAAACAAATAAAATCTTCTTTTTGCCTAATACATTTTATTTAATATTTATTTATTTTGTTTATTTAAATATTGTACATTTAAATATTGATGCATTTAAATATTTATTTATTTATTTTATTTAAAATATAGTAACCAGGGTTTATATTTCTTGTCAAATACCCCCTATTCAAAAATTGTACCCCCATCCCCATAATCATGTTGTAATAGCTTAGAATTTAAATTCTCGCACTTTTACGCTTTCAATTATGCCATGATTAGAGAATTAGAGTTTGTATGCAAAATCAAAATCAACAAATAGTTTGACCTAATCAAAGACAAAAATGCATGAAAATCAAACACAATGCACACTTGCACCCCTAGGGTTACAATCCACTTGTTGCCTTCAAAAATGGGCCATGGTATGCATGTTGGGTATTTTGGCAAAACAAAAACAAAACGAAAGATCATAGTCCCTCGATGACGCTATCTTGGTTGCCTAAACAAAAATGATCAAGTCCCTCAAAAATTTGCCAAAATACTTAACATAATTGCTATCATGGTCTATACGATGACCCGCGCCTGTCCCGTTTAACATCCTAACACAAGGTTGCTCACCAAATGCAATGGTGAAACAACACTGTCAAAAGGGTTAAAAACATAAGAAAGATCTTTGAGTAAATTAGGGTAGATAGCTCTTAGTTACTTGATCAAAAGCTTGCAAAAACATCCTTGCTATTTTCAAACACACTTCACAACACAATTTCAAAACATTATCCAAATCAAACTTTCAAACATTGAAATCTTTTCAAAAGACAAAAACACCTTTGTATACATTCAAGCAAGAATCATTACAAAGGTTGCCACAACGATGGCCTCTTTTCAAAACATCTTTCAAAACCACACACAAAGCACCATTTCAAACAATTGAAAAGCCAAAGCAAATGATCTAAACAAGTAACTAAGAGCCCATGGATAACCATGGATGAAAAGGGTGCTTGCACCTTCCCTTTTCATAATCTACTCCCCGAACCCAAGAAAACATCTCAAAGGTCTTTCCTGTGCTTTTTGACCTTTCCTTAGGATAAAATAAAAATTCGATGGCGACTCTTGCTAAACCGCACAATTGCAAACACAAACGCAAAACCTCAAGTCAGTTCTCCCACCGTATCACAGAACATGCGACTCTGCTAGGGAGTACTTTAAAAGTGGAGTAACCTTAGGGTTTAGATCACCTTTGCATGCTTATCTCGATTGCTTTGATTGGTTTATATTCAGTTCTCTTATTTGGGTTTGAAATCCTCTACCCGGATTTGGGAAACATTCATAGGTAAATAGCAATACGTTGTGGAAACTGTGCGGGGTATACCGACATGGTTGAAGAAATAGCTATATTAGTGCGACATATTTGTGAGTACCGGTAGCCTTTGAGTCAATCAAAGAGAATAAGGGGCTGCTGAGTGATGTCATGAAGCACTAATGAACTCTTAGAACCTTACTTGACCATCTTGGCCTTTTTTAGGGGTAGTGAGATGACTGGCTTTGGTGCAGTCCGAAGTTGGTAGATACTCGATACTACACTCATTGAGGGTTGTTTTCTTGGAATATTTTGGTTGCCAGTTAAGTGGCTAAACCAAAACAATGAACATAGAAAATAATCCAGTGATATTGATCTCCTTAGAACCCGGTTACTATTTATAGGACAGGTTTGAGCCAACTAACTTCAAGAGGGTACTTACCTATGAAACCTCATGCAAGCCTGAAACTAGGATCTTGTGTGATTTGCTTGTACATGTGCTTGTGCATACATCATGAACATCATAAAGCATCATATGCATCCACTAACCATTTCAAGGGTTTGAATCTTCATCTTTGTTCTTGTTTTGTAGGTCATGGAATCTCTTCGCAGGAAAACAATACAAGTCAACCTTGTGAGAATCCCTCCTCAACTCAAGGAGCTTACTTCCAAAATTCCAGAGAATTCTCCTTTCAGTGAAAGACATGGTAGACTTCTCAGCTTGGTCAACTCCAACATTGAAGAAGACATGGTGAAAGTTCTCTTCCAGTTCTTTGACCCCCTACACCATTGTTTCACATTCCCTGATTACCAACTAGTACCTACTTTGGAGGAATTTTCTCAACTCCTGAGAATTCCTATTCTTCATCAACTACCCTACAATGGTACGGAAAAATAACCAAAGCCTGAAGATGTTGCTCAAGCATTACACTTGCAACCATCTGATATCAAAGGTCATTGGAAAACCAGAAGTGGTGTCAAGGGTTTCTTGGAAAAGTTTCTGTTTGAGAAGGCACAAGACTGCTGGAATTCTCTAGATCTACAGGCTTTTGAGGAAATTGTAGCACTTCTCATCTATGGGTTGGTCTTGTTCCCAAATCCTGATCAGCTTATAGATGTGAATGCTGTCAAGATTTTCATATCTCGGAATCTTGTACCTACATTGCTTGGGGATATTCTACACTCATTTCACACACGAACAATGAGGAAAAGAGGTGTTCTCATGTGCTGTACTCCTCTTCTAGCAAGGTGGTTTATTTATCACCTTCCCCAATCAGTTTTGAAGAATGAGCAGGGTTTAAGGTGGTCACAACGGTTGATGACCCTCACACATTCTGATGTTCATTGGTGTTCTCGGTCCAGAGAAAATGTCATCATCATTGATCGTTGCAGGGAATTCCCTAATGTCCCACTACTTGGCATTAGGGGAGGCATTACCTACAACCCCTGTTTAGCTCTAAGGCGGTTTGGATATGCCCGGAGGGATGACCCTTATGATATGATGATTCCTGACCTAGTTTTTGACTTCGACAATGATGCGCAAGGACTTCGACAAAGGTTTATCCGAGCTTGGAGGATGCCCAACAAAGTGGATAGTAAGACCCTGGGACACAAGAATTCCATCCGCCTTGAGCCTTATCTCAAGTGGGTACGAACCCGCGCCCAGAGTCTTATGATGCCTTACCCCTACATTCTGCCCGTGATCAAAGAGCCTGTTATGGAAGGAGAGGTTCCATACACCCTCCTACATCCAGACATGCCAACATAATTGGAAGAGTTGCAAAAGAGTTGGATCCAACTCAAAGAAGAACGAAATACTTTTGAAGCCAGCTTCTATGCCAGTGAGAAGAAGGTTTTGGAGCTTACCCGCCGACTTCATGAGGAGGAAACTCTCAACACTTACATCGCACCAAAGAGGATGCGCAATGTCTTTTTACATTAAAAATTTTGTAATATTTTGCCCATGAGGCACTTATGTACTAACAAATTTCTTCTTAATATGACGTGTGTTCTTTTTGTTTGCAACAAATTTGAATTTTCTGAATCCTTGAATGCATTACATGAATAACATATCATTCATCATATGCATAAATAGATCTTCACACCAGGTTTCCTTATCTTTCTGCTGTTTATTTCAGCAAGATGGATTTGGAGCAGACGGTTAAGGATCTGCAAGCACAAACTTCGCAATTCCAGCAACTCCTCATGACCTTAGCAAAGGGTCAAGAGAACCTTAAAGCACTGTTGGAGAAAGATAAAGAGAAAAAGAAGAAAAGACCTGGTGTGGCCACTATGGGAAGTAGGTTTGAAAACCATGCTAGATAAGTTCTCGAGTTCCCCTCGACGTCTGATGAAGGGATTGGTAAAGGAAAAGGGACTGCGATGCCTTCTGAATCTGAAGTTGAAGAAGAAGAAGAGGAAGAGGATGAAGATTACTCCGAACAGCAATATCCCCCGACGGATGATAAGTATAAAAATCTTGAGGATCGGTTGGCAGCCATGGAGTTGCAAAGGGTTCCCGGGTTGGATTTCGAAGAACTAGGGTTGGTTGCTGGGATCATCATTCCTCCCAAGTTCAAGGTACCTACATTTTCTAAATACGATGGTTTGTCCTGTCCGAAGATGCATCTGCGGTCCTACGTCAGAAAGATCCAACCTCACTCTTCTGATAAGGATCTTTGGGTCCACTTTTTTCAAGATAGTTTCTCGGGTACGCAATTGGACTGGTTCTATCAACTTGAGAGATCTGATGTTCATAACTGGGAGGACTTAGCTGCTGCTTTCTACCAAAAATACCAATACAATGCAGATTTAGCTCCTACTCGTACTCAACTACAAAGTATGGGTATGGTTTCTAACGAGGGATTTAAGAAGTATGCCCAGAAGTGGCGAGATTTGGCTGGAAGGGTGCAGCCACCATTGTCGGATAGAAAGCTGGTTGACATGTTTTTGGGGACCCTGTCAGGTCCATTCTTTAATCACTTAATCGGGAGCTCATCTGTAGGGTTCACCGAATTAATACTGACAGGTGAAAGGGTCGAAGCTGGCATTAAAAGTGGTAAAACTCAGAAGGATGCTTCCGCTTCCACTGTTGTTAAGAAGACCTTCCCAGCCAAGAAAGAAGCTTCAGCTGTGTATTCCCAGAAAAATCAAGGAAGAACAGAGTGTCGACCAACGGTGGTGGCTGTGATGATCCAAAACTCTTCAGTTGATCAACCTCGAAGCAGTCATCCTAGGGCTAACCAACAAAGGGTAGAAAGGACACAATGGCAGTTCACCCGAATCAAATGACACCGGTTCAAGTCCTCCCTCATTTGTTAAAGCTGAATCTCACCAATTTGAAAGAAGCGCCGAAAAATCCTAATACCTCTTCTCCTTATTATTATTCCAATGCAAAATGTGCATACCACTCTGACAGTGTAGGGCATGATACCAATAACTGTTGGGCTCTTAAAAACAAGATCCAAGACTTGATAGACGCCAAGGAGGTAGAGTTTGATGCTCCTGAAAAACCCAATGTGATATCCGCTCCAATGTCCAAGCACGGTCATAATGTTCATGCCGTTTTGGAAGACCTTCATGTTACCATTGTTGATGACCTTTTGACTCCGTTACCAGTTATTAAAGTGAATTTGATGAAAGCGGGATATTCCCAGGCTATGGAAAAGACTGTTACTTTTGTTCAAACATGCAAGCTGACTGCCCACTGTTGAAATCAGGCATCCAACGCCTGATGGATACCCAAGAGATCCTCTTTCAAAAGACTCATGTTGATACTATCACTCATGTTACTCCTGCTACCTTTAATACTCCAACCAATGACATTGCCATAATAACCATCTCCGATAATCTTTCCAAGACCTGCAAAAGGCCTGTCAAGATTACGCCTGATCCTAAGTTTGTGTCGTTGAAAATCACCATGTCGGGGCCTGTCCCGTATAAATCTAACAAGACGATACCATGGAATTACGGAGGAGAAATCTTCTACCATGGTGTCAAACAGATAGAATCAGTCCAAGAAAATTCTGATGATGAAACCCCTGATATAGGGAATATTATGGGAACAAGCAAGATAACTCGAAGCAGAATGATCTTCTCTCCTGAGATTGCTCCTCCACGAGAAGTCTTTGGACCCTTGAAAGCTTCTGTGCCTGTCAAGCCATCTGTGCAAAGCCCAGTAATTGAAGAATTGGATACTCCTGAAGTTAGACCCTCTGTTGATACTACCGATAAGGGTAAGAGGATACTAGAAGCGCCTGTCAGGATGAAGGCTCAGACTATGGTAATCCCCGAGACCACCCAGAAGGAGATGGAAGAAATCTTAAAGATAATCTAGAAGAGCGACTACAATGTCTCGGAGCAGCTAGGGCAAACCCCTTCCAAAATCTCCATGCTGGCTCTCCTACTCTTCTCTGAGGCTCATGCTAAGGCCTTAATCAAATTCTTAAAGACGGCACACGTGCCTCAAGAAACTTCCACAAACCAGTTTCAAGAGTGCGTGGCTAGCCTTACAGTTGATAACGGTCTTGGTTTTTCTGATGTTGATTTGACCCCTAAAGGAAGAAAGCATAACGATGCGTTGCACGTCTTAGTAGAGTGCAGAGGGACTACACTGGCCCATGTCCTGGTTGATACCGGTTCATCTTTGAATGTTCTACCAAAAAAGGCATTGGACAGGCTAGACTGCGAAGGTTTGACTTAAAAACCCAGTAACATCATTGTTAGAGCCTTCGACGGTTGTAAGTGGATGGTTCACTGAGAGGTGGACATCCTAATCAAAGTGGGTACTGAAACCTTCAACTCTACCTTTTATGTGATGGACATTCGTCCTTCATATTCATGCTTGTTGGGAAGGCCATGGATCCACTATGCTGGGGCAGTTACCTCTTCTCTACATCAAATGCTAAAGTACCCAGTCCAGGGTAAGATCATCACGGTTCATGGGGAGGAAGACTATATGATAAGTCACCTTAACTCCTTCTGCTATGTGGAGTTGGATGGAAAATTCATAGAAACGCCTTTCCAACACTTTGAAGAGGTGTCTCCTGAAGTCGCAGTTGCAAA
Source organism: Vicia faba (assembly GCA_948472305.1). NCBI lineage: Eukaryota > Viridiplantae > Streptophyta > Magnoliopsida > Fabales > Fabaceae > Vicia > Vicia faba. Next base: position 1,492,257,430 of record OX451735.1, on the reverse strand, counting down.
GACAATGACTGATGTGCCTATCGTTTCCAAGCCTGTGTCTAGGATGGCATCTCTCAAGGATGCGAAGGCTGTAATCAAAGAAGGACGGAGTACAGTGTGGGGGAAACTGCCTGATTTTCCTCACAAGATGGACAAATTCGAATTAGGTTTTACTGCTGCTGGCCAGAAAGCTGTGTGTCGCTCCTGGGCTGGAGGACCACCCTTTAAAATCACTCAACATGGAATTAATGCCTTAGAAGATAATGATGAAGAAGACAACTTTGAAGATTGTATCTTTCCAACTGTTGAAGGAGGATTAAGCAACTGGGAAGTGAAAGACTTCGTTCCCATCACTTTCATCAACCAGTAATTTATCTTTGAACAATTTCCTATTTTGGTCTGTAATAATTAAACAATTCGTACACACTCTTTTCACCTTATGCCTTACCCGGGGCATATAGGTCCATTTGTAAGGGCTTGATTTCTTCATTATCATATGACATGTTTAATGAATCATTAGACATTTTCATCTATAAACTGTTGTGTTCATTTTCTTTCCTTTTGCATTTTGTTTTGTTTAAGGATGGCTATCCCTTACACACACCCACACTCAAAAAATGCAGGTAACCATCCACTCCGGATTCCATGGGTGACTATTCTGCTTTAGCCTTGGGTGACTCTGAAGATTTGGTCAATCATGCCGAGTACGAAGGTGATGAAGATTGTGAAGTGCCTGGAGAGTTAGCCATACTTCTGCAACAAGAGGAAAAGGCTATTCTGCCCCATGAAGAGTTGCTAGAGACCATCAACTTGGGAACAGAGGAAGACAGGAAAGAGGTAAAAGTGGGTGCCAACCTAGAGCCAACTGTCAAAGAGCTCTTAGTGCAATTGTTGAATGAATATGTCGAAATCTTTGCCTGGTCCTATGAAGACATGACGGGACTAGATACATGTATCGTGGTTCACCGTCTCCCTACAAGAGAAGACTGTCCACCGATCAAACAAAAGGTACGCCGAATAAGGCCCGACATGTCTGAAAAGATCAAAGCTGAGGTGATGAAGCAGTTCAATGTTGGATTTCTGGCTGTTACTTCCTATCCACAATGGGTTGCTAACATTGTGCCCATGCCTAAGAAGGACGGCAAAGTCAGAATGTTTGTGGACTACAGAGACTTAAATAGAGCTAGCCATAAAGATGATTTTCCACTGCCACACATTGACATCTTGGTTGACAATATAGCTCAACACAAGGTATTTTCCTTAATGGATGGATTCTCGAGATACAACCAGATCAAAATGGCCCCCGAAGACATGGAGAAGACTACTTTTGTTACGCAGTGGGGTACCTTCTGCTATAAAGTGATGCCATTCGGATTGAAGAATGTCGGGGCAACCTATCAGCGAGCCATGGTAGCTTTGTTTCATGATATGATACATCATGAGATCGAAGTCTATGTAGACGACATGATAGCCCGCTCACAGACAGAAGAAGAACACCTCGACCATCTACAAAAGCTGTTTGTCAGATTGAAGGAGTATAAGCTCAGACTGAACCCTAGCAAGTGCACTTTTAGAGTCAGGTCTGGTAAACTTTTGGGATTTATCGTCAGCAACAAGGGCATTGAAGTTGATCCTGCCAAGGTCAAAGCTATACAAGAAATTCTTGCCCCCCGCACTGAGAAGGAGGTTAGAGGTTTCTTGGGACGCTTAAACTATTTCGCAAGGTTCATCTCTCACCTAACGTCTACCTGTGAGCCAATCTTCAAGCTGTTGAAGAAAGATCACATGGTTGAATGGAACATTGATTGTCAAGTTGCTTTTGATAAGATCAAGGAGTATTTGCTGGAACCTCCTATCTTGATGCCACCCGTCGAAGGAAGGCCTTTAATCATGTATCTGACTGTTTTAGATAACTCAATGGGGTGCGTACTGGGCCAACATGACGAGTCTGGCCGAAAAGAGCATGCCATTTATTACCTTAGAAATTTTTTTACCGACTGTGAGACCCGCTACTCATTGCTCGAGAAAACTTGTTGCGCTTTGGTATGGGCTGCTTGCCGGCTAAGGCAGTATATGTTGACTCATACCACTTTGCTGATCTCCAAGATGGATCTGATCAAGTATATCTTCGAGAAGCCTGCTTTATCTGGAAGAATCGCTAGATGGAAAATGATCCTGACAGAGTATGATATCCAGTATACTACCCAAAAATCTATAAAGGGGAGTGTACTAGCTGACCATCTAGCTCATCAAGTCGTCGAAGATTACCAATCTATGAGATTCGACTTCCCTGACGAGGACATCATAACATTGGACAACATTGAAGGTAACAGACCATATGACGGACCTGAAGAAGGATCCCAATGGGCCCTGTATTTTGATGGTGCTTCAAATGCACTTGGAAACAGTATCGGTGCGGTGCTCATTTCTCCAGAAGGTTGCAATACACCCTTCACTGCTCGAATTTGCTTCAGCTGTACCAACAACATGGCTGAATATGAAGCTTGTATCTTTGGTCTCAAGGCTGCTATTGACTTGGGAATCAAATCTTTGGTCATATTTGGGGACTCAGCTTTGGTTATCAGTCAAATCAAAGGAGAGTGGGACACTAAACATCCTAATCTTATCCCATATAAAGAACATGTCTTGACATTGTTGCCTCATTTCGAGCAGATTACTTTTGAGCACTTCCTGCGAGAAGAAAATCAGCTAGCAGATGCTCTGGCTACAATGTCTTCCATATTTAAACTCAACTGGGATAATGAGGCTCCCCAAATCACCATCGAGCGAATGGACGAACCCGCGCATTGTCATGAGATTAATACCGAAGAAGTAATGGAACAACCCTGGTTTCATGAAATCAAAAGGTATCTCCAGACTCGAGAATACCCTGAAGGAGCTTCCGTTAATGACAAAAAGTTCTTAAGGAGATTTGCTTCCAAGTTCTTCCTGAGCAACGGTATCCTTTATAAGCGCAACCATGATTGTGTTATACTTCGTTGTATGGACAAGGTTGAAGCAGAGTTGATCATGACCAAAATACATAGTGGCACATTTGGCACCCATTTAAGCGGACATACGATGCCTAAGATGATTCTAAGGGCAGGCTACTATTGGTCTACCATGGAAGCTGACTGTCATCAACATTCCCGTACTTGCCATAAATGTCAAGTCTATACTGACAAGGTACATATTCCTCCTGTTCCTCTCAACGTTCTAACAGCTCCTTGGCCATTCGCAATGTGGGGAATCGACATGATTAGAGAGATCAAGACTACAACATCCAATGGACATCGCTTCATCTTGGTTGCTATCGATTATTTTACCAAGTGGGTCGAAGCAGCCTCCTACGCCTCTGTTACAAAGAATATGGTTTCCCGCTTCATTAAGCAGAACCTCATATGCCGGTATGGTATCCCCGACAGGATTATCACGGACAACGGTACAAATTTGAACAACATTGTGATCACCACTCTGTGCGAGCAGTTCAAGATTCAACATCACAATTCATCTCCCTATCGGCCAAAGATGAACGGTGTTGTGGAATCTGCGAACAAAAATATCAAGAAGATCATTAAAAAGATGACAGTCACCTACAAGTACTGGCATGAGATGTTACTGTTTGCTCTGCACTGATATCGTACCACGGCGTGTACTTCAACTGGGGCAACCCCCTTTTCTTTGGTATACGGCATGGAGGTTGTCTTTCCTATGGAAGTTCAGATTCCTTCCTTAAGGATCATGAAGGATACTGGTTTAAGTGAGGACGATTGGATTCATACTCGGCTTGATCAAATTAATTTGATCGACAAGAAGCGACTTACTACTGTTTGTCATGGTCAAGCGTATCAAAAATGGATGATCAAGGCTTTCAACAAGAAAGTCAGACGTCAGGTATATCAAGTCAGAGATCTTGTAATCAAGCGGATCATCTTGCCGCAAAGTGACCTTAGGGGAAAATGGACTCCTACTTACGAAGGACCATTTGTGATCAAGAACATCTTTTCTGGTGGGGCAATGATTCTGACCACCATGGATGGCGACGACTTGCCGCACTCTGCCAACGCAGACATAGTCAAAAGATACTACGCATAAACGACCCGACAAGTTCAAAACCTGAAAGGGAGACTTGGGCAAATATGGGCATCCCGGTGAATCGAAAACCCGAAAGGGTGGTTCAGGAAAAATTTAGGGATAAACAAAAAAATCCGTACACCCGAAAAGTTGAAAACCCGAAAGGGCGACTTAGGTAAAAAAGGGTTTCCCGGTGGATCGAAAACCCGAAAGTGCGATTCAGGCAAAAGTTAGGGAATTAAAGCGTATGAATATGTCTCGTCGGATCACTTTAAGGACAATCTCTTCACGGACAAGCTCCAAGCTTCTGATCAATCCAATCATCCGCAGACGAAGCAACGAATGGACAAAGACACTCAGAGTTGTGAAGGCTATAGCAGAATGGGAACCCCATGGAATTGTTACACATAGCCATCCTTCTTTGTATAAAATGTTTCTCAATGTTACGACATCATTCTCTTACTAGGATGTCTGTCTCCTTTGTACAAAGATACTTACAAAAGTTAATACAAAAATACTTCAAAGTGCAGAAATTTGCTTGCCTTTCTTTTCTTTTTACACTTATGTTTTATTTGACAACGTCCAATGATTTGTTAAATGAGCATATGCATTTTGAATATAATCACTGCTTACAAATAAAATGAAATGAGAGAGGATAATTACTGGTGGGTTGAAAGGGTAGGAAGATGTCCTTGTGCTATTCCAGAAGAAATCCCCTGCAGTAGGTCATTCAGATCCTCAACAAAGCTAAAAACTTGGAGTATATATCCCTAGCGGAGTTAAATTTCAAGAACCCCAGCGGAGCCAGTGTATTATAAACTTTATTCCCCAGCGTTGTTAAGTTTCAAAGTTCCCATCAGAGTTAAGTCTCCAAACTCCCGATCCCCAGTGGAGCCCGAAAACCCTGAAATACATATCCCCAGCGGAGCTAGAATATTCTAAACCTTCTTCCCCAGCGAAGTCAAATTTCTAACTATCAATCCCCAGCAGGAACTAATCAGCTTTCCCCAACTTCCCCAGCAGGTTATCTTAAAAGTCTGAGAATCAACTAGATAATAGTTAACTTCTTGTCTTATCCCCGACTAGGATGATGCCCCAGTAGATTGGCGTACAACCCAAGCTTCTGATTTCTCCGGCAGAGTAAACACTCTCCCTACAGTGTTATTCCCCAACAAAACGAAGATTCTAGTTCTTGTTTCTCCATTTAAAGCCTCCCAGGTTTTAATTCCCCAGTAAAGGTCGTCGGAGTTTTCCTTATTTCCCAGGAAAGTCATGAAGGATTCTCATTCCCCGCAGAAGTTGTCAAAGCTCTTGTTAAATCCCCACAAGTCACCAAAGATCTTTAATCCCCAAGCAGTGGTCCTATGATTTCTCATTCTCAATCATCTAAGATTTTTGGAATCCCCAGCATCGATCAAGGATTTACTTTCCCCGACAACAGTCAAAGATTTCATTATCTCCAGTTATCAAGGATTTATTTTCCTCAGCAAGACAACTAATCAGCTTACATGCACACCTATTACATTCATATATCATAAACATTAATGAAACATATTTTATTGCATCATACATATCATACAACATAACTTCGTGTTTTAGCTAACATTTTACCCTTTTCAGGATAAGATTAAAAAGCTATTGTTCAACAAATATTCAGAGATTTCAGATACAGTATGGATACACCCCAGACACGGCGGTCATTCTATCACTCATTCAAAATTTCAAGCTAAGATACAGTGTGGGTACACCCCCGACACGGCGGTCATTCTGCTACTTATTCAAACTCCAGCAATCAGATACATACTAGATACGCTCCAGACACGGAAGCCATTCTATTTCTCATTCAGATTCAACTATAAACTTCAAGTTCAGATACACTCCAGACACGGAAGTCATTCTGTCACTTGTCTGGATCCCAGTTACAGTACGGATATACTCCAGACACGGAAGACATTCTGCTACTCATACAGACTCAACTTCAGATGCATTCCAAGATACGCTCCAGACACGGTTGCCATTCTGCCACTCATCCAGAACTTATCCCCAACACCTAGATGCTCCATACACAGATATTTCTCTGTTACCCATTCAGAATACAGATGCACTCCAGACACGGCAGTCACTCTGATATTCATTCGAGAATCAAATACAGTTACAGCTCGGATACGCTCTAAACCCAGACGCCATTCCCTTTCTCATACAAACTCAATCTTTATATACAACTCAGATACGTTCCAAATACGGATACCATTATGATGTTCATTCTACTGATTTTCAACAAAAAAATCTTAGATGGCTTCTTTAAGCCCATCTCCAGCAAGATTCTACCATCTCCAAATGGCATCTTTAAGCCCATTCCCTTAACAATATTTTGACGAGTGCAAATTTACGGGCACTCTAGTGTCCAATCCTCTTTTACCTTCGAGTCACGAAAAGCAAACTTGCCAATCTAACTCTTCAGGTTCAAGAAGATTGAACATGGGAAACTGTTGTACCCAAAAATTTTCCCTCTCATTTTATCAAAATTTCTCATCACAAGGCTCTTGGAACTCAAGACCAAGCTAGGGTTTGCTCTACTCAAGACACCTCCTTGCACTGTTGACCTAAATTAGGGTTTGAGTTTGCACAAGGATTTTTGGACCTTCAATTCCCAAATTGACTTTCATACTTCTTTTTGGACTCATAAGTTTGTCCATACCAAGTTTCAAGCCTTGAATCAAATTTTTTGCCCAGTCAATTAGACAGTTGACCTAGAAATCAACTGTATTGGGGAAAAAGTCATTTGTGGCCAATTTACAGTCAAACCTCATGAATTTTGACCCACATCAACATTATGAACTCATATGAACCATTTGATCAAGTTTGGACCACAATTCCACAAGAAATTTGATCAGATCACCAAAAGGGCAAAATGGTCATTTTTAGGGTTTTAATTGAACAAAGGCAATTTTTGACTGTTTGACTTAGCCAATGGCAAATTAAGCTCAACCATGGACTCAAGGACTCAATGGAATCATCTTGACTTATTCAACAAGTTCAAAAGATCTCAAATGCATAGGATTGACAGATGAATTTTTCAGTCAACTGATCAAAATTTGACTATACACTGAAAAGTCAAACTTTGACTTTTTGGTCAAAATCAAGTGCCAAGGGTCATTTTTCATCAAGATGTGTCAAATTATGAAACATGTTCATCAAGAAACCCAAAATTAAAAATTAGGGTTTGAAATTGAAAATTTTCATAACTTAGATGAAAATGGATTCAAACAAAACTTACAACATGAAAGTTGTAGTCCTCCACAAATTCTATAACTTTGATTCACAAAGTTTTCTCAAAAGAAGCTTGGATCTCAAGTTATGATTTTTGGAACAAGGGTCCCTAAAACTTTTAACTTAGTGAAATTTTGCCCTAGTTTAGGCAGGATTTTGACCTATCTTCTTGGCCATTTTTCACATAGTTCCACTTGGAATCTCAACTTGCATTTCAAAAATGTATTATGGAGCATGTTGCAAGCTTTCCAAATTGTCAAAGAACTCCTTAAACACATTTGTGGTTAGGGAGAATCGAAGGCTTGAAGTTGGCAAAAACTCACTTTGTATCCATGGCAAATACATGTTCACTCAAGTGGCATTTTCAAACCAGCATGCTTTGTACTTGTTTGCAGGCCTCTAAACCAATTCACACTCCTTAATTAAATGCAAATCCACTGAGCTAATGCATTATCTTGGCCATTTGGACATTGCACACAAAACTAATCCTTAATTAGAAAAAGGTACATTTCTGTTTTGGAAAAGGTATACTTTATGTTAAAACATGACCTTTGAAGCATAGGGCCAAGATCTCAAAAGCCAAATCAAATCCACAAATTGCAAGTATCAAGAGGATTGTATGAAGCATAATAGAGGGCTGGTACAGGCCTGTGAGGGAGGGGACACATTCATGCTTCACAAAGAAGAAAACTTGCAAAATCCTCCCAACTTGAGAACCAACCATTGTTAGCTTACACAAACATTGCAAATATATTTCACACAACCCTTTGAGCCATAAACACAAATGCTTGAGCCCCAAAACCTCCCGTAGCCAGAAATCACCTTCTTTTGGCAAAACAGGGCAGGTGCTGCAACTTGAGTGCCACAGCTCATTTGGCTCGTGCGTTTTGCTCCTTTTTGCTTCAAACACCTTCCATTCAACTCATTCAAGTTGTCCCAAACCTCCATTGCCAACTGTAACTCCATTTACAGTGTTCACCATTTTCATTTCAAGCTTGTGCAGGTTGAGTTCTAGGAGCTGATTCAGGGACATTCAAGGCAAGCTAGCTATTGGAAAAGATCAAGTGAAGTTCAAGCAAGCTACCAAACACCTCAAAACTTGTTGAGAAGCCCTGCATTGTCCAACTTGAATCCAACTGAAATAGGTTTTTCATCACTTTCTATCTCTCTATTTAGGAACATTTAGCCTTAGGTTTGTGAATGAAAAATGTAGTATTCAATGCCATGAAGCTGTACATATGCTCAGTTTTCATTTATATTAAGTGTGCTAGGAGAATTTCACCCATGAACATGCTGAAAAAGTTAGGTCATATGTTAGGTCCAGAGAAATTCTCTCTGGTCTTTGAGAGTTAAGATTAATGCTTTATATGGTTAGAATCGTGTTGAAATTCTCTACAAGTTTTGTGTTATGTGCTTTTGCAATGGAGCTCGTATGCAGGATATCCATTTTGAACCAGGCGCGCGCGCGTTGTACAAAGTCTGGAGGAAGAAGATGAAGACTTGGGCTGGGCCTGGTCTGCTTGCTTCTCACACCTCCCTTTTTCAGTTTTACACCTCCTGGCCCAATTTCTTATATTTTTGCATTTTTGAATTTTTGTTTTCTTTTCTGACTTTGTTATTTTATTTTCAAACATAAAAAATGCTTAAAAAATATTTTCATAATTTTTTACATTTATTTGGCATTTTATTTTTATTTTTCTAATATTAAAGGCTTTTAAATACATTTATAATTTATTTAAAACTTGAAAATAATGTAAATGATACTTTTATTTTTATTTTTTATTTTTATTCACACTGAAAATATTAATTAAAATATAATTTATCTTTGTACATATTTTATTTTATATATACTTTCATTTTATTAAATACTTAGAATAAAAATACAAAAATATTACATTTTTATTTTTATTATTATTTATACTAAAAAATACCCTTTTTAAGTATATTTCATTTTTGTACATAAATAATATATAGTATTTATTTTTTAGGGTTTACCCCTTAAATAAATAAAATCAATCTTTTTTATATATTTATTTCTTTATACTAACTTTTTACATTGAAAATACTTTGCATACATAAACAAATAAAAACTTCCTTTTGCCTAATACATTTTATTTAATATTTATTTATTTTGTTTATTTAAATATTGCACATTTAAATATTGATGCATTGTAAATTTAATTTGGATGATAGTAACCAGGGTTTATATTTCTTGTCAAATACCCCCTATTCAAAAATTGTACCCCCATCCCCATAATCATGTTGTAACAGCTTAGAATTTAAATTCTCGCACTTTTACGCTTTCAATTATGCCATGATTAGATAATTAGGGTTTGTATGCAAAATTAAAATCAACAAATAGTTTGACCTAATCAAAGACAAAAATGCATGAAAATCAAACACAATGCACACTTGCACCCCTAGGGTTACAATCCACTTGTTGCCTTCAAAAATGGGCCATGGTATGCATGTTGGGTATTTTGGCAAAACAAAAACAAAACGAAAGATCATAGTCCCTCGATGACGCTATCTTGGTTGCCTAAACAAAAATGATCAAGTCCCTCAAAAATTTGCCAAAATACTTACCATAATTGCTATCATGGTCTATACGATGACCCGCGACTGTCCTGTTTAACATCCTAACACAAGGTTGCTCACCAAATGCAATGGTGAAACAACATTGTCAAAAGGGTTAAAAACATAAGAAAGACATTTGAGTAAATTAGGGTAGATATCTCTTAGTTAGTTGATCAAAAGCTTGCAAAAACATCCTTGCTATTTTCAAACACACTTCACAACACAATTTCAAAACATTATCCAAATCAAAATTTCAAACATTGAAATCTTTTCAAAAGACAAAAACACCTTTGTATACATTCAAGCAAGAATCATTACAAAGGTTGCCACAACGATGGCCTCTTTTCAAAACATCTTTCAAAACCACACACAAAGCACCATTTCAAACAATTGAAAAGCAAAAGCAAGTGATCTAAACAAGTAACTAAGAGCCCATGGATAACCATGGATGAAAAGGGTGCTTGCACCTTCCCTTTTCATAATCTACTCCCCGAACCCAAGAAAACATCTCAAAGGTCTTTCCTGTGCTTTTTGACCTTTCCTTAGGATAAAATAAAAAGTCGATGGCGACTCTTGCTAAACCGCACAATTGCAAACACAAACGTAAAACCTCAAGTCAGTTCTCCCACCGTATCACACTTATTTACCAGCATTATAAAATATAACAGGAAAAGTAAAGTGCAGAATATAAAGACCTAAGCTATTACAGGGCTTTGGGACAATTACATAAGTAGGAAAATGCGGGAAATAAAACCTACGTTATTACATCCTGGGAGCAGTTACATAACAGAGAAAAAGTGAGAGAAAATAAATCTAAGCTATTACAATTAAAGAGTGCAACCTATATACTTTTCTAAGAAAATAAAAAGCAAAAAGAAATAAGAAAATGTTTAGAAAAATGTTTGAATGTTATAAAACCTAAGTTTGTATTTTTGTATTTTTATAGAAAATAATTTAAATGATAATAGTAATTAAAACCTAAATTCTAATTAATTTTAATATTTAATAAAATATTAATTAGCCTAATTAATTAATAAATAAAAAATATGTCAAAAATTGATTATTGATTAAAAGAACCCTAATTCTAATTAATTTTAATATTAAGAAAAATGTTAATTCATTTAATATATGATGAAAATAAAATATTAGTTAAAAAAACCTAATCCTAATTTATTAGTAACAAATTAAATTTATTTTATTAATTGGTTAATTAAAAAAATAGGGTTAGAAAAGAGAAAAAGGAAATAAATTAGGTTAAGAGAAAAATAGAAAGAAAAAAACTGCACGGGGTTGGTGTTGAACCCACGCCCTCCTTGCTTTTTACTGCATCACTTGCCACTAAGCCCGACACTCGTTGTTGTTTGAGAATAGACGCTGCATAATATATGTGAAACATGCATTAATTCATCTCAGGAACACAGTAGAATTGTTAATTTCAATCAAAGCATCATGAATATTAAAATATGAATGTTACAAAAAAAACATGAAACTAGCGATACATGGAAGTGGTTGTTTTGCTCTTGGAATTGCTTAGAAAATAACTTGGATCAACTCCTTTGATCCTCAGGAAGCGATTGCTGGATTTGGTTTGGACTGAAACTGCTTTGAATATGGAATTCGATAACTCATTTTTTCTTGATTTTTTGTGATTTCTCGAGACTTCCTTTGGAGGAAATTTCATGATCTTGATGGTCTAAATGTGTTCTCTATTTATAGGCCATGAATTAGGTTAACAAACAGAATCAAATCTTTGTATTTCATGACAAAAATATTTGATTTGATTTTTTTGCATGGAAACATATCTATTTGAGCTCAATCTTGTGCCAAATCAAATCTTCATGTTCCCTCACGATTTTTTAGCATGATTATGTGATATTGGACTCATGATTTGTTTCAAAATAGATCCCCACACCTTGTATCGTTTATTTGATATTTTATTTAATTTATTTTTCTTTTAAATGAATAAAAATCAAAATAAAAAGAAATAAAAACCATAAAAATGAATGGATTTAGTAGTCTATTATAAGGTCAGAAACACATTTGGACCTTGGAAGATAAGCTTATTAGCCCAAAAATTCAAGTTTGCCCAATTTGGGTTTCATGCATTTTCTCAAAATTGCCCAACTTGTGCAACTCATAACTCTCTTAATTTTTATAATATGAAGATGAACTTGGACTATTTTGGAAAGCTCAAGATGTCCCCTACAACTCTTATGTTTATAATTTTTTCATTTGAAGCCTTTATCTTGATGTAAATTGCTTTGACAAAAAGTGTCTTTTTGTTGACTTTTAAAATGACCTATAATGTTTTGGCTCATATCTCTCAAATGAAGCATTTTTTTCCCTGGAGCTTAAAGATACTAAGTTGTAAAGAATTGAATTTAGTTCAAAATGAGCTTGGGTTGAGAATTTTCTGATGAAGCACGTGAAAGTTATGCTTGGTCAAAGTTCAGTTGACTTCTCCTAAAGAAAACCCTAATTTACTAACTTTTGACTTTTGATGAATCTTGAGTTTTCTTGATGAATCAAGATCAACTTTTGATTAAAAGATGAATGTGGCTTCAAAATCATGATGTTGACCAAAAATCTTGAGGTTTGACTGTATGTTGACCAAGTTGACTTTTTACCCAATACAATTGATTTTCAATCATTTGAATAATTGACTGGGCAAATTTTTGATGTAAGGCTTGAAACTTGATATAAGGATTCTTTGAAGCATATGAGAAACCATGAAATCCACTTAGGGCATTATAAGTCCAATTTTCTCTGAGAAAACCAAAACCCTAATTGTAGGCCATTGCTTAGGAGGAGGGTTCATCTGATCAATTCTTGAGTAGTCTTGGGTACTTGAGCACCTTGAATCAATTTGTCTTTGAAAAATGAAAGGGAAAATTTTAGGGCATAACAACTGCCCCTGTTCAATCTTCTTTAACCTGAGGAGCTAGACTGGCATGCTTGCCTTCCGGGATCTGAAGGTGGAAGAGGATTGAACACTTAAGTACCTAGAAATTTTCACTCACATGTGTACGAAGTAACACTTATTGGTTGATTGTATTGCTTGAATGAGCTTAGAGATGCCATTTTTAGAGGTGATAGTGTGTCGCTGGAGACGGGCCTAAAGATGTCATCCAAAGTAACTGCTAATAGGAGTATTAGAATGAGTCCACACTTGATTATATCTTGGAGAATGCTTTTCAGGATTCATGCTCTGAAGGGGAAATGCTTTTTAGAACGAAGCACTAAAGGAGATTCTTTTCAGAATAAAGTGGTGAAGGAGAAATGCGTTTCATAACTCTTCTGAAGGAAATTCTTGTCAGAACTCGGTCTCTGGGGGAAATGCTTTTCAGGGTTCCATCTCTGAAGGGGATATGCTTTTCAGAACAAAGCGCTGAAGGAGATGCTTTTAAGAATAAAACTTCTGAAGGAGATTCTTTTCAGAATGAAGTGCTGAAGGGGAACTGTGTTTCAGAACTCCTCTGAAGGAAATGCTTTCCAGAACTCGGTCTCTGGGGGGAAATGCTTTTCAGGGATCCATCTGTGAAGGGGATATGCTTTTCAAAATGAAGCGCTGAAGGAGATGCTTTTCAGAATAAAAATTCTGAAGGAGATGCTTTTCAGAATGAAGTGCTGAAGGGGAAATGCATTTCAGAACTCCTCTGAAGGAAATGCTCGCTAGAACTCGATCTATAAGGGAAATGGTTTTCAGGGTTCCATCTGTAAAGGGGAGACGCTTTTCAGAATGAAGCGCTGAAGGAGATGATTTTTAGAATAAAACTTCTGAAGGAGATGCTTTTCATAATGAAATGTTGAAGGGGAAATGCATTTCAGAACTCCTATGAAGGAAATGCTTGCTAGAACTCGACCTCTGGTGGAAATTCTTTTCAGGGTTCCATCTCTGAAGTGGACATGCTTTTTAGAATGAAGCGCTGAAGGAGATGCTTTTCAGAATAAAAATTCTGAAGGAAATTCTTTTCAGAATTCAGTCTCTGAAGGAAATAATTTGTTCGTGTAGATAGTCACCCAGTGCTATTTCAGGAATTGATCTACAAACTATCTGATAAATTGCTGATAATATTTGTCTGTTTGCTAACTTAACCTGAAAATACAAAGTTAGCTTAATTTAATATGATGTATAAATTCATTATGTATTAACGCTCTTGAAATAAATGAGGGAAATATATGCGTTTCGTATGCATATGTTATGATATTTTGTAAATGGTGTATGGATGCAATATGTCGTTGAAGCGTATCGATAGCTTCGTGTAACAATTCTAGATGGGGAAAATAAATCCCTGATTGTTGCTTGGGATGAATAAAGTAATTCTTCAATTTTGTTTAGAGTGCCTTTACTCATGATTTCTTCTTTCCATTTGAGGACATGCCGCTGGGGATTTTCGATTTCTTCCTAGGGATAAAAGCATTCAAGGAGAGTCGGTCGTTCATCATTCTTTAAAGGATTTGATTCTTATATACCCTAACTGGGGATACAAGGAGATGAAAAATCCTCGGATACACTATTTGACTAGGTTTCAGATATGAGTATTACCTCTTATGGGGAAGATAACATTGAATGATATCTGGCCGGAGAAGAGAATCTTGTCGGGGAATTGCAATATCAGAGAAATAAACTCTGTTGGGGAAATAAACCATGTAGATTGTGTTGAGGAAATAATCTTTGATGAGGATTGGAAATTTATAGGATGCGCCGAGGAAGTTTTCTTCGTATGCTGGGGAAATGATCAAACTTCCTTATCTTCTAGGGGACCTATTGGGGAAGATGGTCATGTTAAGCTATCCATCAGGGATATGAAGGTGAACTACATGAAGATGCCCGAATTTCTGTCTGAGGGTATATTAGATTTGTTGGGGAATATATCTTTGTTTGGGATGAGCTTGTGAAGATAGCTCTGTAGAGATAGTTCCATGGAGATTTCTCTGTGGGAGGATTTATGGATAACTTGAACATTATACCAACTCCTAGAGTCTTTAGTAAATGCAAATTAGAGTGATAAATCTTCTGTTGATAAACAAGTGATGAGATAACGGGACATAGTCGTACGCTTTAATCCGTCACTTTTTCCTGCACTGCCTTTTCAGATTTTCAATCCACCGAGATACCATTTTTTGCCCAAGCCGCCTTTTTAGGTTTCCGACTTGCCGGTTGAATATATATATATATATATATATATATATATATATATATATATATATATATATATATATATATATATATATATATATATATATATATATATGTATCCCTAATTTTTTTCCGTACCCTTATGGTTTTCCGGGATGCACTTATTTTTGCCTAGGCCTGTCAACCTAGCGAGCCTCTTTTATGCGTAGTATGTTTTACTATGTCCGCGTTCACAAGGTGCAGAGAATTTTCACTGTCCATGGTAGTAAGTGTTGTAGCACTTCCAGAAAATATTTTTCTTGATCATACATGGCCCTTTGTATACGGGAGTCCATTTCCCCCTGGGATTAGTCTGGTGCACCCGATGCTTGAAGTTATTGATCAATCATTGATTGCTAACTTTTTGATAGTCTTGACTTTCCTCGGTATTTTTCTAAGAACTATCACAGAAGAATGTAACTGTCTGATACTACTGCCATAGACAAGTAATTTGGTGATACCGAAGATTCAATTTCTGTAGTGGCTTTTGCAAAAACTCATGATCAATGTACCATGTCTCAAGTGATTCAGATGTAGACCTGCCCCGGCTATTCAACACTTTTGAGAGATTCTTTGAATCTTGACTTGACTGCCACAGATGAGTTAGACAATAACATGTCATGCCCCTTGATTTATAACCAATTGGATCCATGAAAGGCATGTTACTGGAAATGTCTTTCTCTTTGACACATCATCTGAAGTAATTCTGCTCGTTGGAAGGATTTTCATTCATTGAATATTCGTCATGCGAATTTATCCATTGTCAAACACTTAGTTATATGCAAACAGTGATACTGAAATGCAAAGCTTATGTATGTCTTGAAGTTTAAAAATTCATTTTTTAGTGAGGACTTTTATAGTAAGCCTTACAGGAGTCAAGATACCTTTTTTTAACAGTATGCTTTCGAACTAACCCATGATTCAGTTAGGACTTTTAAGGGTTGTAACGTGGCCTAGTTCACGGTTTAAGAAACAAAGGATCAAGGCTCAAAGTTTATTTGTACCCGACCCATTCTCCATGATGTTCCTCAGTCCTATACTCAATTAATTATTCATTTAGGTTCCAATAGAGTTTAGAAGTATGGAACAAATATTTTGGTGATGGTTTCAAAATCGGGATTTTATTTGGGAAGGCATTCATTTTTCTTGTAACATCTTTCTTTTGTTGAGAATTTGTTGCGACCTCTTTTTGACTTTATTATCCCTAACTTCTGCCTAAACTGTTTCGTTTAAGATTACAGCCAGCGGGATGCCCCTATTTTTTCTTAAGTCTCCTTCATAGGTTTTGACTTAGCGAGCTTTTCTTTTGAAAAATAATAACTGCCTGAGTCAATGTTTATGGGGAACCATCATCAATTTTCGATTTATAAAAGTATCTTCGACACTAGTCATCGTGTACAAAGGTAAAGCTTGTGAATGCATAATTGATTTGACTGAGAATTTACCCTCCCCCAGGTAATGTTCAAGGGTTTTAATTTGCACGAAAAAGAAAACTCCTACTTCTTATGCTCAAAGGGGTTGACTAGGGATTAACTTCCTTATATCTCCACTGTTTAGGAATTAAAGCAATGCCTTTACATCGTCAGCAAAGTCTGTTCAAAAGCATACTGTAGGAGATTATGGTATTGTTTTCGTCATCCTCCCTCTAAAGGCTTATAGCTTTAAAGAGAGTTGGATATCACAAAAAGGAAGTAAGAAGCATAGTTTAAATATAGTGAAACAAAAGGATTAATTTAGGATAAACATATACAATGTATTAATGGCAAAAACTAAAGTTTTCCATGACAGTAATCGTTTGAACAAACAAAAGAAATTAAAAATAGAAATTCAAATGATCTTAAAGCTTCTCCTCCTGAACTTGTTACTTCAGATGGTGTGCTTTGCAGTTTCGATATTTGAGGGATAATTGAAAACTCAATCTGACCATCTTGTGTGAACTTGAAAACTCCTTCGTCAATCAGGTCCTAAATCTCATGTTGCAAATCCAAACAACTGTTAGTGTCATGTCCAGGACTGTTGGAGTGATATGCACACCTTGCATAAGGATCATAACTAGGAGAGGAAGTATTTGGATTTCGAGGAGGTTCTTTCAATGTAATAAGCTCCATCTTTAACATATGTTGCAATGCTTGAGACAATGACATGTTAATTTTGGAAAATTGTCTTTTGGGTGTATCCTGCTTATGTTGATTCCCCTGTTGTTGTTGGCGAGGTTGTTGTTGAGCTTGCCATGTAGTAACAATATGGGAAGACCCTTTTCCATTAATTGAAGGATTAACAATGTCAACCAAGTCAGTTTCCTATCTCATCGGAGGCTGGTTAATAATTGGATCTCCATTTTCTAGAAGTTCGCCCCATACGATTGTAACCGACCTGATGAAGCTTGTTGATGAGGATTCTCAACTCTTCTTTCTCCCGAGCTAAATTTTGGATAAGAGGTATCTGACCAATCATCTGGATTCTCATATCTACCATCTCAGCTTGTAGTTGTTCCAATTGGTCATCCTTGTTGTCTTTAGGATTCTTCTTGGTCATGTTATCGAAGAGGAGTGCTTTCAATCCTTCTTGCCCCTTAGCTAAGCTTAGGAACATCTCTTGTAACTGAGCATTCTGAGCCTGGATATCTTTGATTGTCTGTTCGAGAACCATTTTTTTCCTGAAATAAACAACGAGAAGATGAGAAACCTGTCTTTGGGAACCTGTTATGCAATGATATGCATGGCATGTAGATGCATATGCAATGTTTTCAAGGATCTTATGGGATTTAAAATTGAAATAGTATAAATTGAATCTAGTTGCAGCTTTGTTTGAAGAAATTTGAGTCTTCATCCTTGAACGTCCTTCTATAAGAATCAAGCTCACCATATCAAGTGGGTCATAGCCTCTGACTCAAGAGAATTTATTTTGATCTTGACGACATCTGGTTAGGAGTTTATTAATGAGGCCAGGAACACGTTTGCACCTTGAAAGATAAGTCCATTAGCCTAAAAATTCAAGTTTGCTCAATTTGGATTTCATGCATTTTCTCAAATTTTTTATCATATGAAGATGATCTTGGACTTTTTGGAAAGCTTAAGATGTCCCCTACAACACCCATGTTTATCATTTTTTTTCATTTGAAGCCTTTATCTTGACGTATAATTCGTTGACAAAAAGTGTCTTTTTGTTGACTTTTAAAATGACCTATAATGTTTTGGCCCATAGCTCTCAAATGAAGCATTTTTTGGCCTTGAGCTTAAAGAGACAAAGTTGTAAAGAGTTGAATTTACTTCAAAATGAGCTTTGTTTGATAATTTTCTGATGAATCACGTGAAAGTTATGTTTGGTCAAAGTTCAGTTGACTTCTCCTAAAGAAAACCCTAATTTAGTAACTTTTGACTTTTGATGAATCTTGAGTTTTCTTGATGAATCATGATCAACCTTTGATCAAAATATGAATGTGGCTTAAAAATATTGATATTGACAAAAAATCTTGAGGTTTGACTGTATGTTGACCATAATTGACTTTTTACCCAATACAGTTAATTTCAAATCATCTGAACAATTGACTGAGCAAATTTGTGATGTAAGGCTTGAAACTTGATATGAGGATTCTTTTAAGCATATGAGAAACCATGAAATCCACTTGGGGCATTAGAAGTCCAATTTCCTCTAAGAAAACCAAAACCCTAATTGTAGGTCATTGCTTAGGAGGAGGGTTCATCCGATCAATTCTCGAGTAGTCTTGAGTACTTGAGCACCTTGAATCAATTTGTCTTTGAAAAATGGGAGTGAAAATTTTGGGGTATAACAAAATCAAATCCAACAATATCAACTATTATTCTGGACGAGATCATATCAAATATCCAAGGATAGAAATTCCAGAATGACATTTCTATTTAAGGAGACTCTCACCTCATGTTTAAGTGTGTGCTCTTGGATTGCTTTTTTATGCTAGGGTTTTTTGTTGAGTATTTTGTTTGTTTTTTCTTGTACACCACACTATTGCTTCATTCATATCATAAGGCATCATAATTGGTTTGTTTAGTTGAGTTGTAATTCAACATTTCTCTAAGTTGTTTATTTTAGTTGATCACTTGGGATTAGTGACTGAGAGAAAGTCATAAAGGGTTCTCATATTTAGAGGGAGTCCTAAATAGAAAGACACTAGAGTAGAATTAATAAGATGGGAATTTAACAAGGGCATTCTTCATCCAAGAAACTTTCTACTAATTCTATAGAAGGGTGGATTTTCTTTCTTGGGTATGGATGCCCTCCAAATGTATGTGTTGTTATCATATTGTGTAAAACCTAGTTTAACAAGTTGTACAAGATATTTGGTATAACATATGACCCCTAAGGAATAAAATTTCATTCTTCTTCATCATCAGAGGATTCCATATCCTTGTCTACCCATGCATCATAAGGTTTCTTCTTCTTATAAGACTTTCTATATTTTTATTTTATTTTCCTTTTAGAATAGAGGACAATATGGTTTGATATGTCATTTCTTTCTGCAATTGTAACATGTTGGAACAAATATTGTATTTTCTTCATCTTTTCTTTTCTCTTCAGTTTGCCTTTTCTCATTCTTCATAAATATCTTATAGTTCTTCACTATGAGAGCCATTTCCCCATATGAGTCAGAGTCTTCAACTTTAAGTGCTAGTATTTTGCTTTTCTATTCTCCTTCTTCGTTTATGGAAAGTCTTTTGAGTTCCATTTCGTGTTCCCACAATTTATCTAAGATAGAATGTGTGGCCATAGTTTCCAAATCCTTTAATTCATAAATCCAAGTGAATTTGGGATGCCAACTATAGTTAAAGCATCTAAGAATTTATGACTAAATCCTCATTTGAGAATGTTTTCCCCTGAGTTATCGTATGACTCACGATGTGGGTAAATCGTGTTTTCATTTTACTTATGTCTCTTCAGGTTTCATTCTGAAGAGTTCATACTCATGGATTAATGTACCTAAACTTCCCCTCTTTACCTTAGTATTTCCTTCATGGGTAATTTGGAGGATGTCCCACATTTCATTAGCAGTTTCACAGTGAGAAACCTGTAAGAATTCATCAAGACCGAGAACAGTAGTGATGATATTCTTTGCTTTCAAACCACGTTATACATGCTCTTTATCTTCTTTGGACCAATACTTTTTAGTTTTTCTACTACAACACCAATAACTTCATGTGTATTGACAAATGGTCCTTCTTTCATAGCCTTCCAAATACCATAGTTCATCCATTCTATGAAAAACATTTATCTTCTCTTTCCAGAAACTACATCCTTATTCATTGAGGATGGAGGTTTGTTTAGTAAGTAAATTAAAAACATTTTTCCTTCTGAGAAGATTAAACATTTTTCAAGCACAAGATGGAGAGGGGGTGGATTGTGGTATTTAAAATTCGTAATTTATTTTGTACCTTTCTCTATAAAGATCATATTAGTAATTTTGGTTGAGTAATTAGTAGCGTAAATAAAATATTGAAATTAAATTACATAAATTAAAATAATAGGGTTATAGAAATTACACCAAAGATTTATACATGTTTCGTCGAACATTGGCCTAGTCAATGTCCCCAAGAGGTCTTATTGAGATTTTAACTATAAACATTGAGTTTTTGAAGGATATCTCCCTGAACCTTAATACAATTTGTTCTTGATATTTTACAGGCTTATCCCCAACTAATGACAACTTTTACCTTAGACTATGCTAATGAACCATTTAGAGATTTATGGATAGCCAAAACAAAGCTTTTTCCGGCAAAGCTTAAGAAACCAAATACATAGATTTTATGTCATGTTTATCTCAAGAACCAAACTCGACCTATTAAGAATATTGCACCCTTAATAATATAAATGAACAACATGACCATTTACAAGAATTACCTCCTCACAAGAAAAGCTTCACTTACTAGGAATAAGGAAATATGAAGTGAAAGAAAATATATTCTAGAGAGATGGAGAAGGATATTAGAGAGATAAATTCTAAAGAAATGTGAAAATATTGGAAAGTGGCGTGTTTTGAAGTGAGGGCATGCCTCCCTTATATAGTAGTTTGAAAGCCCATAAATGAAAATAATTCATGGGCCAAATCAATGATCTAATCGTTTGGTAAAAATATTTAATCGATTAGCCAACTCATTTATAATCGATTAGCAAGCCGAAATAGGAAATTTTGGATATAGAGTTATTGCAAGTCATTAATGTGATGCCCTTAATGTTTAGGTAATCGGTTATCACTCTTCCAATTGATTTTCATAATGCTCCAATCGATTGGATTTCTTAGAAAAGTTTTGCCAATCAATTGGCACAACTTACTAATTGGTTGGTTATTTAAAAAATAGTTTGAAAAAAGTTTGGATAAATTTTTAATCACTTGGCTCTGGTTATAGAAGATAAAAAATATGAAAGATATTTTAGTTGTGTGTCTGAGTTTCCTTAGTAATTTTAAGATATTTCCTTACTTTTACAATACTCAATTCACTCAAACAGATAGACATACATGACTTGGCGAGCTTAACACCTTTCTCAAAAACGTCAATACTTTTCCTTAATATTTTCTGATTAAACATGTACTTTGATCTTGAGTCCTTTTGTTAATGAGTCATAAGATGCTTTCTTTTATTATACTATCATCATTGAGGTTGAAAGTTATTTCCAAGCATTATATCACCAAAACATCAGATGGATCGTTTGTAAAGCTTTTATCTTGATAACATGCAAGCACATAGATCCGTATAATCTAGAGGTCTTCCCTATACATGCCTAAACCACCTAAGTTTATTTTCCACCATCTTCTTTACTATATATGCTTCCTCAACACTCTCTTTAATATTTTTATTTTTAATCCTATCATGTCTAATTTTACCATACATCTAACACAATATCCTCATCTCTAGTACACTTACTTTATCCCCATGTTGATTCTTAACTGTCCAAAATATTGTCTCGTACAACATTGCTAGTCTTACTGTATTCCAATAAAACATTCACTTCATATTGAGTGGTACCTTTACGCACATAAAATCCCTGAAGCCCTCCTCTATTTCAGCCACCCAAATTGAATTGATGGATCACATATCCTTCTATTTCTCCATCATTTTGTATTACGAACATAAGATATTTAAACTATGTGACTTGAAGGATGATATGATCTCCGAATTTCAACTTTAGGTTAGAAACAAATATTATTTTATTAATCTTACATTCTTTATACTCCATCTTACTTCTATTTCTAGGAAAAAACCACATGTTTCTAAAGCTAGTCTCCAATCTCTCATTTAAATCCTCCTTCAACTCTCCAAGTAGATCATCTGCAAAAAGCTTGCATTTTAGTGCTAGCTACTGGAGGTGTTATGTGAGTGCATCTAAAACTAAGGTAAAAGGTAGGTGCTTAAGGTTGAACCTCGATGCAAACCTATTTTAATGGTGAAATCATATATCTATCCATCATGTGTCCACACACTAGTCGATACCCCTTCATACATATCCTGGATAACTTGAATATATGCAATCCTAACCCCTTTATTCTTTAGATTTCTCCATAAAACATCTCTACACACTCTATCATACTTCTTTACCAAGTCAATAAAAATTAAATTCAAGTCTTGTTGGTCAATTCAATACTGCTCTATTACATGTTGTAGTAGATGGAACACTTCCATGATCGACCTTCCAAGCATAAAACTAAATTTATTCTTAGTGAATTGAGTCTCTTTTCTTAGTTCCCATTTAATCACGCTTTCCCATAACTTAATGGCACCACTCATAAATTTAATCCCCCTATAGGTTGTATAATTTTGTATATCTCTCTTGTTCTTTTATATTGGAACTAAAGTGTTTAGTCTCCATTCATCTTAAATTTTCTTTGATCTCATAATTTTATTAAATATCTTGGAAAGCCACTCAATACCTCTATATCCAAGAATTTTCCCCACATCAATAGGTATGTTATTTGGCCCAACTACT
Source organism: Vicia faba (assembly GCA_948472305.1). Lineage (NCBI taxonomy): Eukaryota > Viridiplantae > Streptophyta > Magnoliopsida > Fabales > Fabaceae > Vicia > Vicia faba. The sequence goes on along the minus strand of OX451735.1, from coordinate 1,492,234,398 downwards.
TTACTGATACTCATCCTTTTCAACACTTCCTTTACCTTTTCTTTCTAAGTCTGATGGTAGTAATTCTAGTTTTGAACCTCTTCTCTAATGTTGAGGTTGCTAAAGTTTGTTGATGTATCATATCCTTCATTAAATAAATTGTAGAAATATATCTTCCACCTATCCTTTATATATTTTAACTAAAACAAGATTCCGCCTTATTCATCATTAACACACTTTTCTTGATCCAAATTTCTTGTTTTTCTTTCTCTTCCCTTAGTAAGGCGATATCTAAATTTGTATCCCTCCTTGGTGTCATACTCCAAATTTGTCCTACTCTTTCATCAAATGAACTAGCTCATGTATTTCACATTCCCCGTATGCATTATCTTTCCATTAGGTCATTTAACACATTATGCATCAATAACTTGACATGGAATCAAGGAACTTGAAGATTTATGTTTTCTCAATGCTTTAAGGCTTTTACTTCACTAAAGCTTGAATCAACGGGTTCCTTCATCAATCATGGTTTATGGAGTTAGATTTTGGATTCATGATCATTGTACCCCTGTTTTGAATAAAGCTACAAGGTTATCCTTTATCAAGATTCATCAAAGGCAAGTGGATTAGGGTTTTAGTTTGTTGTGTTTAGGTTTCATGAAGGATTCAATTGAGATTGTTATGAGTTAGGGGTTTTATCCTCTTCAATTTCTCAAGTCATTGTTTTATCATTATGCACCCAATGCAAGTGGATTAGGGCTCCTCATCTTTTATGTGTAAGTATGTTGATGTTCATCAATTGAGGTCCATTGGATTAGGGGTTTTCTTTGGTTCTACATGCTTCAAGTCTTATCTACATTTCCAAGGGGTTCCTCAAAGAATTCTTTTTGTTTGGAGATTATTGGTCATCAAGAATTATAGACATTAAGACATGATACGAGAGATAGGAAGCAAGAGGTTCCTTGGGCTCAAGACATCACTATTTGTTGATTGTCATGCAAGTTAATTTGGATTGAGAATGGTGTGGATTTGATAATTGAGCTAAGGTTTCATTGATTTGAAGATGATTTGAAGTATTCATTCAAGTGATGACTTAAGTTCAAAATTTGTTCAAAGTTGTAAAGATTTGGTTCATACAAGATTTAATGTTTTAGGTGGATTCCTTGGTATTCAAATAACAAAGGCATACTTAGTTATTTACCCATTCCAAGTTATCAAGGTTTAAGGCTTCATACAAAGTCATGATTCAAGGATCATCATCATTATTAATTCAATTATAAAAGTTTAAATCCTAAATTTCATCCATAATATCATTCATGTTTCCATTCATACATGTTCGTCATGGTTCAAGATTCGAGCATCGAAGCAAACTTCATTCATGTTTCATTCAAATTTTACAAGCTACAATATGTTCACCATCCTATTACATTTTGAAATATTACATAAAAAAGGTTACATAAAAAATGTCTTGAACCTAAGGTCACTAAGCTTCAAGATTTATCTTCACTCCATTTTGGTATCTAATCCATCAAAAGCCAAATGTTCAATGTAAACACCATGTTCAAAACCTTGCCAACAAGCTGCATAAACCATGCTTCATAAACCTGCCATGTAAACAGTCCAAAAATTTTAAAGCCTGCTCCAAAAATGCTCGTCAAAACTATGTCCTTGCTATACAAAAAAGCTACTGCATCAACCAAAACTGCTGCCACAATGGAGAAATCACGATCTCCAAACCAATTAAATACCAGTTGGAGCAATTAACAAAATTAGTTTACCATTCAATTAACCGAATCATGTTCTTGACATAAAAAAAATCAAAGCAGCCATGCATCAGTTCCTAACAATGTACAAAAATAAAACCCCAATACAAAAGCTCATAATCATGCACTTAATCCAAACTAAAAAAAACAATTCATTGAAAACCAATATAAAAAAACCAGTTAAATACCCATGAAAAAGTAAATATTCACAATAAACCTCATAAAATAGTCCATCAATTTACTTAATCTGAACTACTCAAAATTTCTAGATTTCTCTTCATCGAGAAGAGATACGTGTACCTGAATCATGATTTCTAGATTTCTCTTCATCTTCATCACACTTGAATCTCCATCGGAGCATCTCCGATAGGAAACTCTGAAACTCTCTCTTCACTTTGTCTTTCCACCTCTTTCTTATACGTACTTGAAATTCTGGCACACAGATACCAGATATTACGACACTGATATCAGATCAGTCACAACAACTAGAACAACTTGAAGAAAGTAAAGAACACTCTTCAAAGATAAACAATCAGCTCTTCTTGAAAGCTTATAGCTGAGGAACAAAGATAAATTGACACATAATTCACTCTTGCTTAAAAGCTTATGAGTGATTGAAAAATAAAAACTGAAACTCAGTCCAACTCTAATATCAAAGTGATAAGAGATTGGATCAAACTGAACAATGAACAAACTAAAAACCCTAAACCATTATCTCATGCTTACAACTTTTTTCAAGTGTTTTTAGGTTTATAAAGTCCTTATGAAAATAATCTTGCAAGCATGGGCTTGGAATCTTCACACATATCCAATATTCCAACTGCAAATCTTATGCAAAATCTTCTCCAGAAAAATAGGAACTAAATATAAAGTTTCCTAAAAAGTCTCCAATATCATTTTTATGAAACAAAAGTAATTTTACTATAGAACAAATGTTCCTAAAATAACCCTCCTAGGTCTACCACTATATGAGAACTAAAACCATATAGAATCTTATATTTTAAAAACAAATCTACCAATAAGTAAAACCTAAATTGCACTGTTGTTTTGGTATAACGTGTTATAACATCATGCTCAACATCTGTCTTCAGTAATGTCTGACCAACATGTTAAGATATCCGTCACAACATCTTGCTAAGATACATGTTTTAACAAAATTGCTGCCAATCATAAAACCACAAACTTAAAAGTACTTGTAGAGCATGAAGAGAGGAATCGAAGCTCTAACGATGTGAGCTCTAAAGCATGACCATGAGCATTTAATTTCTCTTTCAATATTTAGGGTTTTTGAGAATTTTGTTAGATTTTGAGTGAGTCATAGAGAATTGAAAGAAGATAGGTTCAGGATTGGACTCAAGGCATTAAAGTGGTTGGGGTGATGTGATTTTGAGGAGTTCTAGAGTCAAGCCACCGCGGGCGCCGCTGGTATGGTGGATGTATATTTGAACTTCTAAAATGAGGTTGAAGAGGAAGATGAGGGAAGTATTAGTTTAAAAACTCAAACACTAACTGAAAGGGACGTTGTTTCTTCATTACTCCTTTTTTTCTTTACTTTTTAATACATTTTTGTTATAGTTGTTAATACTGATTTGTTGCTTACATGCGTTAGGCCTCAATTTTTCCATAGCTCATACATTTGTTGACGCTACCCCACTCTGCTCCATCACACCACCTTTTGTTTGGTTCACTGAAAATTCATTGTGTTTAGATTTTAACCTATGAGCCTGGTTGTAACCCCAATTTCCCCCCTAATATCCCTCTATCACATCACATCAATCCAGTCACATCAAGATCACACTAGGGTTTGGATCTTCTCCTTATATTTATGTTTTACTAACGGGGAATCACCAAGCACCTTGACTTGTATTTTATGATTATCTGTGTTTTGTAATGGTTAACTTTTAACTAACAAATACAAGGAATGTTTGCCCTAATTGATGATGTTGTAGGTGAAAGCACAATACATTCCATCAAGTTGATCTATAGGTTCATGAGTTCATTACTGTTCCTTTCAACAAAGCTTCATTGAGGTTCAAGCTTCATTACTGAAGATATTTTGAAATAACATAATGACAAAGTCTATTATGACTCATCATGCCTCAAGTTGTCAAAAATAGTTCAATGGTACAAGGGTTGATTAAAGAAGTTTGACATAGTTGGACAAGTCTTTGTTTCCACTGATCAAAAGTGCATATCTCCTTCAATTCTCAAGATTTGGATGTGGTTATAGTTGCCATGATTTCTCCTTATCATCCTCAACAACTTCTATTTACATGAAAACAGTATTTGTGCAAGAAAGTTGATTAAAATTCCAAAGGTTTCCCAAAGTATTTTGTTGCTCTAGGAGCTAGGGTTTTGAACTTCAAAGGGGCATATCTTACCCATCTTTTGGTTTTTTGGGTGATTCCAAAAACATGCTTATCTTCAAAGGATTATTAACAAAAAAACTTCAAAATCATCAAGGAAAGTTTGTGTGGAAGATACCTAATGATGAAGAAAGATTACAAGTCCTCTAGATGAACTATCAAATTCCCACAATTGACTTCTAAAGATCATAACTTGATCATTTTTTATCACCTTGAGCCTATGATTTTTCTACATTGATCTTATGGATGTGAACTTAAACCTTTATTTCAAGTGAAAAGTTTGAAAATGCATGGAAGATTCCCTAAGGATGCAAAAGATTATAGGAAATCTCATGGATTTCACCAATTTCACAAGCCCATAACTTTTTCAATACTTGGAGTTTTTTAGTGATACAAGTTTCAAAATACTCATTGAGAAGACCATAACTTTTCCTAAAAGATCAAGTTCAAATTTGGAGTAGAAGACCATTTTTGGAATGCAAGACATTATATGTCACTTTTTGTGAAAAAACTTGAATTTTCTCTAAGTCCATAAAACAATTTGTTTTTTTGGATTTCAAAGTTGAATAACTTTCAGCTCAAGCATCCAAATGGAACCTTTCCTGGAACATTGTGAAGAGTGTTACATGATCTTTCCAAAGCATCAAGAATCATACCATAAAGCTTCCTACATTGTGCACACCATGGATTCAAAGTCAACTACTTGAAACTAAATTTTTCTCTCAAGTCAGAAATGGAAATCCATAATTCAACTTCTAATAAACAAATTAGCGCATTTTTTATTTATTTAAACAAGTTTAGTAAGTTTCCCAGAGATGATTAGAACTTCAAAACACAAAGAATAGCTGAGTTTTTATGAAAATCAAGTCACACTTCACTCGTGCTCGACCTTCATCCAATATCCCTCCAAACTTCATTGTTTCCTCCAAACCTATATCCCATTCAATCCCCTATAAATAAAGGACCTTATTCCACACTTTTGGACAAGCTTTGAGAGCCAAACACACCTTGCCAAAACTTCATTCGAGCTCCAAATTTTTGAAATCGATTTCTGAATTTCAAGCTTCCTTCTCCAAATTTGTGATCACATTCATTATTCTCCATCATCACACAAGCTCTGCAGCACTTGAACCAAGTAAATCAAGCCACACTTGAAGCTACAGAAGTTCAGTTTCCGAGCTCCATTTTTGAACTTCGTTTAGGTAGAATTCTTAACCATTTTGATCCAAACAAAGCACTAACTTACTCTACTCATCCTTTTTACCCTCATACTTCTTACAATTTTTAAAATCATTGAGAATTGAGTGAGAAATCTCCACCTAATTGTGCTCACTATTTTCTGTGTTTTTGATCCATAACTCTTTGCACACTTTACATAAATTTGGCGCGAGGGGGGGGGGGGGGGGGGGGGGTTAGGATCGTCTTGAAGAGACAAATCCAATGATGGAAATATGAGTTTCTAACTTTTCCGTTTGAAGAGACTCACAAAATCTTAATTGCAGGGTGTTTGGAGGTTGAAGATGATGACATGTCTCGTCTCAACCAATGATAGCACGCCAATTATTTTATTTTTATTGGTAGGCTATTTTCTGATCCAGTGTGGTTTCAATAAGGTCCATATCAAGCACAGCGCGTCTGGTCCACTTGATCAGCTTACTAATGCGTTTTGACTCTGTTTTGATGGTCCACATCTTTTTGGTTTATTTTTATTTATTTTAATTGTTTTAAATTTCAAAAATTCATAACTCTTTTATTTTTTATCCAAATATTATGAAAAAAATATACAAAAATACCTTGATTTATTTCTGACTTTGTGAATATCTTTTCATATTTTTATTTTAATGTCTAATATTTTTCATAATTTTTGCTTTGTTTGCTTTATTTTAATTGTTTAAAAAATACTTTCTGACATTTTTAAATTCTGAATTTTTTTGATAAAAATCATTTTCATTGCTTCTGACCTTCTGAATTTTTTGTGGAATTTTATTTTAATTTTTACTATTTTTGATCTTTTTTTATTTGAGCAATTTAAATTAGCTTAAAAATATTTTCTGACTTTAAAAAATTACCAAAAAAATCATATAAATATTTGAGCTCATTTCTTATTTTTCTATGGTCTTGTTTAATTTTTCTTGATTATTTTGAATATAATAGCTATTTTTCCTCTTTATTTTATTTTTAAATCATTTTAAAAATATTTTTTCTTCTTTTAAATGCAGTTTTATTTTTTTATATATATTCTGGCTGATCTTTGACTATAAATTTAGATCATGAACTTTATTAACATCATTGGATCTATGGTGTTGAGTCTAACTCCATAAAAATGGATGAATGATTTTAATAATAGTTTGATTAAATTTTTAGTTCCAATGTGGTTTATTCCTCACCCCATCCCTCTTCATCTTATCCCATTCTTATTGTATTAAATGTTATTGAAGCATGATTTCCATATCATGTCTCAAAACATATGATACATAGATTGCTATTGACCGGCCTCAAAATAGGTGCGACTTCTATATAAGTCCACTTATGATTGCTTAACATAGCGCTGAATTTTGTCCCGATTTGAGAAAATGATCATTCGTGGCCCAAACCTATGTTTGCGAGCCACAATATGTTACTTTTAACCCTTTGATCCAATAACATTGAGATTCATTGTTAGGAGGCTTTGGTCCTATAAATCCATTAATGAATTATAATCAAATTTGGTCAAAGTGGATCACTTAAACATCATTGATCATTTAATGATGCCTTGAGAATTCTTAAATGGATGATATACTTGAGAAAAAGCAAATTCAACTTGTTGTTGAGAGACTTTGGTCCTACCAGTCCTCTAATGAGTTTCAAATGCAAGTTTCAAGATGGTCATTCAACTAACCACTAATTTCTAACAATTGACTTTATTTTATGCTTTTACTTTATGCCTTTACTTTAAGCACATTTATTTTAGCATTTACATGTCATGCTATTTTCATCTTTTCTCACTTGAGCATTTATTTTTATGTCATTCTTATTTTGCTCATTTGAGCTTTTCATTTCTTTTTTTGAAGATACTTAATAATCAACTTGAACCATAAATTTTTTTAATGTTACTTGGATTACTTGGTTACTATCCTTTGCATTTTGGAGACATGGACTTCATGGACTTAGGATTAGGGGCCTTAACCTATCTTGGAGACCTTGTGACCTCAACTGTTATTTTGTCTGGAGTTCTTGGGGTTTACCCCAAGACATTGGGTTGTTTGTTTTTTTTGTGTGCAAGTTATTGTGATTACATGCTTTGTCTATGATCTGGAATTCATCTGTATACAGCCGTTACTCTGTCCAACTTTTGTGAAGACTTAACGCAAATGAAGCTTGGTTTTCTTAAGAGGTTTTTTTTTGTAATTGTTTGTTGGGTATGAAATCTAAAGGATGGGATTCTAAATTGACTCATTGTGTCAAGTTTTTGCTTCTTGTTGGTTAGATGGTTCTTTTACCTAGCTTTTATCTTATGCTCTAGGATAGTCCCTTCATCTCCTCCCATATTCTTTAATTACAAAATCTTCTCCCTCCTTTTAAAAATCCTTCTTGTTTTAAAACTTGAACCACTTACATAACAAACTTGGACTTAGCTATATGCATTTTCAAAAATCTTTTCATAATCAAACTTTAATCAATTTAATGATAATTGGACTTTTTGTGAGAAGACTAAAAGTCAATCAATCTCATTCAAACTATTTTTCCATTTTAGCTTTTATCTTTAAATTTTTCTCAAAAGATTAGACTCTTACCAATCCTTGTAGTGATGCAAACAACTATACTTCTACAATATGTAGTGAAGTGAGATATTTTCCACTCGGGTGTTGAGTGAGGCTTTGTTGTTTCTAAAATCCAAGTTATATCCTCCACTTTGAGATGACACAAATTATCCTATCTCATAATTGTGGGTAGTAAATATGTTTTTCCACTCGGACAATGACAATGCCGACTTATCTCTTAAAATTAATCAACACACCTGTGTTTAAAATTTTATTAAAGATGAATTATGTGTACCCTGATCTCCTATTGCACGGAAGGTGGTACGTAGGCACTAAAGTTTCGCAACCACGGCGGGTGCAGAAAAAATCATAAAAAATACTTCTTTTCTCATCTCCACAATCTATTTTATATATACAACATTTTATAGCCAAAACATACAGATTTACAAAGAGGTTCTTGTGGAGTAACGTAGATGTTTAGGGTGCTAATACCTTCCCTTTGCATAACCAACCCCCTTACCTAGATTCTCTCCCCCTCTTTTTGAGTTATTCTCTCTTTTCCCATTCCTTTGGAAACAATAAAGTGCAGTGGCGATTTTTACTTTGACCTGTGCGAGTAAAGTCAATCCAATGGCTTAGTCTCAACATTTCTACCGCTACAGAAGAAAAATGGCGACTTCACTGGGGAAAGATTGACCTCTGGCTGGTCCATACCTAAGTGGGTTCAGCCTATCTTTATTTATCTGAATATGTGCTATTGTGTGTTATCCCTTATATGCTATATATATGTTTGTCTGGATTTTCCTGGTTTTCAGGGTGCTTGGTGATTTCTCATAAGTACTATACCTAGACTTGGGCAAACTTAAGATAGGACAGATGGTATAGTCATGTTAACTTTGAGGGAGTAATCCCAAAAAATGAAGCATGAGATCTCCCACTCAGTGGAGGCCCCTTTGACTGTAGTGTCGTTTACCGAGTAATCGGGAAGACATGCTGCTTTCGACCTGGGAGACTGCTGAACTGAGGACCGTAGAACCTTTAACCCATCTTGGCCTTTTAGGTGTAGTGCGAAAGCTATGACGGATTAATCCATAAATGGTTGTCATGCGATACTATGCTCGAACAAGTTTTTCCTGAGAATATTGTTAATTACCGAGTCAATCGGGAAGTTGGTAATATCTGAAGGAAGGATGTAGACTCTGGGAACCTCTTAGAACCTTGTTCAGAAGGTGATAAACTTTTAGATCATACCTTGTGGGTAGTACCTTCAACATCATTCTCGTGACATTAAAACTATGAACCCTATGTTTATAACTTTGTGTGTGATTGTTGCATCATGCATTCATGCACCCATGAGCATCCTTTAAAACATTTTGTTTCAAGGGACTTAAAGATGACTCTTTGTGAATATCTCAGGTACTTTTTGACCATGGATGTTGAAAAAAGAAAGTCTAAGAAGTAAAATTTCAAAGATCCCAAGATAGTTGGATTGATGAGTCTGATTCCTAAGATCGAGAGTTCTACAGACTTTTAGAGGAAGTATGGGTCCATCATCTCTCTTATAAAGCTCAGGATGAAGGATGGTATTCTCTCGACTTTGGTCCAGTTCTATGATCCGATGTATCGATGCTTTACTTTTCCTGATTATCAGTTGATGCCTACATTAGAAGAGTATTCTTATCTGCTGGGTTTACGTATCATCAATCGTGTTCCTTTTACTAGTTTAGAGGGGGAGCCAAAATCCCATGAGATTGCTGCTTTGATCCATTTAGGTAAGTTTGAGGTTGAAGCCCACATGACTGCCAAAGGAGGGATTAGAGGATTACTAGCTCAATTATTATTGTAGAAAGCTCGTTATTTTTCCAGAATGAAGAGTACGGTTTCTTTTTAGGACATCTTCGCTCTACTTTCTTATAGGTTGTTCTTATTTCCCAATTTCGACAAATTTGTGGATATAAATTCCATCAGGATCTTTATGATTGGGAACCCAGTCCCTACATTATTAAGTGATGCTTATTTCTCTATTCATCTTTGGGATTCTTATCATGGAGGTATGATCATTTGTTGCATGCCTTTGTTATATCAGTGGTTTATTTCTCACTTGCCTCAGTCTGATGCTTTCTGGGATGTCAGGAAGGAACCTCGTTGGGCTCCAAAGATTATGTTCCTTACTCATTCAGATATTATTTGGTATCATCAGGCTTACCGTGATGTGGAGATTGTTGACAATTGTGGTAGTTTCCCTAATGTACCTCTTCTTGGTACAAATGGAGGAATTAACTACAACCCTATTCTTGCACGATGACAACTTGGGTGTCCGATGAGGGATAAGCCAAAAAGTATTCATCTGAGTGGTTTCTTCCTGAAAGAGGGAGAAGACCATAAGGAAGCTAAAGAGCAGATTGTGAAACTTGGCTTCGTATTCACAAGAAGGGTAGAAAAGACTTGGGACCTAGGGGGGCCATTTCTTTGGAGCCTTATCTCTGCAGTGGGTATAAGCAAGAGCCAACCAGTTGAAGATGCCGTATTCTCATGAAGAACCCATGCCTAATATGTTTGTGAAGATCACTCCTTCCCTATTGGATGATGTGGAAGAGCTCCAGCTTGCTTTAGTCAGGATGCAACAAGAAAAGGAAGCTTGGAAGAATAAGTGCCAAACTTTAGAGGTATCCTACCAAGCTGACTTTAAGGAGAAAGATGACTTGATTAAGATTCTTGAGAGTCGTACTGTAGAGGAGATGGAGAGGCAAGAGGATTTATTTTCCTATAAACCTTAGTTAGGCTTTAGTTTCTCACTTACCGACTCTGATGATTGGAATGAGTTCACCACCATATATGCAGAAGAAAACCAGAGGTTGAAGGCTCAGATTCCCAGGATCAGAGGGAAGCATCAATGTGTAGAGTGATCTCCATCAGATTTGCTTTTATAGGGTTTTAGACTTTATTTTCATCTTGTACTTGGGATTATTGAAACTTGTACTAAAATTTGTAACCCATTTTAAAGTTATTATAATGAGATTTTTCATCATTTTAAATGTGATAGTACTTTGATATTTGCAAATTGTCTATAAATCTTCGAGTTCCTTGAAATATTTATAATAAAATAAATCATGTGCATTGCATATCATGCATCATATTGTACATACTTATCGCATTTTTGTACATATTTAGGTATCTTACTGAACTTCTTTACCTTGTTCAGCAAGTTGTCTCATCAGTACAATACTCAGGCCAATTTTAGAAGGAAGATGGATAATCTAGAACAAGAGAATCGCGAGTTGCGCGAGGAAGTTTCTGCTCTAAAGTCCGGTATGGCCAATCTCACTTCTATGATGGAATCTTTGGTGGCTTCTCAAAATCAGCCACCAATTGCTCAGCCTCAACAAATAATGGTTACTACCGAAGCTTCGACTATTTCTATTTCTACTACTCTAGCTGCTGTTGTTCAGAATTGTATGCCTCCGGGATACCCTTGGGGAATGCCATAGAAATTTATGCCAGAAGGTTATAATTAGGATGATGAAGTTTCTCCATTTTCTCAGACTGTTGTTGCTCCCGCACCTCCTGTAGTGCATGTTACCCCTGCTGCTAAAAATGAGATTCACTATGTTGCACCTCCCTCGGTGAACATCGTCCCGTTTGCTAATGATGAAGTGTATCGCCCTATTCCTACACCAAGTGAAAGTTGGGGTTTCTATGATCGAATGGATGATTTTTAGGACCAGTTTGATAAGATGTAGGAATAGTTGAAGGCCCTCAGAGGAAAAGACCTGTTTGGGGGTAGATTGTGAATGATATGTGTTTAGTTCCAAATGTGAAAATACCTGCAAAGTTCAAAGTGTTGGAGTTCGAAAAGTATAAGGGAAACACTTGCCCCCGTGCTGACTTAGTGATGTATGTGAGGAGAATGTCTACTCCTACAGATTATCAGCGCCTGTTAATTCATTTCTTTTAAGACACTTTGACCAGTGCAGCGTTGAAATGGTACATGACCCCGGACAATGCCAATTTTCATTCTTTCAATGACTTGGGTGAAGCTTTTATTAGACAGTACAAATACTGAAATTTTGGTATCAGATATAATATGTCAAAGGAGATGTCACGACACAAATATCTGAGGACAGTACAAAATGTAACAATGTTAAATGCAATAAAAACATAAAGGATTGTTAACCCAGTTCAGTGTACAACAACACCTACTCTGGGGGATACCAAGCTAGAGACAAGTCTACTAAATTGTATCAATTCATAGAGCCTCAGTAAACAACCAGTTTACGAACTAATCACTTAATCACTACCCGTGCTATACTTCTACCTAAGACACACCTAGGTATGAGGCCCTCCTCAAATCCCTACAATCACTAACAGTGAAGAACAACAAAAATATTATGTTTTAAGGACTTCAATCATTCAATACTTAAAAGCTTATGAATGATCCATAATTAAAAACTCAAATTACAACTCAAGTATTAAACCAATACTTAGAGTGTATTACAATTAAAAAGACTTAGACTTCTAAAACATAAAGAGTATGTTCTTATTTTAAAAGTTGCAGCTTGATGAATAAGGATGCAAGTCCTTATAAAGGCGCAACAGTGGGCTTGGGATGAAAAATAAATATTACAATCCTTTGAATATTTCCATGAAAACAGACTAAGATATAATCCATAAGGATAATGCAAATAGAAAAATGTTCCTCCATATTTTTCGCAAACTATGAGTCACAAATCCTGAATAATGACGCACATAAAAACAGGAAAAAGATATGAAGTCACGTTCAGATCAGGAGGCAGATATCAAGACATTTGCTTTGACATCATTCAAAACCAGTTTTATTCAAATATCAAGACATTTAGCAAAACATTATTAAGTCAGTGTTTTACCAAAATTGCTGCCAACAAACACTTACAAACTCCCCCTTTGGCAAATTTTGGCTAAAACATTATTTGAGCACATTATCAGAGCAGCAACACAAGCAAAAAAAAAACTCAGTTAGCAGTTAGAAAACAAAGTAACTAAGTTATCTATTAGCAGAGGAAGATGTCAGCACATCTTCAAAGACATGAGGCTCCCCTTCAAACATTAAGCTCCCTCTCAATCAGTGGTCAGTCAGTCAGAGGTCATTCAGTTTCTCTCCCCCTTTTTAGACATAATATGCCAAATAAAACATGCATTCAAGAGAATAGCAGTAATATAATATCCCAAATAATTACAGACCATAGAATCCAAGATTCAAGCACATACAAGTGCCAAAAGGAACAAAGGGGTCAAAACAAATAAATAACAAATGGTCTAACTGTCTTCAGGACCGGTAGACTTGGCAGAGTCATAACTTCCTTCATCATTAGAATCTCCTCCTTTAGTGCTCACTCTATCATCAAAATTGTTGTCCTTCTGCAACTCCTTAATAATCTTTTAAAAAATTAGCTTTCTTGCTGAGCTAACTTTGATCACATCATCAAGTTCTTTGCAGGCTTCCCTTAATTCAGCAATCATGTTATCGTTGGTTGAGGTCTTGTTTTCAGAAGATGCAGAAGTCAAAACAATGTCTCAGACATGTTTTCTTGAAAACAGCTTGAAGTTAAGGGTCAGAGCAGACTCCCTCTTGCAAACTACATCATTACCACTCATAATTCCAAGATGTTGATTAAGAATAATTCCACAAATAAGAGATGGAAAGGCAATAGGAATTTTGATAACAAAATTTCCTGCATGCTTAATAGTGTGATAAAAAATGTAAGCACCATAATCAAACAGTTTCTTATTTCCAACAACATAGATAAACTTTCTTAAGTCAATTGTAATGGTTGAGGTATGATTGGTAGGAACCCAAATAGCAGCTCTAATTTTATGCAAGATAGCATATTTCACACTTAGCTTGCTAACAGGAAGCTTATTCTTCATGGGCCACTCACTCACTTGGTTTGCACTGATGGCTTTGCACACTTGATTATCAGTTACTTCCAGCTCACAATAATCATCTTCAGACCTATCCAAAAATCTATTAATGACAGCAGGCGAAAATTCTACACACCTACCTCTAACAAACAACTTCCTATACTCCTTACTTTTTTGATCAACAAATTCAATAGTAATATTAACAATAAATTCCTTAACAAGAGTCTCATAATATTTTGCAAACCTGGTGACAGTCTATATCAATCCAACAGAAGAAATTAGCTTCATAATCTCTTTGCACTCCAGTGCACCAGCTCCCAACTCTCTTTCAAGGGAAATTCTTCTTTGAAATACATATTTCCACTTTTCAGCATTTCTGTTGTACCCCAAAATTTGCCCTCCCATATTTGGAAATACATTTCAAGTGAGGTCTTCAAATTGCTCAAGGAAGTCCAAGAGTTGACCAGACAAACCCTCTCCTAAGACAGTCTACCCAAAATTAGGGTTTCATTTTGCATCAAGATGCTTGAGTCCAAAGGATCCAAAATGCTCACCATTGTCCTAATATATTCTCAAGATCATCCATGTCAAGTTTCAAGCCTTGCAGAGAAAGTTTGCTCAGTCAATTGCTCAAAGGCCTAAAAATTGATTGTGCTAGGGCAAAAGTCAATTGTGGCCCACATACAGTCAAACTTCAAGATTTTTGGTCAACATTCTCATTTTGAAGTATTATTCATCATTTGATCAAGGGTTTATCATGATTCCTCAAGGATTGCTCACAATTCATCAAAACCCAAAAGTTGCCAAATTAGGGTTTTGTAGGAAAAGTCAACTCAACTTTGACCAAGCATAACTTTCTCATACTTTATCAAAAATGACCCATCCAAAGCTCATTTTTAAGAGGATGTAATTCCCTACAATTAATCTTCATCTCCCAAGTTCAAAATATGCACTCACAAGAAGATATAAATTTGGACATTATAGGTCATTTTGAAAAGTCAACAAAAACACCTTTTGGGTAAAAGCTTCATACATGAACATGGAAGACTCAATTAAGATGAGACCAAAAGGGATCATTAGAGGACATCTTAAGCTTTCTAAAAAGTCAAAGAATACATCTCTAGGGTCAAAATTGAAGGAGGTATGCATTGTCCAAGTTGACCTTTTTTGCAAAATTGCCAAAAGTCAAAAGTGTCCAAAATGACATTTTTTGCTAAATGGGCCCAAATTTTTATGCTTGCACTGAGTTTGTAATGTGATCCACGACCCATGAGCCTTTCCACTTGTCATTCTTTTATTTTTTATTTGTTTTGATTTTATTTCATTTAAATCAAATAAAATCAATATAAAATAATGAAAATATCAAAAACTAATTAAATCTTGAGATTTTGTTCATGATTAGGTCCATGATACAATTGGAGACAAGATCAAATCGTGCAAGGCTTCATATGGACACAAAAATATTGAAATTTCTTGTTTTAGAAAGATTTGGTGCAAGGATTAAATCATGGATCAATCTTCATAATTGGAAAAGATTTGACAAAAACTTGAACTCTAATACACTCTAGTATACATAAGGAACAAATGCAGACCAAAAGAGGAGGCTAGAGGCGTGCAAATACGGAGAAAGAATTGCAAAACTTCAAAGAAAAAGTGCAGACCAAATTCCAAGTTGCAGACCATCTCAATCCATTCTAACCATACCAATAAATTGCTGGACTCCCCAGGATCGTGTTTCAATCGTTAGCAAGCCTCCCCACGCCCTGAAATGCATCGTAGCAGTCACACGGTTTGTCTCTTTTCTTGAATTTGAATACATTGATTCTGGAATATTTAGCATGATTGATTGGCATATTTATAATCCTTGAGATGTTTGCAAGCTAATGATTGTATTCAATTGCATTTTTATTAACTGTACATCAAACTGCTGTGGCTAGGGTTTTTTCTTTGTTTTTAGGGATTTCTTATACAGGAGAAATTGGACATTAATAATGGTACCATGATACTCATGAGGTTGAAACGAGTTGATTGGTACCATTGGTTTTCATTTATCATGCGTGTACAAGGTTTTGGAAATGCACAGGGGCTATACCTACGCTTGATGTTCGTAGGTAAAAGTCCTTTTTTCTAAAACGACAGAATCAATGAAGAAGACAATGGCGTGGCAGGGTGTGAATGGTCAGTTTGAATTTCGCGCGTTTTGGGGAGGCGTGGCACGTTGTTTGTGTTATATCTCATTTGTTTCATTATTATCACAACTAACATGGTAGCGCAGATGCTGAAGATGCTAGCCTTTGATGCACACTTCTTGGGTTCGATCCCAGGCATGTGCATTTTATTATTTTCTCAACAAATGCAGGTCAATCCAGTGCTTCATACTCTCAAGCGCACTCCATACACTCTCAAACATCATCCCTTTGATGTGCTCCTGGCCAGATCCAATGTATCCATAATGAAAGGTCCACCATACGCCTGAGTCAAGCACGCACACAGGATTGGGAGAAGTCAACAGGGCCAGGATTTGTTGGGCCAAGCAATCAGATTCACACCCCCCCTCTTGCTAATGCTATCAGGCCCATTCTTTTTCTTTTCTCTAATTTATTTCTTTTAATTAATTTAATTTGCTTAATTGTTTTTAACCAAGATTTATTTCTTTTTCACAAAATCGAAAAATCAAGAGTTTAACAAAAAATTAGAATTAGAATTTTATTTTATAAAATTTAATATAATTTAGTTTGATTTAATTTATGAATTCTAACCTTTTTTTAATTAAAATCAATTAGGAAAATCAAGGTTAAACTTTTGATTTAATTTTTATTTCTTTCTCAAAAAATGAAAAATACAAAAATATGTTAATTTAATTATTTTTCTTAAATTAAAATTAATTAGTAATTAGGTTTTGTTATTATTATTCAATTGAGCTTTATTTTCTCAAATAACACAAAAATGACAAAAAATGATTTTTCCTTTCAACTACAATTAGGTATAGTTGGGGTCAAAACCCTAATTACTTTGCATTCGATTCATCACACGTTTTATTATTTTTTGCAATATTGATGTAACTGTTTACGGTATGTAATAGTTTAAATTAGGATTTTCTTTATTTATCGTCTTTTGCGGGTTTTTTGGCTATGTAATTAATCCCCATCCCGAAGCCTTGTAATAGCGTAGGTTTATTTTCTCGCATTTTAATTTTCGCAAATATTAACTCTTTAGATGTATGTTAATAGGATTGTATCACAAGATTGCATGATAATTTAAAACGACTAGAAAACCCTAATGTGCAAAGATAATAACTGAAATCAAATAACTCGCACATGCGCACTCTTAGGGTATACTCTCACTTCGGTTGCCTTCGGTAAATGTTAATTAAGTATAGGGTGTCTTAGTGGTTTCCCTCCTGTCTAACAAAGATCAAAAGTCCCGTTCGGAAATGTTGCCTCGGAAACGCCGCCTCAAAAATGTTGCCTTGAATATGATCTTAAGACTCTAGGGTTATTACTAAGACATCCTAACACTGCTTTAGTGATCGTACGTCCCTTACGAATTGACCCTTATAACTCCAACGACGGTGCTACCTATTTCTCAATAGTAGGATAATGCTGTCTAAAGGAAACAAGAATAGAAACGATCTTTTTTCGAGTAGGTAGATGCTAGTAGGTACTTGCTCAAAACAAATCTTTTACATCATACACTTTCAAACAAACTTTTCAAACTAAAGTTTTCAAAACACTTCGTAACACTCTTGAGGATAGAAACAAGGGTTAAAACAAAGTAAAACAAAACTTTAAAAAACAAACAAGCAAACACACACAAGCAATTTTAAAAGATGAGCAAGTACCGAAGAGCCCATGGAAAACCATGGATAGAAAGGGTGCTAACACCTTCCCTTTCTATAATCTACCCCCCGTACTCAAAATATCTCAAAAAAGTATTTTTTTCTATTCTTTTTTCCTTTCCAATTGGATGAAATAAAAGTCGATGGTGACTCTTACTTACCGCGACATTTTTCGAATACAAAACGCAAAACGCAAACCAGCATTTCAAAACAGTCGGTTCTGCCACCGTATCACAATTTCCAACAGAACAGAAGGAAATGTTGTCAAGAGGAGCATCAGGAACCCTAACAGAAAGCTCCTTGCTTGCATATTTCTTCATAGGAGAGATGTGTAGCATTATAAATGTTAAATACAAATCCATTGGATTGACTTGACTTGTACATATCAAAATAAAAATCGCCACCGCGCTTTATTGTTTCCAAAGGAATGGTAAAAGAGCGAATAACCAAAAAGAGGGGGAAAGATTCAAGGTAAGGGGGTTGGTTATGCAAAGGGAAGGGGTTAGCACCCTAAACACCTACGGTACTCCACAGGAACCTCTTTGTAAAATCTATATATTTTGCCTATAAAATGTTGTATGAAAATAATTGCGGGGATGAGAAAAAAGAAGAATATTTTTTATGATTTTTGCACCCGCCGCGGTTGTGAACCTTTAGTGCCTACGCACCACCTTCCGTGCAATAGGGGATCGGGGTACACGTAGTTTCTATTTAAAATTTGAAACACAAGTGCGTTAGTTAATTTTTATGAGATAAGACATCATCGTCATTTTCTGTGTGGAAAAACATACTTACTACCCACAATCATGAGAAAGGAGAATTTTCTTCATCTCAAAGTGGAGGATATGGTTTGTATTTTAAAATCAACAAAAGCCTCACTCAACACCCAAGTGGAAAATATCTCTCTTCGCTACATATTGTAGAACTATAGCTGTTTGCATAACTACAAGGATTGACAAGAGTCCAATCTTTTGAGAAAAGCTTTAAATCAAAAAAAGCCAAAGTGGCAAAGATTGTTTGAATGAGATTGATTGACTTTTAGTCTTCTCACAATAATGTACAAGTATTATTAAATTGATTAATGTTTGATTAAGAATATATTTGGAAAATGCATGGAGCTAAGTCCAAGTTTATTATGAAAGTGGTTCAAGTTTAGAAACAAGAAGATTTTTCAAAAAAAAAGGAGGGAGAAGGTTTTTGAAATTAAAGAAGATGAGAGGAGATGAAGAGACTATCCTAAAGCATAAGGTAAAAGTTAAGGAGAAGAACCATCTAACCAAACAAAAGCCAACGTTTGACATAGTGAGTCAATGTAGAACTCCATCCCTTGGATTTGAAACCAAGCAAACAAATAGCAAATCCCTCAAGAATACCAAACTTCAATTGTATTAAGTCTTCACAAAAATTGGGCAGAGTAACGGCTGTATACAAATGAATCCCAGATCACAAACAAAGCATGTAATCACAATAACCCGAACCCAAAACAAACAAACAACCAAATGTCTTGAGGAAAACCCCAAGAACTCCAGACAAAATATCAATCAAGGTCACAAGGTCTTCAACATAGGTCAAGGTTTCTACTCCTAAGTCAAGAAGTCCATAACTCCATAATGCCAAGGATAGTAACCAAGTAGTCCAAGCAACATTAAAGTTTTTTAAGGTTTAAGTTGATTATTAGGTATCTTCAAAAAGAAATGAAAAGCTCAAGTGAGCAAATTAAAAATGACATGAATATAAAGGCTTTAGTGAGCAAAGATGAAAATAGCATGAAACGTAAATGCTAAAGTAAATGGTACATAAAGTAAAAGCATAAAATAAAAGCATAAAATAAAGTTAATTGTTAGAAGTTAATGGTTAGTTGGATGACCATATTGAAACTTGCATTTGGAACTCATTAGAGGATTGGTAGAACCAAAGCCTCTCAACAGCAAGTTCTATTTTCTTTTTGTTAAGTATATCACCCATTTCAAGAATCTCAAAGTAACTTAATGATCAATGATGTTTAAGTGATCCATTTTGACCAAAATTGATGAAGTTCCATTAGAGGATTGGTAGAACCAAAGCCTCCTAACAATAGATCTCAAGGTTATTGGATCATATGGTTCAAATTAACATTCTTGGGCTTGCAAACATAAGTTTGGGCCACAAATAATCATTTTCTCAAATCGGGACAAAATTTAGCGCTACGTTAAGCAATCATAAGTGGACATATACAGAAGTCGCACCTATTTTGGGGCCATTCAATAGCAATATGTGTAGCATTTTTTATAGACGTGATATAGAAATCATACTCCAATAACACTTAGTGCAATAAGAAGGGGATGCGATGAAGAGAGAAGATGAAAATGAATAAACCACATTTGAATCAAAATTTAAGCAAACTATTATTAAAATCATTCATACATATTTATGGAGTTAAACTCAACAACATGGATCCAATGATGTTAATAAAGTTCATGATCAGAATTTCAATCCAAGATCAGCCAGAAAGTATACAAAAATAAAATTGTATTTAAAATAAAAGAAGAAGGGTTTAAAAATGATTAAAAATGAAAATAATAGAGAAAAAAGGAAACTATGTTCAAATTAATCAAGAAAAAATAAGTAAGACCATAGAAAAATAAAAAAATGGACTCAAATATTTTTATAAAATTTTTGGTGATTTTTCTAAAGTCAGAAACTATTTTTAAAATTAAAAGAAATAGGTAAAATAAACAAAAAATTATGAAAAATAACAAGGTCAGAAATTAAAAAAAAATAAGATTATTAATATTTGTCACAATGTCATTGGATCCTTACCTATTTTTTCCAGAACTTAGAAATGAATAAAAGTATTTTTAAACATTTAAAACAAATCAAATAAAGTGATTTTTTCAAAAAATATCAAAACACAAAATAAAATCATGAAATAATAAAAATCAAAAAGAGAAAAATCAAAAGTATTTTCCATAATTTTTTCAGATTTTTAGGAATTAAAATGAATTTTCTATGAATTTTTTAAATTTAAAACAATTAAATATAAAAATCAGAAATAAAAAATAAAGTCAAAAATATGTGGACCATTGGATGAGAGTCAAAACACGTTAGTAATCAAATCCAAGGGATCTGGCGCGTTGTGAATATCATGGTCATTAATGAATAAAGCACGTGATTCAATATAAAATCAGAAATTCAAAAATTCCAAATGGCGTTCTTTCATTGGTTGAAGGATGACATGTTGGTCACCTTCAACCTCCAACCAGTCTCAAAACCAGGTCACTTAAACTATAAATATGGAGCACGAGACCGATACCATTCATATCGTCTCATTAAGACAAAGACAACCACACCTTCACGAAAAATTTATATAAATTGTAGCTCAAACAATTTGGAAGAGAGTTTTTGAAAAGGGATTTAAAATTTCATGGTTAAAACGTACTTCCAGTTAAAAACAAATGTTGCGACTAGAACCAGGGTGATGAGAGCTTCACAGTAGTATCAAAGTTTGAGAGAATTGGTGAAGGAATCTACCTATTGAAGTTAAGTTGCAGAGCTCTGAAACTAGACTTCTGTGGATCAATATAGGTCACGATTCTTGAAGATAATTGTATGGTTAGCTTCAGAGAAGTTCAATGAAGGTGAATTGACAAAGAAAAATGATTGAGGGATGCTGCAGAAGCAAATTAAAAGTAGCTGGAAATTGGGTTCAAGAGAGAGTTTGGCAGGGTGATCTTGGCTGTCTACGCTTTTGGAAATGAATGGGGAATGACCCTCTATTTATAGGAGAATGAATGGGATCCTTAAGTGTGTGAAATGATGAAGTTTGGAGGGAAATCGTATGGGTCTGCAGCATGAAAAAAGCGTGACTTGTTTAGCATCAAAACTCAGCTAAATCGTGTGTTTCATGATGATAAACACCTTTGGAAAGTTGCTAAACATGATTAGAAGAAAAAACGTGTGGAAAACATGTGATTAGAAGCCGAAATAAAGATTTCAAAATCTGACTTGTGATGAAATTTCAGTTTCAAGTTACCAAATTCAAATCAATGGCATTCCAACTCAAGGGGTCTTAGGGCCTGATTCTTGAAGCTTTTGAAAGACGAGGTTACAAGCTTTGTAATTGAAAAAGAATGGGTCAAAATGGTTGCTTGAGATGAAAGTTGCAATGAGTCAAAGTTGGAAAAAAGAAGTTGACGTTTCATACTTAGAAAACTTCTAAGTTATTCTTCAAAAATGACTTTAATGTCTTGTATTCAAACATGGTCTTCCACTTATAATTTGTTCTTGACCAAAAATGATGGCACGAAGTAGATTTCTTGAATGTCATTTTGAGACTTGAACTATTCAAAAATCTCCAAAAATTGAGAGAGTTATGACTTGCTGAAGTTGGCATAAATTAATCAAATGACCTATAATCTTTTGCATCCTTAGGGCATCTTCCATCCATTTTCACAGTTTAAACTTTGAAGAGGGGTTAATGTTCACACATTCAAGATCATTATGGAAAAATAATGGTCTCAAGGTGATGAAAATTGATCAAGTGATGATCATTTGAAGTCACATAAAGGAATTTGAGGGTTCATCTGGAGGACTTGTAATCTTTCTTCATCATAAAGTTTCTTACACACAAAATTTCCTTGAGACTTTTGAAGTGATTTGTTAGTAACCATTTTAAGAGAAGGATGTTTTTGGAATCACTCAAAAATACCAAAAGATGAGCAAGATATACCCCTTTGAAGTTCAAAACCCTAGCTCCTAGAGCAACAAAATGCCTTGGGAAATATTTGCAATTTTGATCAACCTTCTTGCACAAATACCTTTGTCATGTGATTATAAGTTGTTGAGGATGTTAAGGAGAAACCATTTCAACCAAAACCACTTCCAAATCTTGAGAATTGAAGGAGATATTCACTTATGATCATTGAAATCAAAGACTTGTCCAATTGAGTCCAACTGCTTTAGTCAACCCTTGTACTTTTGAGCTAAATTTGACAACTTGAGGCATAATGAATCATGAAAGACTCTGTCATGATGTCACTTCAAAACATCTTTCATATAGGCTTGAATATCAATGAAGCTTTGTTTAGGAAGGTACAAAGAAGGAACTCATGAATCCAAAAGCTGACTTTGGTGGAATGCATTGTCTTTCACCTACATCATCAACAATTAGGATACACATACATAGTGTTTGTTAATTAAAGAGTAATCAAACATAGATGATCACAAAATACAAGAAAAGGTGCTTGGTGATTCCCCATAGAGTAAGACCGAAGATAGGGATAGGAAACAAACCTTAGTGTGTGACTTTGTTGTGATTGAATTGATATGATATGATGAAGGAATTTTAGGGGGAAAATTGGGGTACAACAACTGCCCTTATTTAAGTGTCTTCTATCCGGAGATACGAAGGATAAAATCTTCGTGTCGACGCGATTGGAGATACTTAAATATAAAACAAGCCCTATTTTTAGCCCTAAGATATTGTGTAATGCTTATGATTATGAATGCAGATGAACAAATCTAAAGGGACGCAAGACACCACTGGGGTTGTAAAAAGTAAAGGGGAAACAAAAGGAAAACTTGACCAGGAAAGTAAATCATTGGTAAAGGAAAAACAAGCCTCTGTTGGGGAAATGTCCAAGATAGGATCCAAAGCATTGTCAACTCAAGAGAGTAAAGGATGATAGTGACCGACAGATGACTGTGAAGTATCCAATCTTTGAGGGGATAGCAAAAAAAGTAATGTCGACCTACCGAAGAAAGAGATGATAAAATGATACCAGTAAATCTCAAGATGTATCTGGTATTCATGATTGAGTACATATGAACCTCTATTGAGTAACATAATCTCAACGACAAACTACCTTCCACAATGATAAGTCTACCATCGATCAGAATAAAAATCTCAATATACTACCATTGATAATGACAAGGCTACCATCCATTGGTGTAAAAATCTCAACAACAGACTACCTTCAATAATGACAAAGCTACCATCCATCAGAATAACAATCTCAACAACAGTCTACCTTCCATAATGACAAGGCTACCATCCGTCAGAATAACAATCTCAACAAAAGGCTACCTTCCATAATGACAAGGCTACCATCCATTAGAGTAAAAATCTCAACAACAAATTACCTTCCATAATGACAAGGCTACCATCCATTGGAGTAAAAATATCAACAATAGACTACCTTCCATAATGACAATCCTACCATCCACTAGCGTATAAATCTCAACAATAGACTACCTTCCATAATGACAAGGCTACCATCCATCAGAATAACAATCTCAACAACAGACTAACTTCCATAATGACAAGGCTACCATCCATCGGAATAACAATCTCAACAACAGACTACCTTCTATAATGACAAGGCTACCATCCATTGGCGTAAAAAAATCTCAACAACAAACTACCTTCCATAATGACAAGGCTACCATCCATTGGCGTAAAAATATCAATAATAGACTACCTTCCATAATGGCAAGGCTACCATCTATTGGAGTGACAAAAATATGAATCTTCTTTAGGAATAATCAAATTCACCGGAGAAGTACATGCTGCTCAAATAAAGAGTCCTTCCATTGGCTGTTATGGGGAGGAATTGCAATAAATATTTACTGAAGAAGAAATAGCTTCCTGGATAAATGCCAATATAATTCCTATAGAAACTTCTTGTGCAAAATAAATGCATATTCTCAAACTAGGGCTCAAAGCTTGCGGAAATCCAAATAATAATATTGCTGAGGGTACCCACTCCAACCAGAAATAAACCGGAATGAAGCAATCAACCAAAATACAACTTTCAGAGAAATAAACTCAAGAGGGAAATTCCATCCCATCCATACGGAAAATTCAAAAGAAGGTTGAAACAAAATTCTCCTACGAGGGGTAAATCAGTGGCGAAATTGAAAGAATGCACACTTTCTACTTAAGGTTGACATTCTATTAAAGAGAGTGTAACAAAACTCTGCAAAACAGGGTAATATGTCAGCAACATATTAATGAATGAAAATGAGAAACTATTTTCTAAATTCAAACATGCAGGTGTATGTGTGAATATATGAATGTCACCATGTATGCTGGAAGAACCGACACAGAACACTGGGGATAACCAGGCAAGGCCACAAATGGGTATAATCAATACTCGGTTGTATCATAATTAGAATAGAATTTCCATAACAAGAGTAAGCACCAACTGAGGAACAAATTCCTATGTCATAGCTTAACTCTACTAGGGAAGAAACATATCAATTTAAACAGCGATGTAACATCTTCCTCTGAGCTTTAACTGGAAACCAAACAAACTGGACACCAAAAGAGAGTTTAAAGTTCAAATTTCTGCCAGGGTTGACTTCACTAGAGAAGAACAAAATCATTTCATTGAGTCATCAGTTGGGGTAGCATTTTGAATTTAATGAGGAGGATAATACTATATTGGAAAATAATACTTCAAGATTCATCTTCAATAGTGAGAGTGGTAATTGCACCAACTTCTCTGGGGAGAAATTACGAAAACCTCACGAGGAAACAATTTCAGAAAAATATCTCGTCTCAGCGTCACTTGGGGAATTTCAAACACTACAGCAAGAAAAACTTATGGGGATTTTAAATACAATCCAGCACTCGGCGGGAGAAAACCAAAGAGTTGATAACCATCTCGACACTTCTTCAATAAAACACTGTCCTTGCCTGGCTGCCGAGCAGATAAACAAAAAGCCAATGTTATCGAAAGGATGCGCTTCGTGAATGAGTCCAATCTTATCAGGTACAGGGAGACAAGACTTTTTACCAAATGAGTGAAGCATTCATTGGGGAAACTTGAATAGAGTCCTCATTTTATGCAAACCTCTTGAGTTTATCCATCCCTGGGATCACAAATTTTGTCCTCCTTGTATCACACAATTTAAAGCAATTTGTAAATTCTTTTTAAAAAATAATTGTTATTTAATCTGTTTTATTTAATCATTACTATCAATAATAAATGAAATCTTTATAAGCTGAACAAAATAAGAATTGCAAATAATTGGATAAAAGGCTCAAACTTTATTAATAGAATGGTAGTCTGCAAATGGAAAGACTCCATGGATGATTACAAAATTTGGAACATGGTAATATATATTGGAAAAGATACTTTAAATTACAATGACCACCATTCTCTCTAGAAACTTTGAATTCCTGAGCCGAAACTTTGGTTGAAGAGTAGCAAGATCCAAGCAGATCGTTGCTCCATTGATCAAGTCTTGTCTGATGTAGTTACTTTCCAGAAAATCCCTAACTATTACCTAGATTTCCCTCGCGGGTTTTCAACCTATTGTGAATTATTTATTCTATTTATGTCTCTAACTTTTGTCTAAACCGCCCTTTCGGGTTTTCGGCCTACCGAGACGCTCCTTTATGCCTAAGCCGCCCTTTCGGGTTTTCGTCTTAGCGAGCTGTTCTTTTATTTTTCTAGGCGAAGTATTTCTTGACTGCATCAGCATTCACATGATGTGGGAACTCTTCACCATCTATTTTTTCAAGAATCAATGCACCTCCAGAGAAGGCTTTCTTGACAACATATGGGCCTTCAAAATTGGGAGTCCACTTTCCCTTAGAATCAGCATTGAAAGACATGATCTTCCTGAGCACGAGGTCGCCTTCTCTGAATTCACGAGGTTTAACCTTCTTATCAAAAGCTTTCTTAATTCTCTTTTGGTATAATTGACCATGACATAAGGCCGTCATTCTTTTCTCTTATATTAAATTCAGCTGGTGAAACCTGTTCTGGACCCATTCAGCCTCCGACAACTTGGCTTCCATTATCACACGCAAAGAGAAAATTTTCAACTTCAATGGGGAGCACTGCTTCCATGCCATATACAAGAGAGAACGGGGTTGCCCCTATTTCTAGATGATTTTCTTGATGTTCTTATTGGCCGCTTCAACAACTCCATTCATCTTTGTCCTGTAGGGAGATGAATTATGATGGATAATCTTAAATTCTTTGCAAAGTTCAGACATCATTTTGTTATTCATATTTAATCCATTGTCGGTGATAATCCTGCTTGGCACACCATACCAACATATGAGGTTGTTCTTGATAAAACACACTACTACTTGTTTAGTGACATTAGTATATGAAGCAGCCTCCACCCATTTGGTAAAGTAGTGTATTGCCACTAAGATAAAACAATGCCCATTTGACATCTTTGGTTCAATCATCCCGGTCATATCAATACCCCACATAGAGAAAGGCCATGGGGAAGAAATAACATTGAGAAGTGTAGGAGGTACATGAATTTTATCAGCATAAATTTGGCACTTATGGCACTTCTTTGTAAATTTGTAACAGTCAGATTCCATTGTCAGCCAATAGTATCCTTCCCTAAGCATCTTCTTTATCATTGAATGTCCATTGGCATGGGTACCAAATGAACCTTCATGAACTTCGTGCATTAACATGTCTGCTTCATTTCTATGCACGCATCTGAGCAAGACCATGTCATGGTTTCTCTTATACAATACATATTCATTAAGGAAAAAGTTGCCTGCCAACCTTCTCAATGTCTTTCTATATTTATTTGATGCACCAATTGGTTATTCCTGGGTTCAGAGGAAATGCTTGATATCAAAATACCAAGGTTTTTCATCTGCCACATCCTCTGATGTAAACACATGAGCCGGTCTATCCAATCACTGCACTGTAATACGAGGAACATCATTCTAAGTATTAACTTGATACATAGAAGCCAGAGTTTCCAAAGCATCCGCCATTTGATTTTCATCTCTTGGGATATGATGGAACTAAACCTGGTTAAATAAAGGTAATAGTCTTCTAGCATAATATTTGTAAGGCACCAAGTCAGGGTGACGAGTATCCCATTCACCTTTAATCTGATTAACAACCAAAGCCGAATCACCATACACATCTAGAACCTTGATCCTAAGGTCAATGGCCTCTTCGAGACCCGTAATACAAGCCTCATACTCCGCCATATTATTAGTGCAATAAAATGTCAGCCTTGCAGTAAAAGGAATATGTGAACCATGTGGAATAATGTTCACCACACCAATTCCTTTTCCATAAGGATTCACTGCTCCATCAAATACCATGCCCCAGCGAGATTCAGGATCCAGACCTTCCTCAGGCAAAGGTTCATCATAATATTTTTCTTTTAAGAACATCACATCCTTATCAGGGAAATCAAACTTGACAGATTGATGGTCATCTACCGGTTGGTGAGCAAGTTAATCCGCCAGCATACTGCTTTTTATGGCCTTTTGAGTGTGGTACTCTATGTCATATTCAGACAGTAGCATTTGCCAGTGAGCAATTCTCCCAATGAGAGCATGCTTTTCAAAGATATACTTAATTGGACTATTTTGGAAATCAACCATGTAGTATTATTCAACATATATTATCGCAGCCGCTTTTCCGCCCAAGATAAAGCGCGACATGTCTTCTCCAACATAGAATACCATGACTCACAATCAGTAAATTTCTTACTGAGATAGTACATGGCATATTATTTCTTTCCTGTTTCATCTTGTTGTCCTAAAATACAGCCCATAGAACTATCCAACACTGTTAGATATATGATCAATTGTTTTCCTTCAACGGGAGGGAGAAATATAGGAGGTTCAAGCAAATATTCTTTGATACTTTCAAATTCCCTTTGGAAATCATTTGTCCACACACAACATTGATCTTTCTTTAGAAACTTAAAGATCGGTTCACATGTTGCAGTCATGTGGGAGATAAATTTGGAAATATAATTCAGACGCCCAAGGAAGCCTCTAACTTGCTTCTCAGTCCTTGGCGCAGGAATTTCTTGGATCGCTTTGACCTTATCTGGTTCAACTTCAATCCCTTTCTGGCTGACAATGAAACCCAACAACTTCCCTAATCGGACACCGAATGTGCATTTATTTGGATTCAAGCGGAGACGATACTTCCTAAAACACTTGAATAATTTCAATAAGTCTCCCACATGCCCTTCTTTGGTCTATGATTTGGAAATTATGTCATCAACATATACCTCAATTTCTTTGTGCATTAGATCATGGAATAGGGTTGTCATATCCCTCTAGTACGTTGCACCAGCGTTCTTCAACCCGACGAGAATCACTCTATAATAGAATGTTCCCTAGGGTGTGATAAACATTGTTTTTTCATGTCCTCTGGATCCATTCTAATTTGATTATATCAGGAAAATCCGTCCATGAACGAGAATACTTTGAATTTTGTTATGCTATCAACCAGCATATCAATGTGTGGCAATGGAAAATCATCTTTTGGACTAGCTTTATTTAGATCACTGTAATCTACGCACATGCGGACTTTACCATATTTATTTGGTACGCATACAATGTTGGCTATCCATTGAGGGTACACTGATGTCACACGAAAACCGACATTTATCTTCTTTAAGAATTATTCTTTGATTTTTATCTGAGTGATAAGCCTGATGTTACCAAACAATATCTGAGTGGGTAAGTGCCATGATCTTAGGAGCCCAATGGGGCTGCTTCCTGATATCCTAGAAAGCATCAGACTGAGGCAAATGAGAAGTAAACCACCGATACAATAGAGGCGTCCAACATATAATCATCCCCCCATGATAAGAATCCCGAAGATAAATAGAGTAATAAGTATCACCCAACAATGTAGGAAATGGGTTTCCAATCATGAAGATCCCGATAACATTAATGTCAACAAATTTGTCCATATTAGGAAATAAGAACAACTCCTAAGAAAGTAGAGCAAAAATGGCCTCAAAAGCGACTGTACTCTTCATCCTAGAAAAGTAACGAGCTTTATCCAATAAGAATTGAGTTGGTAATCCTCTAATCCCTCCTTTAGTAGTCATGTGGGCTTCAACCTCAGAATTACCCAAATGGATCAAAGTAGCAATCTTGTGTGGTTTTGGCTCACCCTCCAAACCAATAAAAGGATATGATAGATAATAGCCAAAGCCATTGGATTGACTTGACTTGTACAGATCAAAATAAAAATCGCCATTGCGCTTTATTGTTTCCAAAGAAATGGGAAAATAGCAAATAACCCAAAAGAGGGGGAAAGATTCAAGGTAAGGGGGTTGGTTATGCAAAGGGAAGGTATTAGCACCCTAAACATCTACGGTACTCCGCAGGAACCTCATTGTAAAATCTGTATATTTTGGCTATAAAATGTTGTATGAAAATATATTGTGGAGATGAGAAAAAATAATTATATTTTTTATGATTTTTGCACCCGCCGCGGTTACGAACCTTTAGTGCCTACGTACCACCTTTTGTTCAATAGGGGATCCGGGTACACGTAGTTCCTCTTTAAAATTTGAAACACAAGTGTGTTAGTTAATTTTTATGAGATAAGACATCATCGTCATTGTCCGTTTGGAAAAACATACTTACTACCCACAATCATGAGAAAGGAGAATTTGCTTCAACAAAAACCTCACTCAACACCCAAGTGGAAAATATCTCTCTTCGCTACATATTGTAGAACTATAGCTGTTTGCATAACTACAAGGATTGACAAGAGTCCAATCTTTTGAGAAAAGCTTTAAATCAAAAAAAGCCAAAGTGGCAAAGATTGTTTGAATGAGATTGATTGACTTTTAGTCTTCTCACAAAAATGTCCAAGTATTGTTAAATTGATTAATGTTTTATTAAGAAGATATTTTGAAAATGCATGGACCTAAGTCCAAGCTTATTATGAAAGTGGTTCAAGTTTAGAAACAAGAATATTTTTCATAAAAAAAGGAGGGAGAAGGTTTTTTAAATTAAAGATGATGGTAGGAGATGAAGAGACTATCCTAAAGCATAATGTAAAACCTAAGGAGATGAACCATCTAACCAAACAAAAGCCAAAATTTGACATAGTGAGTCAATGTAGAACTCCATCCCTTGGATTTGAAACCAAGAAAACAAATAGTAAATCCCTCAAGAATACCAAACTTCAATTGTATTAAGTCTTCACAAAAATTTGGCAGAGTAACAGCTGTATACAGATGAATCCCAGATCACAGACAAAGCATGTAATCACAATAACCTACACACAAAACAAACAAACAACCCAATGTCTTGAAGCAAACCCCAAGAACTCCAGACAAAATATCAATCAAGGTCACAAGGTCTTCAATATAGGTCAAGGTTTCTACTCCTAAGTCGAAGAAGTCCATAACTCCACAATGCCAAGGATAGTAACCAAGTCATCCAAGCAAAATTAAAGTATTTTAGGGTTTAAGTTTATTATTAGGTATCTTCAAAAATAAATGAAAAGCTTAAGTGAGCAAATTAGAAATGACATGAATATAAAGGCTCAAGTTAGCAAAGATAAAAATAGCATGAAACGTAAATGCTAAAGTAAATGGCATATAAAGTAAATCATAAAATAAAAGCATAAAATAAAGTCAATTGTTAGAAGTTAATGGTTAGTTGGATGACCATCTTGAAACTTGCATTTGGAACTCATTAGAGGATTGGTAGAACCAAAGCTCTCAACAACAAGTTGCATTAGCTTTTTGTCAAGTATATCATCCATTTTAAGAATCTCAAAGTAACTTAATGATCAATGGTGTTTAAGTGATCTACTTTGACCAAAATTGATGAAGTTCCATTAGAGGATTGGTAGAACCAAAGTCTCATAACAATGGATCTCAAGGTTATTGGATCATATGGTTCAAATTAACATACTTGGTCTTGCAAATATAAGTTTGGGCCACGAATGATCATTTTCTATAATCGGGACTAAACTTAACGCTATGTTAAGCAATCGTATGTGGACTTATATAGAAGTTGCACCTATTTTAAAGTCGGTCAATAGCAGTCAATGCACCATTTGTTTTGAGACATGATATAGAAATCATACTCCAATAACACTTAGTGCAATAAGAAGGGGATGAGATGAAGAGGGAAGGGAAAAATGAATAAACCACATTTGAATCAAAATTTAATCAAACTATTATTAAAATCATTCATCCATATTTATGGAGTTAAACTCAACACCATGGATCCAATGATGTTAATAAAGTTCATGATCAGAATTTCAATCCAAGATCATTCATAAAATATACAAAAATAAAACTGTATTTAAAATAAAAGAATTAGGGTTTAAAAATGATTAAAAATGAAAATAATAGTAAAAAAACGGAAACTATGTTCAAATTAATAAATAAAAAATAAGTAAGACCATAGGTAAATTTTGGTAATTTTCTAAAGTCAGAAACTATTTTTAAAATTAAAAGAAATAGGTAAAATAAACAAAAAATGAGGAAAAATAACAAAAGTCAGAAATAAAAAATAAATGAGGTCTCCAATATTTGTCACAATGTCATTGGATCCTTCTCTTTTTTTTCCAGAATTTAAAAATGAATAAAAGTATTTTTAAACATTTAAAACAAATCAAATAAAGTGAAAAATAATAAAAAATATCAAAATACAAAATAAAATCATGAAAAAACAATAATAAAAAATATAAAAATCAAAAGTATTTTCCATAATGTTTTCAGATTTTTTGGAATTAAAATGAATTTTCTATGAATTTTTGAAATTTAAAACAATTAAATATAAAAATTAGAAATAAAAAATAAAGTCAAAAATATGTGGACCATTAGATGATAGTCAAAACGCGTTAGTAATCAAATCCAAGAGATCTGGCGCGCTGTGCATGTCATGGTCATTACTAAATAAAGCACATGACTCTATATAAAATCAGAAATTCAAAATTTCTAAGTGGCGTTGTTTCATTGGTTGAAGAATGACATGTTGGTCATCTTCAACCACCAGCCAGTCTCAAAACCATGTTGCTCAAACTGTAAAATTAGAGCACGAGACCGGTACCATCCGTTTCGTCTCATTAAGACAAAGACAACCACACCTTCGCGAAAAATTTATGTAAATTTTAGCTCAAACAATTTGGAAGAGAAGTTTTGAAAAGGGATTTGAAATTTCATGGTTAAAACATGCTTCCAGTTAAAAACAAATGTTGCAACTAGAACTTTGATGATGAGAGCTTCACAATAGTATCAAAGTTTGAGAGAATTAGTGAAGGAATCTACCTATTAAAGTTAAGTTGCAGAGCTCTGAAACTGGACTTCTGTGGATCAATATAGGTCACGATTCTTGAAGGTAATTGCATGGTTAGCTTCAGAGAAGTTCAATAAAGGTGAATTGACAAAGAAAAATGATTGAGGGATGCTATAAAAGTAAATTCTAAGTAGCTGGAAATTGGGTTCAAGAGAGAGTTTGGCAGGGTGATCTTGGTTGTCTAAGCTTTTGGAAATGAATGGGGAATGAACCTCTAGTTGTAGGAGAATGAATGGGATCCTTAAGCGTGTGAAATGATGAAGTTTGGAGGGAAATCCTATGGGTCTGCAGCATGAATAAAGTGTGACTTTTTTAGCAGAAAAACTCAGCCAAATTGTGTGTTTCATGATGCTAAACGCCTTTGGAAAGTTGCTAAACATGATTAGAAGCAAAAACACATGGAAAACTTAAGATTAGAAGCCAAAATAAATATTTTAAAATCTGACTTGTGATGAAACTTCAGTTTTAAGTTACCAAATTCAATTCAATGGCATTCTCAACTCAAGGGGTCTTAGGCCCAGATTCTTGAAGCTTTAGAAAGATGAGGTTACAAGATTTGTAATGGAAAAAGAATGGGTCAAAATGGTTGCTTGAGATGAAAGTTGCAATGAGTCAAAGTTGGAGAAAAGAAGTTGACTTTTCATACTTAGAAAACTTCTAAGTTTTTCTTCAAAAATGACTTGTAATGTCTTGTAACCAAATATGGTCTTCCACTTAGAATTTGTTCTTGACCAAAAAAGATCGCATGAAGTAGATATCTTGAATGTAATTTTGAGACATGAACCATTAAAAATATCAAAAAATTGAGAGAGTTATGACTTGTTGAAGTTGGCATAAATTCATGAAATGACCTATAATATTTTGCATGCTTAGGGCATCTTCCATCCATTTTCACACTTTTCACTTTGAAGATGGGTTGAAGTTCACTCATTTAAGATCATTATTGAAAAATAATGGTCTCAAGGTGATGAAAATTGATCAAGTTATAATCATTTGAAGTCACATAAAGGAATTTGAGGGTTCATCTAGAGGACTTGTAATCTTTCTTTATCATCAAGTTTCTTACCCCCAAAATTTCCTTGAGATTTTTGAAGTGATTTGTTAATAACCCTTTGAAGAGAATGATGTTTTTGGAATCACTCAGAAATACCATGAGATGAGCAAGATATACCCCCTTTGAAGTTCAAAACCCTAGCTCCTATAACAACAAAATGCCTTGGGAAATCTTTGCAATTTTGATCAACCTTCTTGCACAAATACCTTTGTCATGTGATTATAAGTTGTTGAGGATGTTAAGAAGAAACCATTGCAACAAAAACCACTTCCAAATCTTGATAATGGAAGGAGATATGCACTTGTGATCATTGAAATCAAAGACTTATCCAATTGAGTCAAACTTCTTAAGTCAACCCTTGTACTTTTGAGCTAAATTTGACAACTTGAGGCATTGTCATGATGTAACTTCAAAATATATGTCATAGAGGCTTGAATATCAATGAACCTTTGTTGAGGAAGGTACTAAGAAGGAACTCATGAATCCAAAAGATGACTTTGGTGTAATGCATTGTGATTTCACCTACATCATCAACAATTAGGATACACATACATTATATTTGTTAATTAAAGAGTAATCAAACATAGATTATCACAAAATACAAGTCAAGGTGCTTGGTGATTCCCCATAGAGCAAGACCAAAGATAGGGAGAGGAAACAAACCCTAGTGTGTGACTTTGTTGTGATTGAATTGATATGATATGATGAAGGAATCTTAGGGGCCAAAATTGGGGTTCAACAAGATATCCTGGAAATCTTCCTCGACATCATAATCAGAGTTAGTTTCTTCTACTAATGCAGCCTTCTTCTTACTTCAGGGTATCTTCACACGTGCGATGTTCTGGATAACATCATCACCATCATTTGTGGAGCAATTAGGTCCAGCTTTTCTTTTGTCAGAGGGAGGAACTACTTTACTCCAGGGATTTGGGGGACCATACATAGTCTTCTTCATGATGCTTTTGGAAGGGGGTTTGACATCGACATTTTTTCTTTTCCTACTCTTGAGCCTTTTAGCAATTCCAGGCACCACATTAGAAATGAGCTCATTGTCAGACAGCTCATCAACATTAACCACATTCTCAGTATTTTGATTCTCTGCAGCTTTGGAGCCAGCATCATCTTCCTTAGCAGGAGAGCCCTTCTCAACATCTTGTTCAACATCAACTTCCACTTCTTCTAGAGTAGAAGTAGCAAGCTTTCCAAGTTTGCTTTCAAAAACATCTTTCTTGAAGGTGAATGATTTGACAACATTTTTAGGATCATTTTCTTTGTCAATCGGAGCAGGGATTCGGGCAAGAGGAGTTGAAATTCCAGGCACAACAAAACCTTCCTTAATGAAAATGTCAGCCAGTTGTAATTCAGTAGCTACATTTTCTAAGGCAACAATCTTTTCTTCAACAAGCTCTCTTATAAAGTGATGACGAATATCAATGTGTTCGGTCCTGATGTGTTGAATATGATTTTTTGATATATTTATGGAACTTAGATTGTCACAAAATAATGTCATGACATCTTGTTTGACATTATATTCTATTAACATTTGTTTCATCCAAACCAACCGAGAACAACTACTTCCTGCAGCAATATACTCAGCCTCAATAGTGGACAGAGACACACAATTTTTCTTCTTACTGAACCAAGATATGAGATTATTTCCCAGAAAGAAACATCCTCCTGATGTACTTTTTCTATCATCGACACTTCCTGTCAAATTAGCATCACAATAACCAGTTAAAGCAGAACTAGATCCATGAGAATATAGTATACCATAGTCACTTGTCCCCTTCACATATTTAAGAATTCTCTTCACATGGTTGGCATGGCTAACTATCGGACCAGCTTGATATCTAGCACATACCCATACAACAAAGGCAATGTCAGGTCTGCTAGCTGTGAGGTATAAAAGACTGCCTATCATACTTCTGTAAAGACTTTGATCCACACTTACTCCTTTTTCATCTTTAGACAACTTCAGATGTGTGGGAGCAAGAGTTCTTTTGTGACTGGCATTTTCCATCACAATTTTTTTTACTATATTCTTAGCATACTTTCTCTGAGAGAAAAATATGGAATCTTCCATTTATTTAACTTGCATACCAATAAAATAGGTTAACTCACCAACAAGGCTCATCTCAAATTTTGATTGCATTTGCTTGACAAAATGTTGAAGCATCTCATTTGACATTCCACCAAACACAATATCATCAACATAAATCTGTGCAATCATGATCATCCCTTCTTTTTCCTTGACAAAAAGAGTTTTTTCTATGCCACCTTTCCTATATCCATTCTCACCAAGAAATTCTGTCAATCTCTCATAACAAGCTCTTGGAGCCTGCTTTAATCCATCAGAGCTTTCTTCAGTTTGTAAACATGTTTAGGAAAACATGGATCAACAAATCCCTTAGGTTGTTCCATATAAACTTCCTCATTCAAATAGGGATTTAAGAAGTCACTCTTTACACCCATTTGAAACAATTTAAATTTCAGAATATATGCAACTCCCAATACTAGTCTGATTGATTCAAGTCTGGCCACAGGGGAAAATGTTTCATTAAAGTCAACTCCTTCAGTTTGAGTGTATCCTTGTGCAACTAATCTTGCATTATTTCTAGTGACCATCTCTTTTTCATCAGATTTATTCTTGTACACCCATTTAGTGCCAATCACATTTGTCCCTTCAGGCCTTTGAACTAGATCCCAAACGTCATTTCTACTAAATTGTTCTAGCTCTTCTTGCATAACATTAATCTAGAACTCACCAGTTAAAGCCTATTTGATATTCTTAGGCTCAGAGTTTGAAACAAACCAAGAGTTTGATATCCCTTCTCTTGATCTAGTAGTAACTCCTTTATTTAGATCTCCTATGATAAGCTCCTTAGGATGATCTCTCTGAGTTCTAATTGAAGGCCCTTTATTGAGACGACTAGGCTCAGGCTCTTCTTGAGGTGGATTAGAATTAATACTTATTTCATTTGATTCTGTTGGAATATCAGAGAAAGATGTTCCAACATCTTATAACACATCTTCTTCATCATTCCATCATCTATCATCAATAATAACATTTATGGATTCCATCATAACCTTGGTTTTGGAGTTAAATAGTCTGTAAGCTCTATTATTTGTAGAGTAACACAGGAATATTTCTTCATCACTCTTGGGATCCATCTTCCTCCTTTGTTCACGATCATCTAAGATGTAACATTTACTTCCAAAAACATGAAAGTATTTGACAGTAGGTTTTCTTCCCTTCCATATTTCATACAATGTGGTTGAGGTGTCTTTCCTTAGAGTGACTCTGTTATGAATATAGCATGCATCATTCATAGCTTCAGCCCAAAAGTGGTAGGGTAACTTCTTAGCATGAATTATAGCTCTGGAAGATTCTTGAAGGGTTCTATTTTTGCGTTCCACAATCCCATTTTACTGAGGAGTAATAGGAGAGGAAAATTCATGACTGATTCCTTCAGAAGAGCAAAAATCAGCAAATTTATTGTTCTCAAATTCCTTTCCATGACCACTTCTAATTCTGATGACATGACTATCTTTTTCCCTTTGAAGTTTTTGACAGAGATCTTTAAACACTTCAAAAGTTTTTGATTTTTATCTGACAAAACTTATCCATGTGTACCTAGAGAAGTCATCTACAATAACATATGTATACTTCTTTCCACAAAAATGTTTAACCTGCATAGGTCCCATCAAGTCCATGTGAAGAAGTTCCAAAACTTTTGATGTAGTAAGATGTTGGATCTTTTGATGTGACATCTTAGTTTGCTTTCCAATCTGGAAGTCACCACAAACTCTCCCTTCTTATATTTTGAGCTTAGGAATCCCTCTCACGACTTCAATAGATATGATTCTTTTCAATCCTTTCAGATGAAAGTGTCCCAGTTTTTAATGCCACTGTTTGATTTTCTTTGGCTAAATAACACGTTGAGGAGAGGCTCAACTCTTGGGGAACCCATAAATAATAGTTGTCTTTAGATCTGATTCCTTTCATAATAACTTCATTCTTCTCATTGCAAACGAGACATTCTGCGTTGGTGAAGTTAACTTTAAATCCTTGATCACATAGTTGGCTTATACTTATTAGGCTAGTAGTTAACCCTTTAACAAGTAACACATTATCAAGTTTTAGGACTCCTGAACATTCTAGCTTTCCAACTCCTTTAATTTCACCTTTGGCTCCATCACCAAATGTCACATAACTGGTAGAATGAGATTTGATATCTAATAATTGATTCTTGACACCTATCATGTGTCTAGTACAACCACTGTCAAAGTACCAGTCATCTTTGGTTGATACTCTGAGAGAGGTATGAGCTATGAAACTAGCAACATTAGACTTGGGAACCCACTGTTTCTTCTTTTTGCTATAAGATGAGTAGTTTTAGAATACCCATACAACTTGAAACAGAAAGGTCTTATATGACCAAAACTTCCACAGTGATGACACCTCTAGGTCTAGGATTTCTCTCTGATGTGAGTAAATTCTTTCTTACCCTAATGTTTTTTCTTACCCTGATGTTTGCCATGATGTCTTTTCTTGCCATGATGTTCAAACATTTGATTCAACATCTTTTATTTATACTTGGCATGAGTGGAATTTGATAAAAGGTTCTTCTAAAACAGGTTCCTTTTTCTCATTAAACCCTATACCGCTCTTGTCTCATGTCCCTCTTCCCACTTGAAGAATTTCATCTAATGTGTCAGACCCATTATTCAGAATCTTGAGAGATTTGACCATTCTATCAAGATTTGAATTCAAAGAAGTCACTTCATTTTCCAGATTGGAAATAATTTTAAGATGCTCTTTCCTTTATGACTTCAGCTAGGATATAAGTGCTTTATGTTTCTCCCCTTCTAGGCAAACTAATATACTTCTGAGACACAGTTCTTTGTACGAGGAAGCTAGCTCATCAAAGTTTAGTTCTCCATCACTATAATCTTCATCAGACACATATTTGCCTGTCAATGCTTTAACATACTTTGCAGATTCCTCTTCAAGATCACTCTCATAAACCTCTTCAAACCAAGTAACAGATAGATTCTTCTTCTGTTTTTTAAGTTATGTAAGACATTCAGCTCTAATGTGACCAAAACCTTCACATCCATGACACTGTATTCCTTTCCCTTGAGTGGATTTTTCTTCAGCCCTTTTTCTTCCAAACTCATTTGACTTAAGGATGTCAGATTAGATGTTCTTTACATTTGATCTTGGGTTCTATCCATCCTTTTTATCACTTCGTTAAAATGTATTCCAAGCATAACTAAGGAATTTGATATTCCTTCATCTGTATCTATATCATAATCCTCTTCTTCATCTTCAGTATTGGTAACAAAAGCTATGCTTTTGTTCTTCTTTTCAGATCTTTCATTGATGCTTAATTCAAATGTCTTAAGTGATCCAACAAGTTCATCCACTTTAATCTTGTCAATGTCTTGTGCTTCTTCTATGGCAGGCTCTTTCATATCAAATCTCTTGGGAAGAGACCAAAGCATCTTTCTCACTAATTTGTCTTCTGGATTTTTTCCCCTAAAGCACTGGCAGCATTACCAATCTCAAGAATGTTTATATGGAATTCATTAATACTTTCATCATCCTTCATTCTCAGATTTTCAGATCTGGTGGTGAGCAACTGAAGTCTTGACATCTACACTTTGGATGTGCCTTCTTGGGTAGATTGAAGAATCACCCAGGAATCCTTAGCTACTTCACATGTGTTTACTAATCTAAAAATGTTCTTGTCAATTCAATTATATATAGAATTCAAGGCTTTAGAATTTCCAAGAGAAATTTCATCCTCTTCTTTAGAACAATCTTCTTATGGCTTTAACTCAGAAGTAGGTTCTCCATTTTCTCCCAATTTGACAGGGTGTTTCCATCCTTTTAAGATAGATTTCCAAGCCTCGGTGTCCATAGACTTTAGAAAAGCCACCATACGTGGTTTCCAATAGTTATAATTTCTTCCATCCAGGATGGGTGGTCTGCTCACTAATCCCCCTTCCTTGTCCATAGTACCAGAAAGTATCTTTCCTAGATCTCACCCAGATATAGAGCAGGATGCCTTCTCTGATACCAATTGAAATTCTAGTATCAGATATGAGATGTCGAAGGATATGTCATGATACAAATATCTAAGGACAATACAAAATGCAACAATATTAAAAGCAGTAAAAACACAAAGGATTGTTAACCCAGTTTCGTGTATGACAACACCTACTCTGGGGGATACTAAGCCAGGGACAAGTCCACTAAATAGTATCAATTCATAGACGCTCAGTAAACAACCAGTTTACGATCTAATCAATTAATCACTACCCATGCTATACTTCTACCTAAGACACACCTAGATATGAGGCCCTCCTCAAATCCCTTTAATCACTAACAGTGAAGAACAAGAGAAATATTAAGTTTTAAGGACATCAATCATTCAATACTTAAAAGCTTATGAATGATCCACAATTCACAACTCAAATTACAACTCAAGTATTAAACCAATACTTAGAGTGTATTACAATTAAAAAGACTTAGAGTTCTAAAACAAAAAGAGTATGTTCTTCTTTTAAAAGTTACAGCTTGATGAATAAGGATGCAAGTCCTTATGAAGGCGCAATAGTGGGCTTGGGCTGAAAAACAAATATTCCAATCCCTTGAATATTTCCATGAAAACAGGCCAAGATATAATCCATAAGGATAATGAAAATAGAAAAATATTCCTCCATATTTTTCGCAAACTATGAGT
This sequence comes from Vicia faba, assembly GCA_948472305.1. Taxonomy (NCBI): domain Eukaryota; kingdom Viridiplantae; phylum Streptophyta; class Magnoliopsida; order Fabales; family Fabaceae; genus Vicia; species Vicia faba. The sequence goes on along the minus strand of OX451735.1, from coordinate 1,492,193,950 downwards.
CACAAATCCTGAATAATGGCACGCATAAAAACAGGAAACAGATATGAAGTCACATTCAGATCAGGAGGCAGATGTCAAGACATCTGCTTTGACATCATTTAAAACCAGTTTGCTTCAAATTTTAATACATTTAGAAAAACATTATCAAGTCTGTGTTTTACCAAAATTGCTGCCAACAAACACTTACAAATACAATGTGGACATGGTGCCTGACCGTGATCAACTCAGGGCCATGGTCCAGAAGGACAAGGAATCATTTAAAAAATATGCACAAAGATGGAGTGAAGTGGCCGCCCAAGTGATTCCTTCAATGGAATAAAAGGAGATGACAAAGATTTTTCTGAAGACTCTAGGTGCATTCTATTATGAAAGGATGGTGGCGAGTGCACCCAGTGATTTTACCGAAATGGTGGGAATGGGCGTCTGTTTGGAAGAAGCCGTAAGAGAGGGTCATTTGACAAAAGGTAAAAACTCTGGTAGTGTGAATAAATCATCATATGGATTTGTTAAAAATAAATAAGGAGAGACAAATGTTGTTATTCAAGAGAGAAAGGTTAATCCTCCTAGAAGAAATCATCAACGCCATCATCAGGTTGCCTCGGTAACTCCAGTTGTAAATGCAGCTCCGACTACAGTCGCTTATCAAAGACCATCCCCTCAAGGAAGTCAAGGATAGAATCAGAGGAGAGAGCCTTTCGACTCTACCCCTATGAGTTATGTAGAGTTACTCCCAGCATTGATCCAGAAAAAGTTGGTCTAGACTAGGCCACCTCCTGCCATACCATCACCATTGCCTTGGTACTACAAGGCATATCAGACGTGCGCTTTCCATCAGGATGCACCTGGGCATAATGTGGGAAATTGTTATCCTCTGAAGTCCGAAGTACAAAAGATGGTTAGATATGGCATTTTGTCCTTCAAAAATGTCAGTCATAATGTAAAAGATAATCCTTTACCAAAGCATGGAGGAACGTACAATGTTAACATGGTTGCTGGTTGTCCAGGGGATTTCTGAATTTATGATATTAACTTGGTCATAGGAGACTTGGTAAATATGCATGAAAATATTTACGAGTTTAGTTAATATAATCATGACCATGCTGATTTTTGTATTTGTAGCCCTGATATACAAGGTTGCGTTAAGGTAAAGGCTGATTTGTAAGAGATGATGAATGAGGGCCTCATCCATATAATCAGGCCTAGGGAAGAATATGAGGAGGAAGTGAACATGGTCTTTGGATGTCCTAGAGAGTTCCATATCTTTTATGTGAACCATATGAATGATGATCTCGTGCAATTGCACGCTACTTTCTGCCACATGGCTGGTCAGGTAGAACACCACTATGGATCTTACCGGGTTTGCTGCAGGGATTCCCAAGGTTGTTCCATTGTAAGAAGAGGTATTCAAATGTTATTGGATAATGGCACTATCAAGGTGCCATGCCAAAGAGATGGTTACCATGTGAATAATGTGATTGAATATTGTTTGGCTAAAACGGTGTCAGATGATGAATATGCTTCGCCAAATGAATTATTTTCCTCAAACGAAGATATATTCTCCAGTGATGATTCTATGACGCCCAATTATTCTGAGGAAGGGGTGAACGTAATTGTGCCTTGTTTTAATGATTTTTCCCCTGTTGCGATTGAATTTTGTAGCAAGCCACTTGTTGCTCCATTAGTGATTTGCTTGCCAAGTCTTGTTCCTTACAAATCAGACAAAGTTGTATCATACAAGTACAATGCTACTATTTTAGAGGATGGTGTGGAAGTTCCCATCCAGCCTTTGTCTAGTATTGAGAATATTGTTGAGACCAGTAAAGTGACCCGCAATGGTTGTGTATTTGCAACGGTTGTTCAGGGAAATGATAATGCTGGTAAGAAAGTTTTGGAAAGTGTTAAGAATAAGAAAATTATAGGGGAGTCAAGTGGTGCTACCATGGAGAAATATGTGGATGATATTTTGAAGATTATCAAAATGAGCGACTACATAATTATAGATCAGCTATTGCAGACTCCTTCAAAGATATTTATCCTAGCATTGTTGATGAATTCTGTTGCCCATAGAGAATCCTTGATGAAGGTGTTGGATCAAGCCTTCGTGGAGTGTGATATTCCGTTAAATCAATTCAGCAGTGTGGTAGGTAATATTACATCCTGTAATAACCTAAGCTTTTGCGATGAAGAATTTCCTGACGAAGGGAGGAATCACAATTTGGCTCTCCATATATCCATGAACTGTAAAAATGATTCATTGTCAAATGTACTGATTGATAATGGGTCCACCTTAAATGTCATACCGAGGAGCACGCTCATGAAGATGAAGTATCAAGGAGCTCCCATGCGCCCAAGTGGCTTTATTGTAAAAGCTCTCGATGGATCAAGGAAGTCTGTTATTGGGGAAGTAGATCTGCCTATTCACATAGGCCCAAACTTGTTTCAGATTACATTCTAAGTCATGGATATTGTGCCCGCATACATTGGTTTGCTAGGACGGCCATGGATACATGAGGCAGGGGGTGTCACTTCATTTTTTCACTAAAAGCTGAAGTTTGTGCATGAAGGAAAAGTGGTTATTATAAATGGAGAGAAAGCATTGTTGATTTCTCATCTATCATCTTTCAGTGTTGTAGAAGAAAATAAAGTTGTTGTCGAAATGCAATTCCAAGCTTTGTTCGTTGATAATGTAAGAGAGAAAAAGAATTATATCGCTTCATTCAAAGATGCTTGGTAAGTTATGCGCAATAGATCAAGCAAAGTATGGGGGAAGATTGTTGATTCGCCAGTGAACAAGAACATGGTTGTTTTGGGATTTTCTGTGAAGAATGGTAAAGAGGAAACCCTGAAGTCAAAGTCTACTGTGAGCAGCTTACATGATTATTTCCACAACGGAGGATACCTTCATCCAACTATTTCTGGAATCAATGATATTATGAAAAATGAAGAAGATCAGGAAGTGTCGAATTATGTGATGCCAGGAGTCAGTGTCCAGAACAGGGTCATTATTGATGTTCCCACATGCATCCATGTCTCAAAGTAATTTGTTTTTGTATATCTTTGCAAAAAGCTTTCACTCCGCCCAAGGTGGAAGTTAATATTTTACGGGCTTATCTGTTTTATTTTCTCATTAAAATCATAAATAAAAATTGTCTTTGATTCCCAAATTGTGTCTTTATTTTTTTGTTTTTCTTGGAAAATGGTAATCAGAAAAAAAAACCTTTTTGGAATAAATAATAACTAAAAATAAATCTGCATAATCACTTGATATAAGTGTTAGTTTCTAAAAGCAATCACAAATCACATGTGCAGATTAATTAAAAAACTTTTTGAATACAATGACCCTGCACCCTCTCCCAACTTTGAATATCCTGTGTTTGTGGCCGAAGAAGAAGAATATGATGACATTCTAGAAGTGGTTTCATGGTTGCTCGAGTTCGAGGAAAGTGCAATTCAACCGTATAAAGAGCCATTGGAGACAATCAATTTGGGTTAAGAGGAATATCCAAGAGAAGTCAAGATTAGAGCGTGGTTGCATCTTAATGCGAAGAACAGGTTGACTGAACTGTTGAAAGAGTATGTGTAAATCTTTGCTTTGTATTACCAAGATATGTCTGGTTTAGATACTGATATTGTGGAAAATCGTTTGCCTTTGAAGCCAGAGTGCCTGTCAGTCAAGCAGAATTTGCGAAGAACTCACCCTGATATGGCAGTGAAAATTAATAAAGAGGTTTTGAAGAAGATTAATACCGATTTTCTTGTGACATCAATGTATCCTCAATGGATTGCCAACATTGTCCTAGTACCAAAGAAAGATGGAAAATTTTGCATGTGCGTTGAGTATAGAGATTTAAATAAAGCTAGTTCAAAAGATGATTTTCCATTGCCACATATTGAAATGTTGGTTGATAGTACATCAAAAGTCAAAGTTTTCTCATTCATGGACGGATTTTGTGGATATAATCAAATAAGAATGGCTCCTGAGGACATGGTAAAAACAACGTTTATCACACCCTGGAGAACATTATGTTACAGAGTGATTCCCTTCAGGTTGAAGAACACTGGTGCAACGTACCAGAGGGTTATGACATCCATATTCCATGATCTGGTGCACAAGGAAATTGAGGTATATATTGATGATATGATTTCCAAATCACAGACCGAAGAAGGGCGTGTAGAAGATTTGTTGAAGTTGTTTCAGCATTTGAGGAAGTATCATCTCCGCTTGAATCAAAACAAATGCACCTTCGATGTCTGATCAGGGAAGTTATTAGGTTTTATTGTCAGCCATAAAGGAATTGATGTTGACCCTGATACAGTCAAAGCGATTCAAGAAATGCCTGCGCCAAGGACTGAAAAGCAAGTCATAGGTTTCCTTTGGCGGTTGAATTACATTTCCAGATTCATTTCCCACATGACTGCAACGTGTGAACCAATCTTTAAGTTGCTAAAGAAAGATCAGGGTTGTGTATGGACAAATGATTTCCAAAATTCATTTGAAAGTATAAAAAAATATCTACTTGAACCTCCTATCTTGCTCCCTCCCGTTGAAGGAAGACCATTGATCATGTACCTGACAATGTTAGATAATTCTATGGGTTGTATTTTGGGACAACAAGATGAAATAGGAAAGAAAGAATATTCCATCTACTATCTCAGTAAGAAATTTACTGAATGTGAGTCACAGTATTTTATGCTGGAAAAGACCTGTTGTGCTTTGGCTTGGGCGGCAAAGCGGTTACGACAATATATGCTAAATCATACTACTTGGTTGATTTCCAAAATGGATCCAATTAAGTATATTTTCGAAAAGTCTTCTCTTACTGGGAGAATTTCTCATTGGCAGATGTTATTGTCTGAATACAATATTTAGTACCGCACTCAAAAGGCCATAAAAAGCAGTGTTCTGGCAGATTATCTTGCTCACCAACCAGTAGATGTTTGTCAATCTGTAAAGTTTGATTTCCCTGATGAGGATGTGATGTTCTTGAAAGCGAAAGATTGCGATAAACCTTTGCCTGGGGAAGGTCCAGATCCTGAATATCGATGGGGCATGGTATTTGATTAAGTTGTGAATGCTTACGGAAATGGAATTGGTGTTGTGATTATCACTCCTCATGGATCACACATTCCTTTTACCGCAAGGTTGATGTTTGATTGTACTAATAATATGGCGGAGTATAAGACTTGTATCATGGGTCTCGAGGAAGCCATTGATCTTAGAATCAAAGTTCTAAATGTATATCATGATTCAACTTTGGTAGATAACCAAATTAAAGGAGAATGGGATACTCGTCACCCTGGATTGATTCCTTACAAAGATTATGCTAGAAGACTATTACCCTTCTTTAACAAAGTTTAATTCTATCATATTCCGAGAGATGAAAATCAGATGGAGGATGCTTTGGAAACTCTGGCTTCTATGTACCAAGTGAATACTTAGAATGATGTGCCTCGTCTCACAGTGCGACATTTGGATAGAACAACTTATGTGTTTACAATAGAGGGAGTAACAGATGAAAAACTTTGGTATTTTGATATCAAGCATTTTCTCCAAACTCAAGAATACCCGGTTGGTGCATCAAATAAAAGAAAAACATTGAGAAGGTTGGCTGCCAGCTTTTTCCTCAATGAAGGTGTGCTGTATAAAAGAAATCATGACATGGTTTTGCTCAGATGCGTGGATAGACATGAAGTAGACATGTTGATGCATGAAGTCTATGAAGGTTCCTTTGGTACTCATGCCAATGGACATTCGATGGAAAATAAGATGCCTAAGGCAGGTTACTATTGACTGACAATGGAATCTGACTGTTACAAATTTGCAAAGAAGTGCCATAAAAGCCAGATTCATACTGACAAAATTCATGTGCCTCCAACGCTTCTCAATGTTATTTCTTCCCCATGGCCTTTCTCTATGTGGGGTATTGACATGATTGGAATGATTGAACTAAATTCGTCAAATGGACATCGTTTCATATTAGTGGCAATTGACTACTTCACCAAATGGGTGGAAGCAGCTTCATATGCTAATGTCACTAAGTAGGTGGTAATGCGTTACATCAAGAAAAACCTCATATGTCGGTATGGTGTGCCAAGCAGGATTATCACTGACAACGGCTCTAATCTAAACAATAAAATGATGGCATAACTTTGCAAAGAATTCAAGATTGTCCATCACAATTCATCTCCCTACAACCCAAAGATGAACAGGGCTGTTGAAGCTACCAATAAAAACATCAAGAAGATCATTTAGAAAATGGTGGTCACTTATAAAAGATTGGCATGAGATGCTCCCTTTTGCTTTGCATGGGTATCGAACATTTGTCTGCACTTAAATAGGGGAAACCCATTTATCTCTTATGTATGGCATGGAAGCAGTGCTCTTCATTGAAGTTGAGATTCCCTCTTTACGCCTGATAATGGAAACCAAGTTGACAGAGGCTGAATGGGTCCAAAACAGGTTTGACCAGTTGAATTTGATTGAAGAGAAAAGAATGACGGCTTTGTGTCATGGTCAGTTGTACCATAAGTGAATGAAGAAAGCTTTTGATAAGAAGGTCAAACCTCTTGAATTCAGAGAAGGCGACCCCATGCTCAGGAAGATCATATCTTTTAACATTGATTCTAGGGGAAAGTGGACTCCTAATTTTAAAAGCCCTATTGTTGTCAAGAAAGCCTTTTATGGAAGTGCTTTGATTCTTGAAACAATGGATGGCAAGGAGTTCCCACGTCCCCAAAATGCTGATGCAGTCAAGAAATAATTTGCCTAGAAAAATAAAAGAATAACTTGCTAAGACAAAAACCTGAAAGGGCGACTTAGGAAAAAAGGAGCGTCTTAGTAGGCTGAAAACTCGAAAGGGAGGTCTAGGCAAAAATTAAAGGCATAAACATAATACAATTTTCTCGACAGATTGAAACCCCCAAGGGCAACCTAGGAAAAAGTTAGGGATTTCTTGGAAAGTAACTGCATCAGATAAGACTTGATCATTAAAAGCAACAATCTTCTTGGATCCTCGCCACTCTTCAGTTGAAGCCTCTGCTCAGGAAATCAAAGTTGTTAGGGAGAATAGTGGTCATTGTATCTCAATGTATCTTTTCCAATGAATATTACCATTTCCAAAACTTTTTAATCATCTATGGAGTCTCTCCCTTAACAGACTACCATCCTATTAATAAAGTTTGAGCTTTTATCTAATTCCTTGCAATTCTTACTTTATTCAGCTTACAAAATTGATAGTAATGATCAAAGAAAACATATTAAATAACAAAATTATTTTTAAAAAATATTTACAAATTACTTATTGCTTTAGATTTTGTGACACAAAGAGAACAAAATTAGTGACCCCGGGGACGAAAAATCCGAAAGTTTTGAAAGTTGGTGCTTCCCCAGGAAGTTTCTCCCAAAGCACTTTTGTTAAATTGAGTATGATCTTCACGTTTTTCTCACATAATTGAAGATGATACCAATTGATGTATGATGCGGTGATGGGTTTGTGATCTAGTTCTCCCCAGTAAGGCAACCAGACAATGGCAATGTCTTTTCTAAGAAATGTTGAAACGGTTTTCAACTTTTTGGGTATTCTCTCGCCAAGTGCTGGGTTTGATTTAAAATCCCCATAAGTCTAACTTCTTGCTGTAATGTTTGACTTCTTAAAATCCCTGGATAGGACTATCCCCGTGGAAGTTTCATAATTCCTCCCTGGAGAAGTCACTGTAATCCTCGCTCTCAGTATTGAATAGTGTATCTTGGTTTCCCCTTGAAAATGTGTTGCCCTCCCCATTGAAGCCTATTTGGTACTCCCCGGTGAAGCCCGAAGGAGGATGCTATTTCACGATATTTGTGTTGATTTGTTGTTTTGATTTTGTTCCTTCCCAGTGAAGTTAAGCCGTGAAATAGGAATTTTTTTCCTCAGTTGGTGCTTACTTTCTCGTTGAATTTTCATCCTGGATGTTATTTAGCTGAGTATTGACTATACCCAATTGGTTTTGTCTGGTTATCCCTAGTGATATGTGTCTACTTTGTCAACATATACACAATGACATTCATACACTCATACGTACATCGAGCATAGCTGAATTTAGATATTCATTGCTCATTTGAATTTTTTATTGTTGGTATGTTACCCTGTTTTGCAAAGTTGTGTTATCTTCTCTACAATAGAGTGTCAACCTAAGGCAGAATGTATATCCTTTCATTTTCCCCACTGAGTTATCCCTCGTGGAAGAATTTTGCTTTAGCCTTCCTTTCAACTCATTATCTGGATAAAATGTGTTTCCCTCTTAAGTTTATTTCTCATGAGGTGTTATTTTGGTTAACTTCTTCATTCCGGTTTATTTCTGGTTTAAATTTTGGGGTCCCCAGTAACAATATCATTATTTTTGATTTCGGCAAGCTTTGAGCACCTGTGTGAGAATGTGCATTTATTTTGTACGTGAAGACTTTATCTTCTCAGTAGGAATATATTGGCATTTCCCCAGGAAGTCCTGTCTCTTTCCATAGGAAACCATATTTCTTTCCCCAGGAAATCATTATTGAAATTCATTCTCGTAACAGCAAGTGGTAGGTCCCTTTATTTAAGCAACTTGTACTTCCCCATTAAATCTGTCAGTTCCAAGAGAAGATTCAGATTTGTTACTCCAATGAATGGTAGCCTTATCATTATGGAAGGTAGTTTGTTGTTAAGATTTATTACTCCAATGAATGGTAGCCTTGTCATTATGGAAGGTAGTTCGTTATTGAGATTTGTTACTCCAATGAATGGTAGCCTTGTCATTATGGAAGGTAGTTTGTTACTGATATTTTGGTACTCCAATGAATGGTAGCCTTTCCATTATGGAAGGTAGTTCGTTGTTGAGATTTATTACTCCAATGAATGGTAGAATTGTCATTATGGAAGGTAGTTTGTTGTTGAGATTTGTTACTCCAATGAATGGTAGCCTTGTCATTATGGAAGGTAGCTTGTTGCTGAGATTTTGGTACTCCAATGAATGACAGCCTTGTCATTATAGAAGGTAGTTCTTTGCTGAGATTCTTGTACTCTAATGAATGGTAGCCTTGTCAATATGAAAGGTAGTTCGTTTCTGAGATTTTGGTACTCCAATGAATGGTAGCCTTGTCTTTATGGAAGGTAGTTCGTTGTTGAGATTTGTTAATCCAATGAATGGTAGCCTTGTCATTATGGAAGGTAGTTTGTTGGTGAGATTTTGGTACTCCAATAAACGGTGGCCTTGTCTTTATGAAAGGTAGTTCGTTCTTGAGATTTGTTACTCCAATGAATGGTAGCCTTGTCATTATGGAAGGTAGTTCGTACTTATATTTTTCCGATGAATGGTAGCCTTGTCATTGTTATACCCTAAATTTCACCCCTAACTTTTTCAGTCGCACTTTCATATTATATTTTTTCATTTGGTCACAATCATTAATAAATAGCTTCATTCATCACATTTGTATCATATCTTTAAGTTTTCTCTTGTGTTGTTGACTAACTTCTAATCAAAATACAAAAAAATATTTGTTTTTGTCTTTGTATATTTGTATTTTGTAGGTACCGAGTCAAAGTATCTGACAAATAGGGTATTCCGGTATTATTTTCCTAAAATATCTATTTGCAAAGAAAAATAATTAAAAAATTGTTATTTTTTTCACTATACAATCGATTTCTCGTAGAGTGCAATCGATTGCACATAGTGTATTTTGTGCAACATTTGGAAAAAACTCATTGTACAATCGATTGCTCCCAGAGTGCAATCGATTGCATAGAGTGAAATTTTGAAAAAAAATCAGCAATTTCAAACTTGTAATTCTTTTGGCTCCAATTTTTTCATTTTTTGAAAGATCATTAATTCAAATTTTGGCTCCATTTTTTTTCATTTTTTTTGAAAGATTTATCATTAATTCAAAATTTGGCTCCAAGAATTAATTACCAAACCACCACTAATTCTAAGCCTAAACACTATAAATAGAGCCCTCATTTCATTCAAATCTCAATCTTTTGATAGACAAACTTATTTTGCTAAAAAATCTCCCAATTCTCTCCATCTACCAAATTCACTCAAAGCTCCATTTTCAAAAAAAGAAGTTAGTAAGCTTTGCATTGAAGCTTACTAATCTTTTAGCTAAACCTTCATCCAAACACTTTTTCTTTGTCAATTCTCTACATCCAAGCTTTGGAAATTAGTTCTTGGGGCTGGATTGAAGCAAATTCTTGAAGTTGTTTTGATAATTCTCTAGATCTACCTTTGGTAAGTTGGACTTTTCATCTTTCACAATGTGACCTCTTGTTGATCTTTGGGTTTAATTCATTGAGCATTGTTTTGTGATTCCATTGGTGCTATTTTCTCATTATTTGATGAAATTTTCGTACTCAGTTGAATCCATGATCATAAGGTGTTTGATGGAAAGTTTGAACATGAATTTGGCCTTTTGAAATGCTGAATTTCTGATTTTAACAGGGTGCAATTGATTGTTGTAACAATGCAATCGATTGTCACACTAAAATTTCACATTTTTTTGGAAAAAAAACACCGATGCAATCGCTTGCATCAGTAGTGCAATCGATTGTAACAGAACAAAAATGCATTTTCTGCCTTGTTTTGGGGTTGTTTTGATCCATCTCTCTTTTTCTACTCACTCCTTTTGATTTTTTATTTGGATTGCAATTTTAAATGTCTAATTTCTCTTTATATTCAATTAACTTTAGGTGTAGATGAAGTTGGACAAATGTTCATTAATTCAAATCTACCAAAGATTGGATTATTTAATTCATTTTTGGTGCTTTGGATTAATGATATGTTACTTTAATCCACCAAGATGAGTGAATTAATTTAAAGATGAAAGAAATTTGAGGCAGTGATCCAAATTAGCTTATCATTCCCCTCCCTCTTCATCTTATCCCTTTCTTTTTTTATTTTGTGCTACATGTTAAGGGATAATGATCTCTATATCATTTATCCAAACATAAAGTACATAGATTTCTATTGACCGGCCTCAAAATAGCTGCGACTTCTACATAAGTCCACTTACGATTGCTTAACATAGCGCTAAATTTTGTCCTGATTCGAGAAAATGATCATTTGTGGCCAAAACCTATGTTTTCATGCCCAAGTATGTTAATTTGAACCCTTTGATCCAATCACCTTGAGATTCATTGTTATGGGGCTTTTGTTCTACCAATCCTCCAACAGATCTTCATCAATTTTGGTCAACGCGGATCACTTAAACATCATTGATCATTAAATGTTGCCTTGAGGATTATTAAATGGATGATATACTTAACAAAAAGCAAATGCAACTTGTTGTTGAGATGCTTTGGTTCTACGAATCCTCTAATGAGTTCCAAATGCAAGTTTAAAGATGGTCATCTAACTAACCGTTAACTTCTAACATTGACTTTATTTTATGCTTTTATTTTTATGCTCTTTACTTAATGCACCATTTACTTTAGCATTTATATTTCATGCTATTTTCATCTTTTCTCACATGAGCATTTACTTTTATGTCATTTTTATTTTGCTCACTTGAGCTTTTATTTTCCTTATGAAGATACTTAATAATCAACATGAACCATAAAAAACAATAATGATAATTGGACTACTTGGTTACTATCCTTGGCATTATGGAGTATTGGACTTCTTGGACTTAGAAATAAAAACCTTGGCTTATGTTGGAGACCTTGTGACCTTAATTGATATTTTGTATGGAGTTATTGGGGTTCACCCTAATACATTGGGTTGTTTGTTTGTTTTGTGTGCAGGTTATTGTGATTACATGCTCTATTTGTAATCTGGAATTCATCTGTATACAGCCGTTACTCTGTCCAATTTTTGTGAAGACCTAATCCAATTAAAGCTTGGTTTTCCCAAGAGGTTTAGTATCCTTGCTTGGTTTCAATCTAAAGAATGGGAATTCTATCTTGACTCATAATTTCAAGTGTTGGCTTCTTATTGGTTAGACAATTCTCTTTCTTAGCTTTTACCTTATGCTTTAGGATAGTCCCTTCATCTCATCCCATCTTCTTTAGTTTTCAAAAATCTTCTCCCTCCTTTTGAAAACTCTTCTTGTTTATAAACACAAACGGATTTCATAATAAACCTGGACTTTTGTTGAGTGCCTTTTCTTTTAAAACTTATTTTCTTTAAAAAAAACATCAATTCATTTAATCATACTTTGACATCTTTCAAAATTAACAAAAACACTTCAACTCATTCAAACCCTTTTGTGCGCTCGAGCACCCTTTATCCATTCAAACATTTTTTCAAGACGAGACATGTTTCATTGATAGTCGAGCAACATTCTCCTATCCCTATGGTTATAAGGGTGTCGACTTTTCCACTTGAGTGCTAGAGGAATTCTCAAACCCGCACTCTTGCTGACGCAGGGTCCATCTTTCCCACACCTTATGGGCGTTAGTCGAGATTTCTCTCCTAACAATGACGAATTGTCTCTTCGTTTAAAAACAATCAACATAAAAGTTTTTTCTAGACAAACTATGGTGCTCTGACTTTCCCATTGCACGAGGGAGTATGTAGGCACTAAGTCTTACAACCCAAGGCAAGCAAAAAATATAATAAAAAACATTTCATTTTCTTTTGTGTGCAAATACTCGTTCATTCTTTTCCTTTAACAAGTAAACCTTTACATGACACTCCTTTTAAAAGAAACCAAACAAAGTGGATCCTGCGGAGTATTGTAGATGCTTAGGGTTCTAACACCTTTCCTTTGCATAACCGACCCCCGTACCTCTATCTCTGATCTTTTATTTCATTGTGGGTTTTGTTTGATTTTTTCCCATTTCCCTTTGGAAACAATAAAGTGCGGCAGCGACTTCATTTTGTTGAGATAAGTCAATTGATGGCTTAAATCTAAAATCTTTACCGCTGCATTTCTTTTCCTATCATTACTGTCGCATTTCAGTTTATCTTTTCTCGTCTTCGACGACGGCGATTGTTGCACGGCAGAAAGTGGCGACTTCACTATGGAATAAACTGACCTATTGCTGGTACATTCCTAAGTGGGTCAATCCTAGCTTTGTTTGTTCCTTTCCTATGAGTGTTTATATATTGTTTTACTTGCTGTTTATTACATACCATTATGTTGTATATAAGTTTGTCTGGATTTTCCTGGTTTTTAGGGGCTTGGTGATTTCTTATAAGTTTTCTACCCAGACTTTGGGCAAACTTAAGATAGGACTGACCATATAGTCATGTTAACTTTGAGAGAGTAATCCAAAAAAAGGAGACATGAGATCCCCCACTCAGTAGAGGCCCCTTTGACTGTAGTGTCGTTTACGAGTAATCGGGAAGACGTACTACTTTTGACCTGGGAGCCTACTGAAGCTGAGGATCGTAGATTACCTAACCCATCATGGCCTTTTAGGTGTAGTGCGGAAGTTATGATGGAGTAATTTGAAAATGGTTGTCACGCGATGCTACGCTCGGACGAGTTTTTCTTGAAAATATTACTAATTACTGAGTTAATCGGGACATTGATAATATCTGAAGGAAGGACATAGACTCTGGGGACCTCTTAGAACCTTGTTCGGAAGGTGATAACTGTTAGTCCATACCTTATGGGTTGTACCCTTGACTCTAGGCTCGTGACTCTGAACCATGTGATCTTGTTACTGTGCAATGCATTGCATAACATTGCATATCATTGGCATCCTCTCCACCATTTTGCATACATCCCGGTCGTTCAGCATCTTATTCCCTGTTGTTTCTTTGTTCCAGTTAGTCGTCTACTGCCAAACCGATTCCTCAATAAAACTATGGGAATAGAGCTACTGTCATATTGAGAATGGAAAACCAAGAATAACACAACATAGAAGTCCGAATGGAAATCGACGAGTTGAAGTCAGGCATGGCCAGACTTACTGAGATGATGCAAGTCCTAATTTCCAGTGGAGAGCCACCTCAAAGGACTGATATTTGAAATCCTAATTGTTGTTGTTGACACTCAACCTATCCAACATACATCTACTACATGACCAGAGCTTAGGTTACCTCAGAAATACTCTCTGCCTGTTGCAATTACTTTAATGGTTGGCCACTCTTCTCGACCAATCTTTCAGGCTCCATTTTTCACTAAACCTCAGCCAATCGTTCATACTGCTTCTCGTCAACCTGCTGCGCAAGCTTCTTTTGGGAACCCTCTCTTTGAGTACCATGATGCCAGTCCTCGAAGTGTGAGTTAGGGAGACTTTGGTGAGTTGGAAGAGTTCAAAGAATAGTATCAGACTTTAGAAAAGAGACTCTGAGCTACGGAGGTAATGAGTTCTTCAATATTTATGCTAACAACATGTTCCTAGTTCATGATCTGGTTATTCCTTCAAAGTTCAAGACTCCCGAGTTTGAGAAATACTGGGGGCATACTTGTCCAAGAAGTCATTTGGTGATGTACTTTCGAAAGATGTCTGCTTACACAAAAAATGACAAGCTGCTTATCCATTGTTTCCAAGATAGTCTGAGTGGAGCTTCATTGAAATGGTATATGGGACTTGAGAAAGGCCGTATTGAATGCTTCCAAGATCATGTTTATGATTTCATAAAGCAATACAAATACAACCTTGACATAGCACCTGATCGTCTCCAACTGCAAAATATGTCTCATAATGAGAAAGAATCTTTCAAGGAATATGCTCAATGATGGAGAGAACGAGCATCTCAAGTTGAACCACCTTTGGCAGAGAAAGAGCTAACTAGATTGTTCATGGATACTTTGTCCCATTTCTTTTGGGAGAAGATGATTGGAAGTGTGTCCTCCAGCTTCAAAGACATGGTGACTATTGCCAAAGATTAGAAGAAGGAATCAAGAATGGTACAGTGTCTAAAGCTGTTGAATCTTCTAATGGCGTAAAAAAATACCTTGGGAACTTTAAAAAGAAGAAAGAGGTAGAAGCCAATGCTATCTAGACTGAGAGAAAAGGAACCCGCCGTAGGCCTCAATACATTGATCAATCACAAGTAGCGTTTGTTACTCCTGCGGTCAATGCTCAACCAGTTTAGGTTCCTCAAAAACAGAATATTGTGCAAAATCAGAATCGTTATGTAGGGAATAGGGATCAATTGGATCCCATCCCTATGACATACACTGAATTGTATCCTGCAATGGTGCAGAAGGGCTTGATTACAACTAGGCCTCTGATTCCTCGAAATCCTTCTCCAGTCGGGTTCAGATCTGACATTCACTGTGAATTTCATCAGGGAGCTGCCGATCATGATTTAGAAAGCTTCTATGCATTGAAAAACAAAGTGCAAGAATTGGTGAAAGCAAATATTCTAAATTTTAAGGAGACAGGTCCTAATGTTATCGACAACCCTTTTCCAAAACAAAGTGGCTAAAGACTGAGTCGGGGTACCCTCAAGTCACTTCCTAAAGCCAGTGTTTCAGACAGGATAGCTCATCCTTGTTACTGATTAGTCACTATGCCATCTTTCTTTATGTTTGTATTTTTCCCTTGTTTATGTTAAAATTGTTGCTTTCAAATATTGTTTGTATATTCATGTTAATTCTAATGAAATAAGCATTACAATGTTTTGATTCAAATCATTTTCATTTACTTGTTTCAAATATATTTCTCTTGTTTACTCTCTTTATCAAGATTTTATTTATGCAAAGATTTGAGAGAGGATGATGAAAACGAAATACCCAAAATTATTGTTGGTATGATTTTGAATAAAACTTTGTTGCGGATATACATACATTGTTTCAACTCCCAAATAATGGAGAAATAAGGAAGTTAATCCCTCGTTCACCCCTTTTGATCCTAGAAGTTGGAGTTTCTTTCTATACGAAAAACCCCGCAATCTTAACCTGGGGATGGGTAGTTCGTAGATAATTTGGTTGTGCATTCAATTACAAGAGAAATCATGCAAGACACCTTTCAATAAAGGCCACGATCAAGCTTTCCTTTGCACACAACAAGAAGTGTCAAAGATGCTCCCAAATAAAAAATGACAAATATGGTTCCCCGTAATCATTGAGCAAGGTAGTCATTATCTTTCCAAAAAGAAAAAATGAAATGAAAAGAAAAATCAAAAGAAAAATCCCGCTAAGTCAAAACCTATGAAGGACACTTAGGCCAAACCTGGGGCATCCCGCTGACTGTAATTCCAAATGAAATAGTTCAGGCAAAAGTTGGGAATAATAAATTCAATTAGATGAGGTCTTCAAATCCTCAAAATTCTCCACCATAGTCGACAAAAGTCCTTAGAACAACAAAATGATGTAAGAAGAAGTGACTACAGTCTCAAAATTTCCTTATCTTCTGAATCATCGTCATTGCTACCATCAGTGAAATTCCAAAATCTCTTGGAACCTGAATGCATAGTCTGAATTAACTAAACGTGGGACTGAAGAACATCACGAAGATTGGGTTGGATACAAATAAACTTTGAGCCTTTATCCTTTATTTCTTAAACCGTGAACCAGACCACGTTACAACCCTCAAAAGACCTAATTGAAGCCAGGTTTCTTTTGAAAGCATACTAAAGCAAGGTTGCGTAATCTGACTCCTAAGATCTTTTGCGAACCATTTGTTTTGGTATCATACCTTTGCTTTCACTTTAAAAGTATAAACCACTATGTTTTATCCAGTGATGCATTTTCTATACACCAATAACATCATTTCAAAAATGATTTTGAATTCAAAAACTTTTTCATGAACTTTGCAATAAAATTACCATGTTTGAATAAACAATTTTTCTTGCAAACAAGCTTTTCTCGTCAAGGAATTTCAAACTGCTGAGAAACATGGTCAGTGACCCTATCAGGGGCAAGTATCTTCCAGATCCATCTGCGAATCAGTTCAAGATTTGTTGCTCAGTGCGAGTTTTCTTAGAATTGGTTAGCCGAAGATCATTTTCAAGACTCATACTGGGGCATTCCTTTCCAGCAAGTCATTTTAAGAACTGAAACCATGATCACTTTATTTCCAACAAACATTTCAAGAACTGAAACCATGATCAGTTTATTTCCAACAGTTATCTCAAGAACTGAAGCCATGATCAGTTTATCTCCAACAATCATTTCAGAGATGAAGCCATGATCAATTTATCTTCAAGAGTCAACTAATCTGGGGACAAATCCCCAAGAAGCTCTCCATGTCCTTCCTCAGAAGATCATCAGTTTAATATAATCTACAAGTGTGACAAATTTGGGTTTAAGACATTTTCTTTCCAAGCAAATTTGGCAGAGTTCTCCGTGTTGAGGAATCAAACTTCTAATCTTACCTCCACAAAAGAGTCAAACTCCATTGTCGTAAACGTCAGCATTACATGCATAGATCATTCACATATCATTCATAACAAAATTCATACATAATACATAACAAGAGTGCTTCATCCTCATTTTCATTTCCCGGGGTCTTGTTGCAGTTGACATGTCACCTTGAGATCAAAGTCCAATTTACTTGGCACCTGCCAAAACGGATGTCAGTTTGGCTGTTTCTCTCTTTCGTCCAATGATGATCTTGGATGAGCTGTATTTCTTTCTTCCAATGCTAATCTTGGATGGGTTGTATTTCTGTAAACCAATGTTAATCTTGGGATCACGTTTCCCCATGCTATCCAAAGCCAATATTGGATGCCATGATCTTTTGTTGTCCAAAGCCAATATTGGATGTTGCTACCTTTTCTTCCATCCAAAGCCAATATTGGATGCCACCATCTTTGTTGCCATCCAAAGCCAATATTGGATGTTGTTATCTTTGTTGTTGTTCAAAGCCAATATTGGATGTTGTTACCGTTTCTTCCATCCAAAGCCAATATTGGATGTTGCTATCTTTTGTTTCCGTCTAAAGCCAATATTGGAGGTTGTTATCTTTGTTGTTGTCCAAAGTCATTATTGGATTCCATGATTTGTCTCAACTCATTCAAAGCCAATATTGGATGTTGTAATCTTTTCTCTCGTCTAAAGCCATTATTAGATGTTGAGTTTTCAACTCATTCAAAGCCAAATTAGATGTTGTGATCTTTTCCCTCGTCTGAAGCCATTATTAGACGTTGAGCTTTCCCTTCATTCAAAGCCCATATTGGATGTCATGTTTCTTTTCTGTCCAGCGTCTTTCCTGGACGACTTTGACGTAACTACAGATTTGGTCTCATCCCACATCTATTATTCTTCTAGATGCTTCTGATTGTCTTTTCTAGAGAGTTTCTCACCTCATTCAATGCCATTCTTGGATGTCGCTGCTTGCCTTTTCGGATTTTATCTCTTTTTTCCAAGTATTGATGGTTACTCTTTGTCGCCCTGACAAATATCCATAAATATCTTGTTGTTTCCCTAGCGTGTATTTCCATGTCATTTGATCTGAACTACCATAAATTTCCAATTTCAAGTCTTTCCATATTCTCACAGAGTCTGTCTCATCTCATACATCATTCAAAAATAATATATGTCAAAAAAAGAGTCCATGCATTCATTCATAACATATTCTATCATCTCATCCCATTAGGGACGAAATTCAGGTCTGTTTGTATTTAATTACTTTCCGTCTATCTGGCTAAAAGATGATTAAATAGGGGCAGTTGTTGTACCCTAAATTTCGCCCCAAACATTTTCAGTCGCACTTTCATTTCATATTTTGTCATTTGGTCACAATAATTAATAAATAGCTTCATTCATTACATTTGCATGATATCTTTAAGTTTGCTCTTGTGTTATTGACTAACTTCTAATCAAAATACAAAAAAAATTGTATTTGTCTTTATATATTTGTGATTTGTAGGTACCGAGTCAAAGCATCTGACAAATAGTGTTTTCCAATATTATTTTCCTAAAATCTTTATTTGCAAAGAAAAATAATTAAAAAATTTTCATTTTTTTCACTGTACAATCAATTGCTCTTAGTGTGCAATCGATTGCACAGAGTGCATTTTACGCAATATTTGGGAAAAACTCATTGTACAATCGATTTCTCCCATAGTGCAATCGATTGCATAGAGTGAAATTTTGAAAAAAATCAGCAATTTTAAGCTTTTAATTCATTTGGCTCCAATTTATTAATTTTTGAAAGATATATCATTAATTCAAATTTTGGCTCCATTTTTTCATTTTTTTGAAAGATATATCATTAATTCAAATTTTGGCTCCAAGATTTAATTACCAAACCACCACTAATCCCAAGCCTAAACTCTATAAATAGAGCCCTCATTTCATTCAAATCTCAACCTTTTGATAGCCAAACTCATTTTGCTAAAAAATATCTCAATTCTCTCCATCTACCAAATTCACTCAAAGCTCCATTTTCAAAAAAAGAAGTTAGTAAGCTTTGCATTGAAGCTTACTAATCTTTGAGCTAAAACTTCATCCAAACAATTTTTCTTTGTTAATTCTCTACATCCAAGCTTGGGAAATTAGTTCTTGGGGCTGAATTAAAGCAAATTCTTGAAGTTATTTTGATAATTCTCTAGATCTACCCTTTGGTAAGTTGGATTTTTCATCTTTCATAATGTGATCTCTTGTTGATCTTTAGGTTTAATTCATTGAGCATTGTTTTGTGATTCCATTGGTGCTATTTTCTCATAATTTGATTGAATTTTCGTGCTCAATTGAATCCATGATCATAAGGTGTTTGATGGAAAGTTTGAACAAGAATTTGGCCTTTTGAAATGTTGATTTTCTGATTTTAACAGGGTGCAATCAATTTCTGTAACAGCACAATCGATTGTCACAGTAAAACGATACGTTTTTTTGAAAAAAACACGGATGCAATCGATTGGATCAGTAGTGCAATCGATTATAACAGAACAAAATTGCATTTTTTTGCCTTGTTTTTTAGCTATTTTGATCGATCTCTCTTTTTCTACTCACTCCTTTTGATTGTTTATTTGGATTTCAATTTTAAATGTCCAATTTCTCTTTAAATTCAATGAAATTTGGGTGTAGATGAAGTTGGATAAATGTTCATTAATTCATATCTACCAAAGAGTGAATAATTTAATTCATTTTTGGTGCTTTGGATTAATGATATGTTTAGTACTTTAATCCACCAAGATGAGTGATTGAATTTAAAGATGAAAGAAATTTGAGGTAGTGATCCAAATTAGCTTATCATTCCCCTCCCTCTTCATCTTATCCATTTCTTTTTTTAGTTTGTGCTACATGTTAAGGGATAATGATCTCTATATCATTAATCCAAACAAGAGGTGCATAGATTGCTATTAACCAACCTCAAAATAGGTGTGACTTCTACATAAGTCCACTTACGATTTCTTAACATAGCGCTAAATTTTGTCCAGATTCGAGAAAATGATCATTTGTTGTCCAAACCTATGTTTGCAAGCCCAAGTATGTTAATTTGAACCCTTTGATCCAATAACCTTGAGATTCATTGTTAGGAGGATTTGGTTCTACCAATCCTCCAATGGAGCTTCATCAATTTTGGTCAACGCGGATCACTTAAACATCATTGATCATTAAATGTTGCGTTGAAGATTATTAAATGAATGATATACTTGACAAAAAGAAAATTCATCTTATTGTTGAGAGGATTTTGTTCTACCAATCCTCTAATGAGTTCCAAATGCAAGTTTCAAGATGGTCATCCAACTAACCATTA
Source organism: Vicia faba (assembly GCA_948472305.1). NCBI lineage: Eukaryota > Viridiplantae > Streptophyta > Magnoliopsida > Fabales > Fabaceae > Vicia > Vicia faba. Next base: position 1,492,173,392 of record OX451735.1, on the reverse strand, counting down.
ACTTCTATCAATTGACTTTATTTTATGCTTTTATTTTTATGCTCTTTACTTTATGCACCATTTACTTTGGCATTTACGTTTCATGTTATTTTCATCGTTGCTCACTTGAGAATTTACTTTTATGTCATTTTTATTCTTCTCACTTGAGCTTTTCTTTTCCTTGTGAAGATACATAATAATCAACATGAACCATAAAAAACATTAATGATACTTGGACTACTTGGTTACTATCCTTGGCATTATGGAGTATTGGATTTCTTGGACTTAGGAATATAAACCTTGGCTTATGTTGGAGACCTTGTGACCTTAATTGATATTTTGTCTGGAGTTCTTGGGATTCACCCCAAGACATTGGGTTGTTTGTTTGTTTATTGTGCAGGTTATTGTGATTATATACTTTTTATGTGATCTGGATTTCATCTGTATATAGCTCTTACTCTTCCAATTTTTTGTGAAGAACTAATGCAATTAAAGCTTGGTTTTCTCAAGAGGTTTAGTATCCTTGGTTGGTTTCAATCCAAAGAAGTGGAATTCTATCTTGACTCATAATGTCAAGTGTTGGCTTCTTGTTGGTTAGACGGTTCTCTTCCTTAGATTTTACCTTATGCTTTAGGATAGTCCCTTCATCTCCTCCCATCTTCTTTAATTTTCAAAAATCTTCTCCCTCCTTTTGAAAACTCTTCTTGTTTATAAACACAAACCACTTTCATAATAAACCTCGACTTTTGTCAAGTTTCTTTTCTTTGAAAACTTCTTTTCTTTAAACAAAATTCAATTCATTTAATCATATTTTTGACATCTTTCAAAATTAACAAAAATACTTCAACTCATTCAAACCCTTTTGTGCGCTCGAGCACCCTTTATCCATTTAATCCTTTTTATTCAAGATGAGACATGATTCATCGATAGTCGAGCAACATTCTCATATCCCTGTGGTTATAAAGATGTCTACATTTCCACTTGAGTGTTAGAGGCGTTCTCAAACCCTCACTCTTACTGATGCAGGGTCCATCTTCCCCACACCTTATGGGTGTTAGTCGAGATTTCTCTCCTAACAATGACGACTTGTCTCTTCATTTAAAAACAATCAACATACAAATATTTTCTAGCCGAACTACGGTGCTATGACTTTCCTATTGCACGATGGAGTACGTAGGCACTAAGTCTTACGACCCAAGGCAAGCAACAAAAATAATAAAAAACATTTCATTTTCTTTTGTGTGCAAATACTCATTCATTATTTTCCTTTAACAAGTAAACCTTTACATGACACTCCTTTTAAAAGAAACCAAACAAAGTGGATCATGTGGAGTACCGTAGATGCTTACGGTTCTAACACCTTCCCTTTGCATAACCAACCCTCGTACCTCGATCTCTAATCTTTTATATCATTGTGGGTTTTGTTCTCTTTTTTCCCATTTCCCTTTGGAAATAATAAAGTGCGGTGGTGACTTCATTGTGTTGAGATAAGTCAATTGATGGCTTAAATCTCGAATATTTACCGCTACATTTCTTTTCTATCATTACTGTTGCATTTCGTTTCATCTCTTCTCGTCTTCGACGACGACGATTGATGTGCAACAGTCATTATGGAAGGTAGTTCTTCATTGAGATTCTATTGCTCCAAAGAAGTTCATTTGTTTCTAGTCATGAGTACTGACTTCTTACCTTAATATTGAAATTTATTGGTATTATCTTACCACTTCTTTCCCCGATGCATCGATGTTACCTTTTTGCTATCTCCTTAATGAGTGGATAGTTCACAGTCATTTGTCGGTCACTGTTATCCTTCATTTTCTCTCATAAATTTTTGAGTTGGAGACGCTTTATCTCCTCTTTGGGCTTTACCCCAGAGTAGTCTGATCTTTTGCTCACCAGTGATTTTTTTCTGGTCGAGTTTTCCTTTTGAGCCTATTCTATTTACCATATCCTTAAAGGGGTCTTTATTCCTTTTTGTATTTGTTCATTCACATCCATAATCATGAGCATTGCATGAAATCTTAGGGCCAAAAATAGGGCTTGTTTTATATTTAAGTATATTCAATCGCGTCGACATGAAGATTATTAAACTTTGCCTCTCCAGATAGAAGACACTTAAATAAGGGCAGCTGTTGTACCCTAATTTTTTCCCCAAAGATCCCTCTATCACATTACATCAATTCAATCACATTAAGATCACACTAGAGTTTAGCTCTTCTCCTTATCTTTAAGTTTTTCTCATGGGGAATCACCAAGCACCTTGACTTGTATTTTTTGATCATCTGTGTTTTGTAGTAGTTAACTTTTAACTAATAATTACAAGGAATGTTTTCCCTAATTGACGATGTTGCAGGTGAAAGCACAATACATTTTATCAAGTTGATCTATAGGTTCATGAGTTCATTTCTGTGCCTTCTTCGACAAATATTAATTGAGGTTCAAGCTTCATTATTGAAGATACTTTGAAATAACATCGTGAAAAAGTATATTATGATTCATCATTCCTCAAGTTGTCAAAAATAGTTCAAAGGTACAAGGGTTGATTGAAGAAGTTTGACATAGTTGGACAAGTCTTTGTTTCCATTTATCACAAGTGCATATCTCCTTCAATTCTCAATATTTGGAAGTGGTTATGGTTGCCATGATTTATCCTTATCATCCTCAACAACTTCTATTTACATGACAAAAGTATTTTTGCAAGAAAGTCGATCAAAATTGAAAAGGTTTCCCAAAGCATTTTATTGCTCTAAGAGATAGGGTTTTGAACTTCAAAGTGGCATATCTTGCTCATCTTTGGGTATTTTTGGGTGATTACAAAAACATGCTTCTCTTCAAAGGGTTATTAACAAATCAGTTCAAAAGCTTCAAGGAAATTTTGTGTGGAAGATACCTAATGATGAAGAAAGATTACATGTCATCTATATGAACTATCAAATTCCAACATGTGACTCCAAAGATCATAACTTGATCAATTTTTATCACCAAGAGCACATTATTTTTCCATATTGAACTTAGAGATGTGAACTTCAACCTTTATTTTAAGTGCAAAGTTTGAAAATCGGTGGAAGATGCCTTAAGGATGCAAAAGATTATAGGCAATCTCATGGATTTTCACCAATTTCACAAGGACATTACTTTTTCAATACTTGGTGTTTTTGAGTGATACAAGTTTCAAAATACTAATTGATATGTCTAATTCCTTGTCCTCAAATATCAAGTTCAAATTTTGATAAGAAGACCATTTTTAGTGTAAGACATTATAGGTCACTTTTTGTGAAAAAACTTGAATTTTCTCGAAGCCCACAAAACAATTTTTTTTTTTTGGATTTCATAGTTGAATAACTTTCAGCTCAAGCATCCAAATGGAACCTTTCTTGGCACATTGTGACGAGTGTTACATGATCTTTCCAAAGCATCAATAATCATACCAAAATCTTCCTACATTGTGCATACCATGGATTCAAAGTCGACTACTTGAAACTGAGTTTTGCCCTCATGTCAGAAATGGAAATCCATAATTCAGCTTCTAATGACCAAATTAGCGTGTGTTTTTGAAATAAACAAGTTTAATAAGTTTCCCAAAGATGATTAACACTTCAAAATTAAAGAATAGTTGAGTTTTGATGAAAATTAAGTCACACTTCACTCATGCTCTACCTTCATCCAATTTCCCTCCAAACTTCATTGTTTCCTCCAAATCTCTATCCCATTTAATCCCCTAAAAATAGAGACCTTATTCCACACTTTTGGACAAGCTTTGAGAACCAAACACACCCTTCTAAAACATCATTCGAGCTCCAAAATTTTGAAATCGGTTTCTGAATTTCAAGCTTCCTTCTCCAAATTTCTGTTCACATTTATCATTCTCCATCATCACACAAGCTCTCCAGCACTTGAACCAAGTACATCAAGCCACATTTCAATCTATAGAAGTTCAGTTTCAGAGTGCCATTGTTGAACTTCGTTTAGGTAGAACTCTTAACCATTTGGATCCAAACGAAACACTAACTTACTATACTCATCCTTCTGACCCTCATACTTCTTACAATTTATAAAATCATTGAGAATTGAGTGAGAAATCTCAACCTAATTGTGCTCGCTATTTTCTGTGTTTTTGATCTATAATTCTTTGCACACTTTACATAAATTTGGCACGAGGGGGGGGGGGGGGGGGGGGTTAGGATTGTCTTGAAGTGACAAATTTGATGATGCCAGTCTGAGTTTCTAACTTTTCCGTTTGAAGAAACTCACAAAATCCCAATTGTAGGATGTCTGGAGGTTGAAGATGATGACATGTCTCATCTCAATCAATGATAGCATGCTAATTGTTTTATTTTTATTGGTTGGCTATTTTCTGATCCAGTGTGGTTTTAAATAAGGTCCATATCAAGCACAACGCGTCTGATTCACTTGATCAGCTTACTAACGCGTTTTGACTCTATTCTAATAGTCCACATCTTTTTAGTTTATTTTTATTTTCTGATTTTATATTTTAATTGTTTTAAATTTCAAAAATTCATAACTCTTTTATTTTTTTATTCAAAAAATCTGAAAAATATATATAAAAATAACTTGATTTATTTCTGAATTTGTGAATATTTTTTTCATATTTTTATTTTAGTGTCTGATATTTTTCATAATTTTTGCTTTGTTTGCTTTATTTTAATTGTTTAAAAAATACTTTCTGACATTTTAAAAATTTTGAATTTTTTTTATAAAAATCATTTTCATTGCTTCTGACCTTCTGAATTTTTTGTGGAATTTTATTTTAATTTTTACTATTTTTTATCTTTTTTTTAATTTGAGCAATTTAAATTAACTTATAAATATTTTCTGACTTTAAAAATTACCAAAAAAATTATATAAATATTTGAGCTCATTTCTTATTATTCTATGGTTTTGTTAAAATTTTCTTGATTATTTTGAATATAATTGCTACTTTTCCTCTTTATTTCATTTTTAAATCATTTTAAAAATCTTTTTTTCTTAATTTAAATGCAATTTTATTTTTTATATATATTCTGGCTGATCTTGAACTATGAAGTTTAGATCATGAACTTTATTAACATCATTGGATCCATGTGTTTAGTCTAACTCCATAAAAATGGATAAATGATTTTAATAATAGTTTAATTAAATTTTTAGTTCAAATGTGGTTTATTCCTCACCCCATCCCTCTTCATCTTCTCTCATTCTTATTGTACTAAATGTTATTGGAGCATGATTTTCATATCATGTCTCAAAACATATGGTATATTGATTGCTATTGACTGATCTCAAAATAGATGTGACTTCTATATAAGTCTACTTATGATTGCTTAATATAGCGCTAAATTTTATCCCTATTTGAGAAAATGATCATTCGTGGCCCAAACCTATGTTTGCAAGCCCAAGTATGTTAATTTTAACCCTTTGATCCAATAACATTGAGATTTATTGTTAGGAGGCTTTGGTCATACCAATCCTCTAACGAATTTTCATCAACTGTGGTCATAGTGGATCACTTAAACATCATTGATCATTTAATGATGCCTTGAGAATTATTAAATGGATGATATACTTGACAAAAACAAATGCAACTTGTTGTTGAGAGGCTTTGGTCCTACCAATCCTCTAATTAGTTCCAAATTCAAGTTTCAATATGGTCATTCAACTAATCACTAATTTCTAACAATTGACTTTTTTATGTTTTTACTTTATGCCTTTACTTTAAGCATATTTACTTTAGCATTTACATGTCATGCTATTTTCATCTTTGCTCACTTGAGCATTTACTTTTATATCATTTTTATTTTGCTCATTTAAGCTTTTCATTTCTTTTTTTAAAGATACTTAATAATCAACTTGAACAATAAATTTTTTTAATTTTACTTGGATTACTTGGTTACTATCCTTTGCATTTTGAAGACATGGACATCTTGGACTTAGGATTAGGGGCATTAACCTATCTTATAGACCTTGTGACCTCAACTGTTATTTTGTCTGGAGTTCTTGCGGTTTACCACAAGACATTGAGTTGTTTGTTGATTTTGTATGCAGGTTATTGTGATTATATGCTTTGTCTATGATCTAGAATTCATCTGTATACATCTTTTACTCTGCCCAAATTTGGTGAAGACTTAATGCAAATGGAGCTTGGTTTTCTTAAGAGGTTTTTTTGTAAGTGTTTGTTTGGTTTCAAATCCAAAGGATGGGATTCTACATTTACTCATTGTGTCAAGTATTGGCTTCTTGTTGGTTATATAGTTTTTTTCCCTAGCTTTTACCTTATGCTTTAGGATATTCCCTTCATCTCCTCCCATCTTCTTTAATTTCAAAATCTTCTCCCTCCTTTTGAAAATTCTTGTTTTAAAACTTGAACCACTTTCATAAAGAATTTGGACTTAGGTCCATGCATTTTCAAAAATTTTGTCTTAATCAAACTTTAATCAATTTAATAATACTTGGACTTTTTTTGTGAGAAGACTAAAAGTCAATCAATCTCATTCAAACTATTTTTCCATTTTAGCTTTTATCTTTAAATTTTTCTCAAAAGATTATAGTGTTGTGAATCCTTGTAGTGATGCAAACAACTATACTTCTACAATATGTAGTGAAGTGAGATATTTTTCACTCGGATGTTGAGCGAGGCTTTGTTGATTCTAAAATCCAAGCTATATTCTCCACTTTGAGATGACACAAATTCTACTTTATCATAATCGTGGGTAGTAAATATGTTTTTCCACTCGGACAATGACAATGATGTCTTATCTCTTAAAATTAATCAACACACATGTGTTTTAAAATTTTTAAAGATGAACTATGTGTACCCTGATCCACTATTGCACGGAAGATGGTACGTAGTCACTAAAGGTTCGTAATCGCGGTAGGTGCAGAAAAATCATATAAAAATACTTCTTTTCTCATCTCCACAAACTATTTTATATATACAACATTTTATAGCCAAAACAAACAAATTTACAAAGAGGTTCCTGCGGAGTACCGTAGATGTTTAGGGTGCTAATAACTTTCCTTTGCATAACCAACCCCTTACCTAGATTATCTCCCCCTCTTTTTGAGTTATTCGCTCTTTTCTCCTTTGGAAACAATAAACCGCGGTGACGATTTTTATTTTGATATGTGCGAGTTAAGTCAATCCAATGGCTTAGTCTCAACATTTCTACCACTACATTAACATACACACCTGAATCAAGTTCACACCTCCACTGTTTTGATTTTTGTTGTTGTTGTTTATTAATTTTGGCATGATTGTATTTATTAATTATTTCAAATAAAATTGATGTGACAAAATACACGTATGAATGTTAGTCTTTTTTTGTAGATTATTTTTGTTAATTTTGGTTCATAAAAATGATAAAAATATGCTTAGTTGTTTTAGGAATTTAGGTGAATTTATTGTTAAGATCAAACATTGCAAGATAACATTTAGGGTAAATCTTCCCCTCAAACTTAACATTAAGTCCATCTTATGCATGGCAACAATTATGATGTTGTTAGTTCTTTTCCATTGCATCTCTTTTCTTTTAGAAAACAAAAAATATTTTTCTTTATCAAATACAAAAAACAATTAATAAATATGATAGTATAAATACGCCATGAGCCTTAAGAAAATGGGTTAAGACAAGAGGGAGCCTTCCTTACCTCTTCTTAAAGTATTTTGTATGTGAGATGCCTGGCTCGTTTGTACAAAGGATTCGCCCTCATTTCACAGACTTTGGTATAATACGTATCTCAAAGAAATTTCAAAACTAAAGGAGAAGTATTCAAATAACCCCAGCCTTGAGGGATAACTTGATGTATCTCCTAAAAAAATACTTCAACAAATCCAAACCTTTTTGCCTTTGGATATTTTCTCTTGAAAACCTTTTCAAAAAGGACATGTTATTTATGTTCTACCGCAATACAGGTTGTGTCTATTGCTAGAGCGTGAATGTTAATATTGTCCATAAAAAAAATCTAACAAACCAACATTTTAGAGACAAACTATATAGTTCTAATTCCCTTTAGGATACATAGGCACATGGTTGCAAGATCTTAGAGAACTCAATAATAAAAACCTTTTTCTTTTTTCCAATAATTCATTCATGCATTCTTAGTAAGTTATAGCTTTAGATATACACACCCTTATAAACTAACAAACAAAGTGGATCTTGTTAAGTACAACGGATGTGAGGGGTGCTAGTAGCTTTCCCTTTCATAACCGACTTCTGAACCAGTATCTTGGTCGTAAAACATCTTATCCTTCTTCATTTTAGGGTTTTCTCGATGTTTCTCCCACTTTGGGATAAATAGAGTTCGATGGTGACTCTGTGTTTTTTTCGTAGTAGCGACACTTGGTTCCTAAAGATTGGTGTTATACCCCAAAAAATTTCCATCCTTATTTCTCTTTTATCTTGCTTATATTTATCATTTCATCTGCATCACCCCATTAGGTCATTTTCATACAATACATGTCGTACCCCAATTTTGTTCGGGTCTTTTATTGTTATATGATTTTGTTGTTTCATTTTATTTCGAATGAGATAGCACAGTTTGTAAGGACTTGGAGGTATGAGCGAGGGGTCACGAGTTCAAATCCCAACTCCCACACTTTTTTTACATTTTCTCTTTTATTTTTTTCCCTTTATTTTATAACTTTATTTTTATTTTATCCAATAAAAGCACAAAAATACATTTTTTATTTTCGTTTTTTGTTTTGATTAATTTTTTATTACAATTTATTATATTATGCATTTTATAGTTAAAAAATCCAAAAAAATAAAAGTTTTAATTAGAATTTTTTTTTACTTTGGCATTTTTTATATCTTGAAGACCAAGTAAAGTTTTTTAGGAAATACTTAATTGGTTGAATATGGTAAGAAATAATTTGATATTTTAATTTTAATTTCTTTGATTTGTTTCTCTTATTAGCTTTAACCTAACTCTATCATTATAAATAGTCATGAGTTTCTAACCGAAAGGGGAGGCCAATTTATATTCACCGTATATTTTCATAGAGGCCAAGAATTCCATTCACTAATCTTCACACTTTCACGGTACATCCACCCACGTACAACTTTTCACACAATCCCACATTCTCACTACTCTTTATCGCGTATGGGATTTTCATCGAAGCGCGAACGGAGGCGAAATACAGAAGAGTCGCCATCAATGTTATTTATCCCAAGAGAGAGAAAGGAAACACCAAGTAAACCTAAGGAAAGGAAATAACATGGTATCACGACCAAGAGAAAGGGTAAGGATGTCAGTTACGCGAGGGGAATGTATTAGTACCCCTCACGTCTGTGGTACTCCACAGGATTCACTTGAGTTTGTTCTAATCTAAGGGTGTATTCATTTATGTCTAAATCTTAATACTAAAAGGGAAACTCCAAAGAGGGAATGCATGCAAAAGAAAACACGGGGAAAATAAGGAAATATTTACAAAGTTTCTCTCGGATGAGCCCCAAGACTAGATGTCTACGTATCCCTTTTAAGGATACAGAGTGTCGTAGTTCAGCTCGATCATTTTCGTTAGTTATGTGTTTTTTATAGACGATGCTAGCGAAGCATGTACTTTTTGAAAAGGTTTTAAAAGAAAAAGTCTGAAGACAAAAAAGGTTTGCATTGGTTGGTGTTTTTTATCTTGAAAAAGGATTTGAGATTTGAACCACACAAAAGACTAAGAATAAAAGAATGATAAGATCGAGAAGAAACCCGCTTATCATTTCCCATACTTAGTAAAAAGTGTGATTATCATCCATTATTATTAAGTGTTTTTAGAGTTTGAAAGAAAAAGAGGTTTTTATTTTAATGCAAATGCAAAAGAGGAAAGAAAAAGGTTAATGGATACTAGGAAAATAATCCTAAAGTTATCATGCAATGTTGATCCTACACTTGGGATAGGAGGGAAGCATCTACCTAATATTGTCATGCATGGATAAAGATCCTAAATTCTATTTAGTTAAACTTAGAGAAGAGTGAACTAAAGATCCTATGGGGATCATAAAAGAGGATAAACAAGCAAATATGGGATAGAGATAATGGAACATCACATAAAAATGATAAAACATCTTGCATCGATGATTAAACATCAAGCATAAATGACAAAACATCAAGCATAGATGATAAAACATCAAGTAAGGATGACAAGACATCATGTAGGATATGACGAAACATCATGTAAGAAATGACAAAACATCACACAAGGATGAAAAAAATCATGTATGAGATGACAAAACACCAAGCATGGATGATAAAACATCATGTAATGATGACAAAACATCAAGTAAAGATGTTAAGACATCAAGTATGGATGAAAAACATCAAATAAGGGATGATAAAACATCATGTAAGAGATGACATAATAACATGTAGGAAATGGCAAAGCATAAAATAAGTAAGATAGTAACACATCAACAAACACACAATACATGGTGACAAAATACAAAAGAGATGGAGATCTCACAAACAAACTTAAAGAAGTGAAGAAGTGAGCATGAAAGAAATCAAAATGGAATGGAATAAAATCACATCAAGATATCATATAAGTTTTGAAACTATCATTATAAACACCTTATATTATCCTAAGAATCACAACAAAGGTTAAGAAGAATGAACTATTACCTAACTAGGCAAGTAGAAGTACAAGTGTGCATTTAGAAGATAAAAATTAAATACATGACAAAACATGAAAACAATGATGATACAAGAGGTAGATAACTAAGTATAAACATGGTATAATACATCAAAAATTACAATTAAGGAATTACATGTTAACACACATCACCTAATCAAGACAAGTTCACATGATGAAAAGAGATGAAACTCAAACAAGTGACAAGACAAGACTTGTGCTACAAGTAAGTGATAAATCATGGATAGGCAACACTATGGTATCAATAGGGAATGAAAAATTTATATACATTCATAATGTTCATGCATAATAGGTAAATATCTAAATATCACAAGACGAGGCATCAAGGCAAGTGCATTAGCATAAGAGCATTTATGTGTCAAGTGCCTAACCAAACATGGTATAAGAAGGTGAAGTGAGGGGAAAGAGATTAATAAGTATACAATTAATAAGTGAAAACATTGAGGAATCGTCATCATCACATAAACAAACTTAATAAAGATTCACAATAAATTCACACAAGGAAAGTTGGTTTAAGAACCCTAAGTGGACCTATGTCCTCCTGCAATGCCAACAAGAAACCATGTGAGATAAAAGAGGTAATGTGAAGAATAGAAAGCAAACATTGACATTTTATACACTCAAAACATACCAAATAATCAAGATAAAGTTCGATTAGTCATTAAAAACATGGTTCAAACACCAATGTACACAAACTAGGTCAAAATAAAGTTGTGAAGTGACGTGAAGGCAAGTGTATGATCAAGTGACCATGGAAAGACATGTCAAATAGAAGCGAAGTCAGAAGAATATAATCAAAGATAAAACACATAAAATACATCTAAACAACCTTAAAGTAACATTACTTATGTGAAACGACCTGGATGAACCGTCATCTTCTAATGAAATATCAATGAAGTCACCACCGAACGTCTTTTATCCCGCCGAAAGGGAAAGGTAAACATCGAGAAAACCTGAAGAGGGAGAAATCACGGTCTTTCGACCGAGAGATCGGGTAAGGGAGTCTGTTACGTGAGGGGAAGGTATTAGCACCCCACACGCCCGTAGTACTCTACGGTATCCACTCTTGTTGTCTAATCTAATGGGTGTGGTCAAAACCTATGTCTATGGCTTAAAGATAAAAAGGGAATGCAAGCGAAAGAAAGAAAAAGAAAACAATGTAGGGAAAATAAAAATTATGCTCGGTTGGGCCCTACCCCAATGCCTACGTATCCCTTTTAAGGAATCAGAGCAGCCGTAGTTCGGCTCATATATTTTGGTTGGTTTGTGTTTTTTAGTTAAGACAACAAAAACAGTCAAGATGGCAAAACATCAAATAAAACGACAAACAAATGAATGGTAAAACATCAGTTAAATAATAACAAAGTAACGTGTCAAAGATGGCGAAACACCAAATGATAAAACATCACACCTAACAATGACATTGAGAGTCACAGTAGGATAACCAACATGTGCGATGGCGAAACATCGGCTTCAAACAAGTATGCGATGGCGAAACATCGGCTAAAAGATAACAAGGTATCATGGCAAGGATGGCGAAACATCAATAAAATGGATGAAAAAACATCACACCTAACAATGATATTGAGAATCAAAGTAGGATAACAAACATGTGCGATGGTGAAACATCAGCTTCAAACAACTGTGCAATGGCGAAACATCGGCTAAAAGATAACAAGGTATCATGGAAAGGATGGAGAAACATTAATAAAACGGATACAAAACATCACACCTAACAATGATATTGAGAATCAAAGTAGGATAACAAACATGTGCGATGGCGAAACATCAGCTTCAAACAAATGTGCGATGGCAAAACATCGACTATAAGATAACAAGGTATCATGGCAAAGATGGCGAAACATCAATAAACCAGGTTTAAAAGCAAAGCCAAGAGGCGCACAAACAAATAAGATTAATTTATATCTTTTACCTTAAAGAAGGGTTTGAGTTTATTAGAGATGTTTTATGATTTTCCAAGAAAACAATTTTTGTTTTAAGATGTAAAATGCAAAGGAAGGAAAAACAACTAAGGGAAACTAGCCTAGCACTATCCCTAGTGTTATCATACAATGATTGACCCTAAGGTTGAGGATAAAGGAAATTCCTACCCTATGCTAGCATACATGGATTCCTACCTTAATTAACATGTCAAAGGAAGCTTAACAAAACTTATCCTATAGGGAACAGGCAATGAGAGCGAATGTCGTGATCTCAATTTCTAAATTGAGTGACTCATCGATCAACAATTAAAGAAAAAAAACAATAAACATCCTATAGGGAACATGCACTCAGATCGAATTCTTGATCTCAATTTCTAAATTGAGTGACTCATCGATCAACAATTAAAGAAGAAAAAACAATAAACATCCTATAGGGAACATGCACTGAGAGCGACGTCGTGATTGCAATTTCTAAATTGAGTGACTCATCGATCAACAATTAAAGAAATAAAAAACAATAAACATCCTATAGGGAACATGCACTGAGAGAGAAGTCGTGATCTCAATTTCTAAATTGAGTGAGTCATCGATCAGTAGTTAAAGAAACATACACAAACATAACACATGTATCAAACAAAACAGAGGGGCCCCTGACATATATCAGCAACAGAGGTCCCATCATGCAACATAGAACTATACAAAATGAAAATAGAAGAAAGTAAATAGTGAAATACCAAACATATAACTATCTATAGCAACTGAGCAAGAATAAAAGAAACCCAGATAACTTCAAGAAAACTGGCATCAGCAGACAAATCAAGTCAGAAATTACGCCATCAGGATGTAAGTATCGAGATTTCCAGATATGAACAAATCCCATGGGCAATGTATAGCATTCATAATCACATATATATATCCTGCATAGACTATCAAATATTCCAAGCATAATAGTAGTACCAATATAATAAATTATGTTCCACAAATAAAGTGAAACACAGTAGCCTCAAGTCAAAAATGGAAAACTTTTCTCAGAGTACCTCGCACATTCAACAGCCAAGTTAGTATTCCCATAAATAGAATGATGACTCTCATAAGGGATGGATAATGACACCATAATGAAGTGATAAAACATGATAGCAACTATCAAAACATTAGATATGATAGACAAAAAGAAACATGCATATGCACAATTTGGTCAAAAGTTAGAGGAATGTTGCTCCTTTCTATCACCATATTGAATTGACAATTGAATATCAATCAAGGATCATGGGAGCTTGAGAAGAATACAATCAAATACCATGAAAGTCAGTAGCAACCATAATTAAATCATACTCAATTACTTCATCACATCTCACAAGCATAATAGAAGAGAAATCCCACACAATGCATCAAAGACTTAGATTTCAAGCTAACCATGGAAGAAAGTCAAACAAGGACAAAATTAGTGAGTTTGTAACAATCAAAGATTTGAAGTAAAGATTCCAAAACATGATTAGGACATGATCAAAAGGTTAAAGTGTTGATTCTATAACATGCTGCACAAGTGCATTCAAAATGCCTCAAAAATTCAACAAGGATAAGAGAAAGAAGCCAAACTCTATTCATGATTAGAACTAACTTAAGTAATAGGGATCAATTACTCTCAAGTCCTCATGAGACTATCATTGAAGTATCATTTCCCTTCAGGTTATCATTGGCCATCTAATGACCTCAAAATCAAATTGAAAGCTCAAGTTTCAAAGTGAAGATCAACAAGAAAGCAAAAAGTCATAAAACATGCATCAAAAGGTTCAATCATTCAAACATGGGGCATTAAGTGAAATGACTTGAGTTTATGTGGATAAATAGAACCAACATGAACTCAGGGCTTCCAAGATATGCAACATTAATTGGGTACCTTCACTTCAAAAATACATCAAAAAAAGAAAAGGGCTTCCATAATTCAAACGAAAAATTTCTTAGCATCCTTGAGATGTATAAGAGTCAGCAAACATGTTTTAAGTTCATGGATGGATGAGTAAAGGATCAATCAAACTTCAAATATAAAAAACTAGTTGGCAAAAACCACCAAACTAGACAAGTTTTCAAAATATTGTGGAAAATACCAAACCTTGTCAATTAATTCAAGAAAAATCTTTTTAAGGACCTCAATCCATCTATGAACCTTAAACAAGAACCAAATTCAATTGAAACTCAAGGCCATTTGCTTTTTGGAATCAAAACAAACAAGGGAATTAGCAAAACCCTAATTATTTAGAAAATGAACTCAATTATTGATTAATCAAGTTCTAATTCTAAACAAATCAAATTAAAACTATACAAAAATAAAGAAAACTCTAAAGATTAGAGAACTTATTTTTAAAAAATTTTAGAATTAAAGAAAAGTCAAAAATAGAATCAAAATTCAAACCTTTAAACAATTAAACAAAAATTCCCATCTCAAAATAAAATTCAAATCAAAAGTCAGAAAAATATCCAACCAAAATTATATTCAAATATTAGAATTAAAAACTAGCATCCATGATTATTTATGGAATTTTTGAATTCAAGGAAATATTAAAATAAAATCAAACAACAATTAAGCAATTTAAACTATTATTTAATGACAAAATGCAAACCTTAGCCAAAAGTCATAAAAAGGTCAAAACAAAATTATATTCAGACACTATGAATAAAAACAAACTTATATGATTTTTTTGAGGATTTTTGAATTAAAGGAAATATTAAAATAAAAATTATGAAGCAAACATTTCGAATAAACTTTTCAAATTAAATTTCTAATCAAAAATAGAAAAAATGCTAAACCAAAATCAGAATCATTTTCTAAATTATTTTATGAGTCAAAGATAATTTTTGTGGAATTTTTAGATCAAAAGAACTATTAAAATATAAATAATCATTGAACAAACAATTAATTAAACTTATGAAATTTTAAACCAATCAAAACTTTTTTTAAAAAATCCAATAAAATTACACAAGATAGTAGAATTTGTTTTGGACTTGAGATAATTGTTTCGGAATTTTTTAAATTGTTTTGATCAAGAAACAAAAATCAGAAAATCAATTGAAATCAAAATATAAACTAATATTAAAAAATTCAAATGGACCGTTCAGATGATGACACCTCATCATCCCTAACCTCCAGCCAAAGCAGAAAACCTGCGCACCCATCAGTGTTACACCCCAACTTCAGTCCCTCCAAACAAACTCGTTTCTTAACCATTTTTCATCAAATCAAGTGCAAATCAAAGCTAACATATCAGACTACATTATGAAATTCGAATCAATATCAAAGATCAAGCATGGATCAAGAAATAAAGTCTCAAAAATTGGAAAAACAAATTGTAAACCAAAACCAAAAACACGATTTCACCAATTCTGCTTGAATCAAGATATGCAAACAAAAAATTGGGTACCTTCACTTCAAAAATACATCAAAAAAAGAAAAGGGCTTCCATAATTCAAACGAAAAATTTCTTAGCATCCTTGAGATGTATAAGAGTCAGCAAACATGTTTTAAGTTCATGAATGGATGAGGAAAGGATCAATCAAACTTCAAATATAAAAAACTAGTTGGCAAAAACCACCAAACTAGACAAGTTTTCAAAATATTTTGTGGAAAATACCAAACCTTATCAATTAATTCAAGAAAAATCTTTTTAAGGACCTCAATCCATCTATGAACCTTAAACAAGAACCAAATTCAATTGAAACTCAAGGCCATTTGCTTTTTGGAATCAAAACAAACAAGGGAATTAGCAAAACCCTAATTATTTAGAAAATGAACTCAATTATTGATTAATCAAGTTCTAATTCTAAACAAATCAAATTAAAATTATACAAAAATAAAGAAAACTCTAAAGATTAGAGAACTTATTTTTTAAAATTTTTAGAATTAAAGAAAATTCAAACCTTTAAACAATTAAACAAAATTCCCATCTCAAAATAAAATTCTAATCAAAATTCAGAAAAATATCCAACCAAAATTATATTCAAATATTAGAATTAAAAACTAGCATCCATGATTTTTTATGGAATTTTTGAATTCAAGGAAATATTAAAATAAAATCAAACAACAATTAAGCAATTTAAACTATTATTTAATGACAAAATGCAAACCTTAGCCAAAAGTCATAAAAAGGTCAAAACAAAATTATATTCAGACACTATGAATAAAAACAAACTTATATGATTTTTTTGAGGATTTTTGAATGAAAGGAAATATTAAAATAAAAATTATGAAGCAAACATTTCGAATAAACTTTTCAAATTAAATTTCTAATCAAAAATAGAAAAAATGCTAAACCAAAATCAGAATCATTTTCTAAATTATTTTATGAGTCAAAGATAATTTTTGTGGAATTTTTAGATCAAAAGAACTATTAAAATATAAATAATCATTGAACAAACAATTAATTAAACTTATGAAATTTTAAACCAATCAAAACTTTTTTTAAAAAATCCAATAAAATTACACAAGATAGTAGAATTTGTTTTGGACTTGAGATAATTGTTTCGGAATTTTTTAAATTGTTTTGATCAAGAAACAAAAATCAGAAAATCAATTGAAATCAAAATATAAACTAATATTCAAAAATTCAAATGGACCGTTCAGATGATGACACCTCATCATCCCTAACCTCCAGCCAAAGCAGAAAACCTGCGCGCCCATCAGTGTTACACCCCAACTTCAGTCCCTCCAAACAAACTCGTTTCTTAACCATTTTTCATCAAATCAAGTGCAAATCAAAGCTAACATATCAGACTACATTATGAAATTCGAATCAATCTCAAAGATCAAGCATGGATCAAGAAATAAAGTCTCAAAAATTGGAAAAACAAATTGTAAACCAAAACCAAAAACACGATTTCACCAATTCTGCTTGAATCAAGATATGCAAACAAAAAATTGGGTACCTTCACTTCAAAAATACATCAAAAAAAGAAAAGGGCTTCCATAATTCAAACGAAAAATTTCTTAGCATCCTTGAGATGTATAAGAGTCAGCAAACATGTTTTAAGTTCATGGATGGATGAGAAAAGGATCAATCAAACTTCAAATATAAAAAACTAGTTGGCAAAAACCACCAAACTAGACAAGTTTTCAAAATATTTTGTGGAAAATACCAAACCTTATCAATTAATTCAAGAAAAATCTTTTTAAGGACCTCAATCCGTCTATGAACCTTAAACAAGAACCAAATTCAATTGAAACTCAAGGCCATTTGCTTTTTGGAATCAAAACAAGCAAGGGAATTAGCAAAACCCTAATTATTTAGAAAATGAACTCAATTATTGATTAATCAAGTTCCAATTCAAAACAAATCAAATTAAAATTATACAAAAATAAAGAAAACTCTAAAGATTAGAGAACTTATTTTTTAAAATTTTTAGAATTAAAGAAAATTCAAACCTTTAAACAATTAAACAAAATTCCCATCTCAAAATAAAATTCCAATCAAAATTCAGAAAAATATCCAACCAAAATTATATTCAAATATTAGAATTAAAAACTAGCATCCATGATTTTTTATGGAATTTTTGAATTCAAGGAAATATTAAAATAAAATCAAACAACAATTAAGCAATTTAAACTATTATTTAATGACAAAATGCAAACCTTAGCCAAAAGTCATAAAAAGGTCAAAACAAAATTATATTCAGACACTATGAATAAAAACAAACTTATATGATTTTTTTGAGGATTTTTGAATGAAAGGAAATATTAAAATAAAAATTATGAAGCAAACATTTCGAATAAACTTTTCAAATTAAATTTCTAATCAAAAATAGAAAAAATGCTAAACCAAAATCAGAATCATTTTCTAAATTATTTTATGAGTCAAAGATAATTTTTGTGGAATTTTTAGATCAAAAGAACTATTAAAATATAAATAATCATTGAACAAACAATTAATTAAACTTATGAAATTTTAAACCAATCAAAACTTTTTTTAAAAAATCCAATAAAATTACACAAGATAGTAGAATTTGTTTTGGACTTGAGATAATTGTTTCGGAATTTTTTAAATTGTTTTGATCAAGAAACAAAAATCAGAAAATCAATTGAAATCAAAATATAAACTAATATTCAAAAATTCAAATGGACCGTTCAGATGATGACACCTCATCATCCCTAACCTCCAGCCAAAGCAGAAAACCTGCGCGCCCATCAGTGTTACACCCCAACTTCAGTCCCTCCAAACAAACTCGTTTCTTAACCATTTTTCATCAAATCAAGTGCAAATCAAAGCTAACATATCAGACTACATTATGAAATTCGAATCAATCTCAAAGATCAAGCATGGATCAAGAAATAAAGTCTCAAAAATTGGAAAAACAAATTGTAAACCAAAACCAAAAACACGATTTCACCAATTCTGCTTGAATCAAGATATGCAAACAAAAAATTGGGTACCTTCACTTCAAAAATACATCAAAAAAAGAAAAGGGCTTCCATAATTCAAACGAAAAATTTCTTAGCATCCTTGAGATGTATAAGAGTCAGCAAACATGTTTTAAGTTCATGGATGGATGAGAAAAGGATCAATCAAACTTCAAATATAAAAAACTAGTTGGCAAAAACCACCAAACTAGACAAGTTTTCAAAATATTTTGTGGAAAATACCAAACCTTATCAATTAATTCAAGAAAAATCTTTTTAAGGACCTCAATCCGTCTATGAACCTTAAACAAGAACCAAATTCAATTGAAACTCAAGGCCATTTGCTTTTTGGAATCAAAACAAGCAAGGGAATTAGCAAAACCCTAATTATTTAGAAAATGAACTCAATTATTGATTAATCAAGTTCCAATTCAAAACAAATCAAATTAAAATTATACAAAAATAAAGAAAACTCTAAAGATTAGAGAACTTATTTTTTAAAATTTTTAGAATTAAAGAAAATTCAAACCTTTAAACAATTAAACAAAATTCCCATCTCAAAATAAAATTCCAATCAAAATTCAGAAAAATATCCAACCAAAATTATATTCAAATATTAGAATTAAAAACTAGCATCCATGATTTTTTATGGAATTTTTGAATTCAAGGAAATATTAAAATAAAATCAAACAACAATTAAGCAATTTAAACTATTATTTAATGACAAAATGCAAACCTTAGCTAAAAGTCATAAAAAGGTCAAAACAAAATTATATTCAGACACTATGAATAAAAACAAACTTATATGATTTTTTTGAGGATTTTTGAATTAAAGGAAATATTAAAATAAAAATTATGAAGCAAACATTTCGAATAAACTTTTCAAATTAAATTTCTAATCAAAAATAGAAAAAATGCTAAACCAAAATCAGAATCAATTTCTAAATTATTTTATGAGTCAAAGATAATTTTGGTGGAATTTTTAGATCAAAAGAGCTATTAAAATATAAATAATCATTGAACAAACAATTAATTAAACTTATGAAATTTTAAACCAATCAAAACTTTTTTAAAAAATTCCAATAAAATTACACAAGATAGTAGAATTTGTTCTGGACTTGTGATAATTGTTTCAGAATTTTTTAAATTGTTTTGATCAAGAAACAAAAATCAGAAAATCAATTGAAATCAAAATATAAACTAATATTCAAAAATTCAAATGGACCATTCAGATGATGACACCTTATCATCCTTAACCTCCAGCCAAAGCAGAAAACCTGCGCGCCCATCAATGTTGCACCCCAACTTCAGTCCCTCTAAACAAACTCGTTTCTTAACCATTTTTCATCAAATCAAGTGGAAATCAAAGCTAACATATCAGACTACATTATGCAATTCGAATCAATCTCAAAGATCAAGCATGGATCAAGAAATAAAGTCTCAAAAATTGGAAAAACAAATTGTAAACCAAAACCAAAAACACGATTTCACCAATTCTGCTTTAATCAAGATATGCAAACAAAAAATTGGGTACCTTCACTTCAAAAATACATCAAAAAAAGAAAAGGGCTTCCATAATTCAAACAAAAAATTTCTTAGCATCCTTGAGATGTATAAGAGTCAGTAAACATGTTTTAAGTTCATGGATGGATGAGGAAAGGATCAATCAAACTTCAAATATAAAAAACTAGTTGGCAAAAACAACCAAACTAGATAAGTTTTCAAAATATTTTGTGGAAAATACCAAACCTTATCAATTAATTCAATAAAAATCTTTTTAAGGACCTCAATCCGTCTATGAACCTTAAACAAGAACCAAATGCAATTGAAACTCAAGGCCATTTGCTTTTTGGAATCAAAACAAACAAGGGAATTAGCAAAACCCTAATTATTTAGAAAATGAACTCAATTATTGATTAATCAAGTTCCAATTCTAAACAAATCAAATTAAAATTATACAAAAATAAAGAAAACTCTAAAGATTAGAGAACTTATTTTTTAAAATTTTTAGAATTAAAGTAAAGTCAAAAATAGAATCAAAATTCAAACCTTTAAACAATTAAACAAAAATTCCCATCTCAAAATAAAATTCCAATCAAAAGTCAGAAAAATATCCAAATCAAAATAATATTCAAATATTAGAATTAAAAACTAGCATCCATGATTATTTATGGAATTTTTGAATTCAAGGAAATATTAAAATAAAATCAAACAACAATTAAGCAATTTAAACTATTATTTAATGACAAAATGCAAACCTTAGCTAAAAGTCATAAAAAGGTCAAAACAAAATTATATTCAGACACTATGAATAAAAACAAACTTATATGATTTTTTTGAGGATTTTTGAATGAAAGGAAATATTAAAATAAAAATTATGAAGCAAACATTTCGAATAAACTTTTCAAATTAAATTTCTAATCAAAAATAGAAAAAATGCTAAACCAAAATCAGAATCATTTTCTAAATTATTTTATGAGTCAAAGATAATTTTTGTGGAATTTTTAGATCAAAAGAACTATTAAAATATAAATAATCATTGAACAAACAATTAATTAAACTTATGAAATTTTAAACCAATCAAAACTTTTTTTAAAAAATCCAATAAAATTACACAAGATAGTAGAATTTGTTTTGGACTTGAGATAATTGTTTCGGAATTTTTTAAATTGTTTTGATCAAGAAACAAAAATCAGAAAATCAATTGAAATCAAAATATAAACTAATATTCAAAAATTCAAATGGACCGTTCAGATGATGACACCTCATCATCCCTAACCTCCAGCCAAAGCAGAAAACCTGCGCGCCCATCAGTGTTACACCCCAACTTCAGTCCCTCCAAACAAACTCGTTTCTTAACCATTTTTCATCAAATCAAGTGCAAATCAAAGCTAACATATCAGACTACATTATGAAATTCGAATCAATCTCAAAGATCAAGCATGGATCAAGAAATAAAGTCTCAAAAATTGGAAAAACAAATTGTAAACCAAAACCAAAAACACGATTTCACCAATTCTGCTTGAATCAAGATATGCAAACAAAAAATTGGGTACCTTCACTTCAAAAATACATCAAAAAAAGAAAAGGGCTTCCATAATTCAAACGAAAAATTTCTTAGCATCCTTGAGATGTATAAGAGTCAGCAAACATGTTTTAAGTTCATGGATGGATGAGAAAAGGATCAATCAAACTTCAAATATAAAAAACTAGTTGGCAAAAACCACCAAACTAGACAAGTTTTCAAAATATTTTGTGGAAAATACCAAACCTTATCAATTAATTCAAGAAAAATCTTTTTAAGGACCTCAATCCGTCTATGAACCTTAAACAAGAACCAAATTCAATTGAAACTCAAGGCCATTTGCTTTTTGGAATCAAAACAAGCAAGGGAATTAGCAAAACCCTAATTATTTAGAAAATGAACTCAATTATTGATTAATCAAGTTCCAATTCAAAACAAATCAAATTAAAATTATACAAAAATAAAGAAAACTCTAAAGATTAGAGAACTTATTTTTTAAAATTTTTAGAATTAAAGAAAATTCAAACCTTTAAACAATTAAACAAAATTCCCATCTCAAAATAAAATTCCAATCAAAATTCAGAAAAATATCCAACCAAAATTATATTCAAATATTAGAATTAAAAACTAGCATCCATGATTTTTTATGGAATTTTTGAATTCAAGGAAATATTAAAATAAAATCAAACAACAATTAAGCAATTTAAACTATTATTTAATGACAAAATGCAAACCTTAGCTAAAAGTCATAAAAAGGTCAAAACAAAATTATATTCAGACACTATGAATAAAAACAAACTTATATGATTTTTTTGAGGATTTTTGAATTAAAGGAAATATTAAAATAAAAATTATGAAGCAAACATTTCGAATAAACTTTTCAAATTAAATTTCTAATCAAAAATAGAAAAAATGCTAAACCAAAATCAGAATCAATTTCTAAATTATTTTATGAGTCAAAGATAATTTTGGTGGAATTTTTAGATCAAAAGAGCTATTAAAATATAAATAATCATTGAACAAACAATTAATTAAACTTATGAAATTTTAAACCAATCAAAACTTTTTTAAAAAATTCCAATAAAATTACACAAGATAGTAGAATTTGTTCTGGACTTGTGATAATTGTTTCAGAATTTTTTAAATTGTTTTGATCAAGAAACAAAAATCAGAAAATCAATTGAAATCAAAATATAAACTAATATTCAAAAATTCAAATGGACCATTCAGATGATGACACCTTATCATCCTTAACCTCCAGCCAAAGCAGAAAACCTGCGCGCCCATCAATGTTGCACCCCAACTTCAGTCCCTCTAAACAAACTCGTTTCTTAACCATTTTTCATCAAATCAAGTGGAAATCAAAGCTAACATATCAGACTACATTATGCAATTCGAATCAATCTCAAAGATCAAGCATGGATCAAGAAATAAAGTCTCAAAAATTGGAAAAACAAATTGTAAACCAAAACCAAAAACACGATTTCACCAATTCTGCTTTAATCAAGATATGCAAACAAAAAATTGGGTACCTTCACTTCAAAAATACATCAAAAAAAGAAAAGGGCTTCCATAATTCAAACAAAAAATTTCTTAGCATCCTTGAGATGTATAAGAGTCAGTAAACATGTTTTAAGTTCATGGATGGATGAGGAAAGGATCAATCAAACTTCAAATATAAAAAACTAGTTGGCAAAAACAACCAAACTAGATAAGTTTTCAAAATATTTTGTGGAAAATACCAAACCTTATCAATTAATTCAATAAAAATCTTTTTAAGGACCTCAATCCGTCTATGAACCTTAAACAAGAACCAAATGCAATTGAAACTCAAGGCCATTTGCTTTTTGGAATCAAAACAAACAAGGGAATTAGCAAAACCCTAATTATTTAGAAAATGAACTCAATTATTGATTAATCAAGTTCCAATTCTAAACAAATCAAATTAAAATTATACAAAAATAAAGAAAACTCTAAAGATTAGAGAACTTATTTTTTAAAATTTTTAGAATTAAAGTAAAGTCAAAAATAGAATCAAAATTCAAACCTTTAAACAATTAAACAAAAATTCCCATCTCAAAATAAAATTCCAATCAAAAGTCAGAAAAATATCCAAATCAAAATAATATTCAAATATTAGAATTAAAAACTAGCATCCATGATTATTTATGGAATTTTTGAATTCAAGGAAATATTAAAATAAAATCAAACAACAATTAAGCAATTTAAACTATTATTTAATGACAAAATGCAAACACTAGCCAAAAGTCATAAAAAGGTCAAAACAAAATTATATTCAGACACTATGAATAAAAAAAAACTTATATGATTTTTTTGAGGATTTTTGAATTAAAGGAAATATTAAAATAAAAATTATGAAGCAAACATTTCGAATAAACTTTTCAAATTAAATTTCTAATCAAAAATAGAAAATATGCTAAACCAAAATCAGAATCAATTTCTAAATTATTTTATGAGTCAAAGATAATTTTTGTGGAATTTTTAGATCAAAAGAGCTATTAAAATATAAATAATCATTGAACAAACAATTAATTAAACTTATGAAATTATAAACCAATCAAAACTTTTTTTAAAAATTCCAATAAAATTACACAAGATAGTAGAATTTGTTTTGGACTTGTGTTAATTGTTTCAGAATTTTTTAAATTGTTTTGATCAAGAAACAAAAATCAGAAAATCAATTGAAATCAAAATATAAACTAATATTTAAAAATTCAAATGGACCGTTCAGATGATGACACCTCATCATCCCTAACTTCCAGCCAAAGCAGAAAACCTGTGCGCCCATCAGTGTTGCACCCCAACTTCAGTCCCTCCAAACAAACTCGTTTCTTAACCATTTTTCATCAAATCAAGTGCAAATCAAAGCTAACATATCAGACTACATTATGCAATTCGAATCAATCTCAAAGATCAAGCATGGATCAAGAAATAAAGTCTCAAAAATTGGAAAAACAAATTGTAAACCAAAACCAAAAACACGATTTCACCAATTTTGCTTGAATCAAAGCTCAAATATACATCAATCCTAATGATTGGCCAGCTAGCAACTCAATGGACATGATCTACATCATCAATTCAAGCTGAATCATGCAAATAAAAGTTCAAGAAAACTCACATTGATGTGAAAACTGGAAACTCGATTCCTTCACTCCATAAGCAAACCAATGGTGCAAGCTTGATCTCCTTACATCACTGAATCTGAACCACCGAGAATTTTGAAGAATGATCCAAGGAGAAGAGAGATTTGAAGCAATTTGCAGAGATACTTGAAAATTTTCAGATCTGAAGTGTGGTGACTATGAACCTCCTTTTTTCAAAATGAGCCTTGGTTCTTATTATATAGCACGAGAGGAAGAGGATAGAAGTGGTATTTGGTCCTCAAAGTCGTTGGAGGGCAAGTTTGGTAGTTTATGCAAAAAGTGAGATTGCACATGGAGCCTGCATTTCACTCGTGCAAGCTCTCATTTTCTTTGCATTTTATGAGCCAAATGAGGACAGAAACCAATGCTCAAAGTTCCAGGTCATGACTACTTGAAATGAGAGAGTGTTGATGAATTTGCAAAATCAGGCAAGTTTGTGATTTTTTTTCAATGAAACAAGTACAATACCATATGGGGCATGAAATGGTGAGTGTAATGGGCCTCAACATGTTACAAATTGGTTATGGGCTTGATTAGAAACAAAAGGAATGGCTGAAACACGAGTTCTCAAGAAATTGCATTTTGCTTGCTTGGTCAAAATTCAATAAAATGCCTCAAAATTCCAAAGCTCATAACTTGCTCATATTTTTGAATTTAGACACAAATGAGTACAATTTGGAAAGGTATTGGAAATATCTACAATCCCTTAGTTTTGTGTTTTTGAAATTGAATCCATTGAGGTCCTAAAAATTTGACATGAAATTCACAAATTTTGACAAATGACCCATAATTTTGTGACTTCCAAGCTTTATTACTTACCACCACTTCATGCATTGTTCTCAAAAATGGAATCATGTGAAAGAGCTCCCTATTAGATTTCCAAGCATACTTCATTTGCATTTTGTTGATCAAAGGTGAATAAAATATGAATTTTTGAAGTTAAGTCCTCATTTTCAAAAATTAGAAACTTTTAGGGTTTCTTCATGAACAAGTTTCAACCCAAACCTCAATCTTTTTGATATAATGATTAAAATGGACTTGAAATATGAAAAGTACACCCTTGAATTGATGGTTGACCAAAAGTCCCCTTGGTCAACCTTGACTTTGACTGATTTTGACCAAAATGACCATTTTCCCCTTTGAATCAATTGATCCACTTCCCTTCAAAATTGATGATCAAGACTTCAAACATACGATCTTAAAAATATATAGAGGCCATGTACAAAGTTTCACTTCAAAATTCTTAAGAAATCTTGATAAAATCCCAAACCCTAGTTTTGGTTAACACCTTAGGAGACTGATGAATCATCTCCAAAATTTCAAATCCTCTGGGCATCTTGACCAATTTCTTGTACAAAGACTTTTCAAATACCACTGAGATGTTGTAGCTTCCAATTCAAGACTTGTACATTGATCAATAGCCTTTATCAAGAAAAACCCTAATTTTGATTGGTGAATCAAAAGAGTGATTCTTCTTATAATCAATCACAAACTTCAATCCTCTGATGATCCAAAGAGATGGATAAAATATCTTGAGATATGCAATAACTTTTGAGCTTGAAATACTTGATAACCAAGGTATTTTGATCCCATCACAATGTATGAATGCAATGAAATATGATATTCATGATGAAACATAAGCCAAAATCAAGAGGGTAAATTTTGGGGTGCAACATTATGCATATCAAATGTTAAAGAAAGACTATGTCAAAACCGAACCCTAACATGTCCCTAAAGGTGAGTAAAGCACAAGAAAGTGATAGATGAAGAGGGAACATGTTTAGAGGGTGACACAAATCATAATTCAGTAGCAAATAATCTCTAAGATCACACACTCAAACATCATAAGCATGGATAAATGAATGCATACATATCACACAAAGAGAATAGTCAAAGAAGACAAGCAAACAATGTTCAATTTAAGAATTAAAGATCAAAAGGAATAGAGAGCATAATTGAAGAATTACCCAATGTGTGACTTGTATAGCATGTTAAATCAATATTAGACTCAAGATTAACCAAGTAAGAAGATGAAACTTCTTACACAAGAAAAGTTACCTATTTGATGAACAAAGTCATCTAATGATGGATAGTACTTGTCTTAACTCAAATGAGGTTGATAAAGATCAATAAAGGGGTGCAATGACATCTTGTATATCATAGGATGATAATGAAACTCTCACAAGAAATCAATCATGAACTTAAACACTCAAGAAATATAACAAACATACTTAAGTGTCATGATATATGCGAAATTATAGTCGCTTTGATGCATAAAAGCAAAATGATCTAAATAAATAAAATTTAATGTTCTTAGATGTTATGGGCAGTATCCAACATCAAGATACATTCATGGGACATGGCACAAAAGCTCATGAGGCAATCATTAAACAATGATGCTCAAAATACAAGTAGAAAGGAAGATATGGCTTCCCATGTATCACCATTTTGGTTAGTAAGTGAGTACATAACTAAGGATCAAGAGAGATTAAAGTCAATACTTAAACACAAAAATATTTTGTACTACAAGTTCTCAGGCAACACACACTATTTATAAAACTAGGTCAAAATAAGCAAGATGTGGCTCCTAACATGTCATCATGATGAAATGACAATGAAATGTCAATCAAAGAATCAAAGGGGCATTGATTTATAGATAAAAAAACATGAAGTCAGAAGTATAATCAAAGGGATATCAATTTTCTTGGATCAATGATACTCAATTGGAAATGTACAAACACACTCTCCAAAATCATGATCACAAATGATAATTAAATGACCTCTAAACAAAGGTGAGATGTTAGAGAACTTGAATAGTTCATAGACATGAACTCAATAATATAAACATGTTAATGATAATAAGAGAAAGAAGAAGGAACTTGGTTTATTATAGGTTTCACAAGTGCATACCTTGTATCTCAAGCAACTAAGCAACAAGTTCAAAATAATAAGGCAAAAGTTCAACATGAAAAGTATGGATAAAGATTTATCTAATGAAGTCAATTGATTCTCAAACCACAAAGGGGTTATCCTTGAACTTATCCTTCCACAATCATGGATCAAATTACAAGGAATTCAACAATATGGCCCCAAATGTTAAGCAAGACAAACAATGATCACATAGAATGATTAAATCAAAATAAAATAGGAAAAGGATCAATATATTCAAACGAAAATATTTCAAATAACTTAAGACCATCACAAGTCAGAATCAAGTGTGAACACACATTAAAAGTTGAAGAGAATGGAAAATGGGATTGAAAGATGAAAACTAGCTTCACAAGGCATCCATACAAGCATACTTAACAAATAATTTTCAAATACAAGAAAATTGATCAAGATAAATGGGGGAAAATTATCAAAGTATCAAAAAATATTCCTGAACATTAACATATTTTTTCATGATTTTTATGTCAAGGAAAAAATGAAAAAAAAAATTCAAATAGCATGACTAGTTGTAAACTAAGACAAACTAGACACATTGCACCATAAAATGGATGAAAATATCAAAATTTAAAATAAAAATAAGTAAAAAAATATCATGGAGTCACTACAAGCATAGTTATGTCAAACATATTTTTTTCACATTTTTTATGTCACTGTAGTATTCAAAATTAAATCAAAATTATAGCTTAAGCAAGTGAATTTAACAAAATAATACTCAAACTTGTCAATTTTAGAATTAAATGCAAACAACTATCAAAAAATGAGATTAAAATCTCTAAATCAACCTAACAAAATAAGGAAATTAGAAAATATTTTGTGATTTTTTAGATCAATGAAGAATAGAGAATAAAATAAAAAATGCTAAAAAGTGATTAAAACACCTAATTAAACTCCATGGATTAATTAATTAGCAAAAATAATAAAAAGATGAAATAAAATTCAAAATCCAAAAGTATACTAAAAATAAAGCCTAACATGTTCCTAAAGGCGAGTAAAGCACAAGAAAGGGATAGATGAAGAGGGAACATGTTTAGAGGGTGACACAACTCACAATTAAGTAGCAATTGATCTCTAGGATCACAAATTCAAACATCGCAAGCATGGAGAAAGGAATGCGTACATATCACACAAAGAGAATAGTCAAAGGAGACAAGCAAACAATGTTCAATTTAAGAATTAAAGATCAAAAGGAAGAGAGAGCATAATTGAAGAATTATGCAATGTGTTACTTGTATATCAAGTTAACTCTAGATGAGATTTAAGAGTAACCTAGTAAGAAGATGAAACTTCTTACACAAGAAAAGTCACCTATTTGATGAATAAAATTATCTAATGATGGATAGTACTTTTCTTAAATTAAATGAGGTTGATAGAGATCAAGCAATGGTGCAATGACATCTTGTATATCATTGGGTGATAATGAAACCCTCACAAGATATCAATCATGAACTTAAACACTCAAGAAATGCCAAAATATAACATACTTAAGTGCCATGATATATGGTAAAGTATAGCCCCTTTGATGCATAAAATAAAAATGATATAAATAAATCAAAGTCAATGTTATTAGACGTTATGGGCAGTAGACAACATCAAGATACATTCATGGGACATAGCAAAAATGCTCATGAGGCAATCATTAGACAATGATGTTCAAAACACAAGTAGAAAGGAAGATATGGCTTCCTATGTATCACCATTTTGGTTAGTAAAGTGAGTACATAACTAAGGATCAAGGAAGCATGATAAATGAGATGAGAATAGAAATTAAGGTCAAGAATTAAACTAAAAAAATGTTGCACTCAAAGTCCTCAAGCAATACACATTATTTACAAAAATAGGTCAAAATAAGCAAGATATGGATCCTAACATGTCATCATGATGAATTAATAATGAAATATAAATCAAAGAATCAAAGAAGCACTGATTTATAGATTATAAATTATGAAGTCAGAAGTATAAGCAAAGGGATGTCAATCTTTTTGGATCAATGATACTCAATTGGAAATGTACAAACACACTATCCAAAATCATGATCACGAATGATAAGTAAATGACCTCTAAACAAAGGTGAGATTTTACTTTAATGGTTCATAGACATGAACTCAAGGCTCTAAATTTGTTAATGAGAATAAGAGAAAGAAGAAGGAACTTGGTTCCTTATAGGTTGCACAAGTACATACTTTGTATCTCAAGCAACTAAGAAACAGGTTCAAAATAGTAAGGAAAAATTTCAACATGGAAAGTATGGATAAATATTGATCTAATGAGGCCAATTGATTCTCAAACCCCAAAGGGGTTATCCTTGAACTTATCCTTCCCCAATCATGGATCAATTCAAAATTAATTCAACAATGTGGTCCCAAATATTAACAAAGACAAATAATTATAACATACAATGATTAAATTAAAAGAAAATAAGAAAAGAATCAATATATTCAAAAAAAATATTTCAAACAACTTCAGACATCAAAAGTCAGAATCAAGTGTAACCACACATTCAAAGTTGAATGGAAATGAAAAATGGGATTGAAAGATGGAAACTAGCTCCACAAGGAATCCATACAAACACACTTAACAAATAATTTACAAATGCAAGCAAATTAATCAAGATAAATAGGAAAAAATTATCAAAGCATCACAAAACATTCAAGAATATCAACGTATTTTTTGCATATTTTTTATGTCAAGGAAAAGTTGAAAACAAAATTCACAACAAGAAGAGGTATGTCCAACATATTTTTTCACATTTTTTATGTCACTGTAATATTCAAAATTAAATCTAACTTCTAGTTTAAGCAAGTGAATTTAACGAAATAATACTCAAACTTGTCAATTTTAGAATTAAATGCAAACAATTATTAAAAAATGAGATAAAAACATCTAAATCAACCTAACAACATAAGGAAGTTAAAACATATTTTTGGTGATTTTTTTTATCAATGAAAAATAGAGAATAAAATCAAAAATGCCAAAAACTGATTAAAATAACTAATTAAACTCCATGAATAAATTAATTATCCAAAAATGATAAAAAGATTAAATAAAATTCAAAATTAGAAAGTAGAATAAAAGTAAAGTCTAAAATATTTTTTTATGGAGTTTTTGAATAAGTGAAACTATTAAAAATAAATTTGGCAAAACAATTAAAATAAAATAAAAATCAAATATGAAGCATATCTATAGCACCTGATGCTAACAAAAAACACTGTGAAAGAAGCCCTTAAACATGTGCAATCAAAACACGCCACCTCATCATCAGTGTTAATGAAAAACCCTAACTCTCAGATCATCATATCTTCCTTGCTTCTTAATGAAAATGCATGATGTAAACACCAAAGATGAAGATCAAAGCATGGAGAAAACAATAGCAACAAGAATTTTTAAAACAGATCATGCATTATATAGAATAATGAACGCGAATATCACTGATTACAAGAAATCATGAACATGCTCAAAACAGATTTATCACACAATTTTCAGATCCAGATTTCTCTCTCAATTTTCAACCAAATCGAATGATCCAAACACCAAAGTTGTTCACAAAGTTAAAAGGATTCCCGTGATGCTCATGGATTTTTCAAATAATGCAAGACCAGAGAAAAAAAGGAGCACGAAATCACTGACTCATGAAGTTCATACAACTTGCATAGAAATGGAAAACACGATTCAAGCTTCCATTCACACACAAATATACATCATACCTATAGTCCGACCAGCTAAACCATCATGAACAAGATCCAAAGTAGAAATGCAAGTTGAAATGATAAATTGAAGTTCAAAGGAACTTACCTCAAGTGTGAAAAATAAATTCACAAATGCCTCTGATTGTGAAGTAAGAAACCCAACTGATCCTCTTCCTTTAACTTCAATTTATTAGAATTGCGCAAGAATTGGGATTTGAGCAAAGAGGTTGAGAGAAATTTGAAGAAGAATTTCGAGAAATGAAGAGAGAATTCTGACTTGAGAGAGAGAGAGAGTAGAGCTCATGTGTGTGGAATGATTGAATAGTGAAGTTTCTTATATAGAAAGAGAAAGTGTGGGGATAAAGCTTACTCTAAGGGTAATGAGGGAATTATGTAATATAACTATTGGAGGGCTCTTTTGTCCAAACTTGATAAAAATGAAAAATCAAAAATTAAAAATGGTCGCTGCATTTTGAGTTGAGTTGTTTTTATGTTGCTTGCGTTTTGATGAATGCATGAAGAGTGTGAAAGGTATGAGATAAGTATGAGTGTGTGAGCTGGCAATCCTCATCACATGGGTGTAAAGAGTGAGTGGAGGGAAAGTTACTTTTTATGGGAAATAGGAGAGAATTCATAAGCATGCACCTCATGAGGATTGTTTGGCTTCATTTGGAAAGAAAGATGATGTGACTGTGATGCAATGTGCAAGGAATAAATAATAAGAATTATGCAACAAATTCTGCTAATGTAATAAAAGAAAAAGTATGCCTTCTTGCCTTGCGTGGGCATGTCATCAGCCCTATCCAAAACACAACATCTATCATATCCCTCATGCGTTTTTCATAATTTTTGGATCACTGGAAAGATGAAGTATAAAGCTTCAACTTTGGTTTTGATGACAATTAAAAATGAAGCTTGCAAAGACATGAAAAACTGGCACAAAAATTATACAACTTGGACTAGCCAGGCCTTCTGCGCACACACACCATGCCATGCTAGCCAGAATTTGATCATGTGATCCCTTGAATCCAAAACATTATAACTCTCTCTATAATGCACCAATTAAAATAAAATATGAAACAAAATTGAAGGGGATGTCTTAAATTTCAACTTTGAGGGGGATTCAAACTTTAACTTTGATGTTGATGAGTGTTATACCCCAATTTTTGCCCCTAAGATTTCTCATCATCTCATGTCACAATGCATCAAGACACACACATTAGGGTTGTTTCTCTATTTATCCTATCTTTAAATTTTCTCTTGAGGGATAACCAAGCACCTTAAATTGTGCATCTTATACATGGGTTCTTTTAGCTAACATTAATATGTGTATATATGTTTCTTTGAATGTTCATGTTGTAGGTGATCACAATTGCATTCATCTCACCATCTAATCTAGGATTTGAGGGGTGATTCTCAATCAAATGGTTCTCTAATGGATTGCAAGAGCTCAATCTTCAAGTTCATGTCCATGACATGAAATATTTGTGGTTTAAGGAGCTCTCTCACTTTATTTAAGTCAAGATCTCCTCAAAGTTAGTGGTGGAAGTCATCAAGAAGAATCATAGGTTCATGTGTTTATTTCCATACCTTATTCAACAATCTTATTTGAGACTTAAGCTCCACCTTTGATTTTGATTCAAGAAAACACCATTTTAAGAACTCTTATTATTCATCATTCTTATTTTTCCAAGAAATTTCAAAAAGATTCAAGGTTGACTCAACAAGTTTGACCTAATTGAGAAAGTACTATATTCAATGATCACAAGTGCATAACTCTGCCAATTTTCAACATTTTGAGTTTGTTCTTTTTTCTATGGATTCTTATCATCATCTACAACAACCTCTCTTCATATGAAAATATCCAATTGTGAAAGAAAAATCAACAAAAGTTGAAAGGGGTTTCAAGTCATTTTGACACTCTCTGAGTTAGGATTTATTGACTTCCAAGGGCCATATTTTGCTCATTTTTTAATATTTTTTATTGGCTCCATACCCATTATTTTCATTAAAGAGTCCTTAACAAGATCTCTTCAGAAGTCTAAGGCTAATTTTGAATTGAAGATCACTAAAAGTTGAGAGAGATTATAAGCCTCCTTGAAGAGCCTATGAATTTTAGGGTTTGACTTCAAATAATCATAACTTGGTCAATTTTTATCTCCTTCAGCCCATTATTTTTCCATAATAATATTTGGGATTTCTACTACAACTTTGTTTTTATGTTCAAGACTTGAAGATGCTTGGAAAGTTGTTGAAGAATTGAAAAGATTATAGGTCTTTTGTGATTTTCCCCAAATTTGTTCACCATCTTTCAAAGACCATAACTCTTTCAATTTTTATGATTTTTGAGTGATCTCAATTCCAAAATTCAATTCAAGAGGTCTACTTCATGTCATCTTCAGATATCAAGACCAAATTTTGAGTGGAAAGTCATTTAATTTTGAAGAACATTATAGGTCATTTTGAACTTCAACACTTAAAATTTTTCTAAGTACGAAATATCCATGTATTTTTCACAAATTCAATTGGACATAACTTTTCGCTCAAGCATCCAAATGATGCATTTCTTGGCACATTGTAAAGCTTGTGACCTCATCTTCCAAATGGTTAAAGATATATGCCTTAAAGCCTCTTGAGGTGTATACACCATGAACTCAAAGTTGGTACCTTAGAAATGAAGTTTCCTTTACAGTCAGATTGCGAATTGATTAGTGTGACCTCTAAACCCATTTTTTTTGTGTTTGATGTTTAAACATGATTAACTAAGTTTCCTGAAAGGTTTAGCACATTAAAGTGAAAGGAATGGTTGAGTTTTGACAACTTGCAAGTCACACATTGCTAATGATGCATGTGTGCACGATTTTAGCTCAAATTACATCATCAACCCCTCCTCTTGATTCAAATAACTCCCCTATAAATAAAGGGAAATATCCCACTCATTTGATAATCTTTAGAGAACCAACGAACCTCAGTTGAACTCCCTCCATAACTCATAATTTTACAACTTTGAATTCAATTCTAAAGCATATTTTGATCCAATTTGTTTGTTGATTCTTCATCCTTGAACTTCACTAAAGCTAATAGAAGAAGAACCAAGCATTGAGGTGCCTTGAATCATTCTAGCCAAGTCAAGTTTTGGAGCTATGAATTTAAACTTTAAGAGGTAGATTCCTCCATCAATTCTCTCCAAACTTATTGCTACAATGTTGCTTTTATCACTATGATAATGATCGCATCATTAGTTTTTAACTGGAAGTAAGTTTTACTCATGAATTTTCAAATTCCTTTCCAAATGTTTTCTTTTGGTTTTCTTCAAGTCGGGTGAGCTATCATTTATATAAATTTTTCGCGAGGGTGTCATTGGAATTGTCTTGAAATGAAGAAGCAGATGGAACCAGTATGAGCTTCTAATTTTGCAGTTTGTGGAATCTGTAATTCGTGCGTGGCTGGAGGTTGAAGACGATGACATGTCTTCCCTTCAACCAATCATATTAGGCCACAGATTTTTCTCAAAATCTGTTTTAAATAAATGATCCAGTGATTTATTCACTAAGATCCATATCAAGCATAGCGCGCCAGGTCCTTTGGATATGTTTACTAACACATTTTGACTATGATCGGATGGCCCATATTAGTTTGACATTATTTTTATTTTCTGATTTTTGATTTAATTGTTTCAAACTTCAAAATTCATAAAAAAATCATTTCAACTTCAAAAATTCTGAAAGATTTCTCAAAAATACTTTTGATTTTTCTGTTTCAGATTCAAATTTTTTCATTATTTTGTTTTATGATTTGGTATTTTTTATAATTTTCACTTTATTTGAATTGTTTGAATGGTTTAAAAATACTTTTGTTGTCTTTTAAATTCTGAAAGAATTATGGAAGGATCCAATGACCTCTTGACAAATATTGGTGACCTCATTTTATTTTTATTTCTGATTTTATTATATTTTACAATTTTTGGTTTATTTTGCTTATTTCTTTGAATTTTAAAAATAGTTTCCCACTTTAAAAAATTTTGAAAATTTTTGTTAACATTTATTTACTCATGATTGACCTCTGAATTTTTTTTAGGATTTTCATTTGGTGTTTTAATATACTTTGTGTATTTTACCAAGTATTTCCCTTTTATTAATCATTTTAAATATTGTTTTATTAAGTATTATTTTTTAATTTTTTATTTGGTCCTGATTTGGGTGTTATTTTGGAACAAGTTCCTCAACCTCATTGTATCTTGGGTGTTGATAGGTTGAAAAACCAAATCCACCAAAATAGATGAATGATGTTGATGATATTTGAAACCCTAAGTTAATTTCTTATATCCCCTCTCTCTTCATCTTATCTCTTTATTATTTATGTTACATGTTGTTGGAGAATGATCTATATATCATTTCTCTAACATGTGGTAGATAAATTTCTATTGAACAACCTCAAAATAGGTATGACTTCTACATAAGTTCACTTACGATTGCTTAACATAGCGCTAAATTTGTCCCGATTCAAAAAATGATCATTTGTGGCCCAAACTATGTTTGCAAGCCCAAGTATGTTTAATTTGAAACCTTTGATCCAATAACCTTGAGGTTCATTGTTAGGAGGCTTTGATCTTATCAATCCTCTAATGAACTTTCATGAATTTTGGTTTAAGTGAGTCATTTAAACAATGCCAATCATATATGCTTGCCTTGAGTACTTGAAATGAATGATATACTTGACAAAAATCAAATGAAACTTGTTGTTTAGAAGCTTTGATCTTATCAATCTTCTAATGAGTTTTCAAATGCAAGTTTCAAAATGGTTATTCAACTAACCTCTAACTTCTAATTCACTAAAAATTGACTTTACTTTGTGCTTTTACTTTATGCGCTTTATTTTATATCTTTACTTTTATGCACCATTTACTTTAGCATTTACATTTCACGTTATTTTCATCTTTTATCATTTGCGCATTTATATTTATGTCATTTTATCTTTGCTCATTTGAGAATTTATCTTTATGTCATTTTACCATTGCTCATTTGAGCTTTTATTTTCTTTTTCAAGACACTTCATAACCAACTTGAACATTAAAAAAACTTTAAGGTTACTTGGACTATTTAGTTACTATCTTTGGCATTATAGAGTTATGGACCACTTAGAATTAGGATTAGAAGCCTTGATTACCCTTGGGACCTTGTGACTCTGTTGTTATTCTGTCTGAAGTTCTTGGGGTTTACTCCAAGACATTGGGTTGATTTTCTTTATGTGCAGGTTATTCTAGTTATATGATTTGTCTGTGATTGAGAATTCCTTTGTATACAGCTATTACTCTACCCAATTTTTGCGAAGACTTAATTCATCTGAAGGTTGGTATTCCTGAGAGGTTTAGTATCTTTTCTTGTTTGGTTTCAATCCAAAGGATGGGAATTCTACATTGACTTCTTTATGTCAAGTGTTGACTTCTTGTTCGTTAGATCGTTCTTTTCCTTAGCTTTTACCTTATGCTTTAGGATAGTCCCTTGTTTCCTCTTGTTTCCTAACTTGAACAACTTTCATAATAAACTTGGACTTAGGTCCATGCATTTTAAGAAATATTTTCTTAATCATACTTTGAAATTTTTTGTGAGAATACTAAAAGTCAACCAAACTCATTCAAACCATTTTTCCACTTTGGCTTTTTACTTTAAAACTTTTTCTCAAAAAAGATTAGACTCTTGTTGATTCATGTAGTGACACGAGCTACTATCCTTCTATGATTTGTAGTGAAGTGAGATATTTTCCACTTGGGTGTTGAGTAAGGATTTGTTTATTTTAAAATCCAAGCTATATCCTCCACTTTGAGATGATGCAAATTCTCCTTTCTCATAATTGTGTGTAGTAAGTATGTTTTCCACTCGGATATGACGATGGTGTCTCTTCTATTGAAATTAACCAACACACTTGTTTTTTTTAACATTTTGAGGTGAACAACGAGTACCCTGATCCCCTATTGCATGAAATATGGTACGTAGGCTCTAAAGGTTCGCGACCACAGCAGGTGCAAAATTGTAAAAAAATACTTCTTTTATCATCTCCACCATCTATTTTTATATACATAATTTATAGCCAAAATACATGAATTTACCAAGAGGTTCCTGCAGAGTACCGTAGATGTTTATGGTTCTAATATCTTCCCTTTGCATAACCAACCCTCGTACCTAGATTCTCTCCCCCTTCTTTTTGGGTTTATTCGCTCTTTTCCTATTTCCTCTAGAAATTATAAAGCGCAGTGGCGATGTTTATTTGATATGTGAGAGTCAAGTCAATTCAATGGCTTAGTATCAACATTTCTACCTCTACAATGAGTTCTTGAATTAAGTCCATTTGGCTCCTCAGAAGTGACTATGAAGAAATCAGACCTTATGCACATATTTGATAATTTTGCTAAGAGCCAAGAATGTTCCAAGCTGAATAACTTTCTTTCCCTTCACTTTTTGTACTTGGGCTCACAAGAACAAAGGTAAAGAACTTTTCCTCCTATTTCCAACAATGTAAAGTTTTCATTTTTTTCAATAAAAATGAAGAAGTTATGATCATTCAATGTTTAGTACTATGATCACAGAAAAATCTCAAATGATCAAATAACTTCATTGACAAGTTATCTCCAATTTCAACAATTCTCTTGATTTTCTTTCATCAATGACCATGTAACACAATAATATGGGTGTTGAATTTAATGTTGACCAAAAGTACCCTTGGTCAACAATTGATTGTTGTTGACTTTTGCTCAAATGATTGTTTTACCCCTAATTGGTCAACTGAACCACTTCCAATCAAAATTGATGCTTAATCCTTCAATAATAGGTGCTCATGGACATGTAGAGAATCATGGAATCATGTCTTTCTCAAAAAAATCAAAGATATCCTGATTAAATCCAAAACCCTAGTTTTGGCCCTTTGGTTAAGAGGTGATGTTCAAAGTTTGAAACCTTATTTCCTCTGGACATGTTTAGAGATTTTTTGGACAAGGATGTCTTATATGAAAATGAGAGGATATTGTTTCACAAATTTGGCCCATACAAGTATCAAACACTTCATCTGGCCAAAACCCTAATCTTAAGAGATGCATAGGAGAACAGTGATTCAAGAATCAACACTTTGCAATTTCAAACTTCTGATCAATCAAAGAGACAATTGATATGTCTTGAGGTATGAGAAACCCTTGTGGCTTGAGTGACTCAAAGATTGAGGGAATGAGACCCTTCTTAAACTGATTGATGACACAACCATCTTTCGTAGCTGGTAGAGGAACTTGGGAACCAAAATACCTTGATCTTATCACAATGTATGAATGCATATGATGAAACATAAGCCTTTAGAATTCCAAAAACAAGAGGGTAAATTTTGGGTTGCAACAGTTTTCCCTATTCAATCATCTTAAACCTGATAGGTGAGAAAACACGACAGCTTTCGAACGTTTGAGATGGAAGAGGATTGAATACTAAAAGAACCCGAAAATTTACACTCTTGAACAAGATAGTAAAGCAACAAGGGTAATTTTATTTTTTGTGAGGATGATACCAAGCAAACTGGGTGAGAGAGGGGGTGAATAGTGAATACTGAATCTTACCAAAGAGTGTCAGATAATACTAGACTCGAAAGATATACCAAATAGAAATTGGATTTGAACAACGAGCCAAGTAGAGATTGGACTCAAAAGGTAAGCCAAGTAAAGATTGAACTTATACCAAGAGAAGTAGTGGATGCTAGACTCTAGAAGAATGTGACAGGTAAAACTGGATCACAAACCACAAAAATGAGATAAAAACCAACCCAAGAAGACAAAATAATACTAGACTTTAAAGATACGAATAGATATCGAATCTGAATGGGTATACCAGAAATAAACTAGTCTCGATCAACAAAGGACAGATAAAATTGAACTTATACCATTAGCATGCTAGCTGAACGCTGGTGGGATCGAGTATAGGTTATCAAGATAAAACTCGACCTCCAAGAGTACTATAAAGAATACGCCAGGTAAAAACGAGTGTGCAAACAAGGTAACGAGACAAAACCCGACCTAAGAGGAACTAGATAAAACTAGGCTATGAAAAAGTACTCAATAGGACAATAATAGAAATTGGGTCCTATAGCAAGGTGACGGAAAGTGCCTGTATTTCACAAGGCACATGCTTGTCTCAAACGAGGGTAAATAGTAGACGATGCTGAATGAACCCAAGGAATATAAGAGACAAATAACGAATAAAAATATGGCTCAAGAAAAATAGATAAAATTGGTCCAAAGATGAGACTTAAAATGAGTAGCAAACTCGACTCAAGAAGGCTGGGAGAAGCTAGTCCAAACATGTGTACCAAGACAAAACTGAATTTCATGCACATGTAACGAGATAAAACTCGACCTAAGAGAAACTAGATAAAACTAGGCTGAAAAACGAATATCAAGGTAAGACTGACATTCAGAAGGTATATCAATAGACATTGAAATGAACCGACAAGGGTAGTAAAGACTGAACCCGAGAAGACTGTTCCAGGGTAACACTGGATCATTACCAAAGATAACAGGTAGAAACTTGATTGCTTAAATGGTAACATCATAAGGATACTTGTAAGAGGTGAAATAGGGGTACTGAGGATGAATTGACCTTGCTGGGATATAATCCAAAGTTTAGCAAATTTGTTGGGGAAAAACAGAAACAATTATGGCTTATGTTTCAATGCATTTTTAAATTATTATATATTTTTTATGGAGTAATGTTCTATAAGAGTATGGAAACAATATACTTTTAGGATGCAATGTGATGATGCATGATTATGCTGGAGAAAATAAGATATAAGAAACCGCTGAAGAGAAGCCCTTGAAAAACTAAAACCCTGTGGGGGTAGCGAACTGAGTAACCGGTAAATACGGGCTACAAATTGTGAGGGGAGTTGCAAAAATAAATTGCAAACTCTGCTAGAGAAGATCAGATCAAAACTGTAAACTCTGATAAGGGACGCCAAGTAACAATTGGACGTTGCTGGGGAAGACACCAATAACATGGGGCCATCAAAGAACCAAAATTCACCTTTAAGTGCTTGGGATATAATTTTTCAACCTCCCTCCTGGGGGCGACAAAAACTTGTATTGTTGGGAAAATGAGGATTCAAGCTGGAGATAAGAGAGCTTATGTGTAGAACTCTTGCTAGAAAGGAGGTAATCTTGATGTAAGAAACTCAACTGGGGATTTACGAACAATATTTAATAAGAACAAGCCCTCCGGGGATATGAGATACCTTAGATAAGAAGTCATGATATTACACTCTTCTGGGGGTATGAAATTTATCAACATCCAGGATCAAACTCTATTGCGGAAAAGGGAGAATCCTTGAATAAGAAATTTCGATGAAATGGCTCAGCTGGGGAAATGAGAAATCCTGAATAAGATATCTCAAATAAGGCAACTTAGCTGGGGAGGCAAAACATTCGGAGCAATAGATCTCAGAAAGTAGCCTCTTCTGGGGAGTGAGATAATCTTCAACACGACTCAGCTTGGAAAAATGAATAATTCTCAAACAAATTTGGCTGGTGGGTGAGATAACATTTTCAACATAAGGAGTTTTTAAATCAAGATCCCGTTGGGGAGATGAAAGAATTCTTGAATAAGAGATCTTGGTGAAGAGACTTGTTAGGGAATAAGAAAATTCTCAACATGAACCCTCGGTTGAGGAATGAAGAACTCTGCTTCGGGGAATAAACATTCTCCTATGAACACAACAATATCACACACCTGTTGGGGATGTAGATTCTATACCAAGAAATCTCATCAATCACAAACTATCAGACAAATATTCTCTGCTTGGTGATGTTGGGGAGAAGAAAACTTCAAGTAATGTTGGGGAATATTGTCCAAGAATTTCCAAACCATTCAAAATATTTAGTCATAATCTCTTTGCTTGGGGGAAACTCACCGAAGAGAAGTAGAAACTTCTGCACGGCTGGGGAAACGACCCAATCTAGGGATACCGTAATCACCTTGAAAGATGTTGTTATGGTATTAGCAATTTACACATGAGCGAGTGAGCGACAGTTTCTGTAGAACAAATCACACCAAACGTGCCCCGGGTATAGTATGAAGGAAATTGTCTTGAAAAGGTCCTTGTAGAAACATGGTACTATACTGACTTGAGATAATCTGCCCCAGTGTATTCAAGCTTTGAATATCTTTCAATTGATTCATGGAGAGATTCATCAAATCTCGACATAATTGCTTCAGATTGATTATCCTGTGAAAAGATTCACCTCAAGAGGACTTCTTGAGATTTGTGCTGAGGATAACTGATCACATTCAAAAGGTATTTAGCCTACGACTGGACATAAGCCAATCATCTATGAAACATAGGAATGCCTTTGCATAATACCTTGCCCTAGTCTCTAGGGTTGTTGAAGAAAATATTCTCGAGTGAACTTCCTAAGATCTATACCATCAAGATAACCTGCTCCAGTGTTACAAATTTTGAAGCACTGCCTCTGGCTAACCAAATTTTGAAACGGTTTCAACCATGCTTGGGAGAATGCCCTGATTACTCGGCACTTTGAGAGATTCTCCGAATCTTGACATAACTGCCCTAGATTGACAGAACTTCAAAGAAATTTCTTGACATAACTTCTCCAGATTGGAAGAATCTTCTAACTTCATTCCATTTTAGGGTACTTA
Organism: Vicia faba; assembly: GCA_948472305.1. Lineage (NCBI taxonomy): Eukaryota > Viridiplantae > Streptophyta > Magnoliopsida > Fabales > Fabaceae > Vicia > Vicia faba. The sequence goes on along the minus strand of OX451735.1, from coordinate 1,492,130,949 downwards.
AATAGTAAAGCATCATAATGTTCATACTCATTAGATTCTTTGGAAAACATGCCCCTTAGGATATTCAGACTGTAAAGCCCCAAACCGTTCGCACTTAACAGAGTCTCTGGACAATATGCCTCTAGATATCATTAACTCTTTGAAAAGATTATCCTTTGATTTAACAAAGTATTAAAGTCTCTCTTATTTGACAATATTAAGCTCTTCACTGATGCTCATTGTGCAACCTCACTTGATGTTTAAGTACTTTTCATATGCAAATGATGTTTTATTATGAGAATGATAATTCGAATGCAAATCCTATGCTTGTCTTGAAGTGGAAAAACTTTTATTGAAAAGATGTTGAAACATCGGAAAAAAATGTAAGTATAAAAGACTGTAAAAAGATGGAGTGACACTAACTCAAAAAATTTTAGCAAGCTTCTCAGGAGTCAGATTACCGTACTCTCGTTACAGTTTTTTGCTTTTGAATTAACCCATGCTTCAATTAGTACTTTTAAGGGTTATAAAATGGTTTGGTTCACGGTTTTTAGAAAAAATATTTAAGGCTCAAAGTTATTTGGTTCCCACCCATTCTCCATGAGGTTCTCCAATCCTACATTCAGTTAAACTAATACGAGCACTCATCTCTCGAGAGGAGCTTATGATGGTTAAGGAACCACTGAGGTTTCTTCGACATGACAGTCACTCACCTTTGCTTCTTTTGTTTTTATGGTCACACGACTTTGAACTTTGTTGAGGATCCTCATTTTGTAATCCTTTCTCGCCTTTCAGGCTTTTCCTTTTTCTTTTTCACTTTCCCTAACTTCTGACTGGATAATTCTTTTTGATTTTTGATTTTGAAGTCCATCGGGATACCCTAATTTTTTCCAAAGTCACTTGTTTTCAAGTTTTTCGACTTAGCGGGCTTTCTTTATTTTCTTTCTCTTTTTTTATCTTTTTTTTTAAACACACTGTGTGTCTTCGAGTCGTTTTCAACTTGTTGGAAGAGTTGTGGCTGGTTTATTCTCTGGTCAGTGAGGGATAACCATTGTTGTATCGTCATCTTTTGCCCTCCTGATAGGTGATGGGTGAGGTGTGGTGATCCTCGGATGTTAAATCCCTTTTTGAAATTTGAATGATCGATTAGATTAACTGAAATATAACTTTTCCCAAGTTAGATGTGAGGGTTTTTTCTAACAAGAAAAGAAACTCCTACTTCAAGGCTCAAAGGGGTTAACAAGGGTCTATCTCCCTTATATCTCAGGTGTTTAGGAATTTGAAACAATGCCTATACATCATCAGCAAGGTTTTACTCAAAAGCATACCTTTAAAATTTTTGGTATCATGCTCATCATCATCCCTTCAGAGGTTTTACTTTATCAAACAAGAGTTGAGTATTGAAAGAAAAAGGAAAAAATAAATAAGAGTGATAACGAATGGATTAATTCAAGACAAACATATTCAATGCATTATGATTAATATTTAGAAACAAACAAGTTTTGCATACAAGAAAGTACTGAACCAAACAAGAAATATTACAAATGAGAATGCAAATGAAACTAGAAAATTGTAATATATAGACTAGACTTCGTATGGACTTATTGCTTCAAAAGATCTTTAGAAGAATTGATGCTCACTCGAGAACATGATTCACATTCTTCCCTGGCATGAATGCAACCATCCTTGAATCAATCAAGTCTTGAATTTTATATCTAAGTGACACACAGTCTTTGATTGAATGGCCAAGTGCCCCGGCATGGTAAATACATCTGACGTTTGGGTCAAATCAATCTAGATAAGGAGAAACAATGGGATCCAACTGTTAGGTTTCCACCAAAGAAAGCTTGAGCAAATGTGAGAACAAATGACAATAAGGTATGGGAATTGTGTCATATACTCTTTCTGGCTTCCCGTCCTTCTTTCCCCCCTGTTGTTAAAGTCTCTGTTGATAAGTTTATGGCTGTTGAGCACACTAAACTGGCTGAGCATAAGAATGATGCATATTCCTATTAACCATTTGATTCTCATGTCTTGAAGAAGGCACTGACTACTGTAGATGAAACTTTTGGAGTACAGGTTATGGACGGTGTATCGCAGGATGCAAGGTAGAGCCTTGAAGGTGAGAAGTCATTACCATCTTTTTTGTAGTAATTGGGGTAGGCTTGATTTGTATACTCAGACCTTTGGGAGTAACCAGAATTATCCCTGCATCGAGTAAATCCTGGATTGTGTTTTAACACCTTACAATTCTCAACACAATGACCATGTGCCTCAGAATGAAACTCAACCTAGCATTCTCATCATAGTCAAGTGGAACCTTTGTAGGAGGAATACCCACAGTATGGAGACCAACCAATTGATGTTCATGTAATCAAGGAAGTAACAGGGTATAAGGCATCAGAATAGGATCAAAATTCTTCTCAGACTGCTTTTGCTTTTGCTGATGGGAATTGTCTTATGGATTACCTTAGGGAACAGGGACTGACTGTAGACGGGAAGACCCTGAAACACAAGAGTATGGAGGAGGTCCACAGATTAATCCATGGCTTGAAGGAGTCCCTAGAGTATGGGGATAGATGGAAACTTCAGTTGCAGCGGCAGGCGTACGATTGTCCTTTTCCTTCAACATCATTCTCAGTATGTCCAAAATCAAACTCAGCTGCATTTTCAATTTAATATTCTCCTCTCTCAGAAGTTCCTGGCCATAGACCAAAACCTGTATGTATATCATAAACATCCCCATCTGGGTCCTCATATCAGCCTTCATCTTAGTCAACTCACTTTGAAGTTGTTCCATTTGGCGTGACCGATCGTCTTTGGTTGAATGCTGACGAGAAGTTGTCTTAGAGAAATCTACTAAGAAGAAGAATAACTGAGAGATAAGAAGTCTGGTCTGAAAAAACCTATAATGCATGATTATGCATGCTATGTTTTATCATTTCCTAAGTATTCAAGAGTTTTGTCAACCATCAAGAAAGACTAAACAACAAGATAATAGAGATAAGAAATAGTTAAGACGAGATATCATAACAAACACTATTTTCATTCATAACAAAGCTGCAAATCAGATGATTTCATACATAAGAGACAATATTACATCATAAGAGATCCAAAATCAATTGAGTTTACACCAACGGTAGCAAAATACGGAATTAAGATCCCATCCAACAATTTTGGTGGTGATCATGCAACAATTAACAACATAAAGACAAAAGCTACTTCATCTCAACATGATACAAATGTCTTTATCGTTTGATGTGAAATCTGTTAATGGAATGATTCTTCTCAGAGGTAAGGAAATAGCAGAGTTTCAACTCTCTTTACGACCCATCTGGTATAAGGAATCCCAACACTAGCATCCTTCCTACCGAGGAGAGCTTCGTCTTTCCTATGAATCTTGGCCCAAGCTAGTTGTAATTTCTTCAACATTCTAGGATTTTCTGCCTTATCAAAGAAAATAGAATCTCCACATCCCGATCTAAAGGTTCATCATCCATTGCATACCCTAACTGACAAAGTGCAAGCATAAGATTGTAGTTGATGCAACCCTTTCTTCCAATGAGAGGGACGTTAGGAAACTCCCCACAACTCATAATGATCTCAGAGTTATCTATCCTAGGGTTATGCCACTTTATATCATGATGAGTGAGACTCATGATTCCTTGACAAAATGAGTAAGTGTCTCAGATGTCTACAAACGGTACTCTTACGGGTAGATGAGACATGAACCACTTATACAATAATGTCAAACAATAAATATTTGTTCCCCTTGCTCCATGTCATACCCCAAATTTGTCCTACCTTTTATTTTTGTCTGGCTTAGACATCGCATTACATCTACATCATCTTCACTGGTTCATTTGCATATCATGCATTTCATTGAATAAAGACACTTGAGGTCCCAGAGTTCAGGGGTTGTGCAATATTAAAGTTTCACAGTATTTTGGAGATTACTTCAAGAGGAGTGGTTGTTAGTTCTTCAAACTAAGAAGCGGTGGATTAGGTTTTGTTGTTTTGAGCTTGTAATGATCATCCTTTGAAGGTCCAGGAAACTAGGGTTTTTGTTTCAAGGTCACATTGAGCTTTATCTCCTTCTACAAGTCAATTTCTTAACAAGAGGTTTAAGAAGTGGTTTGAATTTTCCAGGAAGTTTCAAAATGGAAAGAGAAAGAAAAATTAGATTTGGATTGAAAATTAGAAATAATGGAAATTGGAATTTCATACAATGTCTTTGGTTCACAAGTCACCAATTCCTTACATCACAAGTTACTATTTAAGTCACTATTGATTATCATGCAATTATTCTTGGATTCATGCCATGACCACTTGAAATTATACAAAAGAATTTCTCATTATAAGTCCAAATTGTCCAAACATTAAAGGCCCAAAACCAGTCCAAATTGCCCAAATATAACATGCCAAGAAACCAGTCCAAACTATCAAAACATGTATAATAATACTGTCCAATTAGTTTCTATATAAAGCCCAAAGTTTGCACCCACCAGCTGCAAAAAACCCAATCATATTGTCCATTATGCAATACAGCTCCATAAACTTGCATCACATTGCAAAACAAAAAAAACAGTCCAAAATCCTGTAAGGATAGTCTGCTAAAAAACTGTCAAAGCTGCTGCCAAAAAATGCCAAACATTACGCAAAATAGAAGGCACCCAAATCTGTAATGGCAAAGTAGAGAAGCCGCATGTCAAAAGTGTTCAAAAACCCATACAACCTTTCCCCCCAATTTCACCTCTCAGTTGTTGTACAAAACATATAAAATGGGAAATTAATAAAAGAGGATAGTTTTATGAGAAAAAAAGAAGAAGGAGAGCAATATTGAGAAAAAAAGACAGCAGAGAAAAATATTGAGAAAAGAGAGAAAACATTGTCAAACCAGAAAGGAAAATAGCAGCAACCAAAAGAAAATAGTAATAGAAAAAACCTTCAAACCATTGTACAACCTTGTAATATTTCCCCTCAACCAACCATTCAAACACCTCACATGGAGATTGTTCAAACACAAGAATAATTTCTATGATACCATCCTCATCACCCTCCAAACATAAAAAATAAAAAAAATAGTATTGTACAACCTTGTAGCTCTCAACACAAAGTAAGGAGTGAAGCAACTTCATGGAGGTTCATTGAAGTCAATCTGACCCTCACAGCCCCTGGAAAGGTGTTCAATCTCATAACACAAACTTCAATCTTGAGGTAAGTCTTTTGGACTTTGAGTTCTTCATTTCAAGCATCATTAATGATTCATTCTATAAGATAAATGTATATATCATACTCTTGAAGCTAACTCTCATTTGCTTGCTTTTCATTTTTATCAATTATATATTGGGAACTGACTTTTACATGTAGCAGAGAAAAGTTAGAAATAGAAACCAACAGTATGAGTCGACATATGTCTCTATGAGTCGATGCATATCAGGCACAAAACAGGTTATGAGTCGACACAAAACCCTCATGTGTTGACTCATACTGTGTTATTTTTTATTTTTCAGGCATAAAATAGGTTATGAGTTGACACAAGACCCTTATGTGTCGACTCATACTGCGTTATTTTTTATTTCCATGGGCAAGAAAGGTGTATGAGTCGACACAAACCCTTATGTGTCGACTCATACTGCGTTATTTTTTATTTCTAGGGCAAGAAAGGTGTATGAGTCGACACATACCATTATGTATCGACTCATACTGAGTTGATTTTAATTTTCCAAGAACAAGAAGGATTATGTGTCGATGCATAGATGCATGTGTCGACTCATAATGGTCAAACAAATATTTTTTCCTTTCTTTTCACACTATTTTACATTTTTTCCCATTGCTACTCTTTTATTCAATATGGTTGTAATAATTTAATTAGGTTTTTTTTACTTCATCCCCATTTATAAACTTGTACCCCCATTCCCATATGATTGTAATAGCTTAGGATTTATTTCTGTGTATGTTTTAATTGTTGTTTAATTATGCATATGTCATTCAATTAGAACACATGGCCTCCTCTTGGGCTCATCCTCAATGAAGAGGTATTCACTTACAAATGCACACTTGCACACATTTCATAGCTTGGTCCCGAGCTTTCTTACGGTGACAACTATTCGATCGATTGTCTCAATTGGTTGTTTAGAATACTAGTGCCACGCTAGTCCCACTCTCTTAGGAGCATGCATATAGCCATCTTGTATGGGCTTTTTATCTTATACATTGAAGCAATTTTTCTCCCCTTGGTCCACATACCAAGCATATTCTTAAAGGGTCTCACAGTTGAGTTTGGGCATGGCCATTCTCACGAGGTTAATCAAGTTTTTTCCTTGGTTAACAATAACCCGAATCAACCACTTTGGTTCATATACCAAGTGTTTCCATGCACAAAGGGTCTCATGGTTGAGGGTAGGAGCACCTACTCTCACGAGATTAATCAAGTACACCCCTTGGTTAATCATAACCCGATTCAATTCCCATACACCGAGCATTCCATTCACACCGAGCATAATACTACTCATTTTGTCGTCACTTTTTCCATGTCCACTGTGCATGATCACTTTTCACAAACACTTTCACTTTTACTATATGCTTATAACATGCTCCCTTAGGATGTTAGATTCCTCTTCTTCAATATGCAAACTAATTAGACCTTAGTTTGAAACCCATGCATGACAATATTAGGGCTTTTCTAGTGTCCCTCTTAACCTTTTTTTTCCTTTTTCTTATTTTTTAATTAAAACTTAACATTCACAACAAAAACATTTAATCATTTTTGAACTTATTTTAAAACTCTCAAAATGCTCAACAAATCAAAACTCCCAAAAGGGAATGTTATCTTCGTTCTACCACGATACTGGTCGTGGCTATTGCTGGAATGTGTGCGTTAACAACGCCCATTATAAAACACAAACAAACCAACATTTTCTAGAGGAACTACGGAGTTCTGATTCCTTCGCAGGATACGTAGGAAAAGGTTCGTGAAACCCTCATGAACGCAATAATAAAAAACCCTTTCTTTCCCCTTAAGCAAGTATAGTTGTAGATAAACACACCCTTAGCGACAAACAAACAAAATGGATCATGTTGAGTACAACGGATGTGAGGGATGCTAATACCTTCCCCTTGCATAACTGACTCCCTTACCCTTTCGCTTTGTTGTAATACCATCTTATCCATCCTCTTGTAGTTTTCTCAATATCTCCCCTTCCTTCAGGATAAATAAAGTTCAGTGGCGGCGCTGTGTTTTCTGTCGGTAGCTTCACTCTATACTTGGAGTGACTGGAGTTGTAAGTATCAGCAAGGAGAGTCGGCACATGGTTTTTATCCATGAAGAGATAAACAGAAGTACAATCTAAAAAGCTTGTGACATTTGGGAACATAATTGTCCCATAAATCAAGATATCCACTACAACATTGAAGGCCAACCAGTTTCCTTCACTCGCAAACTCTTTAGCTTTCATCGTCAAAAATTCGTAAGAAAATCCAAAGACACCACCATTGGGCTTCCAATTCTTTTTCACATCGCTCAGGATCTAATAAAGAGCCTTAGCGATAGCTTCAAGATTAAGCACCTATGGAACATTAACAAAAGAACCCGGTTTTGAACCTTGATATCAAGAATGAAGGCATACTCCTCTATAGTAGGAAGAATCTGATAGTCCTGGAAGTGAAGCAGCGCAACTTCGGGTTGTAGAACTATAGAAGAGTGAGTAGAGCCCATGGCTCACTGGTAGTATTCAAGAGAGACAGGATATTTCCATAGTCTTGAGCAAAGCTTTTTCTAACTGTGCTCGACAACTTGAGCGCCCAAACCTCTTAATGGTGTCAAATCCTCATGGAAGAAACTATAGGAAACAATGTTTCTGGTGGTCTTCTCGATGAAAACTCTATTGTCAGCCATCTTTGATGAAGATACTAACTCTTGAATGTCCTTGGAAAATGACAATGCATATGCTAGTTAAATTTTTTGTACATCACTTTTTTTGGAAAATAATATGCTATGATGCAACATGACAGGATCAAGGTTTCCATAACATTGGACATTGATGAACTGCTGTATAGAGTTACAAGTCACGAGATCAAAAGTTCGGAACAATCACCAAGAAGAACCAGATAATCACCATCAGTACCAAAGTCACCATCAGAATCAAAGTCACCAACGATACCTGTAAGAATCATCCCTCCCCACTCACGGGTGAAATCTAGGTTAGGGTAGGGCAAGGGTGACTCAGAATCATGGGTCCGCCTGAAAGTACTATCATCGCAACAAAAATGTGTATGATGAAAATACCTCATTGGTATCTCAACTGAGCATGGTACACATGACTGCACTAGTAGGACCTCGTCTATTATCCGTCATGTCCCCACTCTAGTACTAGGTTTCCTAATGGTTTACAACTCTAGCCTGGGTACTAGGCCTTTTACCTCAATAGTATAATCACATCCCAACAAAGAAACAACACCACAACAATATCCAGAGTATAGGAAACTATAAAATAAGGTTCAATGCATGAAATCATATAAGCATATAAAGCAATAAAGAAATAAACAAACAAACACCCAAAGAAAAGAAAACCAACACAAGCTAGGACTGACTTACATAGGATGGACCAGTAATTGGTCAATCTTACCTTAGCAAAGTCTCCAGCTATCACATTTGGGATTTTCATGGAAGCATGAATAGAGGCGAAAGAGAGAAGAGTCGTCATCAATGTTATTTATCCCAAGAGAGTTAAAGGAAACACTGAGTAAACCTAAGTGAAGGAAAGAACATGGTCTCACGACCAAGAGAAATGGTAAGGAAGTCAGTTACGCAAGGGGAAGATATTAGCACCCCTCACATCGGTGATACTCCACAGGATCCACTTCTGTTTGTTCTAATCTAAGAGTGTATCTAATCTATGTCTAAAGCTTAATGCTAAAAGGGAAAAATTAAAGAGGGAATGCATGCAAAAGAAAACACAGGGAAAAAAAGGAAATATTTACAAATTTCACTTGGCAGAGACCCGCGACCAAATGCCTACGTATCCCTTTTAAGGAATCAGAGCACCATAGTTCGGCTCGATAGTTTCTGTTTGTTATGTGTTTTTTATAGAAGGTGCTAACGAAACATTTCCTTTGTGAAAAGGTTTTAAAAGAAAAAGTCCGAAGACAAAAAAGACTTGCATTGATTGGTGTTTTTTACCTTGAAAAAGGATTTGAGATTTAAACCACACAAAAGACTAAGAACAAAAGAACAATAACATCGAGAAGAAACCCAATTATCATTTCCCATACTTAGTAAAAAGTGTGATTCTCATCAATTATTATTAAGTGTTTTGATATTTTGAAAGAAAAAAAGGTTTTTGTTTTAATGCAAATGCAAAAAAGGAAAGAAAAAGTTAAGGGAGACAAGAAAAATAGTCCTAAAGTTATCATGCAATGTCAATCCTACAGTTGGGATAGGATGGAAGCATATAACTAATATTGTCATGCATGGATAAAGATCCTAAAGTCTATTTAGTCCAACTTAGAGAAGAGTGAACTAAAGATCCTATGTGGAGAATACAAGAGGAGAAACAAGAAAAGATGGGATAAGGATAATGAAACATCACATAAAGATGAAAAAACATAAAGCATAAATGATAAAACATCAAGCATAGATGACAAAACATCAAGCATAAATGACAAAACATCAAGTAAGGATGACAAGATATCATGTAGGAGATGACCGAACATCATGTAAGAGATGACAAAACATCACACAAGAATGACAAAACATCATGTAATAGATGACAAAACATCAAGAGTGGATGATAAAACATCATGTAATGATGACAAAACATCAAGTAAAGATGACAAAACATCAAGTATGGATGACAAAAAATCAAATAAGGGATGATAAAACATCATGTAAGATATGACATAACATCATGTAGGAGATGACAAAGAATGAAACAAATAAGGTAGTAACACATTGTTGTACCCGAAAATTTTCCCTCCCATTTTTCTTCAAGACATTCTCCTAGGGTCCTCAAATGCTCAAGGTTTCTCAAGAATTTATCAGACAAATTCTCCTCCAAAGCAATGGGTCCACAACTAGGGTTTGGTATTTCTAAAGGAATATTGGGTTTACAAGGCCTCAAGTGGTTTTCATGGTCCTACATATGTATTCAAGGATGCTCATATCAAGTTTTAAGCTTTGCATCACAAGTTTGCTCAGTCAATGACTCGGATGAATGAAAATCAACTATATTGGGTAAAAAGTCAACCATGGTCAACATACCGTAAAACTTAAAGTTTTTTGGTCAATATCAATATTATTAAGTCATATTCATCATTTGGTAAAGGTTTGATCATGATTCCTTAAGGAAAGCCCTCAGATCATAAAAAGTCAAAAGTTGCTAAATTAAGGTTTTCTTATGAGAAGTCAACTGAACTTTGACCAAGCATAACTTTCACATGCTTCATCATCTTTTCCCTAACCAATGCCCAATTTTAATTAAATTCAATTATCTAAAACTTGGTCTCTCTAAGTTCAAGTCCAAAAAATGCATCATTTGAGAGATATAAGCCAATACATTACAGGTCATTTCAAAAATCAACAAAAAGACACTTTTTGTCAAAGCAACTTACATTAAGATAAATTATTCAAAAGCAAAAATGATAAACATATAGGTTGTAGAGGACATATTAAGCTTTCCAAAAAGTCTAATATCAAGTTCAAAATATAAACATTGGGTGAGATATGCCTTGCACAACTTGGCCAATTTTGAGAAAATGCATGAAGAGAAAATTGAGAAAACTTGAACTTTTGGGCTTTTGGGCTTATGTTTTCAGGTCCAAACGTGTTCATAACACATTAAAGGGACCCTAAGTCCATTCACATATTTTTTTATGATATTTATTTCTTTTGTTTGGATTTTATTCATTTAAAAGCAAATTAAATCAAATAAAATATGAAACCATTGAATTTAGGCGCATGGACCTTTATTATGATCAGATTGGAGGCCCAAGGATGTGTCTTGAAGACCAAGAAAACGTGCAAGGTTAATTGACACAAGATTGAGCAAATATAGAAGCTTTTCATACAAATTTTCAATCAAATCTTTTCACCATGAATGACAAAGATATGATCCTATTTTCTTGACCTAAATCATCGTCTTATATATACACATTGCATTTAGACCAAAAGTACAAGTGCAAGCTTCCTCAAAAACTCCTAGCGAATTCTAAATTTTTTCAAAGGTTAGGGCAAAGACAAACCCTACTCTTCAGCCGCTCTCAAGCAATTTTGAATTTCACATCATCTTCCTGAAGTTTCCAGGAGTTGATATCGGTCCTTAGCCATCGCAAATCAACCCCAGAACCCTCCCTTGCGTGAACTCCGGTTGGTAAGTTAGTGAGTTTTAATTTTTAAGGTTTATCACTATTTTAATCGTTGTTAACATGCTATCATGTTTCATATGCATTATTAGAATTATTCTAATGTCTTACATGTAAGTTTTGGTGCAGAAACAGAATCGTTCCATTGTTAGGGAACAAAGCTTTTAAAGCTTTAGATCTCACGATTCAGGCATTTTTAGACCAAGCTAACCATACCACTAAAATTGCAGACCTTAATTAGGGTTGTTTTCTTTTGCGTTTTAATTGATTTCGCAGGTTATTGGTTTTTGTCCAATTAGAGAAGACAACTAGAAACCACCATCCAGGGTGGTTTGACCGGTGGTTGAAGTGTGTGGCAGTTCCCCTTTATACTATTGGTCCATACAAAATACAGGGGTCCCACTCATGCGCGTGTGTTTATTTGTCTAATTTCTGGAATTTGTTTTAGATTATATATTTATGAATTGACATAGGTTAATGGATGTATAGCCACCCCAGTGGTAGAAACGGGCGCGCTAAGTCACTTCTCTCCCAGGTCACGGGTTTAACACCCACCCCAACTCATTTGTTTACTTCTTTTTCCAATTCTATGTTTCTCACTCTTTTATTCCTTCTTTTTCCTATTCTTTCACCAAACATTTTTCAAAACCCTTTTTTAACACAAACCCTAAATTAATTTTTAGGTTTTTAATTTTATTTTAGGTTTTTAATTTAATTTTAGATTTATAATTTTATTTTAGGTTTTAGCTTAATTTTAGGTTTTTAATCAATAAACCCTAATTTAAATTTTTAGGTTTTCTCAATTGAATAAAAATCAACCTAGATTTTAGGGTTTGCTTAATTAATCAAGTATTTTTAATCAATTAATTCTTTTTCTAAATTAAAATATATTATGGTTTTTTTAGATTAATCATGAAACGATCACAAAACGATTTTTAATTTTCTTTTTCCCTTTGTTTTACAATCTTCGCGCACTTTATTACTTTCACATTAGTTTTTATCAATTATGTATCTGCTACAGTATGTGATAGTTAATTAGGGTTTATTATTTTCCCCCGTTTTATGGTTTTGTACCCCTCACTCCCGAAGCCATGTAATAGTTTAGGTTTACTTTTTGCACCTTTACTTTCGACAATTTAATGCTTTCCTTATAACTGCTAGTAATTAGACATGTATGGCAAGATCTAAAACCAATGTTAGATAACCCTAAATACAATGTAAATAACTGAATTGAATCACTTTTCACACACGCACCTCTAGATTAACCTCACTCGTTGCCTCGGAAAATAGTCATGTCCCTCGAGTGTGTGGACGCTTTAGTAAAGACCCTCAGTTAAAAAGATCGTAGTCCCTCGATGACTCTTCGATGCTGCCTTCGGTAAACGATCTTAGTCCCTTACAATAAATTTCTAAGGCACCCCTACAAGTTGCCTTTATGATTGTATGATGACCCGCGGCGGTCCCTTCACATCCAACGATAAGGATTCCTACTAACTAATGGTAGGATAGCATTATCTAAGGAGGAGGAAAATAACACGAAAGACTTTTGAGTAGGTAGATAGCTCGTAATCGCTTGCTCACAAAAATAAAACATATTTTACAAAAAACACTTGTCTCTTAAATATTTTCAATATACAAACACTTAGGAATTTTTTTCAAAATATTTTCAAACACATGCACAAAGCATTTTCAAACAAATTAAGTTAAGCGATTAAGAGCCCATAGATAACTACAGATGAAAAGGGTGATAACACCTTCCCTTTTCATAACCTACCCCCTGAACTCAGAAAATTCTCAAAGGTTTTTCCTGTTCTTTTCACCCTTTCCTCTTCGATAAAATAAAAGTCGGTCAAGACTCTTGCTATCTGCAATATTTGTGATAAACACAAAAATAAGTCAAATCTGTCATCGTATTATAGAACTGGAGACTCTGCTAGGGATTGTTTTGTGAGTGGGGTTACCTTTAGAGTTAGATCACTTTTAAATGCTTTCTTTGTTTCATTTGTCTTCTTTATTTTTAAAGGGTTGTTTGGGTTTTATTTCTTGCAAAGATCCTATACCCGGATCTGGGGAATATTGTAAGTAAGTAGAAATAGATCATGGGAACTATACGGTGTATACTGATATGGTTAAAGTGTTGGTTATGTTAGTGCGACACATTGGTTTGTACTGTTACCCATCGATTCAGTTGGGGAGCATACTAGGCTGCCGTGTGGTGCCATAAGCTCAAACTGACCTTAGAACCTTAATTGACCCAACCTAGCCATTAGAAGGTAGTGAGATAGTTGACTTTAGTGTCGTCCGAAGTTGTTCGATACTCAATGCTACACTCATTGAGATTCGACTCTCGAGTTTTGTTTGGTGCCAAGTCAGTTGTCGTGATAGACGAAACGTATGGGAAAAATCAGTGATATTGAGATCCATAGAACCCGGTTACTTCTTTAGGACAAGTTGAGCCAATTAAACTTCAATAGGGTACTTACCTACAAATCCCATGCAAGCCTTAAACCTAAGGCCTTTCGTTCTTTGCTTGTGTTTGATTATCTAATTGAACTTGATATCATGACATCATAACATCATAACATCATGACTAATCATTTCATGGATCTAGGGGATTTATCTTTGTTTTGTGTTACAGGGTCATGACTTTCAGTCGTAGGAATACTATCCGGATCAACTTAGTAAGGATACCTTCCAAGCTTGAGGAACTAGTCTCAAAGGTTCCTGACAATTCTAAATTCACCAAGAGACATGGTCCTCTACTCATTTTGGTTACTACTTGCTTTCAGGAGGACATGATGAGCATTCTTTTCCACTTCTTTGATCTGAAGCATCACTATTTTACCTTCTCGGATTATCAATTGGTACCCACAATGGAAGAGTTCTCTAAGTTACTCGAAGTGCCTATTTTTGATCAGGTACCTTTCACCAGTCTAGAGAAAGTTCCAAAATCTGAAGACATTGCAGTAGCCTTACACCTAAAACTATCAGACATTATATCTAATTGGGAAACAAGGAATGGAGTCCAGGGCTTCTCTACTAAATTTTTGATAGAGAAGGCTCAGGTATTTCTAAATGCCACGAACCTTCGTGCTTTTGAGGATGTATTGGCTTTGCTGATCTATGGGTTAATATTATTCCCTAATTTGGACCAACTCATAGATGTGAATTCCTTTAAAATATTTCTCACTCATAATCTGGTACCTACTTTTCTCGGAGATGTCTTGAATTCCCTCCACACTCGTACTATGAAGAAGCGAGGAACTCTTATGTGTTTCATACCTCTACTGTCCAGGTGGTTTATTTTGCACTGCCCCGATTAGTGATAAAGAATGAATAAGGTTTGAGGTGGTTTCGAAGGTTGATGTCACTCACACATGCAGAAATCCATTGGTGTTCTCGATCTCAAGCAGATGTCACTATTATTTGACAGTTGTATGGAATTCCCTAATGTACCACTCCTTGGTATAAGAGGCGGCATCACTTATAATCCCTCTCTAGCTCTGCATCAATTTGGTTATGCTCGAAGGGACGGTCCACACAATATGCTCATCCAGGGTATTATGTTCGACTATGAGAGTGACCCTCAAAATTACATTCAAAGGTTTATACATGCTTGGGACACGGTCAACAAGATTGATAGCAAGACTTTGGGACACAAGAATTCCATTCCTCTATAGCCTTACCTCAGATAGGTGCGGTCTCGTGCTCAGAATCTTAAAACTCCATATCTTGTTGTCTTACCAGTGATTATAGAGCCTGTTGTTGAAGGGGATGTTTCTTATACCGTCCTTCATCCCAATATTCCTATCGATTTTGAAGAGCTACAGAAGTCCTGGATTCATCTAAAGGAAGAAATAGATGCCTTTGAAGCTTAGTTCTATGATACTGAGAAGAAAGTACTGGAGCTAACGAAATGACTCCACGAAGAACAAAGACTTAACGCATATGTTAACACAAAGAGGAGGCGTACATTAGAGATTTGAATTTATATTTTTGCTATTTTGTAACTATTTTTATTAAAAGCAATTATAATTCGATCTAGTTACTAAAATTTATCTTTTTTCCTTTTGTTTAAACACATTTAAATCCTGCAACGATCCTTGAAAACATTTCATCTTCATATCATGCATCATTACATAACAGGTTTTTCCATATAGGTTTTCTCATCTTCTTGCTGTTTATTTTAGTAAAAGATGGATCTTGAACAAACTGTTAAGGAACTCCAAGCTCATAATGCCAAATTCTAGGAGACCCTCCTGAACCTAGCTCAAGAACAAAAAGATATAATGGTGCTCATCACCAAAAAGAAGAAGACTTGGAAGCCAATTTCTATCCTTAACATGGGAAGAAGATTCAAAGGTCCTGCTAAACCGGTCCAAACTTCTGATATCACCTCAAATGAAGATGACAATCAAGAGGAGAATGATAGAAGTGTCTGAGCTAAAGGTGGAAGCAACCTTGGTTCTGGTAAGATGCCTGAGGACGAAGACTATTCTGATGAACAATATCCTCCTGCTGATGATAGATACAAACAGTTGGAAGATCGCCTCAAGGCCATGGAAATCCAAAAAGTGGCTGGATTGGATTTCAGAAAGCTAGGTATTATTCTGAGGGTAGTTATCCCTCACAAGTTCAAAGTCCCTACTTTTTCTAAATATGATGGTGTGTCTTGTTCGAAACTTCATCTGAGGTCCTATGTTCGGAAGATCAAACCCCATACTGTTGATAGAAACTTCCGGGTTCACTTCTTTCAGGAAAGTCTATCTGGTACACAACTCGAGTGGTTCTATCAGCTGGAGGGAATCAACATCCGCACTTGGGAATACTTGGATATTGCTTTTTACAAACAGTACCAATACAATGTTGACCTTGCACCAACTCGTGTGCAATTACAAAATATGTCTATGGGCTCGAATGAGGGGTTCAAAGAGTATGCCCATAAGTGGAGAGATTTAGATAGAAGGGTGCAACCTCCCTTGTCTTACCAGGAGCTAGTTGATATGTTCATGGGCACTCTGATAGGTCCATTCTTTAATCATCTAATTGGGAGTTCTTCATCTGGTTTTACTGAGCTGATTCTAACCGAAGAATATGTCGAAAGTGGTATTAAGAGCATAAACATTCAGGTGGTCACGTCTTCAAATGTTGTGAAGAAGACATCCAATGGTAAGAAGGGGACCAATGTTGTTTATGGCCAGAAGAGTCGTGGTAAATATAACCTCAATCAGTCTGTGGAAGCAGTATTGATTTCTATTCATGCGACTGTTCAACAACAACAGGGAAATAGACGCAGGTCAGACGTTCCGGGAAGGCATTTTACCAAGATTAATATGCCATTGTCTCAGGCATTACAACATTTATTAAAAGCAAAGCTGATTAGGCTAAGGGATCCTCCTAAGAACCCTAACACCTTCTCCCCTAAGTACAATCCAAACGTGAAATACGCCTACCATTCTAACAGTCCTGGGCACGACACCAAAAATTGTTAGACCCTAAAAAACAAAATTTAGGACATGATTGACAACAAGGAAATCGAGTTTGATCCTCCAGAGACTTCGAATGTAATTACTGCACCGATGTCGAAGCATGACAAAGGAATAAGTTCAATTGACGATGTTCTTTATGTGGATTTTGTAAGTGAATTGGTTACTCCTCTACCAATAATCAAGAAGAATCATACGCAGGTTGGTTTATTACTGAGCTGTATTGAAAAATGTTACTATTGTGCAGCCCAACCCAATGGCTATAAATTACTGGAGGAAGTCATTTAACACCTAATGGACAATCGTATAATTCTGATCAAAAAGGTTCCGTCTACTGAAATTTTGTGTCAAGACTTATTTGTAATTTTTGGTCCTCCTGTCAGGATCACCTCCAAAGGTCCTGTAAGGATTACACCCAATCCTAAAGCTTCTCCTCTGATCATCACTACACCTGGAACTATCCCATATTCTTCGGATAAAGCTATTCCTTAGAACTATGGATCCGATGTCTACTACCATGGCGTCAAAAAGGAACTACCGACTGTTGAAGACGAAGTTACTGAAGTTGTTGATCCAGATATTGAAAATATTGCGAGAACCAGTAAGGTTACTAGAATCATAAGGGTTTTCTCCCCGTAAATATCTCTGAAGACTGCTACTACACCTGTTAAAGTTACTACTACCAAGACACTGCTGATGCTCGGGGCAAAGAGAAAATGATAGAGCTTTCCCAGACGGAGGCACCTAAGAAAGCTACAGTTGAAGACACCTCTAGACAAGAGTTACGAGAGGTATTAAAGATTATCCGCAAGAGTGACAACAAAATTGTTGTACAGTTGGGGAAGAACCCATCCAAGATCACTATGTTATCCCAGTTACTATGTTCTGAAGCTCATGTACAAGATTTAGTAAAATTCATGAAGACTGCTCACGTTCCACAAGAGATCTCTGCCGATCAATTTGGAAAATATGTTGCTAGCTTAACGAATGATAATGGGTTAGGTTTCTCTCATGTTGATCTGACTCCTGAGGGAAGAAACCACAATAAGGCCTTGTATGTCTCCATTGAATGCAGTGACACTACCCTGGCTCATGTTTTGGTTGATATCGGGTCCTCATTAAATGTTCTACTGAAAGGCGCTCTTGACATACTTAATTACGAAGGGGTCATATTGAAACCCATTGATATTGTAGTCCGAGCCTTTGATGGTTCAAAAAGGATGGTACACGGGGAAGTGGATCTTCCGATCAAAGTGGGTTCACAGATCTTTGAATCTACCTTCTATGTAATGGACATTCGGCCAGCTTATTTCTGCTTACTGGGAAGCCCCTGGATCCATGGGGCATGCATTGTTACCTCTACCCTACATCAGAAATTAAAAAATATTGTGAACAGAAAGATTGTTAGTGTCTGCGGTGAAGAAGAGTATATGGTTAGCCACTTGAACTCTTTCCAGTATGTAGATATGGACGACGAATTCATCAAGACTCCCTGTCAAACTTTTGAAGTGATTTCCCCAGCCGCCACCGAAGATGTCTTTGCCATTCCCAAAGTTACTAGGGTTCCACCCAGCATGGCTTCATTGAAAGATTCTAAAGCCACTGTAGAAGAAGGTGGTTATACTATTTGGAGTCAACTTCCTGGCATTCCCTATAAATCTGACAAGTTTGGTTTGGGTTTCACTAGATAGGGCCAGAGGGTTGTTCACCATGCTCGTGCTGGAAGGTCACCATTCCACATAAGCAATAACAGAGTCAATACTATAGAAGATGCTGACAGTGATTATGACCTTGATAGTTGGATCTTTCCTACCATTAGCAACGGGCTCAATAACTAGAAGGAGAAAGACATTATCTATATCTCCTTTATTCAGTAGTAATAGCTACATTTCTGTTTTTTATTGCTTTCAAGTTTTGGCTTTGTAATATTTAAATAATGACTTTAATCTATGTGCCTTACCCGGGGCACAACGGTTCGTTTGTTAAGGATTGTTATTTCATAAACATATGTTCATATAATAAAAGAATTGGATGTTTTGCATTCAAATTTTGTGCTATCTATCTTTCTTTTTACTTTTATCACTTTCAAATAGCTATGTGTTCTTAAACACACCCACACAATACATTGCATATCCACATCCACTTTGGATCCCGTTGATAACGATTCTGCTATTGCCACTTACGACTTTGAAAATCTGATCAACCAAGCCAAGGACGAAGGTGAGGAAGATTGTGAAATACCAGGAGAACTTTCTAGACTGTAAATACGAGAAGAATAGGCTATTCAACCACATGAAGAGCCAATTGAGGTGGTAAACTTAGGTTCTGAAACAGACAGGAAAAAAGTCAAGATAAGCACCAACTTAGAGGACAGTGTCAAGAACAATTTAATAAATATGTTGCATGAATACATTAAGATATTTGCTTGGTCATACGAATACATGCCAAGGCACGATAGTGATATTGTGGTTCACTGTTTACCGATGAAAGAGGGTTGTGTTCCAATAAAACAGAAGGTTCGTCGCATGCTTCCTGAGGTGTCAGAGAAGATCAAAGTTGAGGTAATGAAACAGTTCAATATGGGGTTCTTAGCAGTGACATCCTATCCTCAATGGGTTACAAATGTTGTTCCAGTACCAAAGAAACACGACAAAGTGCATATGTGTGCAGACTACAGAGATCTGAACAGGGCGAGCCCCAAAGATGACTTCCTGCTTCCACGTATTGATGTTTTGGTCAACAACACCACTCAGCATAAGGTGTTATTCTTTATCGATGGTTTCTCAGGGTATAATCAGATTAAGATGGAACCTGAAGACATGGAAAAGACTACTTTTGTTACACAGTGGGGCATGTTCTTCTACAAGGATATGCCTTTTAGGCTGAAGAATGGTGGCGCCACATACCAGCGTGTTATGGTAGCTTTATTCCATGACATGATTCATCACGAGATCGAGGTCTATGTAGATAATATGATATCCAGATCACAGACTGAAGAAGAGCATCTGGTTAAGAATTGGAAAACACAAGAAGGGGGTTGAAATGGAATCTTAAAATTCAATGGAAAGAACACGTTGATTTTTATCCTGGTTCGTTTGAACTCAAACTACTCCAGTCCACCCGTCAAGGTGATTTCACCTCTCTCCAACGAGGTCTTAATCCACTAATCAATCTTGATTACAAATATACTTTGACTACTGCCAAAGTCTTCTTGAGTATAACCACAAACCGATTTTTCTCAAGGAAATGCACTAAATAATATAAGAATAAAACAATGTACATTATTGTTTCTTACAAAACAATATCACAATATTGTGATGTTTTACACAGTTGAAAGTATTGTATGTATGAGGATTAGAAAAGATTGCAGCGTTGTTGAGTACTATGAAAATCGTAAATGATTTATCCTGAAGTCTTGTTTAAATAGACGCAACATGGATGATCACTTAAAACTTGATTAATGACAGTTAAGGTGCTTTCCAAAAATAAAGATGCTTGTTCCCTTCCAGCCGTTACTCTTGAAATGGAAATATTTAATTTGTAACGCTTCAGAACATTAAGGTATACGTTGTTGCTTGCTTCAGAACTTTTGAAGGGCAGAGCCATAAGATTCTGTTTGTAGTGTTAGACTTACTTTCTCAGAGTTGTGTAATCAGAGTTAAAACATCTTTCTCTTAGCGCAACTTATGATCTTCTTTCATCAGAGATTTTTGAGAATTGTCTACATTCACAGTAGGAACAACCTTGTAGCTTATCTTCTGATCTTCTTCCATCAAAACTAATCTAAAAAACAGAATATAATTTTAGAGTGCATAATTGTTCTTTGTGTTTGTTATCATCAAAACTCTTACAAGGGTTGTAGAATCAAACTATGTTCTAACAATCTCCCCCTTTTTGATGATGACAAAAACTAGCATATTTCAAACAAAATAACAGAACATAAAGCATTATAGGGTCTCCCTCTGAGCTGAGTACTCAAATAGAGATGAATTACTTTCCTAAAGTTTATTCTGATCAAAGCTTTTGATGTATCTACTTCTGTCTTCATCAGAGTATTGTTCCTTCTTTGCTTTCAGAAAAAGAAGCGAAAGTTATGATATTCAAAATGTTTGAGACTGTGTCTCGATATAATGTTATTAGAAATATCTTACGTTCTCCCCCTTTTTGTCAAGAATCAAAAATCAATATAAACACTAATATTCAGAGTCAAAAGATGAGTTATATTAAACTTGATTGCAATAACATGTTCAGAGGGAAACAAAACAAGAAAAATGAATACAGTAAAGAAAAAAAGTTTTAAAAACCAAGATTGAGGTGGGCGGAGTCATGTGAATAACGCTTCCAGAAAGCTCTTAATATGAGTGTTCGATTCCTATTGTTTTCCCAACATTCCTTTGATTTCTTTGCACGTGTGATCTTGCTTGTCTAATCTATCCTTGACCACTGCATTTTCTTTATTCAACTCTTCCAGCATTTGCATAACCAGAGATGAAGAAGGTATATCCATGGAAGGTGCAAGCTTCTCAAAACAATTTGTAGCAGTATCTGACTCAATTGCTTCTGCAGTCTCTTTGCCTTTGTCTTGAACAATAACCAGAGGAAATTTATATAAGCATGGTTCATCAACTTCTGAAGGCTGGTGCTCTTTCCAAGGAGCATTGTACAGTAGACGAATAGGTTTCTTTTCCCAGTGACTCAGAACTTGATCCTTGAAAACATTCAGCTGATCACAAAAGTTCTGTTGGGCCATTTCATAGCTTAACTCCTTGATTTTCTGGGATTCAGAATTGAACCATTTTCTGAACTGGTTCCAGTGAGAATCAGAAGCAGCAGGATTCAGATTTTCCAAGCATGCTCGCTTCAAAGAGTTAACCCATTCAATTATCTCTATTTCAAAAATCAATAAATTTCTAGCAACATCTGCCTTGGTGATAATTGGTTTTGGTTTGGGAATAGAAATTTTGTGAGAGTTATAGACAAGGTGATCTAGCACTTCTAAGACTATTACAATTCTTAGGTGATCTTCTGGAGGATTAATAGGAGAGGGAGAAGGAGAATCAGAAATGATAATTGGTTATGGAGGTGTGTTTGGTGGAGTGGAATGGTAAGGAGATGGAGTTTCTAGAATGTCGTGGATTCAGAGAGGTTATCGAACCATGAGAGGTTTTGTTATTCTAGGAATTGGTGTGGTGGTATCAGAGTCAGTATTTGTATTTTCTGGTTAGGAAGCGTTAGCGTTTGGATTTTCAAAGTGGGTAGCTTGGAAGTTTGGATTTTCTATGCGAGGAGCTTGAAATTCTGGATCAAATTGATCAATATCAGAAAGAACTTGAGCAAGTTCTGGCTAATTTTGTTCAAGACGTGGGTTAGGAGAGTGTGAGTCATTCAAAATGTTTTCTAGTGCGACTGAAGGGTCAAGTTCTATATCAAAATCATAAAAGGTTTATGGTAGGGGGTTTTCTATTGGTTTTGGAGAGAAGAGTGTTTCAGATGTTGGAAAAATCATTGATTCTACAACAGAAATAAAAGAAGAATTACCTTTCTTCTTAACAGCTTTTGGTGTCTTCTGAGAAGATCCTTCTCATGCAGCTTTCCATTTTCTGGACTTCCTGAGGACAACTTACGGAGCTTGTTGATGCAGATCACAAATGTTTAACTCAGGATTAGTCCCATCCATCTTGCATGCTTCCAGATATCTGACAATGATTTCTGGTGAAGCATCTATTTGAGAGAACATGGGGAAATATTTCGGAGGGACTCTTCTTGATGTGATGACTTATTTGGTTGCAACAGTTGGATCCTTCTTAATGATGTCAATGATCTTCATATTCTTCATATTCTTAGCATTGAGAGGTTTTCCAGCACATGCCTCCATAGTGCTGATCTGCTGAGCTTCAGTCAGATATTCTACTAATTTGTTTTCAGTCAGAATATCTAAAATTATCCTACCCAGAGGCATCCAATCCCTCTTGGTTCTTTCATATTCTCTGGTTTCCTTCACACTTGTTCTCAGATGGTTTAGTAGCAAGTGAGGAAGGTTTAATTTTGCCTTTGTTGCAATGAAGTACAACAGAAATTATTGATCAATGTTTATGTAATCAGGAGAGCTTGTTGGCTTCATGTGCTTGATACAGCCCAAAATAACTTTTGCCCAAATTCTAAAGTAGTCCTTCAGATCTTTGATTTTGTTAGATGGCTGCCTAGAGGTGAAAATTTCTCTCGAGATTGTTGTTAGGTCAGAACATTTCTCATCCATATCGTTGAAACGGATTCCCCCGCTGTTATGACCAATCAACTTTGCAATCAGATCTTCAGTGATTGCAATCTTCTTCCCCATTACATATGAAGTTAATTGATGATTTAAAGAGGATGCGTGAATCCAGAATTCCATGACCAATTTTGGGAAAACTGGACCCAGAAGACGATCAAAACATCTGTTCCATCTTTGAAATAACACATATCTTGTAAGATCAAAGTTGTTTTCCTTCATGCTTCCAAAGTCAATGATGAGTTGGCAAAGAACCTCTAGTGAATCAATGGGGTCAAAAGAGTTCTTGACGGTTCTTCATATCTTTCTGCAGTTGACAAAGATGAACCAAGAGCACATTGAGGATTCTGAGGGCTTGAAGATGAAGCCATTGTTCACAACTACTGTTGAGGATTTTTCAATGATGGTTTTACAAAGAAAAAACATAGAGAGAAAACAGTAGCGACAAGAAGTGAGAGTGAAAGTGAATGTGTATTCATAAGCAAATTGAAAACTTAATTAGTAAGAAATAGAAAAAAAGAATGATTACACATCATTTATGATTCCTGAAAATATGGAGATGGCATGGAGATATAAAACAGTTACCAATATAACACGCGTCTCAATGCATCCAACCAAAGCTTTAATCCCTTCAGAATTTGAACGCGTGTTCAGCCTTAGAAGGACGCTTGTGAGAGGATGACAGATGTTGATGATGTGAACTGCATGCTTCTATCTTTGAAATGAACCATTCAGATCTTCTTAGATAGATCTTGATGCAACTGTCCTTCTTACTTTTGAAGAATTGTTGATCAGATGTTCACAAAAAAAACATAAAATTTTGAGGGTTAAAGAATATATAAATAAAACTCTTATTTTGGACATAATTTCATGCTGAGATGATTCAGAATGAAATTAAACCTATCTTCAGAAAGTGGTTTAGTGAAGACATCATCCCATTAATGGTCTATGTCAATAAATTTTAAGGAAAGAATTCCTTTTTGAATATAGTCCCTAATAAAGTGATGTTTTATTTCTATATGCTTAGCCTTAGAATGTAAAATAGGATTCCTAGATAAATAAATTGCATAAGTGTTATCACAAAATATAGGAATGTTACTCTCAAATATATTGAAGTCTTCAAGCTGATTCTTTATCCAGAGCATCTATGTGCTGCATCAAGCAGCTACTATGTATTCAGCTTTAGTAGTTGGCAGTGCAATTGTGGATTGCCTCTTGCTGGTCCCTGAGATCAGATTTTCTCCTAAAAACTAGCAGCTTCCAGAAGTGCTTTTTCTTTCTACTCTGTCTCTAGCAAAGTCAGCATCACAATACCCTACTAATTTATATTCATTGGTTTTTCTATAAACCAAACCAAGATTAGTAGTATCTTTCAGATACTTGAAAATTCGCCTAACAACTGTTAAGTGAGATTCTCTAGGATCTGATTGGAATCTGGCACATAAACATACACTATATAGAATATCAAGTATTGAAGCTATAAGATATAAGAGAAAACCAATCATACCTCTGTAGATCTTCTGTTCTACCTTTTTACTTACCTCTTCCTTTTCCAGAATGCATGTAGAATGCACTGGAGTCTTGACTGGCTTACATTCTGATAAGTCAAATTTCTTCAGAAGTTCTTTGACGTATTCGCTCTGGTGTATGTAGGTTTCTTCTGGAGTTTGATTGATCTGAATACCCAGAAAGAATTTGAGTTCTCCCATCAAGCTCATTTCAAACTCTCCCTGCATAGACTTAGCAAATTCTCTTCCCAGAGAGGCTTTAGTAGATCCAAATATAATATCATCTACATTAATTTGACAGACTAGAATGTCATTCTTAAATGACTTATAGAATAAGGTTGTGATCACTTTTCCTCTGGTGAAATCATTTTCTAATAGAAAGCTACTTAGTCTTTCATACCAAGCTCTGGGAGCTTGTTTCAGACCATATAGTGATTGATTTAGTTTGAAAACATATTTTGGATGTTTGGAATTTTCAAAACCAGGTGGTTGATGCACATAAACTTCTTCATCAATGTATCTATTTAAGAATGCACTTTTGACATCATCCTGATAGAGAGTGATGCCATTATTCACAACAAAGGAATTTAAAAGTCTGATAGATTCTAACCTGGCAAATGGAGCAAAGGTTTTTGTATAGTCTATCCTCTCTTGCTAACTATAACCTTGTATAACCAGCCGTGCTTTGTTTCTTATGACTTCACCTTGTTCATTCAACTTGTTTCTGAATACCCATTTTGTTCCAATAATGTTAAACCATTTTGGTTTGGGAACCAGATCCCACACATCATTTCTGGTGAATTGATTTAATTCCTCCTGCATAGCCGGTATCCAATCATTGTCCAGAAGAGCTTCATCAATGGAAGTTGGACCAATCAGAGATACTAAACCCATGAGAGATTCTTCAGAGTTTCTGAATGTGGATCTTGTTTTGATTGGGTCTTCCTTCTTTCCCATAATTTTATCTTCAGGATGAGCTAGGCTGCTTCTGGATAGTCTTTTCTGGAGAGGTTCTTCAGATGTTGCTGTAATGTTTGTGACCTTTCCTTCTGACATTCTTTGTGATTCTTTGTTGGGAAATTCTGATGTAATATCTTCAGTACCTGTAAATTAGACTTCTATATCTGCAAGAGATTCATTTTGCTTTGACTTTTTAGACCCAAGTTTGTCATAAAATCTAACACTGATTGACTCTTCTACAATCTTTGTTTCTATGTTGTATACTCTGTAGCCTCTTGAGCATTCAGAGTATACTAACATAATACACTTATGTGCTTTAGAGTCAAACTTGTTCAAATGTTCTTTGGTGTTAAGAATAAAACAGATACACCCAAATGGATGGAAATACGAGATGTTGGGCTTTCTATTCTTCCTTAATTCATATGGAGTCTTATCCAGAATAGGTCTTATGGAGATTCTATTTTGAATGTAACACACTGTGTTAATTGCTTCTGCCCAGAAGTTCTTAGCAATGTTAGTCTCATTGATCATGGTTCTGGCCATTTCTTGTGAAGTTTTGTTCTTTCGTTCTACAAATCCATTTAGTTGGGGAGTTCTAGGACAATATAAATCATGAGAGATACCATTCTCATTAAAAAATATTTCAAATTTTTTGTTTTCAAATTCTCCACCATGATCACTTCTGACTTTAACAATTCTAAGATCTTTCTCATTTTGGACTTGGTTACAGAAAGCGGAGAACATAGAGTGTGACTCGTCCTTGTGTCTTATGAACTTTACCCATGTCCATCTACTATAGTCATCTATGATCACTAATCCATACTTATTGCCACTAATGGATGCAGTTTTCACTGGTCCAAATAGATCTATGTGCAGAAGTTCTAACGGTGCAGAGGTAGAAACAACATTTTTTGCTTTAAAAGGGGATTTTGCAAACTTTCCTTTTTGACATGCTTCACAAAGAGCATCTGAGCTGAACTTCAAGTTAGGAAGTCCTCTGACCAGATTGAGTTTGTTAATCTGAATATTCTTCTCATACTAACATGCACCAATCTTCTGTGCCAGACCCATTGCTCATCATTAACAGACAATAGACATTTTACATTCTGACTTTTCAGTTCAGAAAGTTTTATTTTGTAAATTTTGTTCTTTCTCTTTCCATTAAAGAGGATAGATCCATCTTTCTGACTAACAAGTTTACAGGATTTTTGATTAAAGATTATATCATATCCGTTATCACTTAATTGACTTATGGATAACAAGTTATGCATTAATCCTTCTAATAATATAACATTATTAATAGACAGAAGATTACTGTTACCAACAGTTCCAGAGCCAATGATCTTCCCTTTCTGATTGCCTCCAAAACCTACATAGCCTCCAGATTTAAGCTCCAGGCTTTGGAACATATACTTTCTTCCCGTCATATGTCGAGAGCATCCAGAGTCTAGGTACCAGGATTGGTGTTTCATTCTTGCTGTCAAAGATATCTGCTACATATACAATTTTATCCTTAGGTACCCATATCTTTTTGGGTCCTTTTTTGTTAGAGTTTCCAAAATTCTGTTTGAATTTTGGTTTAGCAGAGAAATCATTACTGGTATATTTTAAATCATGTGTGTGCCCATAGGTAAATTGAGAATTTAGAGGAGTGCGTTTAATAACCAGATCCTTGACTTTCTTAGGTTGAGATACTTTACCTTTGTATCCTATACCTTTTCTTCCATTTCTTCTAACTCCATAGATCATTGAAGCCATCTTGATTCTATCTATGTTTTTAGCAAGGAATTTCTGAAAGCTATGATCATATTCCTTTATGACCTTATCAGAGTTACTAGGAATTTCTGAGATAGTTTCCTTCTGGGTGTTTTGTAATTCATTTTCAAGTTTTGAAATTTTTTCTTTCAGCTCAGAATTTTCCAATCTCAGATTCTTAGTTTCTTCAGAGTCAGAAACTAGATCCTTTTTCAGGTTCTTGAATTTTACTCGAAGTTGTTGATATCTTTCAAGAATTTCACTTAGACTTTCTCCTAATTCATCTTTAGTAAAATTTATAGTAAAGTAAGGAAATACCTCTTCAGTGTCTAAATCTGATTCTGATCCAGATGATTAAGTATCTTTTAACATGTTGGCCATAAGAGCAATGTTAACTCTTTCATCTTTTGATTTTGTGTCTACTTCAGAATAATCTGAGTCATCCCATGTTACCATGAGACTTTTCTTCTTTTTCTTAAAGAACTTCTTTTTGGGTTTCTCCTTCTGAAGCCTTGGACGGACGCTTTTGTAGTGCCCTTGTTCATTGCACTCGTAGCAAACAATGTCCATGTTGCTTAAATTTCTGTGTCCAGAAGATGATTCATACTTTCTGTATCCAGACGATGATTCAGACTGATTCCCTATTCTTTTGGAATTTTTGAAATTCCTTTGCCTTTGCTTCCACAACTGATTGACTCTTCTGGAGAGAAGAGACAATTCGTCTTCTTCTGATGAGGATCCACCAGAGATTTCTTCCATTTCCTGTAAAACTTTAGAATCATATTTTTTGTTAGATTTAAGGGCTAAAGGCTTACCTTGCTTCTAGGGCTCATCATCTTCTAACTCTATCTCATGACTTCTGAGAGAGCTGACAAGTTCTTCTAGAGATATTTTGTTCAGATCTTTTGCCAGTTTGAGATCAGTGACCATGGGTCTCCATTTCTTTGGTAAACTTATGATGATCTTCTTTACATGATCAGCAGTTGAGTACCCTTTGTCCATAACTTTTAGCCTAGCAACCAGTATTTGAACTCTTGAGAACATTGCTTCAATGGTTTCACCTTCTTCCATTTTGAAGGCTTCATACTTCTGAATGAACGCAAGGGCTTTGGTTTCTTTTACTTGTGTGTTGCCTTCATGCGTTATTCTCAGAGAATCAAACATGTGCTTTATTGTCTCTCTGTTTGTGATCTTCTCATACTGTGAATATGAGATGGCACTCAAGAGAATAGTCTGGCCTTGTGATGATTTATGAAGTCTCGCTTTTGATGATCTGACATTCTTTTTCTGTCAATCTTCTGACCACTTTCATCAACAGGATGTATGTACCCATCAATCACCATATCCCAGAGATCAACATCATGAGCCAGAAAGAAGCTTTCAATTTTGTCTTTCCAGTAATCAAAGTTCTCTCCATCAAAGATTGGAGGTTTTCCGGTGATTTTGTCTTTCTCATCATGGTAGTCATTGCTGATGTTCTGACTTGGTCCCACCATAGTGTTTTTATTAGCTTGGATCTTTTACTGACACAGTTAAGTGCTTGAACTCAAAACCAGGCGCTCTGATGCCAATTGAAGAATTTAAAAACACAAGAAATGGGGGTTAAATTGGAATCTTCAAATTAAATGGAAAGAACACGTTGATTTTTATCCTGGTTCATTTGAACTCAAACTACTCCAATCCACCCGTCAAGGTGATTTTGCCTCTCTCCAACGAGGTCTTAATCCACTAATAAATCTTGATTACAAATCTACTTTGACTACTGCCAAAGTCTTCTTGAGTATAACCACAACCCGGTTTTTCTCAAGGAAATGCACTAAATAATATAAGAATAAAACAGTGTATAGTATTGTTTCTTACAAAATAGTATCACAGTATTGTGATGTTTTACACAGTTGAAATTATTGTATGTATGAGGATTAGAAAAGATTGCAGCGTTGTTCAGTGTTATGAAAATCGTAAACAATTTATCCTCAAGTCTTGTTTAAATAGGCGCAACAGGGATGATCATTTGGAAACTTAATTAATAACAGTTAAGGTGCTTTCCAAAAATAAAGATCCTTGTTCCCTTTCAGTCGTTACTCTTGAAATGGAAATATTTGATTTGTAATGCTTCAGAACATTCAGGTATACGTTGTTGCTTGCTTAAGAACTTTTGAAGGTCAGAGCCATAAGATCCTATTTGCAGCGTTAAACTTACTTTCTCAGAGTTGTGTAATCAGAGTTAAAACATCATTCTCTTAGCGCAACTTCCGATCTTCTTTCATTAGAGCTTTTTGAGAATTGTCTACATTCACAGTAGGAATATCCTTGTAGCTTATCTTCTGATCTTCTTCCATCAGAACTTCTCTACAAAACAAAATATAATCATAGAGTGCATAATTGTTCTTTGTGTTTGTTATCATCAAAACTCTTACAAGGATTGTAGAATCAAACTATGTTCTAACATCTGGACCATCTACATAAGTTGTTTTTGAGACTGAAGAAGTATAAGCTGAGGTTGAATCCGAACAAGTGCATCTTTGGGGCGAGTTCTGGTAAACTCCTGGGTTTTATTGTCAGCAGTAAAGGAATTGAGGTTGATCCTGCTAAAGTTAAACCCATTCAATAAATGCATGCTCCCCGTACTGAGAAGGAATTTAAAGGTTTCTTGGGAAGACTGAACTATATTTCCAGATTTATTTCTCATTTGACCGCTACTTGTGAGCCGATTAGGTAGTGAGATGGAATGACGATTTTCAGATAGCCTTCAACAAAATCAAGGAGTACCTACAAGAACCTCCAATCCTGATGCCACCAGTTGAGGGAAGACCTTTGTTCATGTATTTAACAGTGTTAGAGAACTCAATGGGGTGTGTACTGGGATAGCATGACAAGTCTGGTCGAAAAGAGTATGCAATATACTACCTTAGTAAAAAGTTTATCGATTATGAAACAAGATATTCACTGCTCGAGAAAACTTGTTACGCTTTGGCATGGGATGATCGTCGACTAAGACAGTATATGTTGACTCATACTACCTCGTTGATCTCTAAAGTGGATTCCATCAAATATATATTCGATAAACCCGCTCTCTCTGGAAGAATAGCAAGATGGAAAATGGTCTCGATAGAATACGATATTCAGTACACCACTCAGAAAGTAATCAAAGGAAGTGTACTGGAAGATCATTTGGATGATCAAGCCATAGACAACTACCAATCTATGAACTTCGAATTCCCGAATGAGAACATTATGCTAGTTACAGATGGTGATGAATTTGGACCATATGAAGGACCTGATCCAGGATCCCGATGGACTATGGTTTTTGATGGAGCTTTCAACACGCTTGATAATGGAATTGGTGTTGTGATTATCTCTCCTCAGGGATGCCATACACCCTTCACTGCCAGATTATGCTTTGGTCGTACCAACAATATGGCTGAATACGAAGCGTGCATCATGGGCATCAACGTGGCTATTGACCCGAGAATCAAGTTCTTGAGCATATATGGTGACTCAGCCCTGGTAATCAGTCAAATCAGAGGAGAATGGGATGCTAAATATCTGAATGTCATTCCATATTGAGAGCACGTGGTTACCTTAATTTTGTACTTCGAGGAGATCACTTTTGAGCACATACCAAGAGAAGAGAATCAGTTGGCGGACGCGTTAGCTACCATGTCATCTATGTTCAAAGTCAGATGGGATAATGAGGCTACCATAATTACCATTGAAAGGCTAGATGAGCTGGCACACTGCTACGAAGTTGACACTGACGGAGTAGAAGAGAAGCCTTGGTTTCATGAAGTGATAAGATATCTTGAGGCTCAAGAGTATCCTGAAGGAGCAACGGAATTTTGTACAAGTGCAACCATGATTCGTCTCTGCTTCGTTGTGTGGACAAGAAAGAGTCGAAGAAAATTATAAAAGATTTGCACGAAGGTATCTTTGGTACTCATTCCAGTGGACATACTATGGATAAGAAAATTTTGAGAGCAAGTTACTATTGGTTGACTATGGAAAATGATTGCCATCACCACTCGAGAACTTATCACAAGTTCAAGATCTATGCTGAAAAAGTACATGTGCCTCAAGTACCTCTGAATGTCTTGACTTCTCCTTGGTCATTTGTAGTGTGGGGCATTGATATGATTTGAGAGATCAAACCTACTGCTTCCAAAGGACATAACTTCATCCTCGTCGCCATTGATTACTTCACAAAGTGGGTTAAAGCAACCTCGTTTGCCTCCGTTACCAAAAATGTGGTCACCCGATTCATTAAGCATAACCTTATTTGTTGGTATGGCATCCCCGAGAGGATTATCGTAGATCATGGTACCAGTCTCAACAACACTATGATCATGGAACTCTGCACGATGTTCAAGATCAAACACCAAAACTCTTCTCTATATCGACCAAAGATGAATGGCGCAGTAGAAGCCACCAATAAGAACATTAAGAAGATTATATAGAATATGACGGTGACGTATAAAGACTGGTATGCGATCTTACTATTTGCTCTCCATGGCTATCGTACTTCAGCTCGGACATCAACTGGGGCAACCCCATTCTCTCTAGTTTAAGGTATGGAAGTTTTCCTACCCATCGAAGTTCAGATTCCTTCCTTGAGAATTATGAAAGATGAAGACTTGGACCAAAAAAAATGGATTCAGACTAGGCTGGACCAGTTGAATTTAATCGACAAGAAGAGGCTTGCGGTTCTCTGTCACGGTCAGATGTATCAGAAGCGTATGATCAAAGCCTTCGATAAGAAAATCAAGCATCGGGTATATCAAGCTGGTGACTTGGTGAGGAAACACATCATCCTACCGTAAGGTAATCCCAGGGGCAAATGGACTCCCACCTATGAAGGGTCATTTGTGATTAAGAAGATAATTTTGGGCGGTGCTATGATACTTACCACCATGGACGGTGAAGATCTTCCACACCCTGTGAACGCGGACATAGTTAAAAAATACTATGCATGAAGATGACCCGCTAGGTTGATTGGCCTAGGGAAAAAATAAGGGTATCCTGACGAACCAAAAGGGTTCGGGCAAAAATTAGGGATATATATATACATATATATATAAAAGACTGTACACCCAGCAAGTCGAAATCCTGAAAAGGCGGCTTGGGCAAAAAAATGTATCTTGGTGGACTGAAAACCCGAAAGGGTGGTTCAGGAAAAAATTATGGATTGAAGCGTACAACTATGTCACGTTGGATCACTTGCAAACAACTTTATTACCAACGTCAAGTTCAAATGGTACAAATAAATTCAATCAACTTCTTTCGACAGCAAGGGATGAGATGCTCGAAGACATAATGGAAATAAAAGAGTTGGAACCCGACGAGATCATTTACACATATCTATATTTTGTTTTAACTTTATACTCTCTTCAATTCATGACAATTTCCCCTTACTAGGATTTTTGTCTCTTTGTACAACAATTGTTTGTTTATAGGCAGACTATCAATACAAATATAATTTCAAAATTCAAATTTGTTTTACTTTTTCTATTTTGTTTGCAAAAACGTCCAATGACTAAATTGAATGAACATATGCATATGAATATGATTACTGTTAACAAATATATGCGTAAAAACAGAAATAAGTATTTACTCAAGACTCCAAGAGATGGGATAACGTCCAATTCGTCTGTAATCCCCACAGAACAGTTCTCATAAGATTGTCCCTCGCGGAGTCATCTTCACAAACCTCGACGCATTCCCCACAAGTCTGAAATATCCTAATCATACTCATTAACAGGTTCCCCTAGAAGACAAAGGAGTGTGATCTTTCCCCGACAATGTCGCCAACCTATGGAGCCTCAATCCTCGTCAGAGAGTATATCATCAGCACAATTCTTAGAAATTATCTCCCCCAACTGAGCTTATTCTTCCAACACGATAAAATTCCTCAGCAGAGCATATTTCTCAATATAGTGTTTCTCCAACATTGGTTTATTTCCCTAACAAGATATAGTCTCCCCAGCTTGAGTCTATCACATTGACTACTACAAATCACCGAAAAAAAATTTCTCTCCAGTAAAGGGTAGTCTAGATGGCCATCCCCAGAGAGTTGCTATGAAACCTGAAATCGGACCAGATATTAGTTAATCTCATCCTCCCCAAACGAGTCGGCATCCGTATCAAAAACTCATCCAGATACCACCTCAGAAGGTTATCCATCTCTTTTATCCCCATTCACGGTATATAAGAATTAAACTCCCCAGTAGAGAGGTGAACGACCAATGTTCTTGAACTCTTCTCCTCAAGTAGAAATCAAATTCCCCAGCGGAGTTTCCTCAAACAACAAGTAAGAGTCCCCGGCAGAAACATTCGAAACAAGATTGAAGAATCACTGTCGCAATCCCCAACAGTAGTTCAGGATTTATTTTCCCGATCAAAAATATTATACAAAGCTACTGATACACTTCAACAACATCTCACATCATTTATCATAGCATATGCATACGAAACGCATATAGCACGCTCTCATTTGATTTAAGAATATCATTACGCAATGAACTACATACATCATGACATTGCATAAATGCTACCTCTATCTTTTCAAGTAAAGTTTACAAACAGACGAACATCATCAACAATTTTCTAACATGTTGCAGAGTGATTCCTGAAACAGGACCGAGCGACTATCTACATGACCAGACAATTTCCTTCAGAAACTGAATTCTAACAAGAATTTCCCTCAAAGACTAAATCTGACAAGTAGCTACTTAAGCACTTTCCCAAGAGGTTCATTCTAAAAAGTCTCTCTTTTAGATGAAGTCGGGCATAGACGTCTTCTAGTGCATCATTCAGATGAAGTCATTCGTAGATTTCCTTTTGGTACTCTTTTAGGAAAAAGTTAGGCGTAGACTCTTTCCAATACCTATTCTAGACAAAGTCGAGCATAAACTAATTCTAGTATATCATTCGGATAAAATCAAGGGTAGATTAATTTTGATGTTCTTTATGGGAAAAGTCAGGCGTAGACTCATTCCAAACGTAACTTCTAAGCAAAGTCGAGCGTAGACTCATTCTAGTATATCATTTGGATAAAATCAAACATAGATTTATCTTGATATTATTTTTGGACAAAGTCGAACATAGACTCATTCCAAACGTATCTTCTAGATAAAGTCGAGCGTAGACTCATTCTAGTGCAGCATTAAGATAAAATCAAGCGTAGATTCACTCTGATATTCTTTTGGACAAATTCGAACATAAACTCATCCCAAATACATATTCTAAGATAAAGTCAGGAGTAGACTTATTCTGATATTTCTATCAATAGTTACTATGGATGGAATCTATAAGACCATCTCCTACGACTCTCTGTTACCTCTCCAAATGGAATCTTTAAGCCCATTCCCGGTATAATCAACCAACAGTATTACTTCGTGCACAAGCGAGTGCAAATTTCTAGGCACTTAAGTGTTCAATCATCTTCTACCTTCAAGTCACAAATGGCAGACATGCCAATCTAACTTTCCAGTTTTAAGAAAATTGAACACGGGAAATTGTTGTACCCCAAAATTTTTCCCCCATTTTTCTTTAATACATTCTCCTAGGGTCCTCAAATGCTCAAGGTTGCTCTAGAATTTATCAGACAAATTCTCCTCCTAAGCAATGGGTCCACAACTAGGGTTTGGTATTTCTCAAGGAAGATTGGGTTTCGAAGGCCTCAAGTGGTTTTCATGGTTCCTCATATGTATTCAAGGATGCTCATATCATGTTTCCATCGATGCATCACAAGTTTGCTCAGTCAATGGCTCAGAGACTAAATCTGACAAGTAGCTACTTAAGAACTTTCCCCAGAGAGTCATTCTGAAAAGTATCTCTTCTAGATGAAGTTGGGCGTAGACATCTTCTAGTGCATCATTCAGATGAATTCAAGCGTAGATTTCCTTTTGGTACTGTTTTCCTAAAAAATCAGGCATAGACTCTTTCCAATACCTCCTCTAGACAAAGTCGAGCTTATACTCATTCTAGTATATCATTCTGATAAAATCAAGCGTAGATTTATTTTGATGTTCTTTTTGGGCAAAGTCGGGTGTAGACTCATTCCAAACGTATCTTCTAGACAAATTCGAGCGTAGACTCATTCTAGTATATCATTTGGATAAAATCAAGCCTAGATTTATCCTCATATTATTTTTGGACAAAGTCAAACGTAGACTCATTCCAAACGTATCTTCTAGACAAAGTCAAGCGTAGACTCATTCTAGTATATCATTTGGATAAAATCAAGCCTAGATTTATCCTCATATTCTTTTTAGACAAAGTCAAATGTAGACTCAATCCAAACGTATCTTCTAGACAAAGTCGAGTGTAGACTTATTCTAGTGCATCATTTAGATAAAATCAAGAGTAGATTCAGTCTGATATTCTTTTAGATAAAGTCTGACGTAAACTCATCCTAAATACACCTTCTAAGATAAAGTCAGGCGTAGACTTATTCTAATATTCCTATCAACATTTACTCTTGATGGCATCTATAAGCCCATTTCCGACGACTCTCGGTCACCTCTCCAAATGGCATCTTTAAGCCCATTCCCGGTATAATCAACCAACAGTGTTACTTCATGCACATGAGAGTGCAAATTTCTGGGCACTTAAGTGTTCAATCATCTTCTACCTTCATGTCACGAATGGTAGACATGGCAATCTAACTCTCCATGTTTAAGAAGATTGACCAGGGGCAGTTATTGTACCCCAAAATTTTCCCTCCAATTTTTCTTTAAGACATTCTCCTAGGGTCCTCAAATGCTCAAGGTTGGTCAAGAATTGATCATATAAATTCTCCTTCTAAGCAATGGGTCCACAACTATGGTTTGGTATTTCTCAAGGAAGATTGGTTTTCTATGGCCTCAAGTGATTTCCATGGTTCCTCATATGTATTCAAGGATGCTCATATTAAGTTTCAATCCATGCATCACAAGTTTACTCAGTCAATGGCTCAGATGAATGAAAATTAACTATATTGGGTAAAAAGTCAATCATGGTTAACATATAGTCAAACTTCAAGATTTTTGGTCAATATCAATATTTTAAAGTCACATTCATCATTTGATCAAGGGTTTCATTAGGAGAAGTCAACTGAACTTTGACCAAGCATAACTTTCATATGCTTCATTATCTATTCCCCAACCAAAGCCCATTTTTAAGGAAATTCAATTATGTACAACTTTGTCTCTCTAAGCTCAAGTCCAAAAAATGCATCATTTGAGAGATATAAGCCAATACATTACAGGTCATTTCAAAAATCAATAAAAAGACACTCTTTGTCAAAGCAACTTAAATCAAGATAAATTATTCAAAAGAAAACATGGTCAACATAGAGGTTATAGAGGACATCTTGAGATTTTCAAAAAGTCCAAGATCACTTTGAAAAGATAACAATTGAGTGAGATATGACTTGCACAAGTTGGCCAATTTTGAGAAAATGCATGAAGAGAAAATTGAGCAAAACTTGAACTTTTGGGCTTTTGGGCTTATGTTTTCAGGCCCGAATGTGTTCATAACACATTAAAGGACCCCTAAGTCCATTCACATATTTTTTTTATGGTATTTATTTCTTTAATTTGGATTTTATTAATTTAAAAGCAAATTAAATCAAATAAAATATGAAATCATTGAATTTAGGCGCATAGACCTTTATTATGATCAGTTGGAGGCCCAAGGATGTGTCTTGAAGACCAAGAAAACGTGCAAGGTTGATTGGCACAAGATTGAGAAAATATAGAATCTTTTCATACAAATTTTCAATCAAATCTTTTCACCATGAATGACAATGAAATGATCCTATTTTCTTAACCTAAATCATTGTTCTATAAATACACATTGCATTCAGACTAAAAGTACAGGTTCAAAAACTCCTAGCAAATTCTCTAATTTTTCAAAGATTAGGGCAAAGACAAACCCTACTCTCTAGCCGCACTCAAGCAATTTTGATCTTCACATCATCTTCCTGAAGCTTCTAAGAGTTGATATCGGTCCTTAGCCATCGCAAATCAACCTCAGAACCCTCCCTTGCATGAACTCTGGTTGGTAAGTTGGTGAGTTTTGATTTTTAAGGTTTAGCACTATTTCAATCGTTGTTAACATGCCATCATGATTCAAATGAATTATTAGAATTGTTTTAACGTCTTAAATGTAAGTTTTGGTGCAAAAACAGAATCATGCCATTGTTAGGGCACGAAGCTTTTGAAGCTTCAGATCTCACGATGTAGGCATTTTTAGACCAAGCTAACCATACCACTGAAATCACAGGACCTTAATTAGTCAGCTAGGGTTATTTTCTTTTTCGTTTTGATTGATTTCGCATATTTTTGGTTTTTGTCCAATCAGAGAAGAAAACCGAAAACCACCATCTAGGTTTGTTTGACCGGTGGTTGTGGTAGTTCCCCTTCATACTATTGGTAATTACAAAATATAGGGGTCCCGCTCATGCGCGCATGTTTGTTTGTTTGATTTCTGGAATTTGTTTTACATTATATATTTATAAATTGACATAGGTTAATGGATGTATAGCCACCCCAGTGGTAGAAATGCGTGCGTTAAGTCACTCCTCTCCCAGGTCACGGGTTCGATCCCCGATTTTGCTAATTTTTTTTATGTTTTCATTATCTTTGCACGTTTAGTATATGATGCATTGAACCTGTTACTTTGACACAACCAGTGTGTTGGCCTGGTGGTATACTATGCGTGGATAATGCTTGAGGGCATGGGTTCAACACCTACCCCTACTCATTTGGTTATTTCTTTTTCCAATTCTATGTTTCTCACTCTTTTCTTCCTTCTTTTTCCTATTCTTTCACCAAACATTTTTCAAAACCCTTTTTTAACACAAAACTTAATTTTATTTTTAGGTTTTTAATTTTAGTTTAGGTTTCTAATTTAATTTTAGATTTCTAATTTAATTTTAGGTTATAGCTTAATTTTAGGTTTTTAATCAATAAACCCTAATTTATATTTTTTAGGTTTTCTCAATTGAATAAAAATCAACCTAGATTTTAGGGTTTGCTTAATTAATCATTTATTTTTAATCAATCAATTCTTTTTCTAAATTAAAATCAATTAGGGTTTTTTTTAGATTAATCATCAAACGATCATAAAATGATTTTCAATTTTTCCCCCTTTGTTTTACAATCTTCACGCACTTTATTACTTCCGCATTAGTTTTTCCCAATTATGTATTTGCTACCATATGTGATAGTTAATTAGGGTTTATTATATACCCCTGTTTTACGGTTTTGTACCCCCACTCCCGAAGCCTTGTAATTGTTTAGGTTTACTTTCCGCACCTTTACTTTCCACACTTTACTTTTTTCCTTATAACTTCTAGTAATTAGGCATGTATGGAAAGATCTAAAACCAATTATAGATAACCCTAAATACAAGATAAATAACTGAATTGAATCACTTTTCACACACGCACCTCTAGGGTAACTTCACTTGTTGCCTCGGAAAACATTCATGTCCCTCAAACGTGGGGATGCTTTAGCAAAGAACCTTGGTTAAAAAGATCGTAGTCCCTCGATGCCCCTTCAATGTTGCCTTCGGTAAACAATTTTAGTCCCTTATGATAAATTGCTAAGGCACCCCTACAAGTTGCCTTTATGATTGTACGATGACCCGCGTCGGTCCCTTCACATCCAACGATAAGGCTTCCTACTAATTAATGGTATTATAGCACTATCTAAGGAGGAGGAAAATAACATGAAAGACTTTTGAGTAGGTAGATAGCTCATAATCGCTTGCTCACAAAAAAAAACATCTTTTACACAAAACACTTGTCTCTGAAATATTTTCAAAAAACAAACACTTTGTATGTGTTCTTAACGTATACAAGAATCATAACAAAGTTTCCATAGTTAGGAATTTTTTTCAAAATATTTTCAAACACATACACAAATCATTTTCAAACAAAGTGAGCTAAGAGATTAAGAGCCTGTAGATAACTATGGATGAAAAGGGTGTTAACACCTTCCCTTTTCATAACCTACCCCCGAACTCAGAAAATTCTCAAAGGTCTTTTTTGTTCTTTTCACCCTTTCCTCTTGGATAAAAGAAAAGTCGGTGGCGACTCTTATTATCCGCAACATTTGCGAGAAATGCAAAAACAAGTCAGTTCTCCCACTGTATTACACACATCAACAAACACATAAGGCACGTTGATAAAACATAAAAGAGATTGAGGTCTCACAAACAAAATTAAGAGAGAATGAAAGAAATCAAAAGGGAAATTTCATAAAAGTACATCAAGATATCATCTATGTTTTGATCCTATCATGTTAAACACCTTAGACTATCCTATATATGACAATAAAGGTTAAGAAGAATTAATTATTACTTAAATAGGCAAGTAGAAGTGCAAGTGTGCATTTAGAAGACAAAACTTTAATACATGACAAAACATGCAAACAAGGATGAGACAAGAGGTAGATACCTAAGTCTAAACATGCTATAAGACATCACAAATTATCATTAAGGAATTAAATGTTAACACACATCACCTAATCAAGACAAGTTCACATGATGAAAAGAGATGAAACTCAAACAAGTTACAAGACAAGACTTATGCTACAAGTAAGTGATAGGTCCTGGATAGGCAACACTATGGTATCAAGAAGTCATGATAAATATGTATAAATTCCTAAGGGTCATCCATAAGAGGAAAATATCTAAAGATTGCAAGACAAGGCATCAAGGCAAGTGCACTAGCATAAGAGAATTTATGTATCAAGTGCCTAACCAAACATGGTATAAGAAGGTGAAGTGAGGGAAAAGATATGAATAAGTGTACCAGTAATAAGTTAACACATCAAGGACTCATCATCATCATATACACAAACTTAAGAAAGATTCACAATCAAATCACACGCGGAAAGTTGGTTTAAGAACCCTAAGTGGACGTATGTCCTCATGCAATGCCAAAAAGAAATCATGTGAGATGAAAGAGGTAATGTGAACAATAGAAATAAAAAATTGACATGTTATACACTAAACACATACTAAATAATAAATATAAAACTCAATTAGTCATTGAAAACATGGTTCAAACACCAATGTACACAAACTAGGTCAAAACAAAGTTGTGAAGTGAAGTGAAGGAAATTGTATGATCAAGTGAACATGGTAAGACATGGAAATTTTAAGTGAAGTCAGAAGCATACACTCAATGAAAAAACATATCAAATACCTCTAAACAACCTTAAAAAACATTACTTAATCATATCAAAAGTTTAGGCAATACTAGGTCAAAACCAAACGCTAACATGTCGCTAAAGGTGAGTAAAGCACAAGAAAGGGATAGATGAAGAGGGAACATGTTTAGAGGGTGATACAACTCGCAATTAAGTATAAAATGATCTCTAAGATCACAAATTCAAACATCACAAGCATGGAGAAAGGAATGCATACATATCACACAAAGAGAATAGTCAAATGAGGCAAGCAAATAATGTTCAATTTAAGAATTAAAGATCAAAAGTAAGAGAGAGCATAATTGAAGAATTTTGCAATGTGTGACTTGTATATCAAGTTAACTCTAGATGAGACTCAAGAGTAACCAAGTAAGAAGATGAAACTTCTTACACAAGAAAAGTCACTTATTTGAAGAACAAAATTATCTAATGATGGATAGTACTTGTCTTAAATCAAATGAGGTTGATAAAGATCAAGAAAGGGTGCAATGACATCTTGTATATCATAGGGTGATAATCAAACCCTCACATGATATCAATCATAAACTTAAACACTTGAGAAATGCCAACAAGATAACAGACTTAAGTGTCATGATATATGGTAAAGTATATTCCCTTTGATGCATAAAATAAAAATGATCTAAATAAATCAAAGTCAATGCTATTAGATGTTATGGGAAGTATCCAACATGAAGATACATTCATGGGACATGGAACAAAATCTCATGAGGCAATCATTAGACAATGATGCTCAAAACACAAGTAGAAAGGAAGATATAGCTTCCTATGTATCACCATTTTGGTTAGTAAGTGAGTACATAACTAAGGATCAAGGAAGCATTAGAAATGAGATGAGAATATAAATTAAGGTTAAGAATTAAACACAAAAAATGTTGGACTCAAAGTCCTCAAGCAACATACATTATTTACAAAATTAGGTCAAAATAAGCAAGATATGGCTCCTAACAGGTCATCATGATGAATTGGTAATGAAATGTCAATCAAAGAATCAAATGAGCATTGATTTATAGATTATAAATTATTAAGTCAGAAGTATAAGCAAAGGGATATCAATCTTCTTGGATCAATGATACTCAATTTGAAATGTACAAACACACTATCCAAAATCATGATCACAATTGATAAGTAAATGACCTCTAAACAAAGGTGAGATGTTAGAGCACTTGAATGGTTAATAGACATGAACTCAAGGCTCTAAACTTGTTAATGAGAATAAGAGAAATAATAAGGAACTTAGTTCCTTATAGTTTGCACAAGTGCATACCTTGTATCTCAAGCAACTAAGCAACAAGTTCAAAATAGTAAGGCAAAAGTTCAACATGGAAAGTATGGATAAAGATTGATATAATGAGGTAAATTGATTCTCAAACCTCAAAGGGGTTATTATTGAACTTATACTTCCCCAATCATAGATCAATTCACAAGGAATTCAACAATATGGCCCCAAATGTTAACCAAGACAAACAATGATCACATACAATGATTAAATTAAAAGAAAATAGGAAAAAGATCAATATATTCAAAAAAAATATTTCAAACAACTTCAGACCATCAAAAGTCATAATCAAGTGTCACCACACATTCAAAGTTGAAGGGAAATGGAAAATAGAATTGAAAGATGGAAACTAGCTCCACAAGGCATCCATACAAACACACTTAAAAAATAATTTTCAAATGCAAGAAAATTAAACAAGATAAATGGTAAAAAAATATCAAAGCATTAAAAAATATTCATAAACATCAACACATTTTTTGCATATTTTTTATGTCAAGAAAAAGTTGAAACAAAATTCAAACAACATGACTAGTTGTAAACTAAGACAAACTAGAAACATTGCACCATAGAATGGATGAAAAATATCAAAATAGAAAATAAAATGAGTAAAAAATATCATGGACTCACAACAAGAAGAGGTATGTAAAACATATTTTTTCACATTTTTATGTCACTATAATATTCAAAATCAAATCTAATTTCTAACTTAAGCAAGTGAATTTAACATAATAATACTCAAACTTTTCAATTTTAGAATTAAATGCAACCAATTATTAAAAAATGAGATAAAAATCTCTAAACAGCCTAACAACATAAGGAAGTTAGAAAATATTTTTGGTGATTTTTTAGATCAATGAAAAATGAAATTCTAGCTGCAGATACTCAATGTCACGTTCAATGTTATGACACCGTATCTGACTTTCTATAAGACAGTAAATACAAAAACAGTAAAGAACACAGTCAATTGTTTACCCAGTTCAGTGTGCAACAACACCTACTCTGGGGGCTACCAAGCCAGGGAGGAAATCCACTATAAGAGATATTAATTCAGGAATAAACCAACCAATTTATCTCCTTCACTTAAGACCTACCCAATGCAACTTCAATCTAAGTACAACTTAAACCTGAGTTCCTACTCACTCCCCCTCAATCACAGCAGTGATACTTAAAACAATTGACTAATGATTTAATGAAGACACTCTTCAAAACATACACTTGATTATGCTTCACAGCTTTTTAATCAAGCAACACAAACGCTCTTGCTTCACAGCTTTGACTGATACATAAACCTAACTTGACTTTGCTTCAAAGCTTTAGTCAAGAGACACAAAACACTCTTGCTTCAAAGCTTTGAGTGATACAAAACCCTTACAATTAAAACCTATTCCAAGTCACTTATCACAATGATACTTGCTTGGATTACAATAGTTAAAACTATACAGCTTCTAAATGATCTTCTGTCAAACAGGGATAAATTCCAAACAGCAGCCCTGTTGAATATATAGCAGCTGCTTCTTCAGTTAGGGTTTCCACAAAAGTTAGGGTTAATTCCGTTTGACCTTAAGACTTGGTCACAGGACTTTATCAACCAGGATAGGTTTGAGCTAGGTTAACCCAAAGTCCACGAGAGATTCTGTTCTGGAAAGACTGAGTCATTTTCCTGAAAAATCTCAGAATTAACCAAACTGCATAACTGTTAGTTCAGAACAGGATGTCTTAACATTTGTTATGACATCTGAATTCCTGTTTACTGATTTTGGTAAATGTGATCATTTTGCAAAATGCTCAGATACACACTCATAAACATCAGTACCTGTATGCCACTATTTTTCTG
Organism: Vicia faba; assembly: GCA_948472305.1. NCBI lineage: Eukaryota > Viridiplantae > Streptophyta > Magnoliopsida > Fabales > Fabaceae > Vicia > Vicia faba. The sequence goes on along the minus strand of OX451735.1, from coordinate 1,492,087,302 downwards.
CAAAGGTACCTAATAAACCAGTACCTAATAAATCAGAATGTTATGACATTAGTCATGACATTCACAAACCTGGTTTTACCAAAAATGCATGCCAATAACTAAACAACTACAAACTCCCCCTTTGGCAGATTTTTGGCTAAAGCCCCTAAGCAATCAGAGAATAGATAGCAGCAGAATAAATATGACTGCAGAAAAATAGAGTCTAATAATGTCTACCAAAATATATCTCCCCCTCTTTAGCCACAAATGGGCCAAAGATTACATGTACTTAAATGTTTATACAGTCATCCAGAAAAAGTAATGAAAACAACAACTAAAAACTGAACACACTTGCAAACTCCACCAGGAACCAGCAACAACTCCACCAACCTTTAAGCATTGTCCCCTTCAGAGGAGCTACTTTCTTCAGTATTGAGTTGATCTTCAGCAGCACCCTCTTCCCTTCTGTTTCCTTCAGCCTCCTCCTGTTCTAACCTGGCAATTAGGTTTTCTAGAGTCTTTTTCCTAGTCTCCAGCTCTTTGCAGGTCTCTTTCAGTACAGCTATAACATCAGATGTTTTGGACTGAGTCTTTAGAGATGATGTCTCAGCTGATGTTATAACAATATCAGGAACATGAGATCCCTGAAAAAGCTTGTAGTGTAACCCAAGAGCAGGAGCTCTTTTGCAAGCAGTATCTCTTGCCACCAGGATATCAGGGTATTGTGCAAGGATAATTCCACAAAGGATGGAGGGAAAGGCAATAGGGCCTTTGACAGCATAACTACCAGCATGTTTTAAAGTTTGTTCAAAAATATACCTGCCATAGTCAAAATCAGTCTTGGTTCCCACAGCATAAATAAATCTCCCCAATCCTGTGGAGATAGTTGATTTATGGTTTGTAGGGACCCAGTTGGCTGCACCAATCTTGTGCAGGATGGAAAATTTCATGCTTAGTTTGCTGGCATTCAGCTTGCCTTTCAAGGGCCAGCACTTGACTTGTCTTGCTGTGATGGTTTGACAAACTTCATTGTCAGTGACTTCCAGTTCAGGGCAATCCTCATTTGATCTTCCAAGAAATTTGTTAATTTCTGATGGAGAGAAATTAACCCTTCTTCCTCTAACATAAACACATTCAAAGTCAGCTGACCTTCCATCAGCACATTCATCAGACAAGTTTACTATAAATTCCTTGACCAGATTTTCATAGCACTTGGTAAATTTTACCACAGTCTTCATCAGTCCAGCAGTTTTAATCAGGTCCGTGATTTCCTTGCACTCCATGGTATCATTGTTTAGCTCTCTTTCTAAAGCTATTCTCTTCAAGCAAACATACTTCCATCTGTTGGCATTATCAGGATGGTGAAAAGAGATGTTGTCTGTTGGGACTTCAGGGACTCTAGCCATTTTGCTGGAAGGGAGTTTCCTTCTGATAGAAATTTCTTCAGCCTCAATTTCAAATTCTGATTCCTCATCAGAATCAAAAGACTCAGGTTCTTTTCTCTTCTTTGTAATTGGTTGTCTTCCAGTATGCACTTGGGCTTTCACCTTCCCTTTGGACAGACCAGTTTTCACAGATTCTACCCCAGTCTTGCCTTCAGCCTTGGATTTCTTATCAGCAGGTTTCTCTTTGGTCATACATTTTGCAGCATTCTGATTACCCTTTCTTTTCATCATTCTCCTAGCTATGCTAGGGTTTACATTGGCAATTAGTTTATTGTCTGAGTATTCCTCATCCACATCAATGACAGGTGGATCAACAGTCTTCTCTGAAGGGTTCTGAATATCATCAAGGATTTCAGATGATTTCTGAATGTTGTCATTTGGTGTCACAACATTCTCAGAGACATCTGCATTTGCTTCAACATTTGGGCTTGCTGATTCTTGATTTAATAGGACAGAAATCCCCGGTACAGAGTGGTTTTCGCTGAGTATTCTTGTAACAAGCCTAGCAATTGCTTGATGTACTTGAGCTGATCCTTCCCTATTTGGTACAGAAGAAGAAGGATGAGAAGGATTACCGGAAGCAGTAGCTTGAGATCTTCCTGCATGCCTAGTTCTCAGCTTTTTTACTTTGGAGGGGTCAGTTGCCATTTCTCTGAGAGGAGTGATCTCCAGGACTTCAGAATCTATGCATGTGGTGATTGCTCGAGAATCATGATCAGATGATGAAGATGAAGTGGTCGCCTTGGTCGAAGATGATGTTTGAGACATTTTGATTGACTTAGAGCACCAGTAGCAATTTGAGAGAAAACTTTGATTGAGAGAAAGGAATAGGTTGCAAAGTCGAGAGGGGTAGGAGGAAAATGAGAGTCTATTCAACTTCTTAATAATTTTGAAAGAATTGGAAAAACATATGATTAACCCACTAAAAATAGACTTAACAAAAATAACTCCTTCAACCCTTGCTTTAAGCAAAATTAATTGCTATAATTTCTCATGTTGGCAAATACCCATCTTGCCCCTCAAGTTTTCAAGTTGATTTCCATCAAGAGCCTTGGTAAAAAAATCAGCCAGCTGTAGCTTAATGACACCAAGTTCCAGTTTAATTGTCTTCTTCTCTACAAGGTCAATGTGCTTGGTCCTGCTATGCTGAATAGGGTTCTTGGAAATATTGATTGTATTCAGATTGTCACAATACAATGTCATGACATCTTGTGAGACATTATACTCAGTGAGCATTTGTGTTGTCCAGATAATTTGAGAACAGCTACTACCAGCTGTAACTATTTCAGCACAGAGTTGAAAAGGCATTCTTTTGACATGAATCATAGCTCTGGCAGATTCCTGTATGATCCTATTTTTCCTTCTGTCAACTCCATTTTGATGAGGAGTTATAGGAGAAGAGACTTCATGACTCATTCCTTCTGAGAAACAGAATTTATTAAACTTGTTGTTTCCAAATTCCTTGTCATGATCACTTCTGATTCTGACAATACATCCTTCTTTTTGAGTTTTTCTGCACAGTTCTCTAAAAACTTCAAGGTTATTCACCACATCATAGACATATCTCTTTTTACCAAGCCTTTTAATTTGATGTTCACCACAAACCCTCCTTTTATCAATTTGCAGTCTTGGAATCCTTCTGACTGCTTCCATAGAGATAGTTCTTTTCATTCTTCTTAGATGAAGATGGCCAAGTTTTTGGTGCCACAGTTTCATCTCTTTTTCTTCTTTGGTAATAGAACACATAGTGGAGTTATTAGTGTTCTCAGGCTGCCACAAGTAACAATTATCTTTAGATCTGATTCCTTTCATTACAACTTCTAGTTTTTCATTAATTACTAGACATTCAGATTTTGAGAAGTTGACCTTGAATCCTAGATCACACAATTGACTGATACTAATGAGATTAGCAGTCAGGCCTTTTACCAATAGTACTTCATTCAGATTTGGAACTTCAGGGCAATCCAAATTACCAACTCCTTTGATTTCACCTTTAGCACCATCTCCAAAGGTCACATAACTAGTGGTGTGAGGTTTAACATGATTGAGAATGTTCTTTATTCCAGTCATGTGCTTAGAGCACCCACTGTCAAAGTACCAGCCTTCTTTTGCAGAGACTCTCAGGGAAGTGTGGGCTATCAGGGCAGTAGCCTTTTTCTTCCATTGAGGAGTATGTGGTACCCTTTTTGACTTAGGTTTAACACCTGGGCTCTGATTAGGGTATCCATACAATCTGAAGCAGAAAGGCTTAATGTGACCATACCTCCCACAATGATGACATCTCCATCTTTGGTACTTTTTCTTCATATATCTCTGTTCCTGATGTTGAGAGTTGTGTTGAGACATCTGCTTTGACATTTGTTTAACAGGCCTGATCTTCTTGTATGTACTAGATTTCTTTGCTTCCACAAATCCTAGTCCAGATTTGTTTCCCACATTTTGTCCAACCTGAAGGATTTCTTCCAATTTGTCTGTTCCATTTGTCAGCATCTTGACAGATTTGGTCATTTGGTTCAGTTGTGAGTTCAGCAATTGAACTTCCCCTTCTAGATGACTTATAGTTTCAAGGTATGCCCTTTTTTCAGCCTCCAGCTTTATGATGAGTTTTGATTGTTTCTCATTCTGCACACAGACTTCAGCACTTCTGATACACAATTTCTTGTAAGTATCATCCAGTTCTTCAAATGTCACCTCTTCATCACTAGTGTCACTTTCAGAGGTACAAACACTAGTTAGAGCAGTAACTAGTTTGGCAGATTCTTCTTCAGAATTACTTTCTGAATCACAGTCAGACCAAGTAACAGTCATTCCTTTCTTTTGTTTCTTAAGAAAGGTAGGACATTCAGCTCGAATATGCCCATATCCTTCACAACCATGGCATTGAATTCCTCTGCCTTGATTTCCCTTCTCTTCTGACCTTGGTCTTCTGCTGGAACTGTCAATGCCAGAGGGAATGTTATGAACATTAGACCTTGACTTTGGATCTATTCTTTTGATGAGTTTGTTGAATTGTCTTCCAAGCATGGCTATAGCTTCTGAAATATTTTCTTCTTCATCCTCCTTGTCTTCATCTTCAGTGTTGGATACAAGTGCTATGCTCTTGTTCTTCTTGTCAACATTTTCAGTGATCCCCATCTCAAAAGTCTGAAGAGACCCAATGAGTTCATCCACTTTCAACTGGCTGATATCCTGGGCTTCCTCTATAGCAGTTACCTTCATTGCAAATATTTTAGGCAAGGATCTGAGAATCTTTCTCACCGGTTTTTCTTCTGACATCTTTTCTCCCAATGCTCCTGAGGTGTTGGCAATCTCCAAGATGTTCATGTGAAACTCATGAATGGTTTCATCTTCCATCATTTTTAGATTCTCAAACTTGGTAGTCAGCATCTGAAGCCTTGACATTTTTACTTTGGAAGTGCCCTCATGGGTAGTTTTGAGAGTGTCCCAAACTTCCTTGGCCAGTTCATATTGATGTACTAGTCTGAATATGTTTCTATCAATTCCATTGAACAAGGCATTTAAAGCTTTGGAATTACCCAGGGCTAACTCATCTTCTTCTTTACTCCATTCTTCCTCAGGCTTCAGACTGATTGTCCCATCTTTCTCAGTTATGGTGGGATGGTTTCATCCTTTGTTAGCTGCTCTCCAAGCCTTTTTGTCCAGAGATTTTAAGAAGGCAATCATACGAGGTTTCCAGTAGTCATAATTTGTTCCATCAAGAATGGGTGGTCTATTTCCAAAAACTCCTTCTTTGTCCATAGTGCCAGAAAGTGATATCCCTAGATCTCACCCAGTAATACAGGCAGGGTGCCTGCTCTGATACCAATTGAAATTCTGGCTGCAGATACTCAATGTCACGTTCAATGTTATGACACCGTATCTGACTTTCTATAAGACAGTAAATACAAAAACAGTAAAGAACACAGTCAATTGTTTACCCAGTTCAGTGTGCAACAACACCTACTTTGGGGGCTACCAAGCCAGGGAGGAAATCCACTATAAGAGATATTAATTAAGGAATAAACCAACCAGTTTATCTCCTTCACTTAAGACCTACCCAATGCAACTTCAATCTAAGTACAACTTAAACCTGAGTTCCTACTCACTCCCCCTCAATCACAGCAGTGATACTTAAAACAATTGACTAATGATTTAATGAAGACACTCTTCAAAACATACACTTGATTATGCTTCACAGCTTTTTAATCAAGCAACACAAACACTCTTGCTTCAACTCTTGCTTCACAGCTTTGAGTGATACATAAACCTAACTTGACTTTGCTTCAAAGCTTTAGTCAAGAGACACAAAACACTCTTGCTTCAAAGCTTTGAGTGATACAAAACCCTTACAATTAAAACCTATTCCAAGTCACTTATCACAATGATACTTGCTTGGATTACAATAGTTAAAACTATACAGCTTCTAAATGATCTTCTGTCAAACAGGGATAAATTCCAAACAGCAGCCCTGTTGAATATATAGCAGCTGCTTCTTCAGTTAGGGTTTCCACAAAAAGCTAGGGTTAATTCCGTTTGACCTTAAGACTTGGTCACAGGACTTTATCAACCAGGATAGGTTTGAGCTAGGTTAACCCAAAGTCCACGAGAGATTCTGTTCTGGAAAGACTGAGTCATTTTCCTGAAAAATCTCAGAATTAACCAAACTGCATAACTGTTAGTTTAGAACAGGATGTCTTAACATTTGTTATGACATCTGAATTCCTGTTTACTGATTTTGGTAAATGTGATCATTTTGCAAAATGCTCAGATACACACTCATAAACATCAGTACCTGTATGCCACTATTTTTCTGCAAAGGTACCTAATAAACCAGTACCTAATAAATCAGAATGTTATGACATTAGTCATGACATTCACACACTTGGTTTTACCAAAAATGCATGCCAATAACTAAACAACTACAAAAAAATAAAGAATAAAATAAAAAATTACAAAAAGTGATTAAAATACCTAATTAAACTCCATGAATAAATTAATTATCCAAAAATGATAAAAATATGAAATAAAATTCAAAATCAGAAAGTAGACTAAAAATAAAGTCTAAAAAAAAATTTATGGAGTTTTTGAATAGGTGAAAGTATTAAAAATAAATTAGACAAAACAATTAAAATAAAATAAAGTTCAAATATGAAGCAGATCTATAACACCTGATGCTAACAAAAAGCGCTCTGAAAGAAGCTCTTAAACATGTACAATCAAAACGCGCCACCTCATCATCCCTGTTAATAAGAAACCTTAACTCTATCAAACAATTTTACATGCCAAGTTCAGATCATGATATCTTCCTTGTTTCTTAATGAAAATGCATGATGTAAACACCAAAGTTCAAGATCAAAGCATGGAAAAAACAATAGTAACAAGAATTTTTCAAAACGTATCATGCATCATAGATAAAAATGAACGTGAATATCACTGATTGCAAGAAATCGTGAACATGCTCAAAACAGATTTATCACACAATTTTCAAGTCCGATTTCTCTCTCAATTTTCAACCAAATTGAACGATCCAAACACCAAAGTTGTTCACAAAATTACAAGGATTCATGTTATGCTCATGGATTTTTCAAATAATGCAAGATCAAAGTAAAAAATGAGCACGGAATCACTGACTCATGAAGTTCATACAACTTGCAGGGAAATTGAAAACACTATTCAATCTTCCATTCACACACAAATATACATAAGACCTATAGTCCGTCCAGCTAAATCATCATGAACAAGATCTAAAGTAGAAATGAAAGCTGAAATGATAAATTGAAGTTCGAAGGAACTTACCTCAAGTGTGAAAATAAAATTCACAAATGCCTCTGATTCTGAAGTAAGAAACCCATTTGATCCTCTTACTTCAACTTCAATTTAGTAGAATTGCACAAGAATTAAGATCTAAGCAAAGAGGTTGAGAGAAATTTGAAGAAGAATTTTGAGAAATGAAGAGAGAATTCTGACTTGAGAGAGAGAGAGAGAGAGAGTATATATCTCATGTGTGTGGAATGAATGAATAGTGCAGTTGCTTATATAGAAAGATAAAGGGTGGTGATTAAGCTTTCTCTAAGGGTAATGAGGGAATTCCGTAATATAACTTTTGGAGGGATCTTTTGTACAAACTTGATAAAAATGAAAAATAAAAAATGGTCGCTAAGTTTTGAATTAAGTTGTTATTATGTCGCTTGCGTTTTGATGAATGAATGAAGAGTGTGAAAGGAATAAGATAAGTATGAGTGTGTGGGCTGGAAATCCTCATCACATAGGTGCAAAGAGTGAATGGAGAGAAGGTTACTTTTTATGGAAAAGAAGAGGTAATTCATGAGCATGCACCTCATGAGGATTATTTGGAAAGAAAGATAATGTGACCATGATACAATGCAAATTTCTCTAATGTAACAAAAGAACAAAGCCTTCCTTCTTACCTTGCATGGAGATGTCATCAGCACTAGCTAAAACTCAATATCTCTCATTTCCCTCGTGCGTTTTTCATAATTTTGGGATCGTTGGAAAGCTGAAGTATTAAGCTTCAACTTTGGTGTTGATGACAATAAAAAATGAAGCTTGCAAAGACCTGAAAAACTGGCACAGAAATTATATAACTTGGACTGGCCAGGCCTTCCGCATGCACACACCATGCCATGCTATCTAGAATTTATTAATGAGTGCCCTTGAATCCAAAACACTATAGCTCTCTCTAAGATGCACCAATTGAAATAAAATTTGAAACAAACTTGAAAGGGAAGTCTCAAATTTCAACTTTGATGTTGATCACTTTTAAAAATAAGGATTTATTTAATAAGAAAAATGATGATGAACATGTGCCCAAAAGGTGTTTGATGAAATTCCTGGCCTGATGCACACGCGACCTTCTCATGTTGGGCAAGTTTGCCATCTCAAGGCCTCAAATCCTAAACTCAATATCTCCCTCAATACTGAACCAAATGAAAAGATTCTTGAACCAAAATTGAAGAGGGGGATTCAAAATTTAACTTTGATGTTGATGAGTTCTTAAATTAAGTCTATTTGGCTCCCCAAAAGTGACCATGCAGAATTCAGATCATATGCACATATTTGAAAATTTTGCTTAGTGTCAAGAATATTCCAAGCTGAATAACTTTCTTTTCCTTCACTTTTTGGGATTGGGCTCACAAGGGCAAGGTTAAATAACTTTTTCTCCTCTTTCCAACCATGTAAATTTTTCATTTTTTCAATAAAAATGAAGAAGTTATGAACATTCAATGTTTAGTACTATGATCACTTGGAAAAATCTCAAATGTTCAAATAACTTCATTGACAAGTTATCTCCAATTTCAACAATTCTCTTTATTTTCTTTCATCAATGACCATGTAACACAAGAATATGGGTGTTGAATTGAATGTTGACCAAAATTCCCCTTGGTCAACAGTTGACTTTTGTTGACGTTTGCTCAAATGATTGTTTTACCCCCAATTGGTCAATTGAACCACTTCCAATCAAAATTGATGCTCAATCCTTCAATTATATGTGCTCATGGAAATTTAGAGTAGCATGGAATCAAGTCTTTCCCAAAAAAAATAGAGATATCCTGATTAAATCCAAAAGCCTAGTTTTGGCCCTTTGCATTATGAGGTAATGATCAAAGCTCCAAACCCTAACTCCTCTGGACATGTTGAGAATTTTCTTGGACAAATATGTCTCATATGAAAATGAGAGGATATTGTTTCACAAATTTGTCTCATACAAGTATAAAACACTTCATCTGGAAAAAAAAACCTAATCTTAAGAGATGCATAGGAGAGCGTGATTCAAGAATCAACACTTTGCAATTTTAAACTTATGATGAATCAAAGAGACAATTGAGATGTCTTAAGGTATGAGAAATACTTATGGCCTGAGTGACTCAAAGATTGAGGGCATGAGATCATTCTTACATTGATTGATGACACAACCATCTTTCATAGCTTGCAGAGGAACTTTGGAACCAAAATACTTTAATCCTATCACAATGTATGAATGCATATGATGAAACATAAACCTCTAAAGTTCCAAAAACAAGAGGATAAATTTTGGACACTCAGAGTCCACAAAGAACCTTATTTGCCCAAATATCAAAATCCTCGCTTACTGTAAACAAAAAGTCACCATCGTCTTCACAAATAAAACTACATAATTCTCATTCCCATATTCAGATTACAAAAAAAACATCAAACCTTTAAACCTTTCCTCCATCAAAACAATATAATCATCCACCTTCATGAACCAAGTTCATCACAACCATGACAAACCTCTAACATAGCATTAACTCCCTGCAGCCGCACGTTGCACCTCTTCTGTGATTTCCCGCAAAAACCATCACACACAAAGCAGCCCAACACCGGAAACCGCACAACACCGGCAACAACAAACATGTGTGTGCGTCCTTCTTTCCTCATCCGGATTTACTCCGATGACTTGTGTCCGCCTCTGTACGGAAAACCGCGCGACCTCCTCCTCCGTCGACGTTCCTTCCGCCATAACCCGACAAGTTACTCCCTTTTTTTCTTTTGGTTTAGATGAATGGTTTATTATATGTGGGATTCAGAATGTTTGAGTTTTACCTTGTCATTTGAGAGGAAAAGAAATGGTTAGGTTTGTATTGTTGATTTTGTTTGAAATTTGTTGAAAAAAATTAAAATAAGAAGAGGTAATTTAGAGAGAGGAAGACGTTCTGCAGGTATAACATATGCTGTTTGTTAATTTTGTGATAAAAAAACCACACTAGGTGTCATGCCATCATTGGATTGATTTATTAAAAGAATAACAAAAAAAAAGTAGACAAGCTGGCTTCACGTAAGTTCCCCTTTTATACCTATTGTTTATTTTGTTTTATTTCTTTATTGGTTTTTATCATTTTATTATTAGTATTACCATAAGAATGATATGGACTTTGGGTTGATCTATCCTTTTGGATTTAAACTTGCTAGCCATTTTGAGTACACACTCCCTGTTACTAACTACACCCCCCTTTTACTTGTATTTTCTCTTCTTAGCTTAGTTCTAATTAATTAATTTAAAAATACTTTTATTTGTTTTTATAAATGTTTCTATTTATATAGTTTATACAATTAGTTGTGTGGTTAATTAGAATTTAATTAGTTCATGTAAATATTTTGTCTCATGTTTATTTATTTAATTGGGTTTAAATATGTAAATATACAATTTCTCCGAACAAAGTTCACACCCGTTGTAGACAAAATTATTTAGCTCATAATTTGTAAATTAGAATCCATATCCGTGTATATAGTCAAATCCACTAATCTTTAACTAACATTTTCTCATCTTTCAAGTTATATTGCAAACAGTCGCTTTTAACAAAAAAAACACATATATTTTAAGAGATTCCTATAGAGTACTATATATCTATTGAGTGCTAACATCTTCCCTTTGCATAATCAACCCTCATATCCTTATCTCTTTATTTTTATGGGTTTTATTCGATATTTTCCCATTTTCTTTGGAAACAATAAAGTGTAGTGACGACTCTTGCTTTTTGTGAGTTTAGTTAATCAATAGCTTAATCTCCGATTTTCACCGCTGTAATTGGTATAATCCATCAATGTCTTGGGTTCTTTCTTCACTCACCACATCTTTAGTCTCATTCTAAGCTTTCTTATACTTTTCCCAAGTTTTGGCAATTTTACATCTAGATCATTCTTTAAAACAATTATTTTTTACTCTACTCTAAACAATATTATTTCACATAACTACCATTGACTTGCATAATTTGATAAATGTGATACCTTTTTTATACTATACTTGCTCCACATATATGAAACTTATCTCGCATCTAATAAAGTAATGCTATGCTTAAAAATATAAATAATGCAATAATATATATATATATATATGTGTGTGTGTGTGTGTGTGTGTGTGTGTGTGTGTGTGTGTGTGTGTGTGTGTGTGTGTGTGTGTGTGTGTGTGTGTGTGTGTGTGTGTGTGTGTGTGTGTGTGTGTGTGTGTGTGTGTGTGTGTGTGTGTGTGTGTGTGTGTGTGTGTGTGTGTGTGTGTGTGTGTGTGTGTGTGTGTGTGTGTGTGTGTGTGTGTGTGTGTGTGTGTGTGTGTGTGTGTGTGTGTGTGTGTGTGTGTGTGTGTGTGTGTGTGTGTGTGTGTGTGTGTGTGTGTGTGTGTGTGTGTGTGTGTGTGTGCAAGAACACTCTCTCAAAATATCAACTTTTGTAAAGAATAGGGTAAACTTGCAATCCTATTTCTAGCCCTTTTTAAATCAAACCATCCATCAAAATCAATTCCTGAGGTGCCATAGAGTAAGCTTGGATCATTCTTGATGATCAAAGAGCCCTAAAACCGACATTCCACGCATCATCATTTTACATGTTTTTATGAATTTCATTTTTCAATTTTCATGATGCTTTAACTTGGACTAACGTTTTCAATGTGTTTCTGAGACAAGACAATGCAAGTTTGACCCTTTGCATGAAGACCATGATGCCAGAATCGTACACCACCATTCTTACACCGATTTTCATTATTTTGTTCATATCTCTTTGTTTAGGACGATTTAACCAAACCTAAGGCCCCCAATGGATTCGCAAGGGTCAATTTATGAGGGTAGGTTCTTTTTAATCACTAACGTGCTCTATCTTGCAGGTTGACAAAATCGTCTCACTGGAGAAAACGACTGGAGCTAGGGCTCTAGCGCCTCTCCGTCCATGGTTTATATCATATTTATGTTGTTTCATTTACATTACCGGATGAGGGCGTAGTACCGCTGGTCAAGGCGTTGGGTTGTGAACGTAAGGGTGTGGGTTCGATCCTTGCGCCTCACTTTTTTTGTTGCTATTTTCCAATTTGTATAGGTTTCACATATTATTTTCACTACTTGTTTCCTAACAACAAGAAACGCTTGGCGCAGTGGCAAGCAAGGCAGTGAGAAGACCAGGAGGGCATGGGTTTAACACCCACCCCCATTCAATGTTTTTTCCCTTATTTTGCTTTAACCTAATTTGATTGTTTTTTCTTTCCCTAACCCTAATTTGTTTTTTTAATTAACCATTATAATAACATTTTTTCCAATACTAATTAATTAGGTTTAGGTTTTTTAATTAACACTTAATTTTCTTGTTAATTAATTAATTAACCTTTTTTTTTTGAAATATTAAAATTAATTAGAATTTTAGGTTTTGATTAATTATCACTTAAATTATTTTCTATAAAAAAATCATAAAAACCCTTAAACCTTTTTTTTCTATTTTCTTATCTTTTCTTTATTTTCATAGCTCAAGTGTATAGGTTGCGACTATTAATTGTAATAGCTTATAATTCTTTCTGCATTTTTTCCTATTATGTAAATGCTAACGGGATGTAATAGTTTAGGTTTAAATTCCATATTTTTTCCCGCACTTTTTATGTAACTTCCCAAAAGCCTTGTAATAGCTTAGGTCTTTACTTCCCGCACCTTTATTTTTCTGTTATATTTTATACTGCTAGTAATTAGACATGTATGGCAAAATCTAAAACAAGACGTTAGAAAACCCTAATACAAGATAAATATAATTGAACTGAACACACTTTTCACACTCACACCTCTAGGGTAACCTCTCTTTGTTTCCTTCAGAAATAAGGGTCATGTCCCTCGAAATAGGGATACTTTAGCAAACGACTCTCGAATAAAGATCATAGTCCCTCGATGACCCTTCTACGTTGCCTACAAAAAATGATCTAGTCCCTCCGGTAAATTGCTAAAGTATCTCTATATGTTACCTTCGTTGACCATATGATGACCCTTCGCCTGTCCCTTCACACTCAATAGATAGGGCTACCTACCAAATAATGGTACGGATAACGTTATCTCTAAAGGAGAGGGAAAAGACTAAGAAAGACTTTAGTAGGTAAGGAACACTTAATCGCTTGCTCACGAGTTTTTTCAAAAAATAAACATTTATCACATCACATTTTTTTCAAACAAAATATTTTCAAAAATATTTTTCAAATCATACACAAAGCAAATTTTGAAAAGTGAGCTAGCGATTAAGAGTTCATAGATAAATACGGATGAAAAGGATGCTAACACCTTCCCTTTTTGTAAATTACCCCCCGAACTCAAAATCTATCAAAGGTTTTTCATGTTCTTTTCACCTTTCTTAAATATTGGATGAAATAAAAGTCGGTGGCGACTCTAGTTATCCACACATTTGGATAAAACCAAAAAGTCAGTTCTCTCACCGTATTACACAACTGGCAACTTTGCTGGGGAAAATACTTAAAAAAAGGGTTGCCTTAGGGTTAGATTACTTCATTTGCTTTAATTGTTTGCTTTGCTTGCTTTAATTTAAGGGTTTCTTAGGTTTATTTACTTGTAAGATCCTACACCCGGATCTAGGGATGGCTTAGGTAAGTAGCAATATATCATGGAAACTATACGGTGTAGACGGATATGGTTGAAGTGATGGCTACAGTAAGTGCGAAACTTGGGATTATACTAATGTTCCTTGAGTCAGTCGAGGATAACATTAGGCTTCCGCGTGGTGTCATTAGCACTAACTAACTTTTAGAACCTTAATCTACCCATCTTGGCCATTAGAAGGTAGTGAGATGGCCAGCTTTAGTGCAGTCCAAGTTTGGTTGATACTCGATGCTACACTCATTAAGATTCGACTCGCATGATGTTTTGGTGGCAAGTCAGTTGTTGTACTATAATAAAACATTCGAGAAAGATCGGTGATATGAGATTCCTAGAACCCGATTACTATTTTAGGACAGGTTGAGCCAACTTAACTTCAATAGAGAAAGGTACTTACCTATGGATCTCATGCAAGACTTTAAACTTAAGGCTCTTGTGTGATTTGTTTGTGTTTACTACTTATTTAAACATGAACATAACATCATGACATCATAATATCATGACATGGCATTTTTACTAACCATTTTAAGGATCTTAGGAACCTTTGGTGCAAGATTATCATCAGCAAGGGGCAAGAGGATTTATTTTCCTCTAACCAGACGCCGTCAAATATCAAAGTACATTCTCTTGAGTTTGAGGCTAGGACCCACTTGATATGGTGAGCTTGATTATGATAGAAGGACATTCAAAGATGAAAACTCAAAGTTCTTCAACACAAAGCTGTAACCAGATTCTTTTTCTAATATTTTAATCCCATAAGATCCTTTAAAACATTGCATATATATCTACATGCCATGCATATAATAGCAGGTATTCTCAAGACATGTTTTCTCATTTTCTTGCTGTTTATTTCAGCAGAAAATGGATCTTGAACAAATAGTCAAAGATCTTCAAGCTCAGAATGTCCAATTCCAACAGATGTTCCTGAACTTAGCCTAGGGGCTGGAAGAATTGAAAGTACTTGCCACCAGTGAGAAAAATAAGAAGAAAAAGAAGCCAATTGGCATCCTTAACATGGGAAGAAGGTTCAGAGTTCCTTTTATGCAAGCTCGAGATATTAACATCCCATCTGATGAAGATAACAGACAAGATGAAGACCGTAAAAGTGTGAAAACTGAAAGGAGCAGTCCTGGTTCTGAAAAATATCCTGATGAAGAGGAAGATGATTATTTGGATGAGAAATATCCCCCTACTAATGAGAAGTATAAGATGCTGGAAGAGCGTCAGAGAGCTATGGAGATCCAGAAAGTGCCTAGATTAAACTTTGATGATTTGGGTCTGATTTCAGGAGTTGTCATTCCTCCTAAATTCAAAACTCCTGTATTTGCTAAGTATGACGGTGTTTCTTGTCCAAATATGCATTTGAGGTCTTATGTTCATAAAATTCAACCATATACTGCTGACAAGAAATTATGGTTGCATTTATTTCAAGAGAGTCTAACTAGGACACAACTGGAATGGTACTATCAACATGAAGGTGCCAATATTCATACTCGAGAAGATTTGGCTGCTGCATTCTACAAATAAATATTAATATAATTCTGATCTGGCACCAACCCATATGCAATTGTAGATTATGTCCATGGGTTTTGAGGAAGGCTTCAAAGAACACACAAAAGTGGAGGGATCTTGCGGGCAGAGTTTAACCTCCTTTGGCTGATAGAGAGTTGGTCAATATGTTTCTGAGTACACTGACAGGTCCTTTCTATAATCATATACTTGGAAGTTCTACAATTGGTTTCACTGAACTGATATTGACCGGGGAACATGTTGAGAATGGAATCAGAAGCTGTAAAATTCAGGTGGCCAAATCTTCGAATATTGTGAAGAAGGTTTATAATGGTAAGAGAGAATCCAATATTGTGTACGGCCAGAAGGGTCGTAATAAGAGTGACCATAACCAATATATGGGGGCAGTTCTGATCTCTAATCATGCGCGAGTGCAACAACAACAACAGAATAACCAGCATAAGCAGGATATGCCTAGGAGACAGTTTACTAAGATCAACATGCCGTTGGCTCAAGAATTACAAAACATGTTAAAGGCATATATGGTTACATTGAGAGAACCTTCTATGTATCCTAACACTTCCTCTCACTGATAAAATCCCAATGCAAGGTGTGCATACCACTTCGATAGCCCCGGGCACGACACTAGAAACTGTTGGGCTCTGAAGAATAAGATCCAATACATGATTGATGCTAAGGAAATTAAACTTGATCCTTCTAAGCCCCCTAATGTGATTATTGTGTCTATGCCTAATCATGACAAGGGAATTAATTCTATTGAAGCTATTTCTTAAGTTCCTACTGTAAATGATTTGACTACTCCTCTGATGATTGTTAAGGAGAAGCTACTGCAAGCCAGATTATTTCTGGATTATGCTAAAGACTGCTACTACTGTGCATCCCAATCCAACAGTTGTGCATTGCTGAAAGAAGGTATTTAGTGTTTGATGGATGACCATGTGATTCTATTTGATAAAATTCCTTTTGATAATACTCCACCTGTTGAGAGTACATCCTAAGACCTGGATCTTGAATATGTGTCTACAATTTCCGATACTCCTATAAGGATCTCTTCTAAGGGTCCTGTGAAGATTACTGCATAACCCAGAGTTGCTCTTGTGATCATTACAACACCTGAGCCAATTCCACATTCCTCTGATAAGGATATCACTTAGAATTATGAAGTTTATTTCTACTACCATGGAGTCAAGCATGAACCATTAACATTTGAAGATGAAAATGCTGAAGTTATTGATCCTGATCTTGGCAATATTGCTGGGACTAGTAAGGTTACTAGAAGTGAAAGGGTTTTATCTCCAGTGATCTCTCTAAAGGTTGTTACTACACCGGTTCATATCACTAATACTACTGAAACTCGAAGCGAAGAATGTGACACCCCAAATAATCCGATTATTAAATAATTAGAATTTTTAATTATTAATTTAATTGGAAATTTAATTATTGGTATTTTTGGATTATTGGAATTAATTTAATTAATTAAAGGAAAGAAGTATTGGTGGTGTGAAGAGTGATTAGAGGGTGTGAGGGGTAAAATACTCTACTCTTACTAATTACTAATTTAATTATTTTATTGGAATAATAAAAGGAGTATTAAAAGGAAAAAGAAGAGAAAGAGAGTTATTTTGGAATATTCATCATACGTGCATTTCAGAAGAGGAAAAAGAAGGAGAAAACCGGAAGCGTCAGAATTCGAAGAACCCACAAGATAAGGGGTGATTTCGATTAGTTAATTCGTATTATCGGTTTAGATATTCAATAGTATGGATCATAGTATGTTAGGGAATCCCGGTTTGGAATTCTAGGGTTCTGTAGAATTGTCCCTATTGCGTCGAATTGTAGGTTGAAAACCATTAGGGTGTCAGATGATAAAAAGGAATGATGAAATAATGTTGTTTGATGTTATAATGGTGCAAAATGGATGTGTTTTGGTGTTTCTCATGTTGCAATTCGTATGGGTATGTTTGGAATTGGTTTAGAATGAATAAATGTTGTCAAAAGTGCAGAATTTGACTCTGCAGGTCGTGGGAACCGGTTCCTAGTGGGGAGGAACCGGGTTCCACTGTGTGAATTTATAAAAACTGGCAAAAATGCACGTAGGAACCGGTTCTTGTATAGATAGGAACCAGGTTCCCATACATTTTTCCAGAAGCGTGATTTTTGAACTTCGCAGGAACCGGGTTCTGCTGTAACTTTTGAAAAATATTAAACTTTGAAAATTCATAACTTTCAAACCGTAAGTCTGTTTTGAGTGCCGTTTTGGACGTTATTTCTTAAATTTAATGCTCTATTTTATTAAATGAAAAGATTTCCTAAAACCTGAAATTATTTTGAAAATGAGTCAAATCCCGGAATAAGTGATTATTGGCTAACGCAGATAGGTGTGTATGTAGCAGTGAACCTGTGATGGATGGATATATTAGTATTGTGTGAATGAAAGGCATGTTTATGTTGCTAATTATGGTGTGCATGATCGTTGAGATATCATGTTTTTGGTTTTGGTTCAGTTATGATAAATTGATGTATTTCATAGACTGATTTGATGTTGCATGCTAGTGATGTGCATGCATATGCATTGTTTTGGTGAAGTTAATTCCCATTGTGTGGAATTTGACTTGTATTGCCATTAACCGATACCCGGGTGATGATGGGTGGTTAGGCTGGATTCGTGTCCGGGTGTTTATGGACGAATCGATGGTTGCTGTATCCGGTTGATGATGGATCAGTGTTGGGTGACTTGGTCACGTGTTGGTACCACATGCATTGTGTCTGCATTTGTATTTGCATGGAATTGTAACATGTTAGGATGTCTTCCAGTGTTATAATTCTTTGGTTGATTATTGATTTGTGCATAATGACTTGTATGATTGGAATTGCGTGTTGAATCTGAATTCATGCTAAAATGGGTGAAATAATATGATTGTGATATAATGTTGATTGAGAAGCTTATAATGCATGTTAATTATGAGAAATATCACCCTTACTTTAACAATTTCAGATTAAAGTTAGCAGCTCAGGAGTTGGTGAGGATGGCTGTAGAGCTATGTTACTTTAAGTCCGCGTGTCAGTGTCGTGCTCTGATAGGTTGTAACACTGGGAAACGTTTAGTTGAGGAATTAGTTATTATTCAATTGTTTCTTTGAATTTCATTGGGAATAATTATGTTTTGGTTTATTCCGTTTTGGTTTTGGTATTTTTCCGCTGTGTAAGACATGGTCTTAATTTGATTGAATTATTTGAATAATGACCCTCAGTGTAGCATGACTACTGTTTTATTGGAAGTTTTATTTATTTCATAATTGTGACATCCCTTGTTCCGTGTTAACTCTGATGGAATATGTCTTTAATCATTGATATAATTAATATTATTCAGGGTATTTTAGAAGGGGTGTTACAATAGTGGTATCAGAGCATAGTCGGTCTTGTCTTGTGTCGTTATCCCTTTGTATGCGACTAGTGTAAGATGACACTGTCGATACTTGTGTGCTGATGAGGTTGTTTTGTAATGTTACAAGAACAATGGCCGAAAGAGGTAACGGAAGAAACGACGATGCTATTGCCGAATCATTGGGAATGTTGGCTGGAGTACTCGGAGGGAACCAGTAGGGAGCTGTGATTGGTGCTGACCGACAATTGGGGTATTTTCAGAGGAATAATCCTCCGTTGTTCAAGGGTGCACATGATCCCGAAGGTGCTCAGAAGTGGTTGAAGGATATCGAGAGGATCTTCAGAGTAATTGACTGTGCTGAAGGGATGAAGGTGAGATACGGAACTCACATGTTAGCAGAGGAAGCTGATGACTGGTGGGTTGCTACCAGAACTGAAATGGAAGAAGATGGTATTGCATTGACTTGGGCTGTGTTCAGGAGGGCTTTTCTAAGGAGGTACATTCTTGAGGACATCAGAGGCAAGAAGGAGATTGAGTTTCTAGAACTCAAGCAGGGTAACAAGACTGTCAGTGAGTATGCTTCGAAGTTTACTGAGTTAGCGAAGTATTATGCTCATTATACTAACGATGCAGATGGAGAATTTTCCAAATGTATCAAGTTTGAGAATGGTCTTTGTGATGAGATTAAGCAGGTTATTCGGTATCAGCGTATCCGAAGATTTCCTGATCTGGTTGACTGTAGTAGGATTTTAGAGGAGGATCTTGCTAGCACTAAGTCGAATGCTCGAGGGTATGTTGATAGGAAGGGTAAGCAACAGATGGATCGTGGTAAGCCTTATGATAGAAGTAATCAGAGACCCGGTGGTTGGAAGAAGTTTGGTGGAGGAGATTCTAGTTCTTCCATTAAGTGCTACAAGTGTGGTGAGACAGGACATCGTATGGTGGATTGCAAAAGTAATGATAAGAAGTGTTTCAAGTGTGGGAAACTCGGCCATGTGGCCAATGATTGCAGAGTAAGAGTGGTGACTTGTTACAACTGTGGTGAAGAAGGTCATACTCGTCCTCAGTGTACAAAACCCAAGAAGGAGCAAGCTGGTGGTAAAGTATTTGCATTGTCTGGGTCATAGACTAAGCCAGATGATCGGCTGATTAAAGGTACATGTTTTATTAATGACATACCTTTGATTGTGATTATTGATACTGGAGCTACGCATTCTTTTATTTCTTTGGATTGTGCTAAAAGATTGAATTTGGAAATTTCTAATATGGATGGAAGTATGGTTATTGATACTCCTGCGTCGGGTTCAGTGACTACTTCGTATGTTTGTAGGAATTGTCCTATTGTGATTTTTGGTAGGGGTTTCGGTATGGATTTAGTGTGCCTACCGTTAGAACAACTTGATATCATCCTTGGAATGAACTGGTTGGAATTCAACCAGGTTCATATCATCTGTTTTGCGAAGACGGTTATTTTTCCTGAAGAGGTTGGTGTCGAAGATGTGACTATGTCGGTTAAACAGATGAACCTAGCTGTGAAAGATGGTGATGTGGTATTTATGTTGTATTCTGCAATAGAAGCGGAGGGAAAAGCAAAGAGTGATGGATTGCCAGTGGTGAATGAATTTCCAAAGGTGTTTCCGGAAGACGTTAGTGAATTGCCACCTAAGAGGGAGGTAGAATTTACTATAGATTTGATTCCTGGAACTAGTCCGGTGTCGATGGCGCTTTACCGTATGTCGGCATCTGAATTAGCGGAGTTAAATAAACAGTTGGAGGAGTTACTTGAGAAGAAGTTTATTCGTCTGAGTGTTTCTCCGTGGGGTGCTCCGGTGTTGTTGATTAATAAGAAAGAAGGTTCAATGAGATTATGTGTTGATTACAGACAGCTGAATAAAGTTACAATCAAGAATCAATATCCTTTGCCGAGGATCGATGATTTGATGGATCAACTAGTTGGAGCTTGTGTATTTAGTAAGATTGATCTGAGATCTGGATATCATCAGATTCGTGTGAAGTCGGAAGATATTCAGAAAACTGCATTTAGAACGAGGTATGGACATTACGAGTATTCTGTTATGCCGTTTGGAGTTACTAATGCACCTGGTGTTTTCATGGAGTATATGAACAGGATATTTCATCCGTATCTTGATAAGTTTGTGGTGGTGTTCATTGATGATATTCTAATTTATTCGAAGAGCGATGAAGAGCATGCAGAACATCTCAGAGTTGTGTTGGAATTGTTGAAAGAGAAGAAGCTTTATGCGAAGTTATCCAAGTGTGAATTCTGGTTAAGTGAAGTAAGTTTTCTTGGCCATGTAATTTCCAAGAATGGAATTGCTGTGGATCCTACGAAGGTAGAAGAAATATCTCACTGGGAAGCACCGAAGAATGCTTCCGAGATCCGTAGTTTTCTGGGTCTTGCAGGTTATTACAGGAAGTTTATAGAAGGATTTTCCAAATTAGCGTTACCGTTGACTAAGTTGACCAGGAAGGGTCAGATGTTTGTTTGGGATGTTGAATGTGAGAAAGGATTTCAAGAGCTGAAGAGGAGGTTGACAAGTGCTCCGATCTTGATTTTGCCAAATCCGACTAAGTCTTTTGTTGTGTATTGTGACGCATCATTAATGGGATTAGGTGGTGTGTTGATGCAAGATAAGCAGGTGGTGGCTTATGCTTCGAGACAATTGAAAGTACATGAAAGGAATTATCCGACTCATGATTTGGAGTTGGCAGCTGTTGTGTTTGTTTTGAAGTTGTGGAGGCCTTATTTATATGGTTCTCGGTTTGAGGTGTTCAGTGATCACAAAAGTCTGAGGTATCTCTTTGATCAGAAAGAGTTGAATATGAGGCAGAGGAGATGGTTAGAATTTCTAAAGGATTATGATTTCGATTTGAATTACCATTCTGGTAAGGCAAACGTTGTTGCGGATGCCTTGAGTAGGAAGTCCTTGCATATGTCGATGTTAATGGTCCGTGAGTTAGATTTGGTTGAGCAGTTCAGAGATTTAAGTTTGGTATGTGAAACTACTCCGAATAATGTGAAATTGGGTATGTTGAAACTGACTAGTGGTATTCTGGAAGAAATTCGGAATGGACAGAAGTCCGATGTTGGGTTAGTTGATAAATTGACATTGATCAACCAAGGTCAAGGAGGCGAGTTCCGGATTGATGAGAACGGTGTTATGAGATTTGGTAATAGGGTGTGTGTTCCGGATGTTGCAGAGATTAGGAAGAGTATTTTGGAAGAAGGACATCGTAGTGGATTGAGTATTCATCCTGGTGCTACTAAAATGTACCATGATTTGAAGAAGTTGTTTTGGTGGCCGGGAATGAAAAAGGAAATTGTTGAGTTTGTGTATGCTTGTTTGGTTTGTCAGAAGTCGAAGATTGAGCATCAGAAACCGTCAGGATTGATGGAACCGTTGTTTGTTCCGGAATGGAAATGGGATGGAATCTCTATTGATTTTGTGTCTGGTTTGCCAAGGACATCGAAGAATTGTGATTCTATCTGGGTTATTGTTGATCGGTTGACGAAATCTGCTCACTTTATTCCGATAAGAATGGATTATCCGATGGAAAGGTTGGCAGAATTGTATGTTGAGAAGATTGTGAGTTTGCACGGTATTCCTTCTAGTAGTGTGTCAGATCAAGATCCGAGGTTTACATCTAAATTCTGGACGGGATTGCAAGAAGCTTTGGGTACTAAGTTGTGTTTGAGTTCCACTTATCATCCACAGACAGATGGTCAGACGGAGAGAATGATTCAGTCGGAAGATTTGTTAAGAGCTTGTGTGTTGGAGAAAGGTGGAGCTTGGGATAGTTATCTACCATTGATTGAGTTTACCTACAACAATAGTTTCCATTCGAGCATTGGTATGGCTCCGTTTGAGGCATTGTATGGTAGGAGGTGTCGGACACTGTTGTGTTGGTATGAATCTGGAGAGAGTGTTGTGATTAGACCGGAAATTGTCCAACAGACTTCGGAAAAGATTAAGGTGATTCAGGAGAAGATGAGGACTTCTCAGAGTCGTCATAAAAGTTATCACAATAAGAGGAGGAAAGATCTTGAGTTTAGCGAAGGAGAACATGTTTTTATGAGAGTTACTCCGATGACTGGTATTGGTCGAGCTTTGAAGTCAAAGAAGTTGACTCCATGTTTTATTGGTCCGTTTCAGATTACCAAGAGAGTTGGGAAAGTTGCTTATCAGATTGCTTTGCCGCCGTCACTTGCAAATTTGCATGATGTTTTTCATGTATCTCAGCGAAGGAAGTACATTGCTGATCCGTCTCATGAGATTCGGGTAGACGATATACAGGTACGAGAGAATTTGACTGTGGAAGCGGTACCTGCGAGAATTGAGGATCGGAAGTTGAAACAATTGCGAGGCAAGGAGATCACGTTGGTAAGAGTGTCTTGGGGAGGACCAGCAGATGGAAATATCACTTGGGAGATGGAGAGTCAGATGAAGGACTCGTATCCCGAACTGTTCGTCTAAGGTATGTTTTCGAGGACGAAAACTCTTTTAGTTGGGGAGAGTTGTGACACCCCAAATAATCCGATTATTAAATAATTAGAATTTTTAATTATTAATTTAATTGGAAATTTAATTATTGGTATTTTTGGATTATTGGAATTAATTTAATTAATTAAAGGAAAGAAGTATTGGTGGTGTGAAGAGTGATTAGAGGGTGTGAGGGGTAAAATACTCTACTCTTACTAATTACTAATTTAATTATTTTATTGGAATAATAAAAGGAGTATTAAAAGGAAAAAGAAGAGAAAGAGAGTTAATTTGGAATATTCATCATACGTGCATTTGAGAAGAGGAAAAAGAAGGAGAAAACCGGAAGCGTCAGAATTCGAAGAACCCACAAGGTAAGGGGTGATTTCGATTAGTTAATTCGTATTATCGGTTTAGATATTAAATAGTATGGATCATAGTATGTTAGAGAATCCCGGTTTGGAATTCTAGGGTTCCGTAGAATTGTCCCTATTGCGTCGAATTGTAGGTTGAAAACCATTAGGGTGTCAGATGATAAAAATGAATGATGAAATAATGTTGTTTGATGTTATAATGGTGCAAAATGGATGTGTTTTGGTGTTTCTCATGTTGCAATTCGTATGGGTATGTTTGGAATTGGTTTAGAATGAATAAATGCTGTCAAAAGTGCAGAATTTGACTCTGCAGAATTTGACTCTCACCCTTACTTTAACAATTTCAGATTAAAGTTAGCAGCTCAGAAGTTGGTGAGGATGGCTCTAGAGCTATGTTACTTTAAGTCTGCGTGTCAGTGTCGTGCTCTGATAGGTTGTAACACTGGGGAACGTTTAGTTGAGGAATTAGTTATTATTCAATTGTTTCTTTGAATTTCATTGGGAATAATTATGTTTTGGTTTATTCCGTTTTGGTTTTGGTATTTTTCCGCTGTGTAAGACATGGTCTTAATTTGATTGAATTATTTGAATAATGACCCTCAGTGTAGCATGACTACTGTTTTATTGGAAGTTTTATTTATTTCATAATTGTAACATCCCTTGTTCCGTGTTAACTCTGATGGAATATGTCTTTAATCATTGATATAATTAATATTATTCGGGGTATTTTAGAAGGGGTGTTACAAAGAACATATGACTGAGCCTGCCCAGACTGAGGAAATACTGAAGATTATTCGAAAATGTGATTACAAGATTGTTGAACAGTTGGGGAAGGCACCCTCCAAAATATCTATGTTATCTCTGTTGTTGTGCTCTAAAGCCCATGCTCAGGCTTTGGTGAAATTTCTAAAAAGCGCTCATGTACCAACGAAAATCTCTGTTGATCAGTTTGGAAATTGTGTTTCTAACTTAATGACTGGTAATGGGCTAGGCTTTTTTGATGTTGATTTGACCCCCGCAGGAAGGGACCATAATAAGGCCCTGCATGTCTCTATTGAGTGCAGGGGCACTATCTTATCTCATGTGTTGGTAGACACGGGTTCCTCATTGAATGTACTGAAAAAAGATGCTTTAGACAAACTTGACTGTGAAGGGATTACTCTAAAACCCAATGACATTATGGTTTAAAGAGAATGGTGCATGGAGAGGTTGATCTTCCAATAAAAGTGGGTTCCCAAGTCTTCAACTCTACTTTCTATGTGATGGATATTCGTCCAGACTATTCTTGTTTGCTAGGATGCCCTTGGATTCATGGGGCATGCGCCGTTACTTCTATTTTACACCAGAAGTTGAAGTATCCCGTGAAGGGAAAGATTGTTACAGTTTGCGGTGAAGAAGAATACATGGTGAGCCATTTGAACTCTTTTAAGTATGTTGATATGGGTGGTGAATTCTTCGAGATCCCAGGCCATACCTTTGAAGTGGTTGATAAAGCTGCTCCTATTGTCCTTAACACCTCATCAAAAATGTCTTTTATGAAAGACGCTAGGGCTGTGGTTGAAGAAGGTGGTTGCACTGTTTAGGGTCAGCTCCCCGATAATCCTTATAAAATCTCAAAGGGCTGTCCATCATGCTCGTTCCAATTTTGGGAGACCACCATTCCACATCAATAGTAATGGAGTTCACAACAATCATGTCAACACTGTGGAAGACACTAATATTGACTATAACATAGACAGTTGGTTCTTTCCTACTACTGGAAGTGGGCTATTTAATTAGAAGGCTGAAGATTGTATACCAATCTCCTTTAGTCAGGAGTAAATGCTATTTTTTGTTTTCTTACTTTAAGTTTTTTTGGTTATGTAATTTAAACAATGACTTTAAGCCGTGTGCCTTAGCCGAGGCACAACGGTCTATTTGTTAGGGTTGTCATTATTCATCAACATATTTTCATTTAATAAATCATTGGATGTTTGCATTCAAATTTTGCGCTTTGTCTTTCTTTTACTTTATTGTTTTCAAAATAGCTATGTATTCTTAGACATACCCACACAACAAATTGCAGATCCATACCCACCCTAGATCCCATTGATAATAATTCTGCTATTGCCAATTATGACTTCAAAAATCTGATCTACCAAGTCGAGGATGAAGGTGAGGAAGATTTTGAAATACTTGGAGAGCTTGCTAGGTTGTTAATGCAAGAAGAAAGATCCATACGACCACATGAAGAGCCAGTCGGGGTTGTAAACTTGGGTACTGAAGAAGACAAGAAATAAATCAAGATAGGTGCCAACCTAGAAGACAATTTCAAAAAGAGCTTAATCCAGATGTTGCGTGACTATGTTGAGATCTTTGCTTGGTCGTATGAGGACATGTCGGGGCTTGATACTGATATTGTGGTTCACCGTTTACCAATGAATGAAGGTTGTCCTCCTATAAAGGAAAAGGTTCCTCGTATGCGTCCCGAGATGTCTGAAAAGATCAAGGCTGGGGATATGAAACAATTCAACGCATGTTTCCTAGTTGTGATGTCCTATCTTCAGTGGGTTGAAAATGTGGTTTCAGTACCTAAGAAAGATGGCAAGGTGCGTATGTGTATAGACTACAGGTATTTGAATTGGGAGAGCCCCAAAGATGACTTTCTTCTTCCACATATTGATGTTCTTGTTGACAACACCACTCAGCACGGGGAATTTTCCTTCATGGATGGTTTCTCCGGATATAATCAAATCAAGATGGCACCTGAAGACATGGAGAAAGTTACTTTCGTCACACAGTGGTGCACTTTCTATTACAAAGTTATGCCTTTTAGGTTGAAGAACGTCGGTGCAACATATCAGCATGCTATGGTAGATTTGTTCCACGATATGATCCATCACGAGATAAAGGTTTACGTTGATGACATGATAGCCAGGTCTCAGACTGAAGAAGAACATCTCGACCACCTGCAAAAGCTATTTGAGAGATTGAAGAAATACAAGTTGAGGTTGAATACGAACAAGTGCACCTTTGGGGTAAGATCCGGTAAACTCCTAGGTTTCATCGACAGTGGTAAAGGTATTGAATTTGTTCCTGCCAAGGTTAAAGCCTTTCAAGAAATGCCAACTCCCCATACTGAAAAGGAAGTCATAGGTTTCCTAGGACGATTGAACTATATTACCAGATTTATTTCCCATCTGACCGCTACTTGTGAGCCAATCTTTAAGTTACTAAATAAAGATCAGGCAGTGAAGTAGAACAACGATTGTCAGATAGCCTTCGACAAAATCAAAGAATATCTTCAAGAACCTCTAAATCTGATGACACCGGTTGAAGGAAGACCTTTAATCATGTATCTAATAGTGTTAGAGAACTCAATGGGGTGTTTATTGGGGAAACATGACGAGTCTGGTCGAAAAGAGAATGCAATATATTACCTTAGAAAAAAGTTTACCAACTGTGAAACAAGATACTCACTGCTCGAGAAAACTTGCTATGCTTTGGCATGGGCTACTCGCCGACTAAGATAATATATGTTGACTCATACTACTTTGTTGATCTCTAAGATGGATCCAATAAAATCCATATTTGATAAGCCCTCTCTCTCTGAAAGAATAGCAAGATGGAAAATGGTCTTGGCAGAATACGACATTCAGTACACTACTTAGAAGGCAATCAAAGGAAGTGTACTAGAAGTGTAAGTATGAAGTGCGCCTAAGAGGGGGTGAGTTAGATACTTTAAAATTTTTCTGGTTTTAGTGATGATGGATATTATTTTTCTGGTTTATGGTGAGTTTATGAAAGAGTAAAGTGTAGAAAAATAAAGAGACACAAGCGATATATCCTGGTTCCCATCACAGTCCGAGAGTACTCCATTCCCCTTTCAACATGAAAGAGATTTCCTTATTGTGGCAAACTTAAACAAGAACTACCCAAAACCAAGAACAATCCTCTTGGACCTAGAACAATCCTCTTTGATTTTCATAATGTCAACAATGAGAACAATCCTCTCAAAGTGACTTTACTTGTATCCAACAATCCTGGAAAAACAAGATTACAAAACCACTTGAATTTATTTTCAACAATCCTGAAAAATAAGAAAGTATATAGCAATATTTGATTTGAGTTAGTGTAGTGATGATCACTTTGAGTGATTTTATCAATGAATTGATCTTCTCTTCTAATGACAATAGTATACAATGACTCAAGATATATAATGCCAAAAGTTTTCTGGTTGACAATATGTGAAAGTGTGAAGAAAACTTGTGTATGAAAGTGTATAAAAGCTTGAGTTTGATTTTTGAAAATTTAGAAAATATGATTGGAAGAGGTGCTTAAAATGATTTTGAAAATGAGTATTTATATGTTCATGGCACCCTTTTGAAACAGCATATAATTCTGCAAATGAATCATGAACAATTTCCAAGATTGAGTGAAAGGTTTCCATGAAATGGTATTATGAACAGGTATGAGTAAAGCTGCGGTTTTTCAAAATCGTTCAGCATGCAATCGATTGCACCATTGTGTAAATTTATTGCATAGGGTTTCAACAGCTAGAAATTCAAATATTTTGAGTGAGCAATCGATTGCACAAGTGTGTAAATAGATTGCACTTGAAGTCAGTAGCAAAAAATGATTGAGAGAAACTGATTGCACAAACATGCAAATCGATTTCACTTAGAAACAATAGCTAAAGCTTTGAAAAAATGAAGCATGCAATCGATTGCACAAATATGCAAATCGACTGCACCCAAGTAAAAATTGAATTTTTGCATAGAAAACTTGAGTAAAAGTTTGGACAAGATAAAATATTTCTTTTGACCATTGAGAATCTATGTCTTAAGTTCAAAGTAAGTACTATTGTTGTACCCAAAAATTTTCCCTCTCATTTATCAAGACTTTTCTCACAAGACTTCTTGGACTCAAGACAGGATTAGGGTTTGGTCAGCTCAAGACACCTCATCTTGCACTGATAACCTAAAATTAGGGTTTGAGTTTGCACAAGGATTTTTGGATCATAAATGCTTCATGTGACTTTCATCCATCATTTTGGATCCCTAAGATTGCTCATGTTAAGTTTCAAGCCTTGAACCACATTTTTGATCAATCAATTGGACATTTGACCTAAAAATCAGATGTATTGGGGAAAAAGTCAACCATGGCCAATTTAAAGTCAAACTTCATAATTTTTGATCCACAAAAACATTTTAGACTTATATGTACCATTTGATCATGTTTGGATCACAACTCCTCAAGAAATTTGATCAAATCATCAAAAGGGCAAAATGGTTAAAATTAGGGTTTTTGACTGAGAAAGGGCAATTTCTGATTTTTAACCTAGCCAATGACCAATTGAGTTCAAGCATGATTTCAAGGATTCAATGGCATCATCTTGACTTAATTACATGGTTCAAAAGATCTCAAGTTCATTGGATTGACAGATGAATTTTGCAGTCAACTGATTAAAAGACAACTGTACACTGAAAAGTCAAACTTTGACTTTTTGGTCAAAATCAAGTACCAAGGATCATAATTCATCAAGATATGTCAAAATATGAAACTTGTTCACCAAGAAACTCAAATTTGAAAATTAGGGTTTTAATTTGAAAATTTTCATAACTTAGAATTTTTCTAAGTATAAAAATTTTCTTATTTTTTCCTAACGTTTCACCACTTTTTCACCATGATGAATTTTGATTCAAAGAAAACTCCCAACATGAAAGTTGTATTACTCCATGAAATCTACAACTTTGCTTCACAAACTTTTCCCTAAAGATGCTTGGATCTCAAGCTATGAATTTGTGAATATAGGTCCATGAACTTCTTAACTTAGTGAAATTTTGCCCTAATTTAGGCAGGTTTTTGACCCAACTTCATGGACATTTTTCACCTAGTTACAAGAGGTATCTCAAATTGAATTTCAAATATGGATTATATAGAATATTGCAAGCTTTCCAAAATGTCCAATAACTCTCCAAGATCATTTTTGAGTAGGGAGAATCGAAGAAGGGAAGTTGGCATTTTCTCACTTTTGATCAAGCCATTTTTACATAGCATCAAGTTGCAAATCAGATCTATGATGGTTGTATCTTGCTTTAAAGGTCCTAATCTTGCTTTACACTCAATAATTAAATGCAAACTCAGTTGACAAAGGCTTTATCTTTGCTTTTGAAGCTTTGTACAAGGTGTATTTCCATTTTTGGCATAAAGTTCACAATGCCATTTTCATAAAGATGAACTTTTGTAACTTTGTCAATCTTGAGCATTGAACCTATCCCTTTGGTAAAATCAAAGTCTACAGCTCTCAAGCAAAGTGTACCAACTCTTATCAGCCCTAAAGCCAGCTAGTACAAGCATGTGGGATTGGTCATGTCAACTTTGCTTCAAATGCAAGAAAAGTGGCAAAAGGGCCAAGGCTTGCACAATTAGTGAAGAGATGACTTTGTATCACTTCTATACAAACATACAAACTTGTTGCAAGGCTTATCACGATTTTGCTTGGACTTGAAACTCTCTCAAACTCAAAAACACCAAATTTCTGCCTAAATACAGAACTTCTGCAAAATCACAGCCAACCCTCATTTGGCTCGTGCGTTTTGTGTTTAATCAATTCAAGCATATTCTATACATCATACCAAAGCAATCCAAGCCATGACCCTGGTTCTGTAACCCCTATTTCAACATCCATCATTTTCACTTTGGAAACTTGCAGCTTGACTTGTCTAGAGAGTTTCAGCCATCCTCAGAGCAAGCTAAGCATTAGAATAGGTTCAGGGAAGTTCAAGGAAGCTTAAATAATCACCAGGCCTCCTTTAAAGTCCCTACATTGTCCTACACAAATCCAGCTGAAGGAGGTAATTTCTTAAACTCTATCTCTCTGAATAGGCAACTTCAAGCCACGATTTGTGAAGAAAAAATGTAGCCCATATCATGACAAAGCTGTACATATCATTACTTTTCATTTATATTACTTGTGCTAAGAGAATTTGAAGATTGAATATGCTGAAAAAGTTAGGTCACGAATTAGGGATTCCAAAATTCTCCTTGATCTTTTAGAGTTAGGTTACATAATTTATATGGTTGGAATCGTGAGCTCAAATGCCACATGTTTCATGTTATGAGTTTTTGTTTTTATGCAAGCATGAGCAAGATCCAGGTTTGAACTAAAACGCGCGCAAGGAAGCTGGCCAAAGGACAGGGATGAAGTTCTGGGCATTTTGGCACCTTGGGCCTTTTTGTTTATGATATTCACACCCCCTGACTTGTTATTTTCACCCCCTGGCTAACTTTTTATATTTTTGCATTTTTCTTCATATTTTTATATTTAATACTTTAATTTATTTTTCTTAATGATAAAAAATACCAAAAAATGATTTATTTATTTTCACACTTTTATTTTATTTTTTTATTATTTTTTCACATGAAAAATAGTTTATTTTGATAAATAGGATTTATTTTCCTAAATAACTTATAAATATAATAAAAAAATACTTAATATTTTTATTATACTATTTATACTCATAAATACTTATTTTCTATACATATTTAATTTTTAATATTTATATGTAATATTATTTATTATTTTCTTATACAAAAAATGTACAAAATAATAACATGAAGCATTATTTTCTTTTAATTTGAAAACTAGGGTTTACCCCTTTCAAAAATAATTAATATTATTTTTTGCTCATTTTTTAGGGTTTAAATTAAATTATTTTCTCATACAAAAACCAAGCACAAAACATTTTTTACATAAATACATTGCATTGCATTTTAAATATTTGTATATTTATTTAAGTCGCGCAATATTCGATTGGGTTGTAATAATATGTTTAGGTTTATATTTGTGCAAAATCCCCATTCAAAACTTGTATCCCCCTCCCATAATAATTGTTGTAATAGCTTAGTTTATTTTACGCAATTTATCGCTTTATATACTATGCTTAGTAATTAGGGTTTGCATGACAAGAACAAAAACAAAGAAAATTTGAAAACCCAAAATGCAAGACAAAAGCATGAAAATGACACACTTTGCACACAAGCACCCTTAGGGTTTCTCCCACTTGGTTGCCTAAATTAAAATGGCCATGTTATGCATGCGAAGTATCTTGGCAAAACAAAATAAGTATAAGATCATAGTCCCTCGATGACTCTATACAAAGGTTGCCTAAACAAAATGATTTTTGGTCCCTCAAAAAATGCTAAGATACTTGGTAACATTGCTATCATGGTTATACGATGACCCACGCCCGTCCCGTTTACATCCAAAGATAGGGTTGCTTACCAAATCAATGGTAAGTCAACAATGTCAAAGGAATAGAAATGCACAAGAAAGACAGTTGAGTAGGTAGATAGCTTCTAAGTTACTTACTCCATTTCAAACAACAATCCTTACTATTTTCAAAAACAAACACACACACATTTCAAAACATCTTACAAAATATTGAAACATTTTTCAAAAGACAAACATCTTTGTATACATTCTTACGAACGAGAATCATTACAAAGATTGCCTAAACAAAGGCCTCTTTTTCAAAATACTTTCAAAATCACACCAAACACCATTTCAAACAAAGCAAAGCAAGTGATCTAAACAAATAACTAAGAGCCCATGGACAACCATGGATGAAAAGGGTGCTAGCACCTTCCCTTTTCATAATCTACCCCCCCCCCCCCCCCCCCCCCCAAACTCAAGAAAACATCTCAAAGGTCTTTCCTGTGCTTTTTTACCTTTCCTTTTGGATAAAAGAAAAGCCGGTGGCGACTCTTTCTAACCGTGACATTTGCGACAAAACGCAGAACCTCAAGTCAGTTCTCCAACCGTATCACAATTATCATTATACCTTGAAATTTGCTAAGTTCTTGAACCAAAGACTTTATCCACAAGATGCTTTTAGCTTGATCAATAATCTTTGCCTTCTTGTCAAAATTGTTTGTCTTCATCAAAACAAAAAGTGCATTTGAGAAGCTTGATTTTACATTCTCCCCCTTTTTGATGATGACAAACGATCTTGCTAGATGCGTTGTAATTTCCGGAAAGAAACTCCCTCCCCCCTAAGATGCATAACTCCCCCTTTGTATGAGAAGGTTAGAATCCTTTGAATTTGTTCATCTTGGTTGAAGAGTACCTTAGAAATTTAAGATAGGAAATATACAAGCATAAAGTGCCACATCCTTCTCCCCCTTTGACATTATCAAAAAGAAGGTAAAGATGCAATAAAAATGGATAATAATAAAACAACATTTAAAAAACTTAATCAATCATGAATCACAAATAGTCATAAACATAGTCATATCAAAATAACAATTACAAAAAAATCTGAACAACAACAAACAAAACATAGCATAATGGAACAAGGACATTACAGAAAAACAGTAGAAATAACAAAGTTGGACAAAACTTTATGGTTGATTCATGTCACGGTTGTTATAGAACCAGGATCCTTGATTGGGAAATTGTTGTTGTAGAGGAGGTTCTGTGTAATGTGGTGGAGGTGCATCGGGATTATTAGGGTCATATGGAGGTATGTGAAGGTGAGAGTAAAGGTAGGAAACTTGTTGATTCACATCTGTGTGAAAATCATTGAACCTGGTTGTTGTGGAGTCGTTGATAGCATTCCATTGGTTGTTGATGTTGGTGTTGATTGTAGGAAACTGTTGAGTCATGAAGTTAATTACATCTTGATTACTTGGACCAACAAGAGCAGGCTGAGGAGGTACAACTTCACCACCTTCATCTTCTTGATCGCTTCCTTCATAACCAACCACATCTTCACCAATGTAAGTTATAGTTTTTGTTTCCGATTATAGTGAACTCCCATTATTGAGTCAACATTTTTGATGGAGATCTTGTTAACATTTAGATCCATATTAACTCTTTAAAAACCAGCAAAATCAACTCCAAATTCTTCCATAATTAATGTAAAAAAGTAAGCATATGGTAGAAATTTTGACTTTGCATCAACCCTTAGCATATGAACCATTATGAGCCTTGCCCAATTAACGCTTATACCTCTCTTCCTTGCATATATAAGTTGCATTTCAAAATCAGTCATGGTGAAGTGGTTTCCAGCCCTCAGAAACATAATATAGACCATGAAATAATGAAATAGTCCATCGTCTATAAAAAAGTTACTTGCACTCCATGAGTCTCTAGATGGAATCACTCCTCCTAAACCACGAATTCTTTTAGAATGGAATTCATCTTTGCTCAATCTGCCAATGCTGTAATAAAATTCCTTTTTCCTGTAATCATCCCATGCTTCTTTTTCAGGATCGTACAAAGAGCTCCCAGTATAGGGAATATGTAGAATCTCACCAACAATCTCAAGGGTTAGAGAGATTCTTGTACCCAACACATATGTAACCATCTTGCCTTTGTGAGGAGTCAAATTATTAAAGAATACTCTTACCAAATCCAGATAGTATGGACCAAATGATGAAATCAGTGGTTCCAATCCATATGTAGTTAAATCATTCTGAAAAGTAAAACATTCCTGAGGGAAAGATGATAGCATACCATATTTTAAAGTGGACATTATCTTTCTTTGAAAGTCCTTTTTAAATCTTGCTTCTTGATCTTCAGTGAGAGTTGACATTAATGGATTCTCTGCAGAAGATGAACCAACTTTCTTCTTTCCTTTCTCTATAGCTGACACCTTTCGTTTTTTCCTTGATGCCATGGGTAAGGTATTTTTTAGGGTTTGGAAGGTTTTAGGTTTTGAGAGAAAGATGTTTGATGCGATGAATATTGGATATAATTTGTGAGTAAAATAGAAATGAGTGGGTTGTATTATATGTAATGAAATTTAATTGACTTTTCAATAATAGAGGTGAGCTTGGGAATATGAGAGAGAGAGAGGAATTCTGACCAACAAATATTTCTGTCATAAAAGCATGTTACAGTGGGTGCAATCGATTTGCATATAGATGCAATCGATTTGCACATAAAACAGAATCAAAAGAAAACTGAAATGAACAGCGCAGAATCGATTTGCACTGAAAACAGAAAGCTCAAAAAATAAAACATACAGTGAGCAATCGATTTACACTATTGTGAAATCGATTTGCATCAACCAAAAATGACCAAAAACATATTTTTCTTAAACTTAAAC
Source organism: Vicia faba (assembly GCA_948472305.1). Taxonomy (NCBI): domain Eukaryota; kingdom Viridiplantae; phylum Streptophyta; class Magnoliopsida; order Fabales; family Fabaceae; genus Vicia; species Vicia faba. The sequence goes on along the minus strand of OX451735.1, from coordinate 1,492,052,608 downwards.
ACCACTTAACATATATATTCACATATAACACAATTAAAACAAGTATGTGAAAGCATAAAAAGGATAGAAAGCACCTTATATATCGTGTTCATCAAGAATGCCAAGTTCTCGTCGAATCTTGTAAAATGGTTCTCTTGCCAAAGGTTTAGTGAAGATATCGGCAAGTTGATTATGAGTATCTACAAATGTGACCTCGACATCTCCTTGAAGTACATGATCACAAAGGAAATGATGTCGTATGTCTATATGTTGGGTTCTTGAATGCATGACCGGATTCTTTGTAATGTTTATTGCACTTGTATTATCGCACCGTAGAGGAATGCATCCTAGATCAAGTCCGTAGTCACGAAGTTGTTGCTTGAGCCATAATATTTGAGCGCAACTACTACCTGCTGCAATATATTCTGCTTCAGCCATGCTAAGAGTAACACATGCTTATTTCTTGCAAGCCTATGATACTAATGCATTTCTAAGGATGTGACACATACCACTTGTGCTTTTTCTATCAGTTTTACAACCTACATAATCCCGTCAGAATAACCAACTAAATTATAAACACTACCTTTAGGATACCATAAACCAACATTTGTTATTCCTTTAAGATACTTCATGATCCGTTTCACCGCCAAGAGATGAGATTCCTTTGGATTTGCTTGAAAGCGAGCACATAGACAAACACTAAACATTATGTCAGAATGACTTTCTGTAAGATATAATAAGGAGCCAATCATACCTCAATATTTTGTAATGTCAATGGAAACACCTGATTCATCTTGATCAACATATGTACCGGAACCCATTGGTGTAGACATTGCCTTATAGTTATCCATGTAAAATCTTTTCCACAGTTCCTTGAAATACTTGGATTGGTTGATGAAGATGCCATCCTTTAATTTCTTGACTTGAAGTCCAAGAAAATAATTCATTTTACCCATCATGGACATCTCAAATTCTCCTTGCATCATTGCTGAAAATTCTTCACACATTTCTTTGTTTGAAGACCCGAAAATGATATCATCAACATAGACTTGAACTAGCAAAGTGTCACCTTTAATTTTCTTGATAAACAATGTCTTGTCAACTTTACCCTTTTCAAAACCTTTTTCGCATAGGAAGTTAATTAGCCGATCGTACCATGCCCTTGGTGCTTGTTTCAAATCATAGAGAGCTTTTCTCAATTTAAATACATGATATGGATTCTTGAAATCTTCGAACCCTAGGGGTTGCTTAATGTATACTTTATTGATTTATCCATTCAAGAATGCGCTTTTGACATCCATTTGGAAATGATGAAAATTTAATGAACAAGCATAGGTAAGTAAAAGATGAATAACTTCTAACCTTGCAACCGGAGCGAAAGTTTATTCAAAATCTATTCCTTCTTCTTGATTGTAGCCTTGTGCTACCAACCTTTCTTTGTTCCAAACAATTATTCCATTTTCGTCAAGTTTGTTTTTAAACACCCATCTTGTTCCAATAATGTGTTTGTTGTTTGGCCTAGGGACAAGTTCCCGAACTTGATTCCTTTCAAATTGATTTAACTCTTCTTGCATAGCAATAATCCATTGGTCATTTTCTAAGGCTTCATCAACTTTGGAAGGTTCAATTTGAGAGACAAACGCCAAGTTTAGACAAGCATCTTGGATATTTAGTCTTGTTGTCACACCTTGACTTATATCACCAATTACTTTATCGATAGGATGATCTCTATGAGTTCTCCATTCTTTTGGTAGATCATTGAAATTTGATTCTTGTTGGGGTAATTCTTCTTGTTGAATTGGTTGATCTTTGGAAGTATTTTCTTGAGGACCTTCTAGTATTTCATCATCATCATCACAATAAATAATATCCTCCTTGGAGGGGTTAGATTCATTAAAAGATACATGCATTGATTCTTCAATTATTAAAGTTCTTTTGTTATAAATTCTATATACCTTACTAGAAAGATAGTAGCCAAGAAAAATACCTTTATCGGATTTTTCATCAAACTTACCAAGGTTATCTTTGTCGTTGTTTAAGACAAAGCATTTGCAACCAAAAATGTGAAAGAAAGCAATATTTGGTTTCCTCCCTTTGAAAAGTTCATATGGAGTTTTCTTCAAGATTGGTCTTATGCTAACTCTATTTCTAACAAAGCATGTCGTGCTCACCGCATCCGCCCAAAAATATTTTGGAAGATTTGAATCGCTAAGCATCATTCTTGCAAGCTCTACAAGAGACCTATTTTTTCTTTCCACCGCTCCATTTTGTTGAGGAGTCCTTGGTGCCGAGAAGTTGTGAGATATTCCATGTTCTCAAAAAAATTCTTCAAATAGAGCATTTTGAAATTCTCCGCCATGATCACTTCTTATGGAGGCAATTTTTAGGGACTTCTCATTTTGAATTTGTTTAGCATACTTCTTGAACGCCTTGAATGCATCACTTTTATGCACTAAAAAGAATGTCCAAGTATATCTAGAGAAATCGTCAACAATAACCAAAGCATATACATTACCTCTGAAACTTCTTGTTCTTGATGGACCAAATAAGTCCATATGCAACAATTGTAGTGGCCTTGTAGTAGACACCACATTCTTAAATTTGAAAGTTGATTTTGTTTGTTTCCCTTTTTGACAAGCATCACAAAGTCTATCTTTGACAAAATTTATCTTAGGCAACCCAATGACAAGATCATACTTGATTAGTTTATTCAAGTGTTCCATGTGAATATGAGCAATTCTTTTGTGCCAAAGCCATGAATCGTCGTTGTTCGCCATGAGAAATTTTACCTTCAAATATGGATCATCAAGGGAAATCATTAATATATTATTAATTATTTTATCTTTAAGTATAACCTCATGTGTGACTTCGTCTTCTATCAAGCACTCATCTTTGGTGAACTTGATCTTGAAGCCTTTGTCACAAAGTTGGCTAATACTAAGAAGATTGTGCTTTAGTCTTTCAACATAAAGAACATCTTCAATGGATGTGAAAGGTGGAGCACCAACTTTGCCTTTGCCAAAAATTCTTCCCTTATTATCGTCTCCATAAGTGACAAAACCCTTGGCCTTTAGTACTACATTTGAAAATTGGTTTAAGTCTCCCGTCATATGCTTTGAACAACCACTATCAAGATACCAAATATTAAATGTGGTGTTCAAGCATACCTGCAAAACAAATTAGGTTTTGTTAGGTACCCAAGTTGCTTTGGGTCCTTCATAATTAGTACCTTTCTTTACCCACACATAATGTCCACTTGCCACACTAAAGTTTCTAACATAGCAAGCATTAGGTGTATGGCCTTTAATACCACAATAAAAACAAGTAGGTTCAAAGTTACTTCTATATCTAGAAGGATAAGATTTCTTCTTAGGAAATGTTTTCTTTTTAGGATAGTGATTAACCACTTTAGGTTTGTTCACTTTCTGTTTGGATTATTGATCACTAGCCTTAACAAAGATAGTTTTATTAGAACTTGGTTTTGAAATCTTTGAATATCCAAGTCCACTTTTATCATTGTAATATCTTTGTTGGCTAAGAACACCTTCCAATCCAATTTAACCTTTTTCATATCTTTCAATAACTCTTTTTAATTGGACAATTTAGAAAGAGAGTGATTCACAATTTTTGCATACAAAATTATGTTTTTGTTCATCACTTAATTTTTGTTTTTCTTCTTTGAAATCTTTTTACATAGTTTCACATTTTTCTTCTAAAGGTGATTTGTTTCTTTTGAGATGAAATAGTTTTATACATAATTTTGCATTCATTTAATAGTTCATCTATAACACCTTGTACATCACTATCAAAAATAGAAAGTTCATTACTAAACTCATCATCTTCATTATCAGAATTATGTGAGGCCATCAATGCTAGATTTGCACTTTCATCACTATCGAAATCGAATGAAGAACTTATTTCATTATCCTCCCATGCAACATAGGCCTTTTTGTTCTTAAATTCCTTTTTGCTTTTGTGGCCACCATTCTTGGAGTGTTTTGGACAATCTGGCTTGATATGACCTTGCTTACCGCATTCATAACATGTGACTTCTTGTGTTGATGTGGAAGCTTCCCTTTTCTTAAATTGTTTCTTTCTTTTTGCATGAGAAAGGGATTTGTCATTTCTACCAAAAAACTTACCAAGCCTTTTAACAAGAAGCATGAAATTTTCATCTTCTTCCAGATTGTCTTCCTTTTCAACTTCCTTGGAATCAATCTTTAGGGCAATATTCTTGGATTTCTTCTCTTGATTTTCATGCTTTTCAAGTTTTCCGAGTTCCGTTTCATATTCTTGAAGTTTTCCAAACAACGTTGCGGAAGTCATTGAGGAGAGACTTTTCTTTTCTGAAATTAACGTTACCTTTGGTTGCCATTCCCTAGTTAAGGACCTAAGTACTTTCAGATTTAGTTCATCATCCGTCAAAGTCTTACCAAGAGCACTTAGATGATTTATCAAGTGCACGAATCTCTTTTGCAAGTCAAGGATGGTTTCTCTGGGGTGAATTCGAAATAACTCTTATTCTTGAATCAAAGTATTTAGTCTTGATCTTTTAACTTCAACAGTTCCTTCATGATTTTGTACCAAGGTATCCCGTATTTCTTTCACTATTTTGCATGCCGAGACACGGAAGAATTCATCCATGCTAAGTGCACCTTGAAGAAGATTTATTTCCTTTTTATCATAGAGAACCTTCTTCTTATCATCTTCATCCCATGCAGCTTTAGGCTTTAATGAGCCAGCACCATTGATTACCGTTATAGGAATAAATGGACCATTCTCGACGACATCCCATATTTCTTCTCCCTGTGCTTCTAGATGTGCCTTCATGCGTATTTTCCAGAAGTAAAAATATTCACCACAAAATAGAGGAGGCTTGTTGTTACTACCACCATCTCTGAAAACGGGATTTTGATTTGCGAAAGCCATTCTGGATCTTTTAGGAGCAGGTTACCTATAACATGCTCTGATACCAATTGTAAGTACAAAGTGCGCGTAAGAAGGGGGGGGGGGGGGGGGGTGAATTAGGTACTTTAAAATTTCTGGTTTTAGTTATGATGGATATTATTTTTCTGGTTTATGGTGAGTTTATGAAAGAGTAAAGTGCAGAAAAATAAAGAGACACGGGCGATATATCCTAGTTCCCTTCACAGTCTGAGAGTACTCCAGTCCCCTTTTAACATGAAAGAGATTTCCTTATTGTGGCAAACTTAAACAAGAACTACCCAAAACTAAAAACAATCCTCTTGGACCAAGAACAATTCTCTTGGATTTTCACTATGTCAACAATGAGAACAATCCTCTTAAAGTGACTTTAATTGTATCCAACAATCCTGGAAAAACAAGATTACAAAACCACTTAAACTTATTTTCAACAATCCTGAAAAATAAGCAAGTATATAGCAATATTTGATTTGAGTAAGTTTGTGTAGAAATGATCACTTTGAGTTATTTTATCAATGAATTGATCTTCTCTTCCAATGACAATAGTATACAATGACTCAAGATATATAATGCTAAAAGTGTTCTGGTTGACAATATGTGAAAGCATGCAGAAAACTTGTGTATCAAAGTGTATAAAAGCTTGAGTTTGATTTTTGAAAATTCAGAAAATATGATTGGAAGAGGTACTTAAAATGATTTTGATAATGAGTATTTATATGTTCATAGAACCCTTTTGAAATAGCATATAATTCTTCAAATGAATCATGAATAATTTCCAAGATTGAGTGAAAGGTTTCCATGAAATGGTATTATGAACAAGTATGTGTAAAGCTGGTGTTTTTCAAAATCGTTCAGCATGCAATCGATTGCACCATTGTGTAAATTGATTGCATATGGTTTCAACAACTAGAAATTCAAATATTTTGAGTGAGCAATCGATTGCACAAGTGTGTAAATAGATTGCACTTGAAGTCAGTAGCAAAAAATGATTGAGATAAATTGATTGCACAAACATGCAAATCGATTGCACTTAGAAACATTAGCTAATGCTTTGAAAAAATGAAGTATGCAATCGATTGCACCAATATGAAAATCGATTGCACCCAAGTAAAAATTGAATTTTTGCTTAGAAATCTTGAGTAAAAGTTTGGACAAGATAAAATATTTCTTTTGACCATTGAGCATATATGTCTTAAGTTCAAAGTAAGTATTATCATTATACCTTGAAATTTTCTAAGTGCTTGAACCAAAGACTTTATCCACAAGATGCTTTTAGCTTGATCAATAATCTTTGCCTTCTTGTCAAAGTGGTTTGTCTTCATCAAAACAAAATTGCATTTGAGAAGCTTGATTTTACAAGAAGATCATTTGGCTCATCAGGTTGTTGATGACTATCAGACCTTGAATTTATAGTTGACGGATGAGAATATTATGCTAATTACTAATTATAAAGAACCTGGACCGTGTCAAGGACCTGATCCAGGATCATGATGGACTATGGTTTTTGATGGAGCCTCCAACGCACTTAGTAATGGAATTTGTGCTATAATTGTCTCTCCCAAGGGTTTCTATACACCCTTCACCGCCAGATTATGTTTTGACTGTACCAACAACATAGAAGAGTACGAAGCATGCATCATGGGTATCAAAGCTACCATCAATATGAGAATTAAATATTTGAGTGTATATGGGGACCCATCCCTAGTAATTAGTTATATTAAAGGAGAATGGGATACGAAGCACCCAAATCTCATCCCTTAACGAGATCATGTGTTGACATTAATTTCATACTTCGAAGAAATCACATTTGAACATATTCCGTGAGAAGAGAATTAATTGGCATCCACATTAGCTACCATGTCATTTATGCTCAGAGTCAAATGGGACAATGAAGCTCCTTGAATTACTATTGAGAGACTAGATGAACCGACACATTGCTACGAAGTTGATACTGATGGAATAGAGGAAAAGCCCTGGTACCACAAAGTTAAAAGATACCTAGAGACTCAAGAGTATCCTGAAGGGGAATATATTAATGATAACAAATTTATATGGAGGTTTTCTACTATGTTCTTTCTGAGTATTGGATTTTGTACAAGCGTAACCACGATTCGACTTTGCTTCACTGTGAGACAAGAAGGAAGCTGAGAAAATTATGGAAGATATGCACGAAGGAAACTGATTGCCATCATCATTCCAGAACTGATTGCCATCGTCATTCCAGAACTTGTCACAAATGCAAGATTTATGCTGACAAAGTACATGTGCCTCTGATTCCCTTGAATGTCTTGACTTCTCCCTGGCTGTTTGCAATGTAGGGCATTGATATGATTGGAGAGATTAATCCTACTGCTTCTAATGGGCATCATTTCATCCTGGTTGCTATTGATTATTTCACGAAGTGGGTTGAAGAAGCCTCGTTCGCTTCTGTTACCAATAATGGTGTGGCCCGGTTCATTAAGCATAACCTCATATGCCGATATGACATACCTGAAAGGATCATCACGAATAATGGTACCAATCTTAACAATAATATGATCACAGAACTCTGCATGTAGTTCAAGATTAAACACCATAATTCTTCTCCGTATCAAACCAAATATGAATGGCACAGTGGAAGCCGCCAACAAGAATATTAAGGAGATTTTGCAGAAGATGACGGTGACGTACAAAGACAGGCATGAGATGTTACCATTTTATCTTCACGGTTACCACACTTCAGCACAAACATCAATTGGGGCAACCCCATTCTCTCTAGTCTACGGTATGGAGGTTGTCTTACCTGTCGAAGTCTAGATTCCTTCCTTAAGGATTATGAAAGATGCAGGTTTAGATGAATATGAATGGATTCAGACTAGGCTAGACCAGATAAATTTGATTGATGAGAAGAGGCTTACGACTGTTTGTCATGGTCAGATGTACCAAAAGCGTATGATCAAGGCCTTTAACAAGAAATTTAAACAACAAGTGTATCAGGTTGGTGATTTGGTCATAAAGCGCATCATCCTGCCACAAGGTGATCCCAAGGGAAAATGGACTCCCACATACGAAGGGCCATTTGTGATCAAAAAGATATTTTCTGGCGGTGCTATGATGCTTACCACCATGGACAGTGAAGATTTTCCACACCCTATGAACGCGTACACAGTTAAAAAATATTACACATAAAAGAGACTCACTAGGTTGACTGGCCTAGGAAAAAATAAGGGCATCCCGGCGAACCAATAAGGTTCGAGCAAAAATTAGGGATATATATATATATATATATATATATATATATATATATATATATATATATATATATATATATATATATATATATATATATATATATATATATAATGTACATCCGGCAAGACGAAAACTTAAAAAGGAGGCTTGGGAAAAAAGGATATCTCGGTGGACTGAAAACCCAAAGGGGCGGTCCAGGAAAAAGTTAGGGATTAAAGCGTACGATTATGTTCCATTGGATCACCCATCTACTTATAACCAGCATAATCACCAACGTCAAGTTCAAATGGTACAGATCAATTCAATCAACTTCTTCCAACAGCGAGGGATGAGATACTTGAGGACATAAGAGCAATAGCGGAGTTGAAACTCGATGGGATCATTTCGACACAACTATTTTTCTTTATACCCTTTTATTTTTATGACGATATCCTCTTACTAGGATTTTTGTCTCTTTGTATAAAACTTCCTATTTATAGGCAAAATTTCCAAATTAATGAAATCAATTTCACATTCAAAATTGTTTTCTTTACTTTCTCTATTTTGTTTTCAAAAACGTCCAATGATTACATTGAATGAACATTTGCATTTGAATATGATTACTATTTATAAATATATGCATGAAAATAGGATTAGCATTTACTGAAGACTTTAGGAGTCGGGATAACATTCGAAGTTGACCATAAATTCCCACAGAGCAATCTCCTCAGAGCTATTTTCACAAGCTAATCCCCATCAAAGTTTATATCCTCAACACAATCTATAGAGTTTATTTCCCCAACAGAGTTTATTTCTCCAATATTTCAAATTCGACGACAAAGTTCTTTCCTCCTGACAGATATCATTCAACATTATACTCCCCAGAAAAGCTAAAACCTGGTCAAATAATGTACTAGAGGATTATTCATCTCCTTTTATCCCCAGTCAGGGTATATAAGAATCAAATCCTTCAAATAACAATGAATGATTGACTCTCCTTGAATGCTTCCATCCCCAAGCAGAAGTCGAACATCCCCAGCGGGGTGTCCTCAAACAGAAAGTGGAAATCCCCAGTAAGGACATTTTAAAAAAATTAAAGAACTACTATCTTTATCCCCAACAACAATCAGGGATTTATTTTCCCTAGTCTGACATTATTATACAAAGTTAATAATACGCACCAATAACATATTTCATCCATACATCATTCATAAAATATCATAACATATGCATATTATTCTCATTTATTTTGGGAGCATCATTACGCAATGCATTACATATATCACGACATTGCACATAACTAACTTTTCCTTTTTCAGGTTAAGTTTGCAAATAGATAAATACTACTAGTAATTTATAGACAGGTTATAAATCAATTCTCGAAACAAGACGGGGTGGCTATCAACATGACCAAGTGACTCCCTTCAGAGACTGGATTCTGAAAAGCATCTCCCTTTAGAAGTTTATTCTGAAAAGCATTCTCCTTCAGAAGTTTATTCTGAAAAGAATTCCCCCAGAGACTGAATTCTGGCGAGCATCTCCTTCAGGGCCTTCGTTTAGAAAAGCATTTTCCCTTCAGAGATTGAGTTCTGAAAAGAATTTCCCCTTCATAGAACGAGTTCTGAAAGCATTTCCCCTTCAGAGAATGAATTATGAAAAGCATCCCCCTTCAAAAGTTTATTATGAAAAGCATCTCCTTCAAGGTTTTGTTCTGAAAAGCATTTCCCCTTCTGAGACGGAATTTTGAAAATCATTTCCCCTCAGAGACTGAATTATGGCGAGCGTTTCATTCAGAAGATTATTCGGAAAAGCATTTCCTTCAGCGCTTCATTCTGAAAAGCATTTCCCCTTCAGAGACGTAATTTTGAAAAGCATTCCCCCCAGAGGCTGAATTATGGTGAGCATTTCCTTCAGAGGATTATTCTGAAAATCATTTCTCCTTCAGTGCTTCATTCTGAAAATCATTTCCCCTTCCAATACGAAAGTCTAAAAAGCATCTCCCTTCAGAAGTTTATTCTGAAAAGCACCTTCTTTCATAGGTTTATTCTGAAAAGCCTCTCCTTTAGCACTTCGTAATGAAAAGCATTTCCCCTTTAGAGACAGAATTATGAAAAGCACCCCCAAGAGTCTGAAGTCTGGCGAGCATTTCCCTCAGAGGTTTATTCTGAAAAGCATTTCTCTTTTAGCGCTTTGTTCGGAAAAGCATTTCCCCTTCAGATATGGAATTTTGAAAAGTATCTCCCTTCAAAAGTTTATTCTGAAAAGCATCTCCTTCAGCGCTTAATTCTGAAAAGCATTTCCCCTTCAGGGACTTTGTTCTGAAAAGCATCCCCCTTTAGAATTTTATCCTGAAAAGCATCTCCTTCAGGGCCTTCATTCTAAAAAGCATTCTCCTTGGGAGATTTTCTGAAAAGCATTCTTTAGATAAAGTCAAGCGTAGACTCATTCTTATACTCCTATCAACAGTTACTTTGGATTGCATCTATAAGCTCATCTCTGACGACACTCTATCACCTCTCAGAATGGCATATTTAAGCCCATTCAAGCAATAAAATAAACCAACATCATTACTTCTTGCACATGTGAGTTCAATTTTCTGGGTACTCAAGTGTTCAATCCTCTTCCACCTTCAGATCCCGAATGGCGGACATGCAAATCTAACTCTTCAGGTTTAAGAAGATTGAACAAGGGCAGTTGTTGTACCCAAAAATTTTCCCTCCCATTTTTCAAGAAAAGTTGATTCAAAATATCTCCTCATAGTCCAAGGGCTCTCAATTGCTCAAGACTACTCACAGATTGATCAGACAAACCCTCCTCCTAAGCAATTGACTTACAATTAGGGTTTTGGTATTCCCAAAGAAAATTGAGCTTTTGATGCCTCAAGTTAGTTTCATGGTTCCTCATATACTTCAAAATATCCTCATGTCAAGTTTCAAGCCTTACATCACAAATTTGCTCAGTCAATTGCTCAGATGAGTGAAATTCAACTATATTGGACCAAAAGTCAATTGAGGTTAACATACAGTCAATTATCAATATTTTTTATCAACATCAAATAATTTGAACTCACATTCATCATTGGATCAAAGGTTAATCATGATTCATCAAGAAAATTCAAGATTCATCAAAAGTCAAAGGTTACTAAAATATGGTTTTCTTAAGGAGAAGTCAACTGAACTTTGACCAAGCATACCTTTCACATGCTTCATCAAAAAATTCCCAACTAAAGCCTATTTTGATGGAAATTCAATTCTCTACAACTTTGTTTGTTTAAGATCAAGGTCAAAAAATGCTTCATTTGAGAGATATGGGCTAAAACATTACAGGTCATTTTAAAAGTCAACAAAAAGACACTTTTTGTCAAAGCAATTTACATCCAGTTAAAATATTCAAATGGAAAAATCACCAACGTAAGAGTTGTAGGAGACATCTTTGATATTTCCAAAAAGTCCAAGATCACCTTCATATGATAAAAATTGATCAAGTTATGAGTTGCACAAGTTGGGTAATTTTGTGAAATTGCATGAAACCTCAATTGAACAATTTTGGGCTTTTGGACTAATGGGCCTAACTTTTGAAGTTCAAACGTGTTTATGACATATTATGGGATCCCCAAAACCCTTAATTTATTTTTTATGATTTTTATTTCTTTTATTTTAATTTTTTATTCATTTAAATACCAATTAAATTAAATAAATATTAAGTGGAGGTATAAGGCATAAAAGGCTTTTGATTCTGATCCTTTGGAGGACCACGATTACACTAGAGACTGTGTGGAGTTATTCTTGAAATGAACATTCATGGTTTTGTCTCATTCTAATCTATTTTCAAAACAAAATCAAAGATAAGTTTTCCAAGAGGTCAAAGCCCATGCCTTAACCTAATTTCTTCCTATATATATGCTCATCATATTCAGACAAAAGGACACGGAAAAAAGGCTTCAAGAACACTCTCTCAAAATATCAACTTTTGTCAAGAATAGGGCAAACTTGCAATCCTATTTCCAGCCCTTCTCAAAGTAAACCATCCATCCAAATAGATTCCTGAGGAGCCATAGAGTAAGCTTGGATCATTCTTGATGATCAAAGAGACCTAAAACATACATTCCACGCATCATCGTTTTACATGTTTTTATGAATTTCGTTTTTTAATTTTCATGATGCTTTGACTTGAACTAAAGTTTGCAATGTGTTTTTGAGACAAAATAATGCAGGTTTGACCCTTTGCATGAAGCCCATGATTCCATAATCGTACACCACCATTCTTACACTGATTTGTATTATTTTGTTCATATCTCTTTGTGCATGATGATTTAGCCAAAACTAAGGTCACCAGTGGATTCACAAGGGTCAATTTAGGGGGTATGGTTCTTTTTAATCGCTAGCATGCTCTATTTTGTAGGTTGACAAAATCGTCTCACCAGAGAAGACGACCGGACCTAGGGCTTCGGCGCCTCTCTGGTCCATGTTTTATATCATATCTATGTTGCTCCATTTACATTACCGGATGAGGGTGTAGTACTGCTGGTCAAGGCGTTGGGTTTTGAACGTAAGGGCATAGGTTCGATTCTTGCGCTTCACATATTTTTGTTGTTATTTTCCAATTTGTGTAGGTTTCACATATATTGTTCACTACCTGTTTCCTAACACCAACAAACCCCTGACGTAGTGGCAAGCAAGGCAGTGCGAAGACCAGGAGAGTGCGGGTTCAACACCCACCCCATGCAACGTTTTTCCCTTATTTTGTTTTAACCTAATTTCATTGGATTTTCTTTCCCTTACCCTAATTTGTTTTTTAATTAACCATTAAAATAACCTTTTTTCTAATACTAATTAATTAGGTTTAGGTTTTTTAATTAACACTTAATTTTCTTGTTAATTAATTAATTAATTAACCTTTTTTTAAAATATTAAAATAAATTATAATTTTAGGTTTTGATTAATTATCACTTAAATTATTTTCTAAAAAAAAATCATAAAAACCCTTCAACATTTTCTTTTCTATTTTCTTATCTTTTCTTTATTTTCATAGATCAAGTGTATAGGTTGCGACTTTCAATTATAATAGCTTAGATTTCTTTCCGCATTTTTTCCTATTATGTAACTTCTAACGGGATGTAATAGTTTATGTTTAAAATCTGCATTTTACTTTCCCGCACTTTTTATGCAACTGCCCCAAAGCCCTGTAATAACTTAGGTCTTTACTTCCTGCACCTTTATTTTCAGCTATGTTTTATACTGCAAGTAACTAGGAATGTATGGAAAGATATAAAACAAGACATTATAAAATCCTAATATAAGATAAATATAATTGAACTGAACACACTTTTCACACTCTTTGTTGCCTTCGGAAATAATGGTCATGTCACTTGAAATAGGGATACTTTAGCAAACGGCACTCAAATAAAGACCGTAGTCCCTTGATGACCATTTGAAGTTGCCTATAAAAAATGATCTAGTCCCTGCGATAAATTTATAAAGTATCTCCATATGTTGCCTTCGATGACCATACGATGATCCTTCGCATG